>JACEFZ010014246.1:27500-762500 GCA_014155875.1 Cepaea nemoralis
GATCGCATGCTACGCCCCTGCAACCCTACTTGCTGTAACCACTGCTGTGGTTCCAGAGTTCACTCATGGTGGAAATTACTACAACCTGTTTTACGTCTTGTTTTCATTTGCGTTTCTTTTGGAGAACATCAATTCAAGCGTTAATATCTTCTTGTATCTTAAAATGAGTTCCAAGTATAGAAGAGAGTTTCAGTATTTGTTTTCCACTCACGACAAGACGGCATAGCACGTGTGAAGCTTACTTTTGCCTTCATTCATTCATTCATTCAGTAGCATGTCCTTTGCAGAACTTCGCTCCCATAACAACCTTCCGGAAAGCTTCTCGATCACAAGCAAGATGTCCCGCGTCCGATGCATCCATCCGGAGATCATCAACCACACCCATCTTCACTTTGGCTTTCCTCTTTCTCTCTTCCTAGGCATATACCCCTCCATTATTGTTCTCTCCAAACTTTCATGACGTTTCAAGCGACCAAACTATTTCAGTTCTCTTTGTTTTATCGTCTTTATTAGCCAACCTTCTTCAATATTCAGCTCTTGAAGTATAAGTATGGATGCATTTGTTGTTTTCTTTACGCAAGATATTCTTAGAACCTGTCTATAACATTTATATTCAAAGACATTTATGCGCTGTTCAGCTTGGTTAGTAAGTGTCCAGGTCTCACCGACGTATGTTGCAATGTGAAAAATGCACGCTCTTAAAAATTTAATTTTTGTAGTTCTATCAGTCCCACTTCATAATTTATTCATTTGTTTTAGTCTTAGAAGAGCAACTGATAGTAATCGTTTAATTTCTTTCATTGTGTCACCGTTGTTGATAATCAGTGACCCAAGATATTCAAAATTTCCACCACCTCCAATTTTTCCTCATTAACATATATTTCTTTCTCCATAGTAGTTTTATCTGTATACATTATCTGTCATGAAATAGTGTTCAAATATATAATGTATGTTTACTTGACCTGTATTCTGTCATAAAATAGTGTTCAAATAGATTACGGTTGTATGCATATGAGATGACAGTGTTTTTTTATTTTTTGTGGAAGAGTGTTTCACAGATGTAATGCAGAGTATGTTATGCGCGATTTATTTATGTTTATCCTAGACTTTTCCCCCCCGCCTTTCCATCCTGTTTCAGGATATTGCGATCGACATCAGCATCTTTCAGCTGTATGTTGATTCCTAGGCTAGATTACGCTCATCAGCACGCCACGACTTTCTGAGCGACCGGCTCCATACTCTCATAAGTCACTGGCGCGACTCGAACCGCTTCCAAGTCTCGTGCGATCACGTCAACCACGAGAGTATTCGGGGTAACGGAGAAAGCTGCTAACACCTCGGCCGGGGAGACCGGCATCCTAGACTTGAGAACATGTAATATGTTTAGGCTTATGACATGTCTTGCAATCTTGCATTACTTGTAAACTTTGGCCAAAAGTAATTTGGTTCACTGTAAGATTGTGTGTGTGTGTGTGTGTGTGTGTGTGTGTGTGTGTGGGTGGGTGGGTGGGTGGGTGGGTGTGTGTGTGTGTGGCCTAGTTAGAGACGAGAGCTACTGTTTTCAGTATGAGCATTAGTGTCCCAGGAGTGGGTGCACAGCTATTTAATCCCACAACCCAAGACAGGCAAAGATTAATCAAGACTTATTGGACATAGGAGTATCATACTTTAAAAAAAGTTAGTTGCATATCACTTACAGGATGTCGCAGTCAACCCCAGCATTTATAATTCTGTTTGTGATCTGTTGGCAAGTTTACGTTCAGTAGTTTGCCATCGCTTTCTGAACGACCGGCACCCCTACCATTTCGTAAAAACGCTAACAAAAGAAGGTCTGCTGCCGAATCATCCGCATCTGTTTTTCGAATGCGGTATGCGGGATTGCGAACGGCGTCCGTAACCCTTCGCCACATAGCCGGCAGTATCACATTGCAAAATACGTTTGACAACGTATTGACAAGATTGGTGCTGTTAAGCTGCAGTCATTCTTATAAAGGGAAAAGCTACTCCCAAGCTGTGGATGTTACTGGCCAAGGAAAGAAAAATAATCCTACGCAGTAACAATTGCTTGTAATGTTTATGAGGTGTTCTAGAATATACAGGAAACAATGACAGCAGCACTGGATCTTGAGGTTGCACATAACAGACTCAAATGAGATCTCTTAAAGCACACTCTTATAGAGATGGGTGTTAGTCCCTGGTTCTTTTTTTCTGTTTATTACAGTTTCCCGTTTTTGCTACACATATATTATCAGTTTGGGGCTTCCGGTCTCCAACATGGAGGATTGACATTTAAACGGTTAGGTTCTCTGGAGTGTTTATGCTTGTGATTACCGCTTGCATTCGCATTTTCCTCATGTTGGACTAGAAGTGCATGGTTCCGTCGCACTGCTACTGAGTCGAGTGTTCGTGGTGCAACACTGTGAGCTGTGATTTTCGTGTGAAATGCTTTTACGTGTGTCCGCGGTTGTTTCTAGCGTGAACTGCATGTTCGGAATAATGTCGGCCGGCTTTGATGCAGAGCTAACTGGTGTGCCTTATGCAGTAATGTGTGGTTGCTGGTAGTATACTGACTGCCGCTTCCATCGACGATGAACTGTATTTTTCGTGGAGGACTTTTGTGTTGGCATTCTGGCGGCGACGTTATGCACAGTATACCTATGCGGGCTTTTGGTTTGTCGAGACTCCTGTTTGTTCCACTTGTCGCATAGGGCAGTGGGGAATTTTGTGTGATATTCACTGGCACAGGAATGGAGCATAATGGGAACGGCCCGTTGCCTTGAAGTTGGATCCGCGACTAATGACTAATAATGACTAATAATATCAGTTTCTGAATGTGTTAACTAATCAAGTCTGTCGGGAGAGCAAGTTAACACCGTTAACACCAGCTGTAGCTTAGGTCTGATGGAACTTGTAACCAGCTGCCTATGTGAACCTGTAATGTGAAGAAGGTCACAGTCATCGTGGTCTAACTATTCACCGCATCATCATAACAATGGAGTGGAAACCTTCCCGGCGATCCCGTTTCCTTGTATTCTACATTCGAACACCCGCAGAATTTAGTCACATTCTCTAATTCGTTTAAATCTTCTCATGATGAGATTCTCAGCAAAACACTATCATATCTAATTCTGACTAACTTCTACTAGGAGTGTTGCAGACAGGACATTTGCCAGTCTTCTCTGTATTATCTAATCTTCTAAAATTAAAAGTATATTGTTAAACCTTAGATACTGTCTTTGGTAATTAGCTGAGAGAACAAATGTTTGTCTCTATCGATTTGTCATAAGTCTAAATTAGAGCTTGATGTTTATGTTTGTGTGATCTATCTGTCTATCTCACTCTTGTATATTTAGTGGGCAATATTGCCCTATGTCTTGCTATTGTGTAATCTTTTGTTCTGAAGGAGTGAAGAATAGATTGGGATCCATCCATCATGTGCCATGCCGGTAAGCGTGGGCGGTCATGTTCTGCCATCTCACTCGATCAACAGAGTCGTGGATCAGTTCCGTGTTTCTGTCTCGACCATGCCACAAGGCCAAGCCATCCAGATACTTGTTTCTAGGTCTTCCCCTTGGTCTGTTCCCCGCGATCTTACCAGTTGTCACCAAGTTCTCCAAATCATTTCTTCTCATAACATGCCCAAAAAATTGTGACTATCTACGTCTAATGTCTCTGATCAGTTTATGATCTTCATTTGTTTCTTGAAGGACTTGTTCATTGGTCTTTCTGGCTGTCCATGGTATTCTTTGCATTTTCCTCAGAAACCACATTTCTACAGCCATCAGATGTTTTTCAGCCTGGCTGCTCATTGTCCAAGCTTCACATCCATATAAAAGTACAGGTTCTATGTAGCATCTCAACACTCTTTTTCTCGTTTCAATTGACATCTTTTTATTGGTCAGTATGTTTTTCATCTTGCTAAAGGCTACTTTTGCCATGGCGATCCTTGTTCTAATCTCTTCAAGGCATCTCCCATCAGATGTTATTACTGTTCCGAGATAATTGTACCTATTCACTTGTTGAAGAATATTCCCATTTACTTGTATATTACACTGTGGTATTTCGTTCTTCCTAGTGACGACCATAATCTGTGTCTTTTTACAATTTAATTCTAACTAACCCTTGTTGTTCACTGTATGTAACAACCGCATCTACTAAATTTTGCAGATCCTGTTCATTGTCTGCAATCAAGACTGTATCATCTGCATATCTAATGTTATTGATGCATCGTCCCCCAATGTTGATTCCTTCCATATTTTCAATATTTCTGAAAATATTTTCACTGTACAGGGAAAATAGATCTGGAGACATTACACATCCCTGTCTCACGCATCTCTTAATAGGCTGATATTGGCTTACTTCATTATCAACTCTTATGGCAGCTTGTTGTTTCCAATATATGTTTTTTCTTTCCCATCAATTTGTAGATCTTCAAGGATCCTTATCATGTTGACATGTTTCACTTTATCAAAAGCCTTTGTGTAGTCAATAAAGCAAAGGTGTAGATCTTTGTTTACTTCTATAGAACGTTCGATTACGGTTCTCAGTATATACACAGCATTTACTGTACCCTTGCCTACTACAAACCCACATTGTTCTTCTCCTATTTCAGGTTGTATTTTCCTCCTAACTCTTTGCATGATAATTCTTAGCAAAATCTTCGTGATGTGACTCATTATACTAATTGTTCGATGTTGATCACATTCCAAGGCTCCTGATTTCTTTGGGATTGCAATAAATACAGAATTACATAACTTATGAGGTATATTTACAGTATCATATATTGTATTAAGCAGACTGGTAACTTTATCTATTCCATATTCTTCTAAAGCATTAATCATTTCTGTTGTGACGCTGTCTGGACCCGGGGTCTTGCCAGATTTCATATGATTAAGAGCATTCTAAACCTCCGTCTTCAAAATTGCTGGCCCTTCATTGTTATTTTGAACAATATATTGTTCGTCTCTGTTATCGTCATAAAGGTTTTTCACGTAATCTGACCATACATGTAAAATCTGATCTTTTTCTATTATGACTCTTCCATCTTTTGTCTTTAGGCAGCCTGCTGATGTACGTGTTCTTTGATTAGTAATCTCCTGAATTCTTTTGTGCATTAGTTTCGCATTTTTACTGTTGTGTTGTTTTTCAATTTCTCTGCAACTTTTCTCAAGCCATGTTTCTTTAGCCTCCTTACATAAGGTTCTGACTTTTCTGTGAATTTCTTCATATTTGGCAGGATTATTTTTGTTCTGTCTTCTTGTTTCCATTAGTTGTAAAATTTCTTCAGTCATCCATGTCGTACGGCCCACTTTCTTTACTTTTGGAATAGTTTTTTCTGCTGCACAACTGATTGAATTCTTCAGCATTTCCCATTGATCATCTACATCTTGAAATAGGATCTCTAGATCAGACAATAAATCAAATTTGTTCTTTACTTCTATGTTAAAATTATCTTGTATTTCTTTGTCAGTTTTCAATTTGCACAAGTCATATTTATGGTTTCCTGCTGTATACTTGACTTTCTTTAACTTTACCCTCAATGTGCCAGTAATTAATCTGTGATCACTGTAACAATCTGCATTTGGAACTGTTTTTACAACTGTTAATGCATTTCGAAACCTTTTGTTTATCAGGATGTAATCTATCTGGTTTTTAATCCTGCTGTCTGGACTCCTCCATGTCCATAATCTTCTAGGATGTTGTTTAAACCAGGTGTTTCCTACAACCATTTCTTGTTCTTTTGCCCATTCTACAAGTCTGTAACCTCTTTCATTTCTCTCTCCCAAACCATGGTTGCCTACACTGCATCCATCGCTTTGCTTTCCTATTTTTGCGTTGAAATCACTCATTATGATATTTATTTCTGATTTTTTACAGTTCTTCAAAGCAGACTCCATGTCATTATAAAATTTCTCTATACTTTCTTCACTGCTTTCACTTGTTGGGGCATATACTTGAATTGCATTTATTTTAAAAGGTCTTCCGTTTGAACACACCATGATTTTCTTGGCATGTGTAAAGAAGGTAGTTTGCCATTGCTTTCCTTCCCAGCAGTGACCATACTGGTCAGTGACCGTAGCCATTGTCTCCTCAAAAAAGGAGATCATCTGCCTACCGTCGTGAAGGTGGAGACCATAACCTACAACAATCTGTCGGCTGCTCCTATCTTCATCCACCACCTGCACCCATGGCTTCACGTAACCCTGATCGGGCGGATAAACGGGTACTCCACCTTGCCCAAGGGTGTCCCGTAGGCTAGCGGAGGGAAGGAGGCGCCTTACTTCTCCTTTGATAGGGGATACCCCTACCCCACTACTATAATTACCCAAATATCCGGGACTTGTTCATAGGATAGCTTGTGATCTTGTGACACGCACGCACGAACGCACACACACACACACAGATATATATATATATATATATATATATATATATATATATATATATATATATATATATATATATATATATATATATATATATATATATATATATCGAGTGTTTGTATCTAGAACAGCTTTGGAAAATGCTTTCTCCCGTGGATAACACCACAACACCATTCTTTTTGGAGTGCACATAATTACTCCAGCAAACGACACCCATTCGCTGCACATTGCTTAACGATGGACTTTGGAACACATATTTTATGACATCGTGTACTTCATTTTTCAAATGTGTTCTACATACAAAGTGTGGTGAGACTTTACAAACATCCTGTATGTGAGAGAGAAAGAGAGAGAGAGGGTGAAGAGAGAGAGATAGAGAGAGAAAGAGAGACAGGGAGAGAGAGGGAGAGGGAGAGAGAGGGAGAGAGAGGGGGGAGAGAGAGACTTTGATTTATAACACAACCCACAAATGAAATATTTAGATGAGTCTGCCCATTTAATCACTAGGCAATTAGTTTCTACAATGGTTTGCTTTTACTTTCTCTACAACAGGCCTTGCTGGATCCATTTCTAACAAGAGCGTCGTTCAGTAACTTGGTCGTAGAGTTCCTTGCCTTTCATGTTACAATAGCCATCACGCAAGCACTCAACAGCTGAATTGTTTATTTTCTTTCTCAACTCGTATTTCTGTGTTTCAGATCAATCACAGTTCTATGTTTCTCCTAATGTGCAATAATAAATTGCATTATCTCATGAAAACATTCATTCCACTAATTTCGATATTTCAGCCTGCATGTAATTGTTTGTGCGCACAGTTGTAAAGTATACTACTAACCCTGCCCCGTGAGTGTGCAATATCCTTAATATGCTAATTGTTCTCTTTTCACGTGTTACAGAAATAAAAGCTCTGTAATTCAAACATACACAGACACATTACATTGTAAAGATAGTAATGGCGCATTCAAGAGTCACGGGTCACGTGTGTTGTGGATAATGCAACACACATATTGGTTTGTAGATGACTGCATTTTCATTGGAGAGATAAATATTGAGAAGAAAATGATAGTAGCACCAAATACACATCAATTTTGGAGACATTAATGTCACACTGAGTTATCATTTACAATTTTTGGATTTTGGACATTTGCATTAATTTTATACATTTCGAGATATATGTCTAATGTTTCCATTTTATCACCTCTTATATTTGGATGATTAGGAATTGTGGCAAATGTGAAAGATATATGTATGAGATTAAAAATACCGGGATTATGCTACATCATGCTATATCATTGATCTGTATTTCCGTCGTGTCTAAATGTGTGCTGCTATTATGTTTTTAGAAATCACCGAAACAATGTTGTTTATCCAGATCTCTTCCGTTTAGTGTCCGTGGATATATCTGTAATTTAAATAGCATCATCCAGAAATAGTTAATTGAATGACGATAGTAAAGAGTTCACAACAGTTACACGATATTTCAAAAGATAACAGACTGTAGCGAGACAGAAATACGTGACATGCACAGAATGCCAGTCGGGCGGCTACGCCAGTGAGCTCTACTGACCAAGTCTCTCGATTACATGAGAAAACTGGTGTCCAAAGTTATTGTCCTGAAGTGCATGCTGAGTACTCAGTGTTTGTATGGCTACACTGGTAGTTGACTAACTTCTGCTATCGACAATTGCATGGCTTTAGAAGCCATACAAGTAAGAGATATACGTTAGCTGATTGATCAGCGAGGAGTTCGAGAAGCACGAAGACTACAAGTTGAGAAGCAAATTGAGGAAAGACGTCAATAAGCCGAATTATAAAATAAAGAGAAGTATAGGCAAGCAGAAAGAGAAAGACTATAGGCAGACAGAGAACAAGAAAAAGGAAGACGATAACATGAACTGGAAGGAGGCTGGACACTGAAGCAGAGTTGCAACGACTGGAAGTCAGCAGCCAGTCCAACCCCTCAACAGATAAAGTTGGATCTTCATCTGACCCACAGATTTAAGCATCTTCGGTTAAATTCAGTGCCATGTCTTTTCTGTTGGACCCCTTCAATGAACAGACAGACATAATTGTGTCTTACTATTCAAGATTCGAGACATTGTGTGTGATGTGCGGATAAAGGAGTCAAAATGGGTAGTAAAATTTTCACAAGGACTTCGCGGAGTCGCCTACGGGGTATTATCTGGGATACTCCCGGAGGTGCTAGACAATTACTAAATAATGAAGAAAGCTGTGTTAGCGAGATTTGAAATAGATAGGGAGAACTACAAGAAACAGTTTACGACTGCTCGCAAGGAGTCATGAGAGAGCTTCACCCATTAAGCAGAAATATCAAAATCCTACCTCAACAAATGGCGCACCCTCTCCAGAGTTGAGGAGACTTATCAGAATCTTCAAGAAATACTCATGGTGACCAACTCAAAGATAAAATGTCCCAGGACATGAGAGCGTTTCTCATACAAAATGGAGCTGAGAGATTTAAATATATCATTACATTGGCGGAGAGATATGACAAGTTGCAGAAAGAAGCGGCAGGTAATCGGCGATCTACCAACGTTCCTCCTTGCGAGATCCCGAAGGCTAACTATAAGGTATGACCCAAATCCAGCTAACCAATAGGATCAACTAAGACCACTACCACACAGAACCAGCAGGAAACGAAAGGAAGGTCTACTGCTACCATTGTAAAACTAACACACACCACACCATATATTGCAGAAAGAAATCCCCGTCTCATGCCACTACCTGTATGGTCAACACGAAAGCAGGAAGGGTGAACCTAATGCTCGTCCCAACAAGGAGACGCATGGAAACACTAACTCAAACCTGCCAGCAATCGAATCTATTAACTTGATCGGATTCAAAGTAGAGTGCCTTCATGACACTAGCGTACTTTTCGAGGCAATTGTATACGCCTAATTAGTGACTCCCGAGCAAGGAAATAGTCGAAATACAGGGATTTCTGAAAAGCTCCGTACCTATGACCCTTCCTGTGGCCAAGGTCATCATAACTTCACGCTATGTAACGAGATAAATCAGAGCAGCAGTCACCAAAGTCCCAATCTGCCCTGTTATACTAGGATGTCACTATGTCTTCTTGGAAGAACCAGTGCAGCCGATGATAGCATCAGCGGTGACTACACGCCAAAAGTCTAAGGAAACTAAAACGACAACGACACCAGCAAATCTTGCCCCAGGGCATTTAAAACAAGCCCAAGCAGCGGATCGCTCACTTGGGACTTGCTTTTGTAAGGTGTTTAAATCATATACACATCTTAGGAAAGGTTACGTCTACACAAAGAACGGAATCCATTTACTGGAATTCAGGAAAGTTAAGACAAGAGTATTCAACACTCATTGTACCAACTAATTACAAAACACAAATACTAGAGATGGAACATTGTATGACGTTCAGCCGTCACATGAGAATCAACGTAACGATGCAACGAATCTCTACTCACTACTACTACTCGAGAATAAACAGAGAAATCCAACGATATGTCATGCCCAGAATGTCAGAGAGTGGCCCCAAAGCACCGGAACCCACCAGCGACCGTAGGGGAAATGCCCATCACTGGCTCACTATTTGATAAAGTGGCTGTGGACATAGTCGGACCTCTCAACAAGATGAAGTGGACGAACCGATTTATACTAGCACTCGTGGAAACATGCTCGGTGTGGGCCGAAGCAGTGCCTATGCCATCGAGTGACTCCAATCATGTAGCAGACGCTCTGTTTTGTATATTTACGAGATTTAGGATTTCCACTCAGGATCCTAACTGATAACGGATCGCAGTTCCGTGGAAAGCTAATGGAGGAAGTCTTCAGCCTATTCTAGTCTATACAGATACATTATTTATTGTACCACTCTGCTTCAAATGGAGCTATAGAACGATTTAATGGGACCATAATGACCATCTTGAATAAACTAGCTCAAGAAAAACCAGATGCTTGGTATACAAACATTCCGGCAGAACTTTTAGCTTACCGAGAAGTACCACTAAAATCTACTAGAATTTAACCAGCAACATTGTTGCTCGTTCGTCCAATCAAGGGACAATTGAAGGCTTTACTTCGTACATGGACTGATGTAACTGCATCTACATATGTAGAAGAGTTAAAACAACGCCTTCAACTTTGCTGGAAATTAGCAGCAACTAATCTACGACAAGCACAGCGTAAAACGGCTAAACATTCAAGAAGAAAGCAAACGATCGAGAGTTAGAGGTGGGAGAGAAAGTAATAACGCTCCTCGCCTCGAGTGAAAACACGTTGCAGATGGGTTGCAAAGAACCTTATGTAGTAAAGGAGAACATTTCCCGAACTAACAACAAGATCTCTATAAAGGGGGAAAGGAACATCTTTAATCTCAACCTGTTACGAAAGTACAATGAGACACTTGCCACCGAAACAGCTCATTTGATAGCTTTTGCTGTAGAAACGGAAATTGAACAAGGAAGCTCAATGGGAGTTGAGTATCCTCTGCAGATCAAAGAGCCTGCTGGATATGTGGACATTAACCCAAAATTAACGACGAATAAGCAGCACCAGATTTGAGAGTGTTTAAAGATATACGCAGAGATGTTAATAGACAAACCAGGACGCACGGGTCTCGTTGAATTCGACATGAGGTTGAAAGATCCAATACCTGTACGAGTCAAAACCTACCCAATTCCATACGCCAAAGTAAAAACTCTAAAGGTTGTGATCCAACAACTGCTTTCAGCTGTGATAACATCACATTCAGAATCTCCTTATAGCGCAAGCGTAGTTCTGATTGAGAAACCCAATGGTGAACATCAGTTTTGCATTGATTATAGGCTGCTACAAGCTGTAACAGAACTTTAGCCTGAACCACTGCCGGATCACATTCAACTTTTTACCAGTCTCAACAGAGCAAATTACTTCACGAGTATAGATCTTAATAAGGGATACTATCAAATCCCAGTGAAAAGGGAAGTAAGACCGTGGTTAGCCTTCAGCACTCCTGATGGACACTACGAATTTAATGTTCTTCCTTTCTGATTAAGCAATACTCAAAGTGTTTTCACCCAGATGATGAGGAAACTACTGGACCCATTGCAACATCCACACCTTAGCAACTCCTTTAATAACATCCTAATTGCTACAGAAACATTCGAGGAGCATCTTGAGACACTGAAGATACTATTCAATAGCCTGAAGGAAGTGGGGTTGACGGCAAGACCAAAGAAGTGCCAGAGTCAGGAAATTAAATATTTTGGGACTCACAATCTCCCAAGGAAACATGCAACTTCATGAGGGCAATGTTGAGAACCAAAGGAATGCACCGCGTCCCAGAGCTTAGAAGGATGTTCGATCTTTTCTATCCCTCTGCGGATTTTATCAAAGATAAATTCCGATCTTCAATTCCCCCACACCTCTGTTGACAGATCGCACTCGGAATGGAGAACCAGAGAAAGTCGTTTGGTCTGCTGACTGCGAGAGAGCATATGCGGAGCTAAAGAAAGCATTAACAGCTAAACCTTTTCTCCACCTGCGAAATCTCACATGTATTTTTATTCTTACGACGGATGCAAGCAACATATAAATTGGGGCCACCTTACTGCAAGGTAAGGAGGAAAAATCAATACGCTTCCCAGGTGGCCTATGACAGTAGAAAATTTAACTCAGCTGAGAGCAAATATTCTACCACTGAAAAGGAATGCTTAGCTTTAGTAGGTGGTAGAGAAGTTCAAGCCGTACCTATATGGGAAATATTTCACAATACAGTGCGATCATCAACCTCATGTTCCTGGCTGCCTCCAGAAACTTAAACGCTCGACTTATGAGATGGTTGTTACTCCTACAACTGTATTCATTTCAAATAGAATATATACCTAAAAGGATACACCTAGGAGCGGACTTTCTCTGCAGACATCCTTTTGCAGATTCTGTACAGAAATCAGAGGAGAGATAAGAGAATGTGAGAAGTAGAGCGGATTAGAGCGGGAACATCAGCTTGTTGCGGCTGCTCGAATGTACAGTTTTCCAAGGGGCCAACTGTCAGAGAGGGGAACCATGTATTATACATTTTGCAAACCGCCACATCGCTCTTTGAATTTCCCCGCACTACCCTCCAGTTAGCAACAGCGCAAACAACCACCGCCATCAGAATTAAATTCAAATTCAAAAAAAAAAAAATGAAGGAATTATCGCCAATAATTAAAGATGAAAGATGGAATTTACATCATCTTAATTTGAAAAGGAGCGCTTATTTGAAAATGGAACGACAATATTCTAATTATAACCGAAAAGAAGCTCAGGCATTAGTTACGAATCGACATGACGTCAGAGCCCATCAGTTGGACGATTAACGACGCACATAAAGAGCAGATTTTTTGTCGAAGATACTTTACAGGACATCGCTGTCAGCACCAGCATTTTACCACTGTCGTTGATTTCTTGGAAAGATACATTCAGTAGTTTGCAGTTAAGAGCAGATTAAGTCAAGCAAAAGCTCCCTTCCAGAAAATGACAAGTATTTGATGCAATAAGTTGCTATAACCGAATGTAAGGAGGAGAGTGATGACATTTTATATACAACCCATTATACGAATATTGCAATATCCGACCGCAGTGACGGTCTTTCTCATTTAATACGCTGTTGTATGTGATAAGTCGCTGATCAGAATATGTCACAATTCAGAATATGTCGCAATTCGCAATATATTCCTGTGTATTTAGTTTAGTCGTTTAGTCGTTGGATCAACATCACGGCACACGGCTTAACCCATAAGTGCTCCGTTCTCCTCCTAACTCAAATCTGAGTCTGGAGAAACTCAGCTCAATGCACGAACTTCGTTGCATCGGCGAGGATCTGAAATACTTTGGGTTGATTTTTAACTCGAAATTTTGCCCGGGCAGCGCCGTTAGGCTACTCTTTTTCGATTTCCAACTGCCAAGGGATTTTTTACGTGCGCAACAATACACACGGGCGTCCGATCTCACTACCCAGAGACCAGGGGAAATTTTATTAGTGGAAGTCCAGGTGGATTTACAAAAATAAATAAATACCGATCCTCACCGGGCCTGAACCCAGGACCTCCAGCACTCGAGGCAGACACCATACATCGAGACCACTCAGCCCCCTCGAGACCACTCACCTGTGTGTTTAGAAAACCGAAACGATTTCATAGCATTAAGTTAACATGACGAAGTTTTCACTTTGATTTTAGTGATAACCAAGAGCTAGTTAGAGCCTAGTACACTGCCCTGCTAGTAATACAGAGTTTAGGTGTTCTTTATTGGTCGTCTTTGTGGTTAGGGTTTTACATAAGAATCGGTAAAATAGTAAAGCAACTTTCCATGGCAATGTCTACATGGAAGCAAGCGCCCGCAACTACCCAACACATGCTACAATATTGTTTTTTGTTTAGGTTGCACAATTAACTTCCTTAATACATGTTCCATCTGTTATGCGTGATGCAGTAACACTTGCATCTCCCAATTCCGCATAGTTTATAGTCTTTTCTGTCCATGACATTCTCAACATTCTTCTGAAAGCCACATCTTCACTATGTCATGACTCAGAGCACACAATTCGCATCCATATACTGCCATATTCAAATGCATACAACCACATGGTGTCTTAATAACAATTTCAAATCAAAAGAATGCATCCAGTACAGTTGATATATACGCTTGAGATTACATTTGCACTGTTTATTTCTGAAACATGTGGGTTTAAAAGCGAATTGGCCATTTTTGTTCTTCTCTATTCTAACGAGTGATGCATTTAGCCAACAAGAACATTATTCGTAGTTTTGTGAAACCGTGGATACATATGAAACAAATAATAACAGTCACCTTTCCCGACCCAACCGTTGTGACTGTGATTCCTATTCTTATTGGAATAACCATGACTGCAGTCTGGAAGATGACCAGACTGTTTGATAGTGCTGTTTTGTTATACCCCTGGAATAACTGCAATAAATAGAGAAACGTTGTATGTTATTATTAATTAAGGAATATATATCATTATCATTACCATTTCCTTCATCACAATCATCATCATCATCATCATCATCACCATCATCATCATCATCATCATCATCATCATCATCATCATCATCATCATCATCATCATCATCTTAATTATCATTGTTATTAGAAAATATATGGCATCTTATTGGATAATAATGTTGCGGTAGATGCTGTTCTTCTATTTCCTATATGCTGCTTTCTCAACTGTGCCCAAGTGAACATTGCGAGAACGCGCACCTAAACTGTTTTAATAAACATGCTGCGCCTCGGTGGTGTAGTGACAAGCACGCTCACCTGCCAGCCAGTGGGGTAATGTGTTTGTATCTCCAACAAGGAGGATTTATACCCCCGAGAAAAATAGTAATAGTTGACCTGGTCTTCAAAGTCTACCCAGCCTAATATAGGCATGTCCTATGAGATAAAGACGATTGTTATAATATTGGCTACACCAATCAACTTAACACCCCATCATCACAAACAAAATGCAGCCTGAAGAGAGTATATACCTCGGAAATGGCTGCCAAAGACAGAGATTAAAACAACTTCCCAAGATGTCACGAAAAGCCACATATCAGAGGCATTGAACGACGTTAATGGCTGTCTTAGGACATTCTCGTACGATAGGGACAGTCATGAGGCACAGGTGACACCAGACCGTCATCCAGTTTCTGATGGGAAAATAATAACGAATAAATTGAAAATGGGAAATAAATTTTTAAAAATAGGATCATGGAAGGTTAGGACATTAAATGAGTTGGAAATATAAACAATGCTGATAAGAGAACTGGAAAGCATAAAAATTAATATTCTAGACATAAGTGAGATGAGATGGAAGGGATCGGGGAACTACTATTTGATTAAAAACACAGAAAAGTCAATCAATGGTTACTGGTGTATTTCATATAGAGTTATTATGGTCAATTTGAAAGGCAAACAAATGGGTATAAATATTATACAAGTATACGAACCAAAAACAAGTAGTAATGCTGAAGAAATACAATACTTTTACGATGAAGTAGAAATAGCGAGTGTAAAAATTAAATCACAAGAAATAAAAATAATACGAGGAGATTTTCATGCACAAATAGGAAAAGGAAAAATGGAGGATGTATGTGGAGAATTATGGTTTAGGTACAAGAAAGAAAAGAGGAGTGAAACTAATAGAATAGGCAAATATCTATGATATGATAATTGGAAACACCTGGTTTAAACACCATAAACGAGGAATTTACAAATGCAAAAGCCATGATTATAAAATACTTAACCAAATTAATACAAAATTCAGAAATGCATTAATTAATGTTAAAACAATGCATGGTGCTGACTATAATAGTCAGCATGTACTTGTATGTGGACAAATGTAAATGCGATTGAAGATGGGGGAAACAGTGGTTAAGAATATGAGACTTAATAAAGATGTTATGAAAGCAGATACAGAAATTGAAGAACTATACGGAGATGTTGAAGTGCTACATAGAGATTGTTCTTCTATATGGATGTGAAACTTGGACAATGAGCAGTCAAGCTGAAAAACATCTGATGGCTGCATAAATGTGGTTTCTCATGAGAATGCAAAGAATACCACGGACAGACAGAAAAACAATGACCAAGTACTACAGGAGACAAATAAAAATCGTAAATTGATTAGAGAAATTAGACGTAGACAGTCAAACTTTTTTGGACATGTTATGAGAAGAAATGAATTGGAGAACTTGATGACAACTGGCAAGATCGAAGGGAACAGACCAAGGGGAAGACCGAGAAGTAAATACCTGGATGGCTTGACCACGTGGCATGGTCGAGACAGGAACACTGAGCTGATCCACTTCTCTGGTAATCGAGTGAAATGGCGAGTCATGACCACCCACGCTTTCCGGCATGACATATGATTGATTGATTGATTGATTGACACAGAGTGACCGTGAAAAATAGGTACACTGCAAAAGCTAATTTTACAGCGTATAAATGAACAAAGGAAAATGTTTAGGTTGATGGACAAAAGAAAACATAGTTAAATATTACAACAAGAGTAGGCCTATAATAGATAAGTAAAGAAATAAGAGATAAATGTGTGGGGATTAAAAAAGAAAGTTGGTTAAATGAGAAGTGTGAGAAAATTGAATTAAATTCTATTAAAGATGCCAAAAGTCGAGCCATCGTCTTACCATACGCATTGCAATATCAGTGCTGTGACTTATCAACTGTGATAAGATGCCAGCTTCTTACTTTTGTTTAAGTTAGCCTACGTCCTTTATATGACGTTGTCATCAACCCCAGGATTTGTTGTGATTTTATAAGCAAGTTTGCGTTAACATGTTTACCATTGCTGTCTGCACGCCCGCCGATCATACTAACCATAAAAATCAACACAAGGCAGTCTGCTTACAAGCAACTACAGGTGATTTCGAAAGAGGTATGTCCTAGTAGCGAACATTATTTTTAGTGCCTTTAATTCGCCATTTAAAAATTGCAGTCGTCTTGTCGGCTGACAGACATGATCACCTTTTGTAATCGTAGGTTTTATATATATCGCTAAAATACAGGTATTAATATCTTGTTACATAATCATCATCGTCGTCATCACCATCGTTAGATGTGTCTTCTAATCTCTGTTATATCAATATGTGCGATTAACACCTATGAAATTATTTCACATGTGATATCAATGTTATATTTCCTACAACCATTTCTTGTTCTTTAACCCATTCTACGAGTCTGTATCCTCTTTCGTTTCCCTCTCCCAAACCATGGTTGTTTACAATGCATCCATTGCCTTGATTTCCCACTTTTACGTTGAAATCACCCATTATAATATTTATTTCTGATGTTTGTTTACATTTCTTCAAAGCATGCCTCATGTCATTATAAAATTTATCTATACTTTCTTTACTGCATTCACTCGTTGGAGAATATACTTGAATTATATTTATTTTAAACGGTCTTCCGTTTAATTTTACTAATAGAACTCTGTCGGACACAGCCCAATAATCTTTAATAGAATTTGATGATAGCCGATCCAACATAATGGCTACACCTCTTTGCCGTTCTTCTCCTCCAGAATAAATAATCTGACAATAGTCTCCTGTCTTGATCCCTGCCTCTCTCCATATGGTTTCACACATTCCTAATATATTAATATTCTCTCATCCCATTTATTGTTTAATGTTATCCAATTTTCCATCTGGATTAATTGTTCTGACATTCCAGGTTCCTACCTTTAATGATAATAATCTTTTGCACCTAGTAGCCTGCTGAAGGTCTGGAGTCACCTGATGCACATGACTATCCCTACCGGGCGATGCTGTTGCTATGTAGCACCCATTTACTCCGTTTCTGTGAATGTCGATGCTATCGCAAAACATAATGTTATCATATTGGATCAATGGCCTTACATGTTCCTCAGGTTTTATATGATTGTGCATCATGTATAGAGCAATGTTCGGTAGATTACATATACCAGACTAGGCGTGAATCACTTCTATATCGCCAATCTTCTACTCTAGTAACTCAGACAACAACTCACAATTTATATAAGTCTCAGAGAGTTGAAATGATGTCCCAGCCTAGGACCAGATAACACACTGAAGCCATGCAGTTCAGTTAATAATTGAAGCTACTAGCACACGATTTCTTGTTGTAGAGGCATTAGATATGTGTCCCTGGAATAACCAGTTGCCTTGAATTTATATAATTATACCTTTTTTTTAAATATCTTCAATAATAAACAGACACCAAATACCGCAAGTTAAAAGAACTGTCTCAAGATGAGAATGATATGTCAAATCTAGACAGATGGTAGCAGAGTCCACTAGTTATTAGAGCATTAATAGTTTAGCTGAAGATGTATGAATCAAATCATACTCACCTGTTTTTAACTGTTAAAATTAGTAATTTCAAAAGGGTTCGTCAGGTCGATTTTCACAAACCCCAGGACACCTCCCTACATGACCATATATGTTCACCCTGGATAAATTACCATCTCCGGGACATCTCGGGAATATGCACGTGCATTAACCACGTGGCACGTTTAAATAATTGCGCATTTCTCCAGGGGTATTTATCTCAGGAATAACAAGTTCAAATACTGAACTACTGAGTTACAAAATTCAGCGGGTGAAAATAGTTCATGAAATACAGTTTTGAAGAAACTCTGCAAATGTGTTTTTGTGATCACTACACTCGCTTGTAGAGTATGGTTTTCAGAACCAAATGCTGGTTTTCACTATATAATTAACACGTCCCGAAGTGCCATCTTCTCCCTGAAAGCTAAAGAAGTCAAGAATATCCCGAGGTGTTGACAAGAAAATTATGCGGTGTGTGAATAAACCTGTTAATGTTAGTCTATCTACGTTACTGGTGTCAGATTGTACAACTGTTATTGTCTACCCGAGGTTAGACCTCAGACGTGTTTAAAGACTATAATTATATACCAGACTCTAACATGACAACGGTTTCCCTCGAGGAATATAAATCTATATATCTCTCACAGCATGAACTTACATTGGACGGATACCGACGACGGATCATTCTTTCTATGCGTGAAAGGCCGCGGGAAACTCGCTTTCCCATCTGTGCTAACTGTCACTCAGCGATCCGCTCAGTTGTGGAAATGGACATGTTGAATAACTCATTGAGAGAATCTATTGGTGGTCAAGCTGGTGGTAGTAATAAACAGTTGACACATTTTGTTAGCGACTATCAAAGGCAGATGTTTACATATGTGAATAACGTCGTTCTAGCTGGCGTGGTCAGTCTACTCGGGTCTGTGGCCAATGTGATTAACATGGTCATATTTTATAAACACGGGCTGAACACCACTATTAATATTAGTTTCTTTGCCCTGGCGGTGGCTGACCTTTGCGGGCTGATCATGCAGAGCTGGTACTCGGTTTGCGCCACTCCGGCACTAGATGAGGCTGGTGTAGCCATGTCTTTCATTGATATTTTGTACATCACTGCTGGAGTGCCGCGGGAGATGTTTTCTAGAATCACTTGTCTCATTACTGTCTATATTACCGCAGAGAGATGTCTGTGTATAGCTTTTCCGTTGAAAGTCAAACAAATGATTACGTCAAAGACCACAGCCTCGACCCTGTTCTCGATTTATGTAGTGACCTGGATAACGGCTGTGCCGTTGTACTGCACGTCGTCCATTGATTGGAAATTTAATCCTGAGAGGAATACAACGCTACTTGGCTTTGTTGTTGACAGCAACACAGATGTGGCGGAAAGTGCAGTTTTTATTATCCACGCCATATTCGGTGTGATGGCCTTCTTTGCGGTTATATTATTCACTTCAATCTTGATCCGTAAACTGGGACAGAAAAGTGCCTGGCGCAAAACGGCGAACTTAAATCAGGATAAATCGGAAGCAGTTGCAATCCGAGATAGAAGAACAGTAGCCATGATTGTACTGATCGCCTGTGTGCTGATCGTGTGCTACACACCGGCCGTGTTGCTGTGTGCAACAACATTCTATGAACCAGAGTTCAACACAGGCGGCAAATACTACAATGAATATCAAATATTGTGGTCATTCGCGTTTCTGTTTGAAGCCATCAACTCCAGCGTCAATATTTTCGTCTATCTCAAAATGAGCACCAAATACAGACAGACATTTGGAGAACTATTTTCTGGATGTGGACTGGGGAAGCAATAATATGAGAAATAATTCCACAGACAATCATAAGCACTAACAGAATAAATGAAAGAAGTGACTATGAATACAATTCTCACTACATTTCGACTGTCTCAAGAGTATCCCGATGATTCATGTTTCTGAGCGGGAAATGCCTAAATTGGCATGTATTAACCCAAACGAACAAATGCATAAATACATATGAGATCTCGAAACACCATGTAATCATTTATAAGTTCGTTAACAACTGTCAACATATAAATCAAATATATTTCAACACACAGACAAGGTTTATCTTTTGCAATATCACTTTCACATATAAATATATGACTCTATAGCCTGCTGACTGTGATGCTTTGGTCATTTGTTAAAAGAATGTAGATACTATCTAGACCTGCATTGTCTTCCTATACATATTTAACATAGGCGCAAATAATATAACTAGAAACTTCAAATGTAATTACATCATAGATAATTAAGACCCATTCATAATTTATGGAAATTCATCTTATATGTGAACGTAAAAGAAAAGAAAACATAATAATATAGGGCGCATGAACAAGAGTCGCCTAAAAATACACAACATTTCTCTTTCTTTTCACTATAAATAAAATGATTGTACATGTGAGTGTTATACTACACACCGACAGAGCATACAAGAAATGTAGTGCTCCTATAAAACTGCAGCCGTTTGTACAGCATGGATGAAAGCCATATCTCGTTGTTCCGGGATGAACTACACGATTTCTCTTTTGTAGTGTATCAATGCACCTGTATCATATACATCTTAAATGTAGGCTGATAAAGACAACACTGACGACCAATATACTGTGGGTGTGTGTTCACCACAACATATTTTATTCTTGTTTATCTATCAGCTGGAATCTGATTGTTATGCAATTAATGCCTTTAATTGTTGAATGACTACCTTGGAGAGGGTTGCTTTCTTTACATCGTTTCCATGTGGATATTTTGTCTGATCAAGTTGACACCAATAATTGTGAAGATAAAATACGACTCTTAGACCAAACACCCATCCACAAGTGCTATATTTAACCTTGATCTGCCTACACCGTAATATGTCCATCTGCAGATTTGAACCGCCGGTAACGGTCTTAAGCAACCGGCTGCTTTCTGAACTTGGAGACGAGAATAAAATCTATGCAAAAGTGTCAGATGGACATAATACTCCGGTACCGAATCGGTGACATCCCTACACCAACCGTGCGCCAATAAATGTAATTAGAAGATTAAATTGACTATCTTCACATGTATAAAATAACACGTTCGTATGTGGGCGTGTGCTTATGCGTGTGTGTATGTATGTGTGTTTGTGTGTATATCCGCTTGGATCTTTTGGCATTTTAAAATAGCACACATCTAGCTTAGACTTACAGCACAGTTTTCATTTCCTACAAACTTTCCAAACGCATTGCAGCACTTATTAATTGGTACTCCTGGTGTTAAATGTGCATGTTTTCTAATTCGAGCCATTCTTCTTTCCTTTCAATTTCTGCTGGTGTCTACGTTATTTATTTGGCAAATTTGTCCTAAAGCGTTTATAGTTCACGTTTGTCAGAATATAACCTTCACGCCACGATTTATATTTAAAAGTTGTTTCATATCCTTTACAGGACGTAGCAGCCAACCCTAACATTTTTTTGGCTGTTCGTGATTCCTATGCAAGTTTAAGTTCAGTAGTTTGCCATTCCATTCTGAACGACCGGCACCCGTACTCATCTCATCTCATCTCATCATGTTCCTCTTGTACCTTGCGGTGTCCAGGTGAAGTATAAACATCGTGAGAGTGCCCGATTATGATTATATGCACCCTTACTATTTCGTAGAAAACCAACGCAGCTGTGTTTCTAATGCGGGTATGCGGGATTAAGAACTGCGTCCTTAAACCCTTCGCCATGGAGCCAATAATTACAATATATATATATATATATATATATATATATATATATATATATATATATATATATATATATATATATATATATATATATATATATATATGTCAAGAACTTCCATCCGTCGATTATTCACCACATAAATTTCCACCACCTCTGTCAATTTCCTTGACACCACTATTAAAATAAATCCTACAGGCCTCACGACCTCCGCGTACTACAAACCTACGGATACTCACAGTTTCCTCCTATACAGCTCATCCCATCTCAAAAGCTGCAAAGATTCCATCCCATATTCGCAGCTACTCCGTCGTTGTCGCATCTGTCAGGAAGATAATGACTTTCTCGAGAAAGCCCTTGAAATGCTTGACTTTTTCCGCAGATGGGCCTACTCAGAGAACATGTTCTCCACAGCATTATGTCGCATTACCCAAGTTTCGCGTGAAATGTCCCTTGTCAAACAAACGCGACCTCCTAACAATGAACTTAAGCTTATCCTCATCTTCCATCCACATGCCTATGCCATCGAGCACATTTTTCTCCGACACTGGTCTATCCTGGAATCCGATCAGGCCACTCGTGAGGTATTCTCTAATGGCACTAGGACACATCTAACAAACCTATGTAGAAGTTTATACAACAACAGTGAATGCATAGTGAGAGCAACTGGAGGACACTCAGAACCCTTCACCATAAGATCTGGAGTACGACAAGGTTGTGTCCTGTCCCCTCTCTTGTTCATAACATATATAGACAACATATTTAAAGAAACCAGCCAAGCAGAGACAGCAAGAATACCGCATGACGAGAACACAGAAGAAGAACCATCTGCAAATCTAACCATTAGAGAACTCCTGTTTGCGGACGACCAAGCACTAATAGCAAAATCAGAAGCTGAATTACAAGACCACATGAATAGTCTAAACGAAATGTGTAGGGAACATAACATGAAAATTAGCACAAGCAAAACAGAGGTAATGACTATAACTAAAGAAGAACAAACAGCAACAATTCACCTAAACGAACATCCCTTGAAACAAGTAAAGAGCTTCAAGTACCTAGGAAGTATAATATCATCAAATGGCAGATCAGAAGACGAGATCGAAAATAGGTGCAATAAGGCAAATCAACTCATTGGACAAATGGCACCAATACTAAAGAACAAACATGTATCAATAACTACTAAGAAAGCACTTTACAACACAATCTTCCTACCAACTCTGTGCTACCAATGCCAAACCTGGACAATGACAGAAAAAGAGAAAAGAAAAATCACAACAACAGAAATAAGGTTCCTGAGAAGAATACTCAACGTATCAAGAAGAGATAAGATCAGAAATGAAGAAATCAGGACTAAAGTGGGGGTTAAAGCTGCTCTAGATTTTATTAGAAAGCAGCAAGTCAAATGGTTTGGCCATGCAAGTAGGTTACCAGTCAACAGCATGCCACAACAAGCAATGATGTACAGACCAGATGGAAACAGAGGAAGAGGCCGACCACGTAAACGTTGGACGGAGGGAATAACAGAATCCATGGGAATGTCGATATACGAAGCCCATAACCGGGCACTCTCACGAAGTTTATACTTCACCTCGACACCGCAAGGTATAAGAGGAACATGATGAGAGAGAGAATTCACCATTAAAAAATTGCAATCATCTTGTCGGCTGACAGACATGATCACCAGTTGTAATTGCTTTGCACTGAAACTAAAATATAGGTTATAATATCTTGTTACATAATCATCATCGTTGTCATCACCATCGTTAGGTGTATCTTCTAATCTCTGTTATATCAATGTGTGCGATTAACACCTATGGAAATATTTCACATGTGATATCAATGTTATATTTCCTACAACAATTTCTTGTACTTTTTCCCATTCTACACGTCTGTATCCTCATTCGTTTCACTCTCCCAAACCATGGTTGCTTACAATGCATCCATAGCCTTGATTTCCCACTTTTGCGTTGAAATCAAGCATTATAATATGTACTTCTGATTTTTTATTTTCCTTCAAAGCACGCTCCATGTCATTATACAATTCATCTGTACTTTCTTCACTGCATTCACTTGTTGGAGCTTATACTTGAATGATATTTATTGTAAACGGTCTTCCGTTCAATTTTACTAATAGATCTTTGTCTGACACAGCCCAATAACATTTAATAGAATTTGATGTTTGCCAATCCAACATAATGGCTACACCGCTTTGCCGTTCTTCTCCTCAAACCTAAATAAACTTACAATCTTCTCATGTCTTGATCCCTCTCCATCTGGTTTCATACTTTCCTAATATATTAATATTCTCTCGTCCCATTTCTTGTTTGTATTTATCCAATTTTTCATCTGCATTCATTATTCTGACATTGCATGTTCCTACCTTAAATGATAATAATCGTTTGCACCTAGTAAACTGCCTGGAATCACATAGTGTACATGACTATCCCTACCGGACGAGGCTGCTCCTATAGAGCACCCATTTACGCCGTTTCTCTGAATGTCGATGATATCGCAAAACATAATGTTACCGCTGAGTGAACTAAAAAAGACTGTTAGATTCATACAAGAGACAACATTGCAGTTATAAATATATTTCAGGCGAACGAAAGAAGAAGAAGAATGTTATCATATTGGATCAATGGCCTTACATGTTCCTCAGGATGTTATATGATTGTTCATCCTGTATAGAGCAATGTTCGGTAGATTACATATACCAGACTAAGCGTCAATCACTTCTATATCGCCAATCTTCTACTTTAGTAACTCAGGCAACAACTCACAATTTATGTAAGTCTCAGAGAGTTGAAGTGATGTCCCAGTCTAGAACCAGCTAACACACCGAAGCCATGCAGTTCAGTTAATAATTGAAGCTACTGTCACACGATTTCTTGTTATAGAGGCATTAGATATGTGTCCCTGGAAGTAATCAGTTGCCTTGAATGTTCTCCACAGCATTCCGTCGCATTACCCAAGTATCGCGTGAAATGTCCCTTGTCAAACAAACGCGACCTCCTAACAATGAACTTAAGCTTATCCTCATCTTCCATCCACATGCCTATGCCATCGAGCACATTTTTCTCCGACACTGGTCTATCCTGGAATCCGATCAGGCCTCTCGTGAGGTATTCTCTAATGGCCCTAGGGTAATTTTCCGCCGAAACTAGAGCCTCAGAGACCACCTTGTGCATAGTCGCCTCCCCACAGATACTTCATCTGAGAGCACATCGAAATGCCACCGTAAGAACTGTCTGACATACCAATACGTTTTTAGACGCCGGCGATTGCATTCCCCCTTGGCACATTCTTCCTGAAAGATTGGTTTACTTGCACATCCCGCAATCTGATATATGCTATAATCTACAAACGGTGTGACATGAAATACATTGGTCAAATTGGCAGACGCCTTGCCGACCGTTTTAGGGAACACCTCAGAGATATTACCAGAGTGCTGACAAACCTATCCCCAACCATTTTAACTCTTCGAACCATAATGGGGTCAACAATGTATGTGCCACTCCATTGAAACCTTGCTTCTCCAATAGTTCCATTAGGCTAAAAATTGAAAGCCAATTAATAAGCTTGCACGATTTATTGCCTGGCATATTTAGCTTCATCTCGTCAGGTACATACTGCAGAAATCACACAACTTACGTGAATTAACTAGATAAATCCTTCAAGTTGAAATATACACATATTCGCACACACAGTAATGTCAATTATCTACCACGGTAATTTTATGGTAAATTCTGTGTGCACAATTCTGGCTTGCGTTGATTGATCATAATTGCTTCTGCAAATTTTAACAAGCGAGTATTTTGTGTGTTAAACAACACGCGAAAGGCAGTGTCTCTGTCAACCAAGTGGCCACTCTCGACAATGTGCCTACCAACTGAAGACGCAGGGAGCTTCCGGTGTGTCGGCCCACGAGGCTAGCATCTCCTGTGTGTTGTAACTTGTTGACCCATTGAGGTATGTGTTCTGACACTCGTTTGTTAAGCTGTCTCTCTGTTCTACCAATGTAGAAGGCCTGGCATCTACATGTGAATTGGTAAATACAATTGATTGTGGCGTACAGAGGAACAGGCTCTTTGACTGCTGGTGTAGGAATCGGTACGGTTTTATATCTAATGACTGGAGTTGCAGCACAGAATGTTCGGCCTACTGCTGTAGTAAGCCGATCTTGTAGACGTTGCATTATGTAATCCCCTCGAAAGGTTAGCTGGATGAATACCTTGAGTTTAGGGACTGTAGTTAAGTCTGGTTTTGGTTTGGGCTGTTGGCAGTGGCGCTTTATAAATCCTGTGGAGTACCCATTCAGGTTTAAGACATTCTTCAGAGTTTCAAATTCCTCTGTCAGTGTGTCCTATGTGCATATCTTTCTAGCACGGTCAAACAGGGTCCGTACTAAGCCCCGTTTGTACTGGACAGGTGTTGCTTGCTTGCTTGCTTGTGTTCGTTGGCTTGAGCTCCAACGCGAAGTCCTGTATGTCGGATGAAGGCATCCTGTTGTCCAACATCAGTGTGATGTCATACAGGACCTGAGGTTTGCGTGAGTATCCGTTGTCCCATGTCTGGCTTATTGGTGTGCAGACTGGTGGTTCCTCGCCGTACAGGCAGATACTCTCCGACTTCGGAGGAATCGGCGATCCTACTGACTTTAGCCAGGACCCCGAAGGGACCTGTTGCCCAGGACGCTCGACGAGGACGCGTCAATAGGTCTTGGCCAGTATATAACCCAGCCCTGGTGCCTGGACAGGTGTGAAGCTCTGAAAATTTAGGTATTGGCCAGTCCATGTTCCTTTGCGATACACCGATCTTTGAATTGTGCCGTCTGCTCTACGTCTCATTAGAATATCTAGGAACGGTAACGCTTCGTTGTGTTCGTGTTCCATAGATAGAGAGATGTATTTATGCGTCTTGTTCAATGTGGTCTGGAACGATGTTGCTTGTAGCTCGTCTGTGGTGATAATTAGTATATCGTCCATATAACGACGGTAAAAGGCCAAGTTGTTGATGTCTGAGGATCTCTTTTCTTCTAAATGTGCCATGAAGATGTCCGCTAGAATAGGACCAAGAGGACTCCCCATGGCCACTACGTCAATTTGGCGGTATGACTTAGTTAGAAAATTGAATTGTATGTTGGCGGTACATAGTAGTAGTAGCCTCTCCAGAATAGGTGCTGGTATGCCTAATTTTAGTTGTTTGTCTTCAATGCGTTCCCTTATTATTTTCACTGTCTCCTCTAATGGAACGTTAGTGAATAGGGAGGCTATATCCATGGATGCCATGTGTTTGTTATTTATGTCCATAGTATCCAATAATTCCACCATACAAACAATTGTATTTACCAATTTACATGTAGATGCCAGGCCTTTTACATTGGTAGAACAGAGAGACAGCTTAACAAACGAGTGTCAGAACACATACCTCAATGGGTCAACAAGATACAACACACAGGAGATGATAGCCTCGTGGGGCCGACACACCGGAAGCTCCCGGCATCTTCAATTGGTAGGCACATTGTCGAGAGCGGCCACGTGGTTGTCAGAGACACTGCTTTCGCGTGTTGTTTAACACACAAAATACTCGCTTGTTAAAATTTGCAGAAGCAATTATGATCAATCAACGCAAGCCAGAATTGTGCAAACAGAAAGACATGTTAGTCAGCTTAAAATTACCCTGGTAGATAATTGACATTACTGTGCGAATATGTGTATATTTCAAATTGAAGGATTTATCTAGTTAATTCACGTAAGTTGTGTGATTTCTGCAGTATGTACCTGACGAGATGCAGCGAAATATGCCAGGCAATAAATCGTACAATATATTGTTTGTGTCTTCGTTATTAAAATTAATAAGCTCTCTAGGATGCGTCCATCCAGCAGGTATCAATAACGTTGTGGACGCCACTGTATAACTGTGCCATCTTCCCTCTATGCATTCATATCCAACTGTTCGCACGCCTCTGACTATACATATCAAACAGTTTACACTGTTTATAACAATGCTGTCCTCTCCCTATATATTCATACCTATCTGTCTATATTCATAACGGACTGTTCGCATTTTTTTCATTTTTTTGTGTGTGGCAACATAAACCCTATCTGTCCTTCCGGCACCCTAACTATACTTAAACTCTGTAGCCAATGAGTGCCTTCTCAACCATCACATACCGCCATTACTGCGAATAGTGGTATTATTTTGCTGTTTTGTTTTTTCGTTGTATTATCTTTTTGTGTTGTCCTGTCCCTGACAAAGATTCTTAGAATCGAAACGTCGGCCGTCCTTTGTTGTCCCATTGTACTTATTTGTTACTTTATTATTTCAATTTATATATTTATTGATTACTTCTGATTTTTGGATGTCACACTTTGTTTTTAACCTGTGTACGATGGTTTTTCACCTGTGTACGAGGGATTTTCTTAACTTATAAGGTATGTGAATGTGCACTGAGTCTGTGTTCAGTATGTCTCTTCTTTTGGCAGGAGCAAAATATACCTAATTGTTTCCAGTTCATATTATTATATCCTGCTGCAGCCGCTGCTTTCTCTTTTCTTCTATTTCAAACTTACGTTCGAACAAACGTACGCTGTTTCTCTTCACAAAACGAATCAGTTATCAGTTGGGATGCCTTCATTGCACTCCGGACAGGTCCATAGGTACTCAGATCCTCCCCCAGCATATGCATCAGCGTCAGGTGGCTAATAGTGAACGTTCTGTGTTGGTTGACGAGGCGCCTTGTTTTCCCGATATACCTCTCGCGTCTAGCCGTGCCGATTCTTACTCCCAAGTCTTTCATCCTGTACAACGATGTCGATTCACTGATGTCAAAGCCCTCTGTTCTCGCCATATCTTTAAGGACGTTAATACCATCGGCACGATCCATGGACTGGTCATCTACAGGGGGTGCAGAGCCAGCCAGTTTATCAGATCGTTCATTTCCCTCGACTCCCGCATGTCACGGGACGAAGATGAAGGTGACGTTATGGACAACAGACTTCCGTAGCGACTCAGTCCACTGTCTACGTACAGATCCAGCTTCGACCTTCTGAATCATGCTCATTGAATCACTTAGTACACACACGTTGGTATAATGCTGTGATTCCAGCCATATGAAAGCCTTGTAACTGCCATCACCTCCATCGTCATGCTGCTCGTGGTCATAGAGTGGGCACCACTGGATTCTTGAACGGTTCGGCCCGCTGAACGGGCTGTAAATGCCCACGCACTTCTCTGCTGCTTTACAATAGATCCATCTGTATAGATGAGCACTTCGGGGCTATCTGAGTGTTCATGGATGAGTGCGTTGACCTCTGCATTGGCAGCAGCAGGGTTCTGCTCTCTGCACCGTCTGTCGAGTGTGATAATGCTGGAGAAAGTGCGCTTAAAAACACAAAACGAATGTATACAATTAACACTACGCCACTTTTATTCAGATAAGCTTGCAAATCACATGACAGTTCTGACGTGTTCCTACCTGGTCATGAATACCCAAGTGAATCTCTGACAAGTATATGAGTGGGGCCTGCTCCCTGCCCGAGGCGTTAAACGACTTTTTCCATAGTCCCAATTATCCACGTAGGGTAACGCAGCGAGCGAGAATTGGAAGTGGTTCTGGCCGCGTTGCTAACTTACGGGATAAGTGAGCATGCTGCTCAGAAATCAATGGCAAACTAGCGTTGCCAGTAGACGGTTGTGCTCAATATTTAAAAAACTACTGAGCGTAATCTTGCCAATAAATCATCGACAGCGGTAAAATTCTGGAGTTCACAGCGATGTCCTGTAAAGGATATGCGAAAAAAAAAATATGTGTGGGTCATTACTGGCTTCAGGTCTATTAATTAGCCAAATTTAACTCATTGTCTTTCTTTCTAATAGCTACACATTTCGAATATGAATTAATAGTAACCATACATGAAACATACATTAACATTTACTGTTTTTTTTTTTAAATACACTAACTGTTATAAACACAAAGTCAATACATGGCATAAGCCATGAAATTTGACTTTAACATATAGGCGTGTATGGACGTTTCGAAATCCCCCATACCACATTCAAAACACAGCTGCGAGCAATTTAGAAGCAGACGGCCTTGGCCTTGCCTTGGTTTCCATTTAAAGGTATGAGGGTCAGCCGTTCGGAAATCAATGACAAACTGCTGAACGTAAACTTGACAAACATTCACAAATAGCTCAAAATAACGTCCAAAAAGGATATACAACTAAATTTATATGGAAATATCTTGACTAGGGATGACAGGCTGGCCAAGCATAAAGCAACTGAAGATATGTTAAACATTGTTAGCCTGTGGCATTCACAACAATATTTATTATATGAATATATTTCATAGTGATAATTAAATGGCTCTCCATATTCAGTCTGATAGAACAATCCGACTAACCTGAATTACTGGTAGTGACACTGATTGTCTACTCAAGATCTAAAGTTCACATCTATTCCTGTATTCACGTGTCAAGACTTCCATCATCTAGTGACATGTCCCGTTTGTTATTTGTCTTATCTCAGTATGTACTGTTCTGAACGCGCATGAATGGATTAACGAGATTTCCACTGTCCCTATCTACTATCTGGCGAAACCACAGCCAAGGGAACGGGCTTGGTAGAATCAGCGGGGAAAGAAGACCCTGTTGACCTTGACTCTAGTCCGACTTTGTGAAGACACATGAAGGGTGTAGCATAGGTGGGAGCGCAAGCGCAATTGAAATACCACTACTTTTATCTTTCTTTACTTATTCAGTCTTGGAGATTTGCCCGCAACAGACGAGCAATATCTCCGGAGGGCCTATTCTCGCTAGTCGCGAGATCCGCACAGTGGAAGGGTGGAAGATTTGCTCGCAACAGACGAACAATATCTCCGGAGATATCTCCGGTTGGCCTTTTCCCGGTGGCCGCGGGATCCGCACAAGTCAGGCGGGGAGTCTGGCGGTAGTACACGCTTTACACAGTTCCGGACACTTGTGATTGACAGATGTACGCGTCCTAAAGTCCAGGCGCGTAGGAGGCCCTCACCTGTGGGACTTGACTGAACGCCTCTAAGTCGGGTCTCTTGGGTTCCAGGGTCTAGCCACCACTCGCCACCTGCTGGTGGAGGCGAGGTCTCGGAGGTTTGTCGCTGAGCCTCCAGCGTCTGCAACTACCTTGTTCCAGACGTATTGGTTACCCATTCCTCTGGAGAACACAAGGCAAGGCGGAGAAGGGAACATGGCGTTTGGGCACCACATGTTTCTCTAAAGCTCTGCCCAGGCATTGTGATGGAATTTTGGCCACATTTCATCTCACATACTATGATGTGTCAAGACTGCAAGGTGCCACTCACTCACTGTTCTGACCATCCTGTCAGCTTATATGTTACACCGGTCCCTAAAACAAGTCGTTTGTTGTTCTTGCTGTTGTTGTTGTTGTTCCAGTCGCTAGCTTTGAACGCAAGCGAAGTCCACATATATGCTACTACTAGGCACTTTGTTTTAATATTGCCGTATTTTAACGGAGATTTATTTGCGTTAATTTTCGGTTTCTTGTTTTGGTGTCTCGAATTTAAGGATAAATAGAGTACTCGTGACGTTAAATTTTCCGATTATTTCAAGATCGCATTAAAACAGAAACAGATTACCGATTATTGTTTTTCGCTCAATTGTCTACGAATCTATACATCTTGGCTTCTCAAATTTTTCTTCTTACGGAGATAAAGAGACTGTCTTTGTAAGACGTAAGCTGACTCATAAATTTCCTTTTATATAAACGTTATGAATTCATCTAGTATAAATAATTCAAACGAGCATCCATTTTTACGCGTACAGTGTAATTTTCAACTATTTAAGTCGGCGGTTACATCCAAAACTAAACTCGGTAAGATCGCATGTTATGATGCCTTAATGTGATATTTCCATTTCGGGAAAATAGCGGTTTTCCGTGCAATCCAGCAATGATCATTTAATATTCCTATGGATTATTCAGAGAGACTGACATGCTAATGAATGCACGTTTGCATTTAACAACCATTTTAATATTTATGTGTAAATTGTAATCGCTCCGCAAGTTCGGATACATTTATTTTTGGGTAATTTTTTTTATCAAGACTTCACTCAGATCCACGAGCGACGGTAGACAGCGGACATGGCATGCAGACTGACGTCATCACAGCGTGTATATTTCATATATCTGTGAGTGTGTATATAATAAGTTTGACATTGCTTTCTGATCGACCGGCTAGTAAACCTTTCCGAAAGAAACTAGCACAACGCGATCCGCTGCCGAATCCTGCGCAGTTGTGTTTTGTACCTGGGTATGCGGGATTACGAACTGCATCAGTAACCTCTTCGCCAGGGAGCTGGCTTTAATAATGTAGTTGATTAATAATAAATACTCAATTAATATAACTCAGAATAATATTTTTGAATGTGCAGATGACTCTGCTCCGTGGCCAAGGCGTTACGGACGCGATTCGTAATCCCGTAAACCCAGGTTCAAAACATAGCGGTGCTGGTTTTTTTCAAACAAGGTATAGGTACCGGTCGTTCAGAAAGCAATTGCAAACTACTGAACATAAGATTTGCCCAGGAGTCACAAGCTGCCAAAAATGCTGCGGTTGATTGCTACGTCCAGTGAAAGACATGCAACTAAAATTATGCAGACTAAATAACTTATGGTATGGTTATTTACTTTTTCCAAAGTGCATGATTTGGCATTTTATAAAAGTTGAAAGCCACTATAAATCTTTAGGATTTAGTACATCATCCACAAGAGCCATTATTACATGACAGTCATGGTGCACTGTTTTTGCATTTGGGAATATGCGCCATATTATTAAAAGAGCTTTAGGAGGAAGGAGGAGGAGAAGGAATGAGAAGGAGTAGGCGAATGAGGGGGTTGGAGTGGAGGAAGAGGCAGGAGGAAGAGGGAGTTTAAGATTTTTATTTGAATGTTGCGTTCTAACGGTGACCCTCAAAATAACAACACGAGTTATCCCCCTTAGCCAGGAAAAAAACAAAAGAAGTTATCTGTCCTGAGCTTATGTGTTTTGGTCACAATTTTCCAATTGGGATTTTGGCCCTTTCCCTCTTTGTATATTGTCAGGGTCTTAAACCTGGCTCGTTTTACCTAACACATGTGAGACAGTACAAGTACAACGTGATTTGACTTGAGACTCAACGACACAACGTTCAATGGATTTATTTACAGATCACAATGCAATACGATGATCATTACAATACATAAGTTATACAATACACTTACATACACAATACAGCTCACAGTCTATCTCTCAAGATGTACTAGCACTCGACTTTCAGGCACAGAAACTACACAAAGCCTTTCTCTCATCATACGTCCAGTCGAGTCCACGTCCCCAAAGCTGTCTGTCTATTGCTCGCAACGTGCCTCCCCACCTGAAGTGGCTTCACGAGGCCTGCGTGCGTCTTGCGTTGTCCTTGCCTGACCGCTGGCCGTCTCGTCAGCCAGCAACCTCGCAGGCAGGTAACTAATACTCGCCTGGCGGGCGTAACGAAGTTACGGCATCCCGGCTGGGGACTAAGTCGCCTGGCGGGCGTAACGATGTCACTGCATCTCTGCAATACTTTAGACTCTGACACATGTATACTATATGTACCTACTGGGTTACTATTTTAACCTTGTCAGAGTCGACCCTTCTGTTGTTATATACATTGGTATAGAAATACATAAAAATACACATCTTGGCATAGAAACACATAAGAAATGGAAGTTGTATTTACGACATGTGGTGTTCAACCTTTAACACCTGTCAAGTTTCATCCTCTCGATGGCTGATTACCTTAATTGCATTATTGACCCAGTCAGATCGGTAGTAACAGCTTCCCAAGCAACTACCTCGCAGCCTCTAAAGAAAAAGTAATAATATGGTTTTTAAAACAAAAACCATCTGGCTAGACCGAAATACGGCTTTATATAAGTCGCATTAAACGCTCAAACCCTGACCTTATTTGGCCAGGAGCTCCTGTGTTGGTCTGCAATGTCGGTAACACTCTACCATGCCCAGTAGATGGCTTCTTGGCGTGTTAACAATCTGGAAACAACATGGTTATTTATATACAACACATAATCGTATACATTTCAACTTATCGCCCTTGGTGTAATAATGTAATAACAATTAAATGAAAGGGGAATAACTTCAAAATTTCTGAAATATAATAACTTACAATAATTATTCTATTTCTCAGCGTCATAGCTTGATGTTTCTCCATACTAGCGAAAAAAAAGTCGATAGTATGAATAAATTAATCAAGATATGATTCTAAGATTACACTAAATGAAAAACATTAATACACAATTCGTGTATTCAAAATTGTTGATTCCTAAAGATTTTAGAATCGTCATAGCTTTTTAAACTTTTGTTTGTCGTCTGCTAATTTTGAACTAACTTTCTAACTAATCCGGAAGTACTCACGAACAGCTGATGTAGAAACTTGTAGAACACACTTGTTCCGGTCTGATGTAGTTACGGAATGTACAATGTTCTGATCGTTCATGTGTTGGTTGTTTCCCTGGAAAAACTTCTGGATTTCGATTGACTGCAGTGGTGTAGATGTCAATGTTCAGGTCACACGTTCACACACGGATTTAAAATATCACTGGAATGTTCCAAACGCAGATACCACTGTTAAATTGGATAGTTCGCTTACGGTAAGTTTTGAGCGAATGTGGCACTGTTCTTGTTTCGTAATATATACAATTAATAACGTTCGCTTTCTACCACACACTACACAATTATACACGACAATCACTACATTAATTAGTAAAATAAGAAAACTATATATATTGGGAATAAACCCTATCACATCACATCGTAGACATTACACAGCTTTTGTGAATGAAAATAAAATATTCACTGATGGATGGCTGTGTTGATCTGAGTGTATTTTACACACTGCACTCAGACATTGGTGCTTACTGGGTCGGTCGGACAACGGGACAAAAGATCGGCAATCGTGTTGGTTCTGCCTGGGATATGTCGAACCTCGAAGCTGTAATCTTGGAGCTTAAGAGACCAGCGCGCTACCATTTGGTTTGAAGGTACACCTGAATTGATGAATCGCAATGGACTACTGTCAGACTCCACAATAAAATGGCGTCCTAGGAGGAATCTGGACAATTTAGTTATACCCACCACTAGAGCTAGGGCTTCCAACTGAGGTATTGACCAAGCCCGTTCTCTCGGTTTTAATTTCCTGGAGACAAAGTACACAGGATGAAGGATGTTATTATGCTCCTGTAACAAGACTGCTCCAATCGCCACGGAACTCGCGTCTGTGCGCAATCTGAAAGGGATTTGTAAATTGGGCAATTTTAGAATAGGATTATTTAAGCTATTATCAGAAAAACAAGATAATACTTTCTGGAATGCAAATTTTAGGCATTCATTGTTTACAATTTTCTCAGGTTGATCTTTTGTTAGTAGGTTAGTAAATACTTCGGTCAGTTCAGAAAAATCAGGTATGAACTGCCTATAATAATTTATAAGTCCCAACAAACTTCTGACTTGCTTTTTCGTAGTCGGAAGTGAGAGTTTTAGTATCTTGGACACAATGTTATCGTCTGTCGTGACAAAGCCATTGGATATTTTGTACCTCAAGAAGGATATTTCCTGATAGGCTATGTCTACTTTTGCAGGCTTTACCGTCAGTCCGTGCTGTCTAATGCGTTCAAATGTCCGTTCTAATGTCTTTATGTGGTCTGTCATCGTCTTTGTGTGAACACCAATGTCGTCTATATAACAAATTGTGTTCGGTATATCTACTAGTAACAGTCGTGTCATACGTAAGAATGTCGCTGGGGCATTGACAAGCCCAAATGGAAGTTTGCACCATTCGTACAGTCCCCAAGGTGTGGCAAATGCTCTCAGATGTCTGCTCTGTTCGTCTACCGCTATTTGCTAATAACCTTTAGTCATGTCTACCTTCGTAAAGAACCTAGCGTCTGTCAGTTCTGTCAGTAGATCTTCTGAGTTTGCCATTGGCTCCAGATCTAGAAGAGTTATCTTATTTAGTTTCCTATAGTCAACACAGAGTCTTATCGTGTTGTCCTTTTTGCGTACTATGACCATTGGAGATGAGAAATCTGATTGGGATCGTCTTATGATGTTGTTTTTCTCTAAGTTGATGATCTCCTGATGTAAGTTTTCTTCGTAATGCAATGGAATGGTGTATGGTCTGCATTTTATGGGTGTATTTGACGTGAGTGTGATGTGATGTTGTACTAATTCTGTTTGTCCTGGATTGTTGGAGAAGATAGTGTTGTACTGTTGTATGAGATGTTTGCAACTGTCTGTTTCTGCTTGAGTTAACTTTGGGTTGATTTTAATTTCCTTCAAGTAGTTTGTCGTGTCTAATGCAGGTGTTGGAATTTCGTCACTAGCCTCGTCATCTTCATGGTCTATTATCACTGTACAAGCTGTTGTATCGTCTTGTTCGTTGTCTCTGTTGTAATATGGTCTTAGCATATTGACGTGAAATATTTTGTGTTTGTCTTTTATTTGAATCTCATAGTCTACAGGTGAAATCTGTCTTGTCACTTTAAAAGGTCCTTGCCAAGAATCAGTCAATAAATGTCTGTCACTAGGTAGTAGAAGAAGAACGTCCTGTCCAGGTGTCAACGTTATTGTCCTGTTACCTTTGTCAGCATATTGTCTATAAGTAGCACCAGATAATTTTAGTGCATCCTTTGCAATTATACAAGATTTGATGATTCTTTCACGCAATGATGTAACGTATACGTATGATGATATGGGTTTAAGTACTGGAGTGGATTCAGTTAACATTTGATGATAGATACTTAATGGGCCACGTGGTTTGGCACCATAGATAAGTTCAAAAGGAGAGAAACCTGTACTAGAATGTGGCACCTCGCGATAAGCAAAGAGAATAGCAGGTAAATATACGTCCCAGTTATTGGGATGCTCTTGCGTGACTTTAGCAAGCATGTGCTTTAAATCACCGTTAAATTTTTCTATTATCCCACTCGAGTGAGGATGGTACGGGGAATTGAAACATTGCTTCACTCCTAACATTTTGGTGAAAGCTTGAGTAGATGCGGCGATAAACTGAGTTCCCCTATCTGATTGGATAGTGTCTGGAAATCTTATCCGTGAAAATATATGGAAGAAAACTTCCATTATATCATTGGCAGTTATGTTCTTTAGCGGAAACGCTTCCGGCCAGCGGCTACATTGATCAATGATAGTTATAATATATTTATTCCCTCTAGTTGTTATTTGATTAAGAGGGCCCACCATGTCGACAGATATTTTCTCAAAAGGTCGACTGGCTAAGTCAGTAATTTGTAACTTTGCCTGTGGGTGTTTACCTTTCTTTACAAGTTTTTGGCAGATGTCACAACTTCTGCAATATTGCTTAATGTCATGCAGAATTTGGGCCAATGAAACTGTGTTAATAATCTTGATCTGGTCTTAATGTATGCCATATGCCCTGCAAGAGGTATATCATGGGCAAGATGTAAGGCTTGCTTACGATACTCGATTGGCAAAACAGTTTGCTCTGTTGTGCTGTCACCTCTGGTATAATACCTAGTGAGGATACAATTTTTCAAAGCAAAATGCCATTTTGCATTTTTGGTTACCTTTGGCTTTTGGCCGATCAGATTAAAATATTTCGACAATGAAGGATCAGCCTTTTGAGCTGTTACAAAAGTCTCCTTCATGGTTTTAGGAGGTAGTGATACTGGGCTAAGCATTTGTATAGCCTCAGTTTGGTTACTTTCATCTTGCACTCTAGCAGTAGATCTGGTTACTGCGTTCACACATTCAATGATATCAGATGGTGATGAAACAGTGTTATCAATGATGTCATGAGATCTTAGTGCTACATCAGCTACCATACATTCATTAGGTGGTGTAACATTATCAATTATGACATTTGATGGTGATGTTATGATATCATCAATGCAAAGAGATGTTATGTCATGAGGCATATCATTCACCTCTGGTAAATTTCCAATTATAATATCACACACCGGGTTTGTTAATGCAGCGCATTTTACTTTCCCAGTGAGGAAAGGTGTTTTAATATATGCCCATGCTAGTGGGTACTTTTCAATATTGCCAGAGAATGTTCTGCATTTTACGTGCCTGCCTGTATAGTCTGTAGGCATTATGAACGTTCTCTTTAGACCAATAAGTGAACTTACCGTGTCCCGAAGGACTGTAACAGACTTGCCATTCACATATCCGTGATGGATGTTTATTCTGCCTTTGGAATCTACTACCAAATTAGCTTCTTCATTGGCAATAGGAATGGAGTGGCAGCATGTTAAAATGCCATCTTCATAAAAGGTGTTACAAACAGTACATTTATTTGCGTTAAACATATCAAAAGCCTGTGCTGAGTTCACAGGAAGTTTCTCTGATTGTTCTTCATCTGATGATGAACTATCAAATAAGGCGGCATTTGCTTTGTTGGTCATTTGTCTACCTTTACAATCATGGCGATAATGTCCATACGCCTTACAGAGGAAACATTTACGCAAATTTCTAAAGGATCTACGTTCCTTATCTTGTCTGTTTACAATGTTTTGTAGATAAGTAAGATATGCGGGGTTTTTGTCACACATCTCACCTTGATGGTGTGAAATTTTACAATATCTACAGTAATTGTACTTCTCAGATGTAGGCTTATGAGGTTTTTGCCTACTATAGGGTTTGTCATAGTTAGCCGATGCTACAAGTACAAGTACAACGTGATTTGACTTGAGACTCAACGACACAACGTTCAATGGATTTATTTACAGATCACAATGCAATACGATGATCATTACAATACATAAGTTATACAATACACTTACATACACAATACAGCTCACAGTCTATCTCTCAAGATGTAATAGCACTCGACTTTCAGGCACAGAAACTACACAAAGCCTTTCTCTCATCATACGTCCAGTCGAGTCCACGTCCCCAAAGCTGTCTGTCTATTGCTCGCAACGTGCCTCCCCACCTGAAGTGGCTTCACGAGGCCTGCGTGCGTCTTGCGTTGTCCTTGCCTGACCGCTGGCCGTCTCGTCAGCCAGCAACCTCGCAGGCAGGTAACTAATACTCGCCTGGCGGGCGTAACGAAGTTACGGCATCCCGGCTGGGGACTAAGTCGCCTGGTGGGCGTAACGATGTCACTGCATCTCTGCAATACTTTAGACTCTGACATATATATTTAATGACAAACTGACACACACACCACACACATTAATATCTCAGCTTAGAATTGACCTATAGACTTGAATAAGGTATCGTTGGATTTGTTTTTTCAAGTGGTATCAAACCATGCATGTTATATAATTAAAAAGCAATTTAGAAAATGTTACTAAAGTGGCTAGCTACTACTTCGAGTGTGCAGTATTGATTTCTGCGTGTGGATGAATGTGTGGATATTAATACTGCAAACACCTAGAGTACATGGGGAATTCAATGCAAACGTTGACGAAGAGAGAGAGAGAGAGAGAGAGAGAGATAGAGAGAGAGAGAGAGAGAGAGAGAGAGAGAGAGAGAGAGAGAGAGAGAGAGAGAGAAATATGTTACTGGGGAATAACACTCTAAGTGAGCTGAAGCAAGCTATGAAGGATGTACAAAGGGCTGCCAGGCAGTGTGCGAATGACTATTGGATCAAGTTATGTGAGTCCATTCAAATTGGAAGTGATAAGGGAAACATCAGAAGCATGTATGAAAGGATAAAGAAAGCATGTGGTCCAATGATCAAAAGAAGTGCACCACTGAAAACCATGACTGGTGAAATCATATCTGATAAGAAACAGCACATGGATACATCGGTAGAGCACTATTTAGAGCTTTAATTAAGTGAGACCAAGCTAGTGGATGATGCCCTCATCGCCATAGAGGCCCTGCCAACTCTTGACCACCTGGACACTCTTCCCACCATAACAGAAGTTAAGTGTGCTATAATTTAACTTACATCTGGCAAGGCTCCGGGTAGGATGGAATTCCAATAGAGGTAATCAGGAGTGGGCAAGACACACTCACTCTATAAATGCAACAGCTAATAGAGCTATGCTGGCGAGAAGGACAAGTCCCACATAATTTCAAATTGTACAAGAACAAGGGCAATCGGAGCAGCTGTAACAACTATAGGGGTATCTCACTTCTGTGTACTGTTGGGAAAGTATTTGCCAGAATTGTTCTGCGCAGACTCCAAGTCCTGGGAGATCAAGTTTAACCCGAATCACAGTGTGGCTTCCGACAGAACCGGTCTACCATTGATATGATATTCTCACTGCGACAAATTCAAGAAAACTGCAATGAACAAAATCAACCACTGTTTATTGCCTTCATCGACCTCTCAGAAACATTTGATTTGGTCAGTGGTGAGGGTCAGTTCAAAGCAATAAAGAAGATTGGCTGCCCACCAACTTTTCTGTCCATTGTGGAATCGTTCCACACAGACATGAAAGGTATAATCAAGTTTGATGGTGCAACTTCAGAAGAGATTGAAATCAAGAGTGGAGTTAAGCAAGGTTGTGTACTATCCCCCATCGTCTTTGGGATATACTTTTCATTCCTACTGAAATATGCCTTTCGTGATCAGGATGATGGTATATACATTCACTCACGCTCAGATGGCGACCTCTATAATGCTCACAGATTGAAGGACAAGACCAAAATTAGGAGGGTACTAATCAGAGAGTTGCTTTTTGCGGATGATGCTGCATATATATATATATATATATATATATATATATATATATATATATATATATATATATATATGTGAATATGGTTTAACAATTAACAAAAAGAAGACACAGATTATGTCACAAGGTGCACATGGGGTACCATCAATCTTTATTGACGACGCCGAACTGGAGATAGTAGACCATTGTACATATCTAGGATCAGAGGTAAATAGCAAATTATCTCCAGATCAGGAAATCAGCATCAGGATTGGCAAGGCAGAGACAACAATGAACATGTTAGCAAAAAGAGTCTGGGAGAACAGGAAACTTACTGCCAAAATAAAAGTCCTCGTCTACCAAGACTGTGTCCTTAGTACTCTTCTTTATAGCAGTGAAGCCTGGACAACTTACTCGCACCAAAAGAAATGTTTAAACAGCTTTCATATGCAGTGTTTGCGAAGAAAACTTGGTATTAAGTGGCAAGACAAAATCACAAATACTGAAGTATTGGAAAGATCAGGTTGTGTGACGGTGTATTCCATGTTCAGTCTTCGTAAACTTAGATGGATAGGACATGTTAGGAGGATCAATGATGGTAGAATACCAAAGGACAACTTTTGTGGTGAATTACAGACGGGTAGGAGATCTCAGGGTCGGCCTCTACTACGATACAAAGATGTGTGTAAGCGGGACATGACTGATACACGCATTTATAATGCAAATTGGGAGCAAGTCACCGCTGAACGTGTTGCATGGAGGGCAACTATCAGAAATGGAATAAAGACAAAGGAGAAAATTATTGCAGATAAAGCACACACAGAGCGTGGCATACGTAAGATGGTGCATGATTATTGAAATGACCATGTTTTCACATGCATCCACTGTGGACAAACATTTGCAGCAAGAATTGGCCTTACCAGCCACACTCACCACCGCCATGGATCGTAGTTATTATGCCTTTTTGAAGCACAATGTACCAAACTATCGTCTGTCAAGACGGAAAGGTGCCAATGAATAAACAAATGAATGGGGAATATGACCTTGGGGAAAGAGACGAGAGAGGGGAAACATTGGTTGAATGGGCAAGGTCACATAAAATAATAACCGGAAACACAATCTATCAGCAATATCCTAGGCGCCTTTGGACATGGAAATGTCCAGGAAACAACTGTGATAATCAACTAGATTACATTCTAATAAACATCGACATCGAAACAGCTTACTGTGAATACAAACAAGACCATGCGGTAGAAAATGGTTTGCTAAGAATACAACTAAGGGGATTAAAGAGGGCTCGTGGAAATATCAAGTTAGATTCCTCAATATTTGAACCAATCGACACTTATCAGGGTGAGGCACTCAGCATTCACAGATATCTGATTACCACATCAGGATAAGACAATTAATACTGAAAGACAGCAAATTTTTACATCAAAATAATGTAAACAGTGAGAGACACGTGATTACCCATATCAGGATAAGACACTTAACATTCTGAGATAACTATTATTACATAAAAATGAGAAAATTAACATAATGAGACACATGATTGCATGCATCGGAATAAGAGAATTAACATTTAGAGAACACTGATTATTACATCCAATTAAGACAATCAACACTGAGAGACACGTGATTAACCACGTAAGGATAAGAAGACAACGTCTCTCCCCCATTATAAGACGATAGCTTCTGAATAATGTTGTAACAATCGACAAAACTGATGATCTTAAAGATAGAGGACAACAGAGAAAAGGTTAGAAAAGTGGCGCATGAGACGATCAGCGATTTCATTTATCAAGAACACAGGAAAGCCGGGTTGCAGGTCACCTTATAAAGTCCCTATCAATGCACTTGCCAACACGAGACTATGAGGACCAGAGAGGCAGGAGTACTATCGGTTACTCTACCGCGGCCTAAGTGTAAATAACACGTACTGGTTATTCTGAGCTACTCAACCGCAACCTACGTGTGACTAATATGAACTGGTTATTCTGAGCTACTCTACCGAGGCCTACATGTAACTAATGCGTACAACTTATTCTGAGCCACTCTACCGAGGCCTACGTGTAACTAATGCATTCAACTTATTCTGAGCTACTCTACCGCAGTCTACGTGTAACTAATACGTACTGGTTATTCTGAGTGACCCTACCGAGGCCTACGAGTGACTAATTTTTTTTTTTTTTAATTTGCATATCCTTTACAGGACATCGCTGTCAACACCAGCATATTTCAGCCGTATGTTGATTTCTTAGCAAGATTGCGCTCAGTAGTTTGCCATTGCTTTCTGAGCGGCCTGCTCACATACCCCGTAAGTTACCGATGCGATTCGAACCACTGTTGATTCTCACCGTTATCACGTTACCTACGAGAGTATACGATATTACGGAGAAAATTCGCTAACCTCTAGGCCACGAAGCCGGCACGAGTGACTAATACGTACTGGTTATTGTGAGCTACTCTACCACGTCCTACAACTAACACGCACTAGTTATTCTGAGCTACTCTACCGCGAAGAAACGTGTAAATAACATAAGTTAGCTGCGTATCCTTTACAGGTCGTTGCAGCCAACATCAGCATGTTTTGCTGCTGTGATCTCTTGGAAAGTTTACGTTCAGTAGTTTTTAATTGCTTTCTGAGCGACCAATATCCATACCATTTGCGTAATAAATCCACGCAAAGCGGTCCGCCGCCTAAGCTCGGCGCTGTTTTTCGAAAGCGGGTCTGCGGGATTATGAACTACGCCTGTAACACTTATGAGCTGCTCTATCGAGGCCGTTGTGTAACTAATATGTACTGGTTATTCTGAGCTGGCCGGTCTCTCTGGTCTAGAGGTTACACGACTTTCTCCGTAATCTCGTATACTCTCGCAAGTAACGTGACGTTGCGCTGGATTTGGTAGCGGTTCTCTCCACGTCAGTAACTTACGGGGTATCTGAGTCGGTCGCTCAGAAAGCAATGGCAAACTACTGAGCGTAATCTTGCCAAGAAATCAACAATCAGCTGAAAGATGCTCATGTTGACAGCGATGTCCTATTAAAGATATGCGGAAAAAAAAAAAAAAATTCTGAGCTGCTCTACCGCTTACGTGTAACTAATGCGTACTAGTTATTCTGAACTACCATCCCGCGGTGTACCTGTAACTAACACGTATTTGTTATTGTGAGCTACTCTACCGTGGCCTACGTGTAACTAATACTTACTGGTTATTCTGAACTCATCATCATCTTCATTGTCATCATCAAGTGCAATGTCAGCTGGCGTAGGCGTTTATGTGCCTCCACATATCTCAATGTTTGGTTTTTGGATCAAATCTGCTGGTGATATTCCTTAATACCACCGTGTCAATCAACCCAGCATCCTTTATCTTGGTTTGTTTTTGCCTATCTTATCCTCGATCTTTCTAGTTGTCACGATGTTCTCTAGAAGTCTCTGTGGCGAAGTGGTCAAGCCGTCTGCCTCGAGTTCCGAAGGTTGTGGATTCGAATCCAGGCCGTGTCCTTCGTCCGGAGTCCATTTATTTCGAAGACTCCTGTAGGCCGTATGGGAGCTACGGAGTTCGTGCTTTGTGCGACGCTGTTCGCGCTGCGGAAAGAGACTGCGCCATATGGGATAACAACCCGGTGCAATGAGGTCGACTCTGTCGACTTTTAAGCGACTTTTGTTTTTTAATGCCTCTCTTCTCATCGCGTAACGAAAAAAATTTGTTGCCTCTTCCTCATTGTTGTATACTGGAAGGCCACGTTATACGTCGCTTCGGTTTACGTCATTTCGCTATAACGTCGTTGTCATATAGGTGACTAACTTCACTTTACGTCGCTACGTTTCGCCATAACATCGTTTTGAGGCTGGCGATCGGGCTGTTGATATCGGTAAAGCCCATGGTGTACCTTCAACCACGGTAAGAACAATTCATGCAGGTGCTGAGAAAATCAAAGCGGGCGTCAAAAACGTAACCGCTTTGAGTGCTTCCAAGTTCACTCGTACCAGAAGTACTCTTATGGACGCATTATTGGCCGTCTGGATTGAAGACCAGAACCAACTGAATATTTCTGTGAACAAGATGGTTATCCGAGAGAAAGCAAAGTCTCTCTATGAAGATCTAGCTAAGAAAGCTGGTGCGACCGTACTAGTAGTGTTGATGATAGTTTTGGAGCGAGTCGTGGTTGATTGGAGCGCCTTAAGAAGCGTTCACACCGGCACGACATTCAAACAACAGGTGAAGTGGCGAGTGCTGATACTGCAGCTGCAGAGTGTTTACCTGCAGAGTTAAAGGCCATGCTTGAGGAGGGTGGTTACTGTGCAGCAGACATTGGATACAATATAGTTCGAACAGAGAAGAACGGCAAAAAGAGGCACGAAGAGGTTAAGTTTCATCTTCAGATGAGGAGACAGAATTTAATGCCTTTACGCACCAATAACTCTATCATATTCCCTCCAACAAACCTCTTTTACCAATAAATATCAACAAAAATCAAAATAAACATAACATAATTCACTGTATTTCATTTAATTCTATCGGAAATATTGTTTCGCTAAACGTCTTTTCACTTAAAGTCACGTTTTCAAAGATCGTAACCTGACGTTAACCAGGGCTTTCCAAAATAATGTTTTAATTTCATTAGCCACTTTCAGGCAATCGTTGTTAGTTACTTTGGCTGTCCAATGAATTCGAAATATTCGTCTCAGGAGCCACATCTTTGTTGCTTCCAAGTTCTTCCTTATTTGTTCATTTACATTCCAAGATTCACTGCCCTACGGCAGAACAGGTTCTTTATAACACTTCGGTACTCTCTTTCTTGCATTCAGTGATAGTGACTTATTGCGTAAGATACTCTTCATTTTCTGAAATATAGCTTTTGCTTGCCCTATTCTGCGATTTTGAAACCAATATGTAATTAAAGCAAAATGTTAAATAAAACAAATTTTGTATAACACAGACACAGACACACACACACACACACACACACACATATATATATATATATATATATATATATATATATATATATATATATATATATATATATATATATATATATATATATATATATATATATAATTGCTTGGAAATTGTGACAATGGCATTAAACACCATTCAAAAGAAAAATTGGTCTCCAGCTTATGGGCCTACCAGTCTCCATTGATTTACACAGATAAGGTGTTTGCTGTTACTTGTGTTATACAGAAACCATGATTGAGGTTGTTTGTGCAAAATACATAATTGAGTAATATGCCTTATTTATGGTTTATAATTCTTCAGATCTGATATCGAATGCAGCTGAGTATGTTCAACTTTTAAAGAAGATACTTTTAAATGTAAGTCTGTAGTTTGTACTCATCTTTAAGTACAGGATAATATTCACACTAGAGTTGGTGTTCTCAAGCAATAGGGCAAATGACCAGAACATGTAGTACAAGTTTACGTACCGACCATCGATGTTGAATTCCGGTACAAAGCAGGTGACCAAACACAGCACAACTGAAGGCGTGTAGCATACAACTAAAATAATAGCAATGAGAACAACCATGACCATGGTGGTCCTGTCTCTCTTGGACAGCGACTCTGACTTCTCTTGTTGGACGTTGGCTGATTTACGCCAGACGGCCTTTTCCTGCAATTTATATATTGAGATGGAAGTGAATATAACAACTGCCGTTACTGACACTGCTCCGACAATGGCGTTGGCGGTAAAGAGTGTTACCTCAACTGTGTCTTTGTTGTCTGTAAGCAATAGACCAAGTAATGTTCTGTTTCTTTCTGGATAAAACTTCCAGTCAATGTAAACAGTACAATAGAGAGGAATGGCGGATAGCAACGTGGAAATAGTAAAACAAATAATTATACACCGTGTTCGTTTGAAGGTGATAAGTCTCTTTATTTTCAGTGGTATCACAATACACAGACATCTCTCTGCCGTGATGTAGACGGTGATTGAACAAGTTAACCTGGAGAAGCTCTCGTGAGGAACTCCTGCAGTGATGTACTGGAAATCCTGATACACGAAAGGCAGCTCCGAGCTGTGGAAGAATGACAGCACGATGTACCACTCTTGTAATAACAGACACGACAGGTCAGATAAAGCCATGACGAAAAAACTAATATTCGTGGTTGTGTTCAGACCTTGACGATAAAACACAAATAAATTAATGATATTACCGATGATTCCAAACATACTGACAATACTACACAGAAAGACCACGTTCACGAGCAGCGACACATTTCGGTACTCGTCTGTGATACTAGCTGTCCAGGCTAAGGATAGGTCTCCTTCACATGCAAGCGACACGTTGCCAATCTTACTGAACATGTTGCTCGGTCAATTCCGATTGGACCGGCGAGATATTTATTTGAGAATGTTGTCCTTTCGACAGATTTTATCTAGTTCTACACAACTGAAACTGATTTTCATCTTCCCTTTAGGAACTCATAATCTATTATCAGATATCACTGACCTAACTTGTGTCTTTTTTATAATGTTTTCCATTTATATGCTCTATACAGACTATCCCGAAGGATCGTCTAAGCGCATTGTGTTTAAATCGTTCATTTAATTAAAACAAGATACAAGGAGAGAGCAATAAACCCAGTTAAATTATTGTAATTTTATCCATTGTTCACCCATCAAGTAACCATTGGTCTGTAAAACTTAAGAGCTCGAATCATAAACCCAACACTCCTCAAGACCTGGGAAGTAGTGCTTTACTTTTTTTATTTTTGTTTATAATGAGGCTGTTAACAAGTTCATCGTAATATGTTGCTTGTTAGGCGACAGTGGCAGCATCAGTCCGTTGACATGATAATTTACTCTGTTGTCAACAAATCGAATTTTAGACATTAATTGTGCTCATGATTAGTTCTTACACACAATTAAGTTGTCAGGGAATGGGCAAATTACGTTGCGTTTACAACCCATTCCCGAGTTGTTATGTTTTGTTAAGTATGTCTATAAACGTCATCGATTTTAGACGGTAGCATTCCGTACTCTCCTGAAGTTGACGGAAGTACAACTGAACCCATTGTCTGCCACTTCCGATGTACACTTGTTTATTTTCATTGACATGTTTAACAATAGACAAGGTCTCCTGTGAACAGGTACATCATATCCGAAATACCTTCAGGCAAAGTCTCGCACTGAATACTACTTCGTAGGCCACTTGTACTTGACAAATCTATTGGTAAATTAGTCTGCATGGATCAACACACACAAATTATTGAATGGCATTCGCTGAAAAGTTAAGTTTGCACAACATAATTTGCCATATAAACGTATTGCATGTTAAACATAACTGTTGAAATGTATGTTCTTACTGAGATCTTTTCTTCAACAACAGTTATTGATAGAAAGACCACATGTGTCATTTGGAACATGTCAGTATGGTATCTTCGTATAAGAGGCAGAGAAACAGAACAAAGTCATGCTGCATATTTCAAACAATAACAGCAAGGTAAGGAATAAAGAGGGTTATAGAGCATATAGATCTCCCACCTGAATCATATAATGAGGACATTCCGAAACATACTCATCGACGGACAGATCATATATGTATTCATTGAATCAGAGAATTATGCTAACTTCGAAATTAGTGATGGACAACTTAAATACAGTTATGTATTGTATACTCATAAATGTGTTCACATGCACATAAGTCTTTTCATTCTGTATTACGAATGATATAAATTTAGTGATTTTAATCAATCCCTAGGTGTTAAATCCATCTATTCTAGAGGATCTATACTCACAGTGGGGGATTAACGCTGGAAATTAGTCCCTGCAATCTGCGAGTGATTGGTTGTTAAGCCACCGATATCATAATTGTGTAGCTGTAGCCTCTGTTACATGAAATTGCCGTGTCTGACAAGATTCCTTCTATCAGCAGTCATGTATAATTGTTGAGTCCTATGAGCAATCATCGTAAACGTTACCTCATACAGCTAACGCCTCTCCTTTTTGTCGTAATCTAAGACCCGTTTGTTATTTGTTAATGTCTAATAAATCATTTATAACATGTCACCATGCACTTTTTCCTGCAGGATAAACATTGTAATAATTATGGTTTTAAACAATGCATATTTGTGACGCCTTTATAGGTCAGACACTTAGATGACAGATGTACACGCTCATACTGGTCCAGACACTTGTTATAAGGCACTCAGCTGAGGGATATGGCTGAACGTCTCTAAGTCAAATCCCTCGCATGTGAGGACTTGGCCGCTACCCACCTCCTGCTCTTGGAGTTTAGAAGCTGAGCCTCCAGCATCTGGAGCCTAACTTGTTCCAGACGTACTGGTTATCCTTTCCTCTGGATATAACAAGGTAAGGCAGAGAGAGGGATCATGCTGCATGGGCAACACATGTTTTCTGATTTAATGCCCAGGCATTGTGCTTTAGAATTCTAGTTCTGTTCCAATTCACATACTTTCATTTGTAAAGACGTCAAGGTGCCTTACTTACTTACTTTACTATATTGGTGAGAACGTATAATACGTTGTTAGTGACGAGTTCAGTTAATGTCTGTTTAATATATTTACCATTAGTCGTATGTTAGTGACGAGTTCAGTTAATGTCTGTTTACTATATTTACGATTAGTCGTATGTTAGAGACGAGTTCAGTTAATGTCTGTTTAATATATTTACGATCTTCCCCGATGTGTCTCCACCTTGACGTGGTGGGGGAGCTTGCGTGTCCCATCGACCGCATTTGCTTGCCGATGGATGAAAAACTACATATCGGACAGCTTATGGGATAGGGACCAGACTAAGAGAGACACAACCTGCTGCCCTGCAGGTAAGACTGAGGATAGCAATCAAAAATTTAAATCAGGTGCACGAAGGAAGACGTTCTTGGTCCGGACAAAACTTAAGGCTCCCTGTCGAGGGCTGTGGCTGAACGCCGCTAAGCCACAAACCCTCGGATCTGAGAGCTGGGCCGATACCCGCCTACCGAAAAATAGAGGCGTGATACTGAGCAAGCTACATGCTCAGGTCTGATACATGTTCGAAGGCTCTCAGCTGGGGGATATGAGGGATTCCCGGATGAGAGGGCCTGGCCGTTTCTCGTTCACTGCTGCACGAAGGTAAGGTGCTGAGCCGGCAGCACATGTAGCCTACCTCGTGAGCGAGTACAAAAAGTCAGAAAAGTGCCCCGTCGAAGGAAATGGTTACGAAAACTGTCTGTATCCAACTCATAGAGAGTGTAGACAAAAGTGGAAGAAAGTCTCAATGACGCGAAATGGAACGCACGGCGAGCGAACCTATTGCGTGGTCTGAAAGCAAAAGCTTACCGAGTGGATGTCGCCCGCAGTCTGACCGCTCCTGGTGTGTGCTTGAGCGATCAGTGGCAAGCGAGATGCCCAACGCATGGAAGTGAGGAACTAAAGCAGCCATGAGCAGGACGTGGCAACTCCTCGGGTGAGCCCAGACTCAGAGCAATATGTGCCGGCTCTGCAATTATGGAAGCCTCCTTGGATAGCGAGGGAATGCCCATGGTCTGCCCCTGCCTTCCCTTGAGGGCCGACCGCGATGTCGTTGATCGTTCTATCTTGACCAGCTGAGATGTTGGCGACATCACAACAGTCTAACGTGCCTCGAAACCAGAGGAAGGCTAACCTCATTAAAAAATGCCCGCCGGAAGTCGGAAGTGTCGTCCTACGGGTGGCAAACTAAAAATTGACACTACGCAATTACGTCCGAGTGAAATGTCTCGTCTGAATGTCTCTCGTGCTAGGAACAGCTCTGACTACCTAGTTTCCGAATGCCGCTCTTGTTCGGAACAGCTCTGACTAGGTAGTTTTCCGAATGTCCGCCGTGCCTGGAACAGCTCTGACGGGCAACGACAAGCACATGTCCGAAAACTCGCTGAGTGGATACCGTCTGCAGACCTGTCTGGTTTGTGCGGGAACGGCCCGGGGTTAACGAATGTACCCAATATATTGAAGTGAGGAATTAAAGCAGCTATGAGCAGGACGTGACGATTCCCTCGGTGAGCCCAGCACCAGAGCATTATGTGTCGGCTCTGCAATTATGGAAGCCACCCAGGATGGCGGAAAATGCTATGGACTGTCCCTGCCTTCCTTTGAGGGATGACTGCGAAGTCTTCGACCGTTCCAACTCGACCAGCTGGGAGGTGGACGGTACCACAAAAGTGAGAGTCTTCCAGGAATGCTAACCTGGTCAAAAATGCACGCAGAAGCCGGATGTGTTGACCTAAGGGTTTCGACCCAAGGGTGCCTAACGCACACCGCAATCACATCTGAAAAAACACTCCGGATGAACGAAAAGAAGAAGAATATATTTACGATTAGTCGTATGTTAGTGACGAGTTCAGTTAATGTCTGTTTAATATATTTACGATTAGTCGTATACAACGCTCAAACTATCGTCTGTCAAGACGGCAAGGTGCCAATGTATGTATACAACGCTATAGTCGACCAGAGGTTGTCAGGATCTATTTTATTTCATACAAACAATAGTGTAATGTATCTTTATGTTTGTTTTCTTCGGATCAACAACATCAAAACAAAAAAGCATCTCTATTTCTGCGGAGGTCCGCTGGCATTACTATGTGGCCGGAATAAAAATTAAAGTGGGTGTCTATGGCGAAATAATGGGATGTGAACATAGTTTTGTTTATATCGTGGCTATGTTTCACTGGTGAATTTCTTGTGAAATTGACCCGTACAATATATGTGAAGCTACGCCAGATCAGGGAATTTTAGACACTAGCAAGCATTTTATTCACAGACATAAAGGAAAAATAAGATCTCGCCTGACTTGTATTCACCGCGACGATAAATATTAATTAGTTGATTTATAAAAGTAGAGAGACAAGAAGGCAGAACGTTGTACGGGGCTGCATACTTGATTCTGAAGTCTTTGAAAATGCAGTTCTTTCGTTTATTCTTACATCTTTTAGGAATTACTCGCCACCACATATCCTATTGATTTGCATACATCAGTAAGTGTCGATGCGTCATGCTTTTTGTTCTGTTCTGTTTGGCTGCTGGTTTCTCGTCTTTCTTTGTGTCCGTGTGTGTATGTGTGTGTGTGTGTGTGTGTAGGTTGGGGGGGGGGGGGGATAGTGTAAGGCAGTGATTCTGCTCTCGCTTTCTGGGGTTTTATGTGTTCCTGGTTTAAGGTTGTTAGAATTGATTTATTTTCCTTTCGGTCTTTAATGTGTGCCATCGGCTTAAGCCTTCCTAAAATTGTGTGTTTTAGTTTCTTCATTTTTTGCAGCATGCTCTTGGTCTGTGGGTCACCAGGGTCTAAACCACGTTGCTTGTACTTTGTTGGCCTTTCTATATGGCCTCAGCAACAAGCTTTTCTGCTCATTCAGCTGGGTTGTCAGGCTTTGGATACATGCTATTTTCAGTGATCTATATCCCTGGCTGCTCGCTTCTCCATTTCTCCATTTAGCCTCATTGTATGGTATATTTGCTGTGACCGTGATGTGCATAGCATTTCTGCATTTCCTGGAGGCACGTTCAGCCTAGGGATATACCTCCGTGAGTGCCAAACAGCTCGCACATGTTCTGCTTGCTTTTGACGTGTAGGAAACATTGTCTTGTGCCCAGTGGGCACTCCCTGAAAAATATGTTTTGGTGCATGATTATTGCGCTCTCTCACCCATGTTAATTATAATCACATCGTTAATTGTGTTTTCATTTGATACTCTTGAAGCCTTTTCTTTCGGCTTAGGCAACCTAAGTAGTATTTGTGTTTGCTATAGTCACGCCTAGAGTCACCGCGTTCCTGTATGTTGTCAAAAACAAGTTTTAATATGTGGCTGTGAATCTGGGAGAAACAGTAAATAAGCTAAAATGTATTCGGCATCAGATACATAGTTTCATGAACAATTCCTCGAACAACATAATTAGTAATCTCAATCTTTTAAAAGAGGCTTAGACATAAAGCCATCTCATCACAGACACCAGCAAGAAGCATTCGTCAGATTCTGCACATGAAAATTACATTACCAAAGTATGATGATAAAGGTGAAGACAGGCATGCTTCGAGCAGAGAGGCAGGCTTCCTCTAAACAATCAAAAGTAGAGACCATCTGTTTGATTTTACCCCAGGATATGCTGTTGTTGTGGGAAAGGAGCAGGCGGAGTGATTGGCTGAATCTGCACTAAGTCAGATGTCGGGGCCCTTTGGAATAGTGTATAGTTGCAGAAGAAGTGGTAGATCATATAGACTTGCTCCCCCGATGTGTCTCCACCTTGTCGCGGTGGGGGAACTTGCGTGTCCCAGAGATCCCAAGAGCATTGTCGGCGGATGATAACTACATGTCGGACAAGCCTTGGGTTAGGGACCACACCAAGAGAGACACAACCTGCTGCTCTGCAGGTAGACTGAGGATAGCAGTCAAAGGTTTAAAGCAGGGGTACGAAGGTAGAAGTTCCTGGTCCGGACACATACTCTAAGGCTCTCTGTCGGGGATTGTGGCTGAACGCCGCTAAGCCATACACCCTCGGACGTGGGAGCAGGGCCGATACCCACCTACCGAAAAATGGAAGTGAGATACTGAGCACGCTACATGCCCAGTTCAGATACTTGTCGAAGGCTCTCAGCAGGGGGAAATGAGGGATTCCCGGATGAGAGGGCATGGCCTTTTCTCGCTCACCTCTGAACAGAGGTAAGGTGCTGAGCCGGCAGCATATGTAGCTTACCTCGTGAGCGAGTACTAAAACGTAGAAAAGGTGCGCCAGTGGAATGAAAACGGTTAAGAAAACTGTCTGTATCTAACTCATAGAGTCTAGACAAAGGTGGAAAAACGTCTCAATAACACGAAATGTAACGCATGGCTAGCGAATCCATTGCGTGTCCCGAAGTCCAAGGGAAAGCTTGCCTAGTGGATGTCGCCCGCAGACTGACCGTTCCTGGTGTGTGCTTGAGCTACCAGTGGCAAGCGAAATGCCCAACACATGGAAGTGAGGAAATAAAGCAGCCATGAGCAGGATGTGGCAACTCCTCGGGTGAGCCCAGTCTCAGAGCAATATGTGCCGGTTCTATGCCCCTGCCTTCCCTTGAGGGTTAACCGTGATGTCGCTGACCGTTCTACTTTGACCAGCTGAGATGTGGGCGACACTACAGCACTAACAGTCTAACGTCTCTCGAAACCCCGGGAAGGCTAACCCGTAAAAATGCATGCTGAAGTCAGATGTGCTGGCCTACGGGTGCAAATAAATCGGGCACAACGCAAAAAACGTCCGAATGAAACGTCTTTCACACTAGGAACAGCTCTGGCTACCTAGTTTCTGAATGCCGCTCTTGTTCGGAACAGCTCTGACTAGGTAGTTTTCTGAATGTCCGTCGTGCTTGGAACAGCTCTGACGGGCACAACGACAAGCACATGTCTAAATCGGAAAACTCGCTGAGTGGATACCGTCGGCAGACCTGTCTGGTTTGTGCGGGAACGGTCCGGGGCGAACAAAATGCCCAATATATTGAAGTAAGGAATTAAAACAGTCATGAGCAGGACGTGACGATTTCTCCGGTGAGTCCAGCACCAGGGCACTATGTGTTCGCTCTGCAACTACGGAAGCCACCCAGGATGGCGGAAAATTCCATGGACTGTCCTTGCCTTCCTTTGAGGGATGATCGTTAAGTCTTCGACTGTTCCAACTTGACTAGCTGGGATGTGGACAGTACCACAAAAGTGAGAGTCTCCCAGGAATACTAAACTGGTCAAAATTGCACGCTAAAAGTCGGATGTGGTGGCCTAAGGGTTTCGACCCAAGGGTGCCTAACGAGACACACCGCAATCATGTCTGGAAAGAAAAACACTCCGGATTAACGCAAAGAAGAAGAAGATACAGGCTTGGAGAAAATGGTGCTTCAGAGAGTGACCGGAGGATGGGGTCGACACTCAAAACTTCGAGGAAAGACCAGACGGACACGTAATCAGACTGTTACTGGAACCTTGGTATATGGATTCTTTGCTGGTTGTTGCAGATGAGGATGAGGGAATGTCCCGAGTGTTGTGTTGTGGGATCTTAGCTCAACTCCTCACCGACGTAGTGACAATTGATTATTTATTTGATTGTTTCGGGATTTAAAATGTAAATATTGTGCACAACCCACTACTGGCAACGCTGATCGTATTCTGGTATGAACCTAAGCCCATCCACGTCAATATGGATAGTTTCGCTCTTGTTTGAGCTCGTCAGTAGTGCATATCCTTGATCGGATCCGGAAACAAGCCCCGGATCACTGGCGTGTGAAGCGGGTGTGTAACCACGCGGCACACACTGGACACGACCAAATTATCACAACAGAATATTACAACGTCACCCATTGTAGGCTATAGCTCAAGACTGCCCGATCGCCGCGACTGACGTCCGTCAATCGATGTTGACCGGAACGATCAGGACTTCTCACAGGCAAGGCACACCAGACCGCCTAAATCCAGTGAGCAATAATTTGATTATTTGGTTGTTTCGGGATTTGAAAGTTAAATATTGAGCACAGCCCAGTGACAATTGTGACAATTATTTACACACACTCACATATATGCGTACGAGCGCATGCGCACATGCGTGCACACACACACACACGAACACAATAAAGAAAAAAGAAACAAGAAAGAAAAATAAAGAAGAAAAAAAGGAAAAGAAAAAGACAAGTGATGGATCATACAAGGTGATGAGGCCGTCTATGGCTGAAATGACTGGATTGCATACTGCATGGCAAGATACAACGGCGGCTCCCAGAAAACAACAACATTACACAGATATTCAAGGGATGTGGGGATTAGACTAACGTTGACCTGAAATGACATGCTGTGAGCAGAGTCCAGTGAACTGATATGATCTAATTGTCAGCAACCTAATTGCGACAGGTAATTCAGGACTCCCTACTTTTGCACGACACGAATCAATAACTCGTGTGGTTTACAAAAAGGATACATTTTTATTTAGAGCTATTTACACACAAGCTCTGCGAGCGGAATACTTCATGGATAATCAACAACATGGTATGTTTCACAGATGCATTGAAGAGGTGAAAATACTGATACTATTAACTAATTGGAATCTAAAGCCTAGCTAACACTATTGCTGATAAACTATATAAGGTTCCTAGTGAACACGTCTGTTCTCTATCAGTCCTTGTCCCAGTCTGACCACGCTTCTGGTTGCGCGTTGAACCACGGACATTCAGTCCTCCGTGCGCTGGCGAGTTTGCGTGCGTAGAGTCCTAGCACGCTTGGTCAGTTAACTCAAGTAACTGGTATTCTCCAGTTACTCGTCGAGAGGCGAGTTCCCTATACTCTTGGGAAACCCTCGCTCATAAGCACTCAATGACCTCTTAGTTGACACGAGTGTGTCCTGTTGTCAAGCTAAATATAGTGCCTGTGTCTCTCCTGTCTGGTGTTCTCTGTATAGCTCCGTCTTAACTCTCTAAGCTCCTGGGTAGATCTTTGACACACTCCTCTCCTCTGTGTGTAGTGTTACAACCGTTTAACTCCTGTATGTAACACGTATTGGTCACTGAAAAATTGGCTGTCCAATTTTGTCAAAGATCTCATCAGTTTACGTATCTCTTTTGGGGATAGAACAACTTTCTTCTCTGCCTTTTCACACTGTTATATTGGTTCACTCGGCTAATTGAGTAGTGCATCACATCATTATAGTTGGATATCCCTCTATTATATTCTTGGGAATTGTATTGATCCGGAACCGTTGTCTTATGACTTTTGTCCTGGCTTCCGTCGATTGACCCTATGTCCTTTGACTTCTGCCCGTTGACTTATGTCTCGACCTGTCCTCAAATTGCCCAAAATGACAACCCGCTACAAGTTGTCTCTGTTACGAGAACAACATGTGAGCATAAATGTTCATGTTCCCCTATAATACCAACACCAACTCGTATGCTCTATGTTCTACTCTTCCGTTTGTGAAGAAATATTTTCAATGTTACATTTAAGTTTTTTAAAGTATTATTGTGTCCCCTGTTTTGAGTTGCCGTTCTTAGAAATACATGGTAACTGCAGCTTTTATGTGTTTGTTTTCCTGTTTGTTTGCGTGTTATTCATTAAACTACAATGTACTTAACTTGCTAACATGTGTATGCTTTCTATTCTATATGTATGTATTCCTTTGAGCGCCGTAAATCGGATTATTGTGGCTACAAATGTCGGTTACCTTTATTTATGACCACAATTTCGTTTTAAGATGCTCAAATTACTCTCTCTATTTACTACTACTATTTCTAAAGTATAGCAGTTACACACTTAAAGTGAACAACACATTGGTTACACAGATTGACACAGACAAGTCATAATAAGACGATTTGCGCGGAGAAGAAAAAAAAATTTCCGCTAAATCTCTCTCTCTCTCTCCCTCTCTCCCTCTCTCTCTCTCTCTCTCTCTCTCTCTCTCTCTCTCTCTCTCTCTCTCTCTCTCTCTCATTCAATGTTTACTTTGTCTTCATTCACTCCTCTCCTATTATACATCTTTCGTTCTATACTTTCATACCATACTTATGTTAAAACATTCATTCGTCTTTAAAATATGGTTCATAATAATAAATAAATGAACATTACATATATACAATAAATGATTGGCTGAATCGCAGAAGTTTTCACGCCACATGACTGTGCTATGTCTTTGCACGCGTCATATCTATACAAAATATTATACACGTTTGTGATGATGGTTTGTTACCGATCATATGAAACTAACTACTCAAACTAAGTTATAGTAATTTCGTGTGCTGTCCTAAATTAACCTAAAGGAAATAACTTAATTAATTAACTACATTTAAGCAAAGTGGGTTAGTTACCTTATAGTAATATTGGTAAATGAAATGATCTTAATTTTGCAATGATTGTGTTAGTTTAGAAATGATATTTTAAGGAAATTAATATATAACTGATTATGTTTACCTGGTGATGAAATAAAGTAATGTCTATTAATTGCATGTTTAATGTAGGTGTTGTGGCGAAACGCCAGTAGCTCATGTCCTCATGCCTTCTATACATTTGGGGGAATAGAGGGAAACAGCTTTAGGGAACCCTCAGTTCTCTTGTTCGCTCAATCCCCATGGAAGATACTTTAACAACACGATCTTCTTAATAGAATTAGTAGAAATATATCTTTCTTCGGGGAAAACCCGATAGGGTCCCCTACACCAAATGAGCACCAGGGCAAGTTCTGGTGCAATTCATGGCCGTTCCAGCACATACCGTTTGGTAGTTGCAGCATGTCAAGTTGATTTAAAGATTAAGACAGAGGTGCAACCTACTACTGATACAGTTGGAAAGGGTCCTCCTTGAATTGAAGGGAGCATAAGAGATCTACAAGGCCACGAGAGCATCACCTTAAAACATTCTCAGGTGAACCATAGACTTTCAGCACGGCCACAGGCTAATGACTCCAGTTAAGGAATCAATGTCCGATTAGTCCTGATCTAGTATCATCCTTCGGTACCCGCTCTGTACAAATCTCATCGTCAATAGTGGAGTGATTGAACCTATGTTCCTGAATGGACCTACAGCTCATTCTCGGTCCTACTCATCTGTATCAGTGACATTGAAAAACCCATACCCATTCCACATTCACGAACCATTCCCATTATGTGAAATCTTACCCAGCCTGGTCAGTGACATTGAAACACCCATACACATTTTACCCTTCAAGAACTGGTCCCATTGTGACAAGATATGTATTCCTGTACCATTGGGCTACAGCGAACACAAGACTCATTGTGCAGAGTAAACCACTGGAACTAGTAGGACTGGTTCTACAGGCGCCTGTTCTTTGTACACCCTATCGGGACGGAGGAAAATACCTGCGGACCAAATCGGTGAGGCAGATGTCGACTGACGGGACTTTGTAGTACTCTTCGGTCTATGAGGGAAAGCCATGAGGCTCTGTGTCTGAACTTTATCCGTGTTGTGTCTGTTTAGAACTATCTGTATTAACTGCCTTGATGTTTTCCTGTGCTGTTCTTTATTAATCTAATAAATCACGTTTTAGTTTATTCCAACGATCACTGTGTTATATATATGGATCAGCCAGAAGAACACTGCAGGAAATAGGTCCCGAGGTCGAAAGATAGAGTGACAGTGAGTCCAGGGAACGGAGGAGGGTTGGCAAGCAAAGACCTATCACAGCCAGGGCAAAAGAGAATAATTTTGAAATATTGTTACATAGTTATTTGGGACCCTCCACATAGCTTGTTACAGGTGTTAATCTAAATGAGGTTTTTAAGTAAATGTTAGTGACTTATACCTATGAACTAACATAAATACTGTCATATATTTAATTGAAGATTTGCAATACAATTATAAATATACACAATGAGGTTATGCGCACTGTTTTTAAAAAAAACAATGTACTATACATATCACAAATATAAATAACTACACTAACGTCATCCTGTATGGTGTAATGTTCGAGCACTGTTCCTTGTAGACTAGTGTAATAACATAGTTCAATTCACCACAGTCTTATATGCTTTCCTTTCAGGATAGTGGTTATATATAACGTTCCCTACTAGTTTCTGTAGGTTCACGTCTAACACTCTCGATGTAATTATTATGGCTTATCTATGTGTTAGCGTTGTAGAAATATCACTAATGTGCCTGTTCATTTACTCATAATGGCACTGTTTATCTTCCACAGTTTAGTCGACTGGCAATATTAACGCACTTCAAAGTGTAAGTTTTTATCTCACACGGCACTGATTTCATTCATAACTACAGTGTCACTGTTTCTGATGATAAATCTTCGCTCTTCTCCTGTACTTCAGGTATCTCTATATTTGAAGGTCTACTTAAAATGTCTGCCAGAGAGTTCAATGATCCCTTCAAATGTTGGATTGTAAAGGCATAGTTTGCCAATATTAAAGACCATCTGTAGATCCTGTTGTTTTGTGGGATGCCAGACTGCATTACCGCCAGGGGAGAGTTGTCGGACTGGATTACAAACTTTGTACCTGCCAAAAACCTATGCAGTTTTCTCACACAATAGATTACGCTGAGGCCCTCCAATTCAGAAGCTGAGTATCTTGATTCAGCAGGGCTGATTTTACGGCTTACATACATCACAGGGTGGAACCTCCCGTCGTAAAACTGGCCTAATATACCAGATATGGAAATCGCACTTGCGTCTGTGCGAAGGAAATAGGTAAGATTTTGATTAGGTAAACGCAAAATAGGTGGTACACTGAATAAATATTTCAATTTTGATAATGCGCCAATTAACGCTGCATCTTGCACATTTAATTTAGCCGAAGCTTTCAAAATATTTGAAAAAACACTGATGATCTCCGCCAGATTGGGAAGAAATTTACTATAATAGTTTACAAGAACAAGTAGACTTCGGACCTGTTTCTTAGTCGTTGGTATAGTCAAATTCAGAATTTTCGTGACTATTTTCTCGTCTGTTCTGAGTTGGCCTCTGCAGATGGTATGGCCTAGGAAGTCAATTTCCTCCATGCCCAACTCTACCTTTGTTGGTTCGACGGTAAGACCGAATAATCGTCGCCTTTCGAAGACATGTCGAAGTTTCAGTAGGTGTGACGTCCAGTCTTCCGTATGAACACATATGTCATCTATGTATGTAGAAGTATTGGTCACCCCGTGGAGAAGATCTCTAGTAAGACGTACAAAAGTGGCAGGAGCATTACGAATGTCAAAAGGGAGAAAGCGCCACTCATAGAGCCCTAGAAGTGTAGAAAAAGCTGTCAAAGGAATTGAATTTTCTTCTATCGGAACTTGCCAGTAACCTCGAGTGAGGTCGAGTTTGGAAAATATATGAGATGTAGACATATCTAGGATAAAATCTTCGCATGCTGGAATTGGCTCAGCATCGATCTTTGTCACTCTGTTTAAACGTCGAAAATCGACACAGAGGCGAATTGTTGAGTCCTTTTTGTTGACAAGAACGATAGGAAAGGAATATTCTGACTGTGATCTTTGAATTATTCCACTCGACTCAAGAGATAGTATTTCTTTGTCGAGATTTGCCCTATAATTTAGAGGGATGGAATAAGGTCGACATTTTATAGGGGTGTTATCAGTCAGAATGATGGAATGTTCTATTCTGTCTGTCTTTCCTAGGATGTCGGAGAAAATGTCCTTGTATTCTGTCACTAAATCTATCATCTGTTGTCGTTGCTCGTCCGTAAGTTTGGTTTCTATCCGTATGCTATTGATGGTCCCAGTCGTGTCTACAGTAGGGACTGGTAATTCTATTCCGTCGTCATCTGTCTGGTTAAGTACTGTTGTGGTATTAGCTGCGTGTGCTGTTACCTGGCTAAGTGTAGTTGCGATGTCGCTGTCGTGTGTCGCCCTACCTAGTGTAGTTGCGTTGTGTACTTCTGTCGTCCGATTGACTGGTGTGGGTTCATTTTGTTCGTCTGTCGGTAGTTCCTGTCGTGAGAAATATGGTTTCAGCATGTTGATATGAAATATCTTTAATTTTCCCTTTATCGATATTTCATAGTCGACATCTGATATTTTACGTTCGACGTTGAATGGCCCTTGCCAAGATGTTAGTAACAAATTACGTTTATCTGGTAGTAAAAGCAAAACTTTCTGATTCGGTTCAAGGTGTATTGTTTTAGCACCCTTATTTGCATACTCGCGGTACATTTGTCCTTTCCTCTCCAAAGATGCTTTAGCTATTTCACACGCTTTCATGATTCTACCGCGTGTCTCTGTTACCATCTCATATGGTGTTACTACTGTTGGATTTTCTGGTAAGCTAGTAATTAGCTGATGGTATATTGATAGGGGTCCACGAGGGTTCGCCCCATACACTAGTTCGAAAGGTGAGAAACACGTACTTGAGTGCGGAATTTCTCGATGGGCAAAAAGCACAGCTGGTAACAGTGTGTCCCATTCAGCTGGGATTTCGGCTGTTATTTTTGCCAGCATGTGTTTCAGATCCCCGTTAATTTTTTCTATGATGTCGTTACTCATTGGGTGGTACGGTGTACAGAAATGCTGATGCATTCCTAACAATTTTGTTAAGGCTTGCGTAGCAGCCGAAATAAACTGGGTTCCCCGATCCGATAAAATCGTTCGCGGAAAACCAAAACGACAAAATAAGTGCAAAAATACATTTGCCACATCTTTGGAGGTGATGTACTTTAGTGGAATTGCTTCGATCTACCTGGTACATGTATCCACGAGCGTCAGTATGACACGGTTTCCCTTGTTCGACACCTGGTTCAGGGGTCCAACAATATCGACCGCAACACACTCAAATGGTCTCGATGCCAATAATGACCGTTGAACTTCGGCCGTCACATGCTTACCCTTTCTTACAAGATGTTGACAAATAGTACATGAACGAAAGAAAATTTTTATATCAGAACAGAATTTAGGCCAGTAGAAGTGTGACAAAATTCTGGCTCTGGTTTTGTCATAGGCCAAATGTCCAGCCAACGGTGACTCATGTGCGATTTTCAGCACAGTTTGTCGGTATGTTACAGGTAACACCGTTTGCTGAATTTCATGGTTATTATTTGTGTAATAACGCATGAGAATTCCGTTGTGTATTCTAAAATACCAAGATGCATTTTTGGTCACTTTCGCTCGCTCACCTAACAATTTAAAATAAGGTGCGATAGTTTGGTCGATGCGTTGTGCCTCGATAAATTCGTGTCGAGTATTATTGTTAATAGCACCGGGAGGTGTTAACAGCTGTAACATCTCGTTTCGCAGGTCAGTGTAGTGTGTTTGCGTTTCTGACCTTGTTACAGCATTAGCCAGGTTCATTTCCTTCCAGGCTAATATATCATCGTCAGTACATTTCTTTATTGAGTCTAAACATCCTAAAATAAGATCCGTGCAAGGGTCTTGCAGGATTGCGCACATAAATGTGCCGGTAAGGAACGGGGTATTTATATGCGCTTTTGCCAGTGGGTATTTCTCAATTGTTCCGGAGAAAGTACGGCATTTGACAAATTCACCCGTGTAATCTTCTGGTTTCACCAGTTCTTTTCTCAGGCCAAGTAAAGTGCTCCCGCTGTCCAGTAAACAATGGCATGGTTGGTTATTTACCAGTGCATCGTAGAACTTCAATTTACCTCTGGAGGCATTAGCTGCGCTAGTATCTTCGATGGAATATGGAATAACGTGACCACATTTTAATTTCCCATCCGCATGAAACCTGTTACATGTATCACATTTATTGAAATCAAGTATATCAGTAACTACTGCCACACTTTCACACACATTCTCTGGTAGCACATTCTCAAGTTCAGAGTCTATCTCACTATCATCGTCAGATGACGTATCGATGAGCATAGCATTGTTTGCCTTCATCCTTTGTCTGCCCAGACACTGTGCAGAATAGTGTCCATAGCTCGAACAAAAATAACATTTGATAGCACGTTTGAACGAGTATCTTCTATTCTCTTGCTTCTTTATGACTGTTTCTAAATGAGATGGATATGCTGGGTTTTTATCGCACATAGAATAACTGGGATGATGTAAGTTGCAATATCCACATCGTGGAGGTTTTTGATATGGCTGGTCTTTCTTACGATACTCTTTTTGCCTATAAGATCTATTAGGTTCGTTTTTAACAAAGGCAGTGATCTCAGTATCATGAATGGTGGTTTTAAAGATATCACGATTTGCAGAAAAGTAAGCAGACCCACGTTTTTCTAGCTTTTGAATGGATTCTATGTCTGCCTGTTGGAGGAACTTTGCAAACGGGGTAGGGACCGTGGATATTACCTTGTCCATTACCATTAGATCTTGAAGTTTATCGAAGTTTTCCCCCACTTTTGCCGCTTTAAGCCATTTGTTATATGTACTTTGCACGTTAGAGACGTAATCTAGGAAGGTTTCAGTAGGTTTGGGTTTTAATTGTGAGTATTGAATCTGATAACCTGGAGCGTCAAGTAAGAAGTGTTGCATGATTATGTCGTGGATGTATTGATAGTCACTCCTAAGTTCTGTAGGTATTGATTCTATCACTTTTAATGGCTCACCACTGAGATTTCTCATGTAGATCATTGCCCAATCTGCCAAAGGTATTTTCTGAGTCTTAAGTTGAAATTCTATATTCTCCATCCATGCAGAAATGGAATCGCCTACGCTGTATGGTTTGATACGGCCTTTATATTTGGAAAATTTATTTTGCTCCTCCTGGCTCTTTTGTTTACTAGCGGTTATTTGAATGTTTGACTCTATCTCTCTTTCATTTTTAACTTTGTCTCTGACTCTACTTATATCTGCTTCTGTTTAGTGGCTTCCTCTGCTTGCTTGTGGGCGTGGGTTCAAATCCCACTTCTGACACCAAATTGGTCCTGCCTGTCAGAAACCTACTTGCGACAGGTAATTCAGGACTCCCTACTTTTGTACGACACTAATCAATAACTCGTGTGGTTTACAAAAGGATACATTTTTATTTATAACTATTTACACACAAACTCTGCGAGCGGAATACTTCATAGATAATCAACAACATGGTATGTTTCACAGATGCATTGAAGAGGTGAAAATACTGATACTATTAACTAATTGGAATCTAAAGCCTAGCTAACACTATTGCTGATAAACTATATAAGGTTCCTAGTGAACGCGTCTGTTCTCTATCAGTCCTTGTCCCCGTCTGACCACGCTTCTGGTTGCGCGTTGAACCACGGACATTCAGTCCTCCGTGCGCTGGCGAGTTTGCGTGCGTAGAGTTCTAGCACGCTTGGTCAGTTAACTCAAGTAACTGGTATTCTCCAGTTACTCGTCGAGAGGCGAGTTCCCTATACTCTTGGGAAACCCTCGCTCATAAGCACTCAATGACCTCTTAGTTGACACGAGTGTGTCCTGTTGTCAAGCTAAATATAGTGCCTGTGTCTCTCCTGTCTGGTGTTCTCTGTATAGCTCCGTCTTAACTCTCTAAGCTCCTGGGTAGATCTTTGACACTAATCGATCTGCAACACTGGTCTGAGGACTGACAAACCTGAATATGGACAATCTAAGAGAGAGTCACATATGACTAAGGCTGTTTATTTACATTTAATGTTTACGTACTTACCATCAGATGCTGTTATAAACATATAAATACAGACTCCATGAACAAAATATTGCATGATTTCTTGCCTCGCATATTTCACTGCGTCTAGTGAGGTGCATACTGCAGAGTTATTTATCATATAAAGTGCACACATATATGTATATAACATGCATAGTCGGTCTGTCCATGTTATGATGCGTTCGCGAACGGTCCTTCCGATTGAGATGCAATTTTCTAAACGTGTTCTCATCATTCCTGTGCAGCCAACTGTCATAGTTTGTTAGTTTACAAACAGCTATTTACGTAATAAGATTAAATTTTGTTATGAAATTATAATTTATATATAGCGAGGGTACTTAACTTAAGAAAAGTTATATCAAGGGACATAACGTTTAGTAGCATTGCTAAATATTTTATATATAGATAGTTGCATTGTTATCAAAGCTTTATAAAATGTTTGTCTACAGTTATTTACAAGCATATACGTTATAATATATAATGATAAAATCTTTAAGGCATTTTTAAAGTTTCAAAAAAAAAGAATACACCTACTTTAAATACGTAAAAATTTTCTAACTCATCTTTTTATTTCTATTCGACATCTATACAGCCATCCCAGCATTTATTGGGTTTTTGTGATATATTGGTAAGTTTACGTTCAGTAGTTTAAGAGAAATTAGACGTAGACAGTCAAACCTTTTTGGACATGTTATGAGAAGAAATGGACTGGAGAACTTATTGACAGCTGGCAAGATCGAAGGGAAAGGACCAAGAGGAAGACCGAGAGAAAAATATCTGGATGGCTTGGCCACTTGGCATGGACGAGACAGGACCACTGAGCTGATCCACAACTCTGGTGATCGAGTGAAATGGCGAGTCATAACCTTCCAAGCATTCCGGCATGGCACATGCTTGATTGATTGAGTTTAATATTGCCCTATTTAGTTATTGGGATGAAGATTGTTCTCTTCCAATCTTTTCGCCATATTTCAGGGAACGGGAATGGGAGCTTATATGACTACTAATATGAATTAAATGAGACGCTCTCCACCAGGGACTGGGCGAAGCCGGTCCCGGTTGTCGTTTTTGGGAACGGGAACGGGAGCAGGGGCCGAATATTAACGGGAATGGGAACGGGAGCTTAAATGACTACTAATATGAATTAAATGAGACGCTCCCCACCAGGGACTGGGCGAAGCCGGGCCGGGTCGACTTTTTTGGGAACGGGAACGGGAGCAGGGGTCCAATATGAATTAAATGAGACGCTCCCCGCCAGGGGCTTGGCGAAGCCGGGGCGGGTCGTCTTTTTGGGGGGGAACGGGAACAGGGGCAGGGGCCGAATATGAATTAAATAAGATGCTCCCCGCCAGGGACTGGGCGAAGCCGGGCAGAGTCAGCTGGTACATAATATTTTGGCTGATTTACTAATGTATCGTGTCCTACTAATATGTCCTGTCCTTGACAAATATTCTTAGAATCGAAACATCGGGTTGTCATTTGTGTCCGTATTCTTTTTATTTTTTTTATAATTTCATTAATTCATTTGTATATATTTATTGATTGTTTGTGATTTTGGATAAGTCTAAATTTGTTTTCACCTGCATAGAGTACTTTGTAAGGTGTGTGCGCTGTGTCTGTGTTTAGTATGTCTCTCCATTTCAAAGGAGCTAAATATACTTAACTGTTTGCAATCCATATTGTTATATTCTGCTGCAGCTGCTGATTCTGTTCTTTTCTTCCATACTGTTTATTTCCCCGGCTGCTACCTTTTTTTTTTTTTTTGTCGTCCGTTTATGCTGTTCGTTTTTAGTTTGTATATCCATTACTCTATATGAACTGACCCATAGCTGACCATGCCTGCTGACAGACGGACTATGTCATCTTTCAATCGCACCGTCTCCAACATATTTGCTCTCATACCCCAGGATATGTCTCGTACAGCCATTAGCCTCGCATGTATTATTTTCAACATCACTCGTTTTTCTTGCCATTTGAATTTCCTGAACAGTTGTCTCCAGCTCAAAATATCACCCAAACGTTTCCAATACAACTTTCATCTCTCGTTAGGCAAACTGATTCCTTCTGAAATGCGACTCTTCAGTCACCTGCGCAGTCCATTAAATACATGAAGCTGCCAGCAACTGTACATCAACGACATATCTCCGAACTTAAATCCTTCAAGCACAACTTGTACCGGACTCTGCATCTATTGACGTATAAGAACCAGATTTCTTTTCATTTGATCACTTCTATAATACTACACTACAACAGACATCTATACATATGGCTATCCGCACACAAGAATGGCAAAATTAGTCATCTACGCCATCATGCCTCTTCCGCCACTTCGACACTCATACTGACCGCCTGACCTACCACTGTCTCCTGAAGATCATGTTGTTTTAGGTAAAGGTTTCAGTTTTGTCCCTCTACGCCCTCCAATTGGACAGCTATGGTATCCTGGAAGACGTTTCAAACTTCCACAGAAGACTCAGCCTTAAGTATCATCATAGGGATAAACCTGGCAAAAGTCCCACCTAACAACCCCCTAACATTTTCCAATCTTTACGTAAATCCAGTTCCTCATGGACCCCACCTTCCGGAGTCTCCAACGCGCTTGACCAACACACTCCATGATATTAAGCAACTTTCCTTCCCTAACCTGAAACGCACCTATCTATCCACCCCAGAATGACGTGCCTTATCCCATCTACAGCGCCGACGGGACATAGTCATCACACCTGCGGAAAGAGAGGTGTGGTAGTTGTTTGGCGTAAAGATCTATGTGTCTAGGAAGACGTCTCCCAACTTAATGAACCTAATAATTATTCTCCCTACGCGAAGACCCCACCCTCTCCTATAACCTAAAGATTCGTGACACCATCAAACAGTTCATACGAAAGAATGCCCTACCACCCAGTGTCTCTTCACTACACATCCATGACTTTGACCTAGGCAAACCCATCCGGTATATGTGGCCCAAATGACATAAACTAAACAATCCTGGACATCCGATAGTTTCCGCCTGCTCATGCCCGACTGAATCACAGCGTTTCTCGACAGCATTTTCCAACCTCTAGTTGCGAATCCCCCGTCATATATCAAAGATACACCGCATTCGTTACTTTCATTTAACTCTCTCCAAATTACGTCTGGGAACACAACAGTCTATTCTTAAATTAATGGATGTATGCTCTCTCTATACCTCCATTCCTCACGTAAGATGGTGCTTGATGGTGTAAATGACCATGTGTTCACATGCATTTACTGTGGACGAATATTTACAGCGCGAATTGGCCTTATGATTCAAATTCGTTACAGCTATGGGTTGCAGTTAATATGCCGTTTTGATGCACAATGTAACAAACCTGTCAAGACGGCAAGGTGCCAATGACAATGATTGACATAAACCAGAATAGGCGTGGCAACCCGTTACTTTTAATACCATTATTTACATATGTCAGTTTTTATTAAATTGGGCATATTATACATTCACTGTCTTCTTACCAGAATGCAGCTCATTGTCTCTTCAAAGCCAGTACGGACGACCCATAACTTATCACACCTGTAACATCCTTCAGCATGATTTCTGTAAACTCGCCAGCTCCAGTGATTCTTTCAGGATGCTTAATTCCAGCCGTATACGTGCATATGGTAGCGAGAAACACTGTGAAAGGAGTTAAACGACCACATAGTGGTCATTCCATAGTAATGTATTAGTTTGCTTTCACTTTTGTTTGATGGATTGAGTCAGGTGTATTGTCCGTGTCTATATGTTGCTTTTGGGGGTATGGGGTGTCAGGCATTGGTAGTACCTTTGGTAAGGATGGCTATCACTCCCTTTTCAAGCGACCATCCCCCACTGGTCCAAGCCTCACATCCAGCTCATGCCTGAGGCTCCTAGTAGCTGTCAGCATGCGACAGCGGCCACCCCCTCCCCCGGGCAACAGCTGTGACAGGCTGGCTAAACCAGGCGTGGGTAGCAGATTTGGTGTCAAAATGATCGGAATTAGGGTATGCCTACTCAGCATGTGAAGACAGGATTCGGCAGACTGCGCGGAAGAAATCATTCCTGATTCAACGAGCAAGACGGCGTTTACCTACAAAGCGTTGTGGTACGTAATGAGCACGACAAGGCACGTAGAGCGCCCTTGTCATCCACTGCACCTGTATTCGTCTCCAGTCGTCTTGACTTGTCTTGCCACTAGACTCAAATGGACTCATGGAGAGAATGAGGTCGACGAATTGCCCAACTCTTCCTCACAAGTCATTCTTCATCCAACGTCATATATCATCTTCAAGCCCTGTGGCGATGGACGAGCTCCGAAGCGACAGGCGTGGGTACGCTGGCAGCCGTAGTCGCAGACCTGCACACAGGCGGCTCAGGATATGGTCGTCTTCTACTGACCGGAGCAGCAGTGGGATTCGGCAGCCCCCTGAGCGACTGAGCAGCCCTCTATAGGAACACACTGCTCACCTCCATAGCATGAGGAAGGGGCTAGAAAAGGTGCCCTAAACATTGTCTGATCCATCACTACCTAACCAGCTAGCCGCGGTTGGCGGGTACCCTATACTGCGGTCGACATTAAAAAGAAAAAAAAGATAAATCTAAAAGAGCAAGTCTATTTTTCCTCTAACACATAAAAGAGTGCAGTCACGTGTGAGGCAACCAGGACTGCAAGAGCTGTGAAGAAAAGGCAGGAGAGAAAAACCACTGCAGGAAATCCTCCTCCAGAAACATCAAGCATTCTTTGTCCACATTGTCAAAGAATATTTCGAGCTAAAGTATGCCTTATCAGCCATCTTAGAACTCATTGCTCCATACTTTCAACCCCACTAGATGAAATGAATGGTCATCATCATTCTTGATGGACAGGCAACAAACAATACGTTGCTTTCCTCGATAGATGTATTGGCTGCGGATGATAGTCTGTGTTTTCAGTGTGACAGCTTTAACTGTTGCATTCTGCTGCCAATTTTAGGCTAGGCAGTATCTCTTTCATTTTCAGTATTCCCATTGTGGAAAGTGGTCATTGGATATCAATACCATCAGGCTTTGGATGTTGTTGAACCATGTTTTTATTTAATGCAACATATTTTTTATCGTTGTAGGCACTGTATATAGGATAGATCTATAGATACTAATCAATACTATCGTGTCCAGTAGTGTTTTGTCTGCTGGCTGTTATGAAGATTGACTACTTTGATGCAGGATGGGGTTTGAAACATGTGTTTAAAAAGCCATAATGCCGTAGCAGAACCCAGCTTCGGTATGTGAAGTGTATATATACCTGGCGTATATCATAGTGGCACAAGATCCGCAGACATGGACTAGTCTGGTAGATCCGCATGGACTAGTCTGGTAGGAGTCTGTCGCCACAAGATTTAATGACATCAAGAGATTCCAACATCAAGAGATATAAGCACTACATTAATAACAGGAACAATCTATCAATGCATGATATTTATTATGTAGCATTCTTGTCCTAATACTTAATCTTGGTTTCTAGTATTGGTGGGGTGGGGTGGGGGGGGGGGGGGGGTGGGAGACGGCAGCTTGAGTTCAGAGGTCAAATGTAATTTGCCTTGGTTGCTTCTCTTATGTGTCTCTTTGTGTGCCTTTCATAGTGTTCCTTCAATAAATAAAATCACACACACACACACTCACACACACACACACACACACACACACACACACACACACACACACACACACACACACACATACATATACACATGTATAAACACCATAAATGAAATACGTAACTAAACACCTTTAATTATTGCATAGAGATGTATTTATTTCTCCATCGCTATTGATACACATATGTTATCGTTTGTTTCATAGCTTCAAAACATGCTGCCTTGAAGGATGTGCACTGCTGTCTCACCTACATTCGCAACTCAGTATCAATCTCTGCTTCATTGGTGAAACATTTACTGTCAGTTTAAAGTTTAAGCTCCTAAAGATTCAAATAAGAGAAAATCACAACGTTAAGCCTGCATTGATGTTGAAGAATATTTGTCAGTTTAATGTTTCAACGTTCTCTTGAACAAGTCTCTTAATATTACCGGGGACTATCCTGATCTAGTATTCCTCTTGTAAATTTTCTTCTAAATGCAATATGAAGCCTTGAATCTAACTGTATAGTACAATACATCATTCCTAACATCAGATGCATTCTGCAGACAAGCCAGCAACACACGTTGAAATAGCCCAATCACTGTAGTATAACCTTCCTAGATGGCTGTGAAGAATGTAACTTATTGCTTGAAAATGACGCACGTTGTTTAAATTGCATCGATGGGAGAATTTATTTCAGGATTGTAGAGATGCACTGTGATTCCTCAACATATAAACAGTGCGTTTTTAACTTTGACATGTCCGTACCGGAATAAGTGGACAACTCTGCAGCTGAGCAGAGCAGGGTACTCAGTGGTCCTGACAGTCGGAAATGGCTGTCAAAGGCAGAGTTAAAAGAACACCATTTGAATATGGAAGGCAAAGGGAAACCACCCCATTATCTTCCCAAGGTTTCATGGCGACACACATTTCAGAAATAATGAACGACCTTAATGGATATCTTAGACAGCCTCGTCCGGTAGGGACAGAAATGAGCCACATGTATAGTATGTCCACAAACGAATGCCGTCATTCACGATCAATTATTTTGAACACTGTCTGTTGCATCGTTATGAAATTTTTCCTGCCGTTTTATATTTACCCCCACCCAAGGAATATGTCTTTGATAGGTCCAAAAGCAACTTAAATCATCGAAAGCGTTGACATTTCTTTGATGTTTTGCTGAAAACCTAGTGATTTCTCGCTAACAAACTTGTTTTTACAGTAAGGAACGTGCCGCCAATTCACATGACGACACAAAACGTATCCGGATTCGTATGGGAGTGGGTGCAATAAAAGAAGTAGCGTAAAAGTCGACAGGGTCGGCTGCATTGCACCGGGTTTTTATCCCATATGGCTCCGTTTCTTTCCGCAGCGCGGAAAACGTCGCACAAAGCACGAACTCCGTAGCTTCAGCGACGATCCTCGACCACTTCACCACGGAGAATCCCAAGAGGGGTGCAATGTGTAATATTAGTAAAGACAGAGAATTTACAGAGGCATGGGGTAAATCATTTGTAAATTGACAGGAAAGTATAAGGAATATATTTCTTACCTTATTTTTCATTTCCTTCTTGTTTCTTCAGCTGCTGGTTAATAATGTGTACACAAGTATTCATGTTAGCTTTTTAAACTGAGTTCGTGAAAGCTTCAAAATAGCTGTGCGTTAAAGTATGTATGGAGTGATCAGAAATGATACCGCAATTTAGTCATCATGTTTCCATTTTTAAGGATCTGTTCGGCTGTCTGTGTAGTTTGTTCACACGTACACATGGGTGACAGACCGGCTTTGAGTCTTCGTGAAAGATTGTCTACTCTGCTGTTTACCGTTCAGAGACGGAACATGATTATCTGTTTTGCACTATGAAAATAGTTGTCAGTGTCTCTGTAGTGGGCTTTCTTCATGAAGACCAAGATGTTGGTCCTCTTTTCATTGAAGTTTATAGATTGATTCGTATGCACGTGTGTTGTCCCCTAATTTGACAACGTGTTTGCTCTCACGTTTCTTGTTATGCCACAATATGTCAGTTTCCACCGCAATATTACTCTTCTGTTGGTATTCAATGCGTATAGGTGTGTGTGTGTGTGTGTTTTTTTTTCTTTTCAATACAGTTGTTTGTCAACTCTGAGGGCTTGCGGAATTGAAAATTCATCACTGTGGAATACTAACTGTTGCCATTGACATTATGCTGATGCTGTAATGTTTAGGGCCTGCAATTCTTCTGAATATTTTAGCAAAATATCCCAGTTGGTGTGCACTTGGATTAAGGTCTGCGATCTGCTCAGACCTTAATCTGTGTCGGACGACTCCAGTAGTTTGATGACTGCTCTCGGTTGCATAAAATTCAATCCATCCTTTCTCCAATAATCCTCTTCCTCTTTCAACACATGGTCCTAACATTTTTTCCAGTAACTTTTTATCAAAATTTAACATATATATTAACAATATTTATCTTGACGTCAGACAATTTGAATATAGTATTGTCAGCTGCCACCTGTCCTTTAATTTTAGCCCACACAGGTTCTATAGGGTTACAATGAGAATGGTACGGCGGAAGTCTCAAGCACCCATGGCGGTGCTCTTCTATCAACTTGTCGATTTGATATTTCTTGCTTTTTGGCGTCTGTTTTACAAGGGACAAAAATTCTAGCTAGATATACGTTTCTGGAAATGGTATGTTTTCCATTCGGAGTCATATCTTTATTGCTCCCTTTGTGCTCGATGCTGTAGGTATTTTGTCTTCTTGGGCAACAACATTGATATCATGCATTGTCCATAATTGGACACGACGGTCTATCTAGGGATGGAAGCACAGTAATCTCGAGCCAATCCCTATTGTCTGTATGCTTTGATACGAACACGAGCCCAGCATTCTGCGTAAGCCATTATGCATATTACCAGCATGGGCCATGACCAAAAGCTGTCCTATACTACTGGGCACATATCGCTTTATCTGTCCATCCACTGATTGCCATTCCTTATCACTTGTGTGGTGCCCATTGATCCACATTTCATCCAAATACACTATGCCATAATTTTCTTTGCGCATTTCCCTTATTTCACGTAGGTATCTGATTCTCATGGCTCCTAAATGCGGTTGCTCGCAAAGAATATTTCTACCGCCCCTGTACTTTCTAAAAGTGAAGATAATGTCCTTATAATTTTCCACAAAGTTGTTTTGGATAGCTTTATGTTATTGTTCTTTCTCAACTAAACCCTAAGTTTTCTTACAGCCACTGTTTCTTTGGCATCCAGCATTTTTATAATGCTGGATAATCCTGGATATAAAATCCTAAAGTTTTATAATTTTAGGAGTCTCCGTGGCGAAGTGGTCAAGCCTTTTGACTCGGGCTCCAAAGGTCGTGGGTTCAATTCCGGGACGCATCCTACGGTTCATGAGGTAAATTTTTCTGAGACTTCTGTGGGTCGTCGCTAGACCTGCGGAGTTCGTGCTTTGTGCGATGCTTTCCGCGCTGCGGAAAGAGACCAAGCCATATGGGATAGAACCCAGTGCAATGAAGTCGACCCTGTCGAATTTTAAGCGACATTTTAAAGCATTTTTTATAATAGCTCGCCTTACGACATCTTTGTCAAAGCTGTCTACAATAACCTTTCTACCTACCGTGTAGTTATTGCGTGGTGGTTTAATTCCAGATTCTTGCACCCATCAACGAAATGACCGTTTACTCAAACCCAATGCATGCACAGTTTTTATTTTCGGAATTTGTAATAGTATAAAACAGTTTCCTCCGATGAGCTTCTTTACAAAAATATGTGTACAACTTCATAGCGATTCCTTGAAGTGCATACATAATTTTGCATTCAATCACATTGAAAAAATATTCACACATTTCAATGTTAGCGATAAGTGGTAAGATTTATATATATATATATATATATATATATATATATATATTATATATATATATATATATATATATATATATATATATATATATATATATATATATATATATATATATATATATATATATATATATATTAATCAAGTTTCATGAAATAACCAACATTTTGAGACACCTCTGAACATTCCTAGTTTAAACAACGCGGGGAATTGGCATAAGGCCAATCCTGTGAAAATATTCAATATTGAGCGCTGATTGTCTGGCTACGCTGTAATACATTTAAAATTATGAATTTCATCTCAGATTCGTAAATTATATACCGCATATAAGCAAACTTTGAAATCTGCTGTAAAATCTCCAGAACAAAATTGCTTTTGTTGGGTGGACATAATGATAAGGTTATATACTAAATCTCATAATTTTCCCACAGTTGGTTACTGAGATATGGATGTTTATATTGAGGCAAACAAATGTGAATGCACTATAACACCAGATCGTCATCCAGCTACTGATGGCAAAACTAAAACTATAACTAAACTAAATCAATTTAGAGTAGGAACATGGAATATTAGAACATTAAATGAGCTAAGAAAGTTAAACTATGTTCTAAGAGAAATGGAAAACATGAAAATGAACATACTAGGCATAAGAGAGATGAGATAGAAGGGATCTGGCATAATTATAACCGACAAACACACAATAATTTATTCTGGAGGGGACACACATGACAAAGGTGTAGGAATAATATTTCATGAAAAAGCAGCCACATCTATGAATGGATACTGGTGCATTTCAGATAGAGTTATAATGGTCAAAATCAAATGCAAACCGATACATATAAATATTATACAAGTATATGCACCAACAAAAAGCAGTAGTGATGAAGAAATACTTTTACGATGAAGTAGAAATGGCAATAGCTCAAGGTGGATCACAAGAAATAAAAATAAAACTGTGAGATTTTAATGCAAAAGTAGGAAATGGAAAAAAAAGAGGATATAGTGGGGAATTACGGTTTAGGTACAAGAAATGAAAGAGGAGAGAAACTAATAGAATGGGAAAATATTAATGATGTGATAATTGTAACCACATGGTTTAAACACCATAAAAGACGACTGTACACATGGAAAAGCCCTGATATTAAATACGCAAATAAATTGACTACATAATTATTAATAAAAGATTTAGAAATTAATGTAAAGACAATGCCTGGTGCTGACGTTAATAGTGATCATGTACCAACCACTATGTGGACAAATAAAAGTAAGATTAAAGAGAGGTAAAAAATGGTTTAAAAGTTTAGACTTAATAAAGAGGTTCTAGATAAAGAAATTCAAGAACAATACAGAGTGACTGTGAAAAATAGGTACAATGCAATAGCTAAAATACACAGTTAGTTATCAGTTATCAGTTATCAGTTGGGATATCTTCATTGCACTCTGGACATGTCCATAGGTGCTCAGATCCTCCCCCCAGCATATGCATCAGCGTCCGGTGGCTAATAGTGCCAGTTCTGTGTTGGTTGACGAGGCGCTTTGTTTTCCCGATGTACCTCTCGCGTCTGGCTGTGCCGATTCTTACTCCCAGGTCTTTCATCCTGGACAGCGATGTGGAATCACTGACGTCAAAGTCCTCTGTTCTCGCCATATCTTTAAGGACGCTAATAACATCGGCACGATCCATGGGCTGGCCATCTACAGGGGGTGCAGAACCAGCCAGTTTGTCAGCTTGTTCATTTCCCTCGACTCCCGCATGTCCCGGGACGAAGATGAAGGTGACTTTACGGACAACAGACTTCAGCAGCGATTCAGTCCACTGTCTACGTACAGATCATCATGCTCATTGAATCACTTAGTACACACACGTTGGTATAATGCTGTCATTCCAGCCATATGAAGGCCTGTGTAACTGCCATCACCTCCATCGTCATGCTGCTCGTGGTCATAGAGTGGGCAGCACTGGATTCTTGAACGGTTCGGCCCGCTGAACGGGCTGTAAATGCCCACGAACTTCTCTGCTGCTTTACAACAGATCCATATGTATAGATGAGCACTTCGGGGCTATCTGAGTGTTCATAGATGAGCGTGTTAACCTCTGCATTGACAGCGGCAGGGTTCTGCTCTCTGCACCGTCTGTCGAGTGTGATAATGCAGGAGAAAGTGCACTTAAAAGCTGGAGGCACCGGCACCCATTCCTTGCCGTGGTTGATACTGGTAAGACTGCAGACCTGTCTGACGACATCTTCCGCCCGACCCATCCATGATTTGCCCGTCTTTAGCCTGTCACCCTTTTCTCTGAATATAGCGTCATGCTCTAAAGGTTGTGGGTTCGATTCCGGGCCACACCCTTTGGTTTACGAGTTAAATGTTTCGGAGACTCCTGTGGGTCGTCGCTAAAAGCTACGGAGTTCGTGCTTTGTGTGACGCTTTCCGCGCTGCGGAAAGAGACTGAGCCATATGGGATAAAACCCGGTGCGATGAAGTCGACCTTGTCGACTTTTAAGCGACTTTTATAGCGTCATGCAGAGGGTGCTGCTCATCTGCACTTACTTTTAAGTATGCACGAGCTCTCCAGGTCTTGATCCTGTGTTCCATTGTCGGGAAGTCAAGGAGGTATCTCATTGCTACACAGCTGGTGTCTCTCGTGCAGCCCAAAATGATGCGCATGGCTTCGTTTTGTACCTTTTCAAGTCTTCCAATCTGTGTAGGGCTGACAGTGAGGATGGCCAGGGCATACTCGATGCGTGAAAGCACAAGTCCTTGGAACAGAAGTATTAGCAGTCTTTGCTCGATATTGGCAGTCGCCATGACTCTCATTGCTGACACACCTTTTCGAACCTTCGTTATGACATAATCGACATGATCTCTGAAGGACAGGCTACGATCAAGCCTCGCGCCAAGATATGTCATTGACTGAGTTCTACTCAAAATGATCCCATCCATTCTTACTGCCGGCAGGTCTGTTTTCACAATATGGTTGTTTAGTGAGAACCATGTAACCGATGCCTTTGCAGGGTTGACAAGGGCATCGGCATCAGCTCACCATGAGGAAATTCGATCTAGTTCGCCCTGCATATCATTGGCAACCGCATGTCTAACTCGACCCTGTCGATACACGAGGATGTCGTCAACGAATGACAGAGTCCTACCCCTCCCGTCCAACTGTTGTTCAGTGATCGGCACCGTATATAGAGTATACAGAGTATAAAATAAAGAGTATAAATGAACAATGGGAAATGTTACGGGATTCCATTCATCAAACTACCAAAGAAATATTACCGGAGAGAAGCCAAAAAGCTAAGAAAAGATAGATGAATGAAGAAATCTTAATGCCGATGGACAAAAGGAAACAGAATAAAAATGACAAACACGAGTATGCTAAGATACATACAGAAATAAGAGATAAATGTGTGAAGGCAAAAGAAAGTTGGTTAAACGAGCAATGAAAAAAAATTGAATTAAATTCCATTAAAGATCAAAAACGTATGCACAGACAAATCAGTGAGCTCACAGGAAGAAAAATAAGAATAAATACAGGGTGTTTGAAATCAAAAACAGGAAAGATTTTATTTGAGGAAGGTGCCATAATGAAGAGGTGGAATGAGTGTATAAGAGAATTATATAATGGAGAAAGGGAAGAATTAATAGAAGAAAGTACCTTAGAAGGCTCACCTTTTCTAAAAGAAGAAGTAGCTGACGCTATGAAACTTATGAAGAAAGGAAATACAGCTGGGCCAGATAAAATCACAGTAGAAGAATTAGAAGTATTGGGAGAATTTGGGGTAAATATATTAACCAAAATGTTGAATGATATTTACAACAGTGGAAATTTACCGAGCGACATGCTGAAATCTGTATTTATAGCAATACCAAAGTGACCAGGAGCAATTGAATGTGAAGATTTTCGTTCAATTAACCTCATAAACCATATCACTAAGCTTCTACTCAGAATTATAATGAGAAGAACAAGAAAGAAAATAAAAATGGAAATTAGTGAAGAACAGTATGGTTTTATGGAAGGAAAGGGTACAAACAAAGCAATATATATATTACGAACACTAATAGAAAGGTCAATAGAGAAACAGAGAGACATATATTTCTTCTTCATAGATTATACTAAGGCATTTGATAAAGTAAAACATGATGAGCTGATTAAAATGTTGGAAGATATCAACATTGATGAGAAAGATTTAAGATTAATAAAGAATATTTACTGGAACCAAGTAGCAGCAATTAAAATTGGAAATAAAAAGGGTAGTTAGGAACAGATAAAGCTGGGAGTATGATAGGGGTGTATCTTGTCACGGGATCTCTTCTCCCTATATAGCGAAGTAATAATGAGAGAGATCAAAGAGAAGCCAGGAATACTAATCGGAGGATATAATATAAACAATATACGCTATGCAGATGACACAGTATTGGTGGGGGATAATGCAACAGACCTACAACAATTGTTGGACTGTGTAGTAACAGAAAGTGCACAGAAAGGACTCTCTGAATATCAAGAAAACAGTAACAATGGTGATATCAAAGAAAATGGGGACACCAAAATGTGACATAGAAATAGAAGGGGAAATTCTCAACAAAGTGGATAATTTTAATTACCTAGGGGCACTTATATCATCAGATGGAAGATGTACAACAGACATTAAAGCAGAATAGGGCAGGCAAAAACCGCATTTCAGAAAATGAAGATTATCTTATGCAATAAGTCGCTATCAATGAATGTAAGAAAGAGAGTGCTAAAATGCTATAAAGAACCAGTCTTGTATGTAAATGAACAAATTAGGAAGAACTTAGAAGCAACAGAGATGTGGCTTTTAAGACGAATGTTGCGAATTCCTTGGACTGCCAGCGTAACTAAAAACGATTGCCTGAAATAGTCTAATGAAACTAGAACACTATATAAATCAATAAGAGGGAGACAAACATCTTTCTTCTGTCATGTGATGAGAAGAGAGGCATTGGAGAACATCGTGACAACTGGAAAGATCGAGGGGAAGAGAGGCAGAGGCAGACCAAGACAAATGATGCTGGACGGACTGAGACGGTGGCATGGATGAATGTCATCGGCAGAGTTGATCCAGAACACCAAAGACCGATATTTGAGGAGAGCCATGAACGCCTACGCCAGCCGGCACGGCACTTGATGATGATAATGATGTTGCCCGTACCTAGAGAAATGTTCCAAGGACACATTTACTGGTTGTCTCTGTCAGCTGTCAGGACACCTTTCTGTTAATAAAATACGTAAACCCGCCAAGAAAACGTCACCAACTGTGGCTTAGCCCTAGAAAGTCTGTAGGTACAGTTTTGACTCATGAACTGATTGCATGCTAATATATCTCTCCGAAGTTGTGATGATCCAGTGCGAACTTGCACACCCCGCTAGTTCTTACTTGGAGATGAGATGTGCAACTTTATAACACAGTTCCCGTGGAGTTGGTACTTTGGCACCGGATGGGGAGTAAGGTGTGTACACAAATCTCACTATACGTTAGATCATTAAGGGCTCAGGCAATCTGAACCCCGAAGAAGTGTATATACAAGTTAAACATCACAGTCTACCAGACGATCACAACCAACCAAACCACGAACCAACAAACCGACCAATTCTCTCAAGATAGTAGCTGATTTGAGTATTGTCGTACTGTAACATTTGGACAGATGAAGTGATAATTATATTGCAGTCTAACACCTTGTGCAGTGTTCCTAAATCTACCCAGATTACCTTCGTGCCTAGTGGTAGATTACTACTCAATTACGATATCTCTCACTGTCGTGAGATCGTTCTCTTCTAAATTTAGCCAATGCGGGATTAGGAAATTTTCTTGCTGCTTCATATAGTCACAGCCTGTTAATTAGTCTATAATAAAACATGAATATATTCCCTGATACCACTGTATAATGTTTTCATGAGCATCGATACAGTTAAAATAACATTCTGTCTTCCTGTAACCGAAAAGACAGCAAAATTAATGTTCATGAAATGTGTATTTCTTTTCCTTTCCAATATAATATTTAAGGTCGTTAGGTAATGTTAATGATTCGCCTAATTTTTCTATCAGATATGTCTCCTTTGTTCATGTTGCGTGTGGTCTACCGTCCGTGCGTGCGTGTGCATTTGTGTGCGTGTGTGTGCGAGTGTGCCAGTGTGTGTGCGTGTGTGTGAGTGTGTGTGTGTGTGTGTAAGAGAGAGAGAGAGAGAGAGAGAGAGAGAGAGAGAGAGAGAGAGAGAGAAATCAAATCAAATCAACTTTATTTTAAAAGCATCACAAATTGGGCACGCAGGCCCGTCTTACATTTGACCCTTCCAATCACTCATCTTTCGTTCACATAGGAAGAAACATAAACATTGTGAAATGAATGTTGTAAACATAAACAAGGCAAATTACCATGTTATGAGGCCCATCTTCCACCTACCCACACATCACCCCACCCACACACACCCCCACCTACACACACACACACCAGGGACACATACATACCCCACCAACCGACCCATCCCCCTCCCACACATCCCCCACCCACATACACTGCCCTCACCTGTTCCCCCAACCCAAACACACTCGCCACCCACAAACATCCCTCAACAACCCACACATTCCGCGCCGACTGACATACACATCCTAACCCACACATCCTCTCCCCCACCCACACTTCCAACCACCCATCCCCCAGCCACACCTCCATCGACCGCACATCCCCAACCAACCCACACTATGCACATCCACTCACACATCCCCAAACCATACACACACATCCTTACCAACTGACATCTCCCTACCCACCCACACACATCACCCTAACCACCTATACATCTCCAATCCACTCAACACACACCCCACCACCTACACATACATCCTCCACCCACTCACACATTCTCTAACCCAATCCCATACCACACACATCCCTCACCCGCACATCACATACATCCCTTACCACGCAATATTCCCAACCCACGCACCACACACACATATCCAACACCCACACATCCCACACCCACATACCACACATGCCCACCTACACACCACACATATATCCCCCACAAACATACCACACAATATCCCCACCCACACCCTCACAGATACCCTCACCCACCCACCCATCCCGCATACCTCCACCCACACACCACATAAATCCCCCACCCACACACACACATACCCCACTCACACACCACACACATATCCCCAACCAACACACCACACACCTCTCCCCACCCACACACATATTCCCCACCCATCCACCATCACACACTCGCTCACCCACACATCCTCCACTACGCACCCACACACCCTCACCCACCCCAACCAATCATCTCTCGATCACAATACCCCCACCCACACACATCCTCCACCCACTCACGCATCCCACTCCGACAAATACACATCCCTCACCCACTTAGACATCCCTAGGCCACTCACACACCTCCACCCACACATTCCCATCCACGCTCACATCCATCACCCACACAACCCCACCACCCACACATACTTCCCCCAACCACCACACATCCCCTACCCATACCCAAATTCCATGCACCCATCACGCACATAACCCACACCACAAACTATCCCCCACCCACACACATATCCCACCCATACCACCACAAACATACCCCCACCCACACACCATGCACACATCCCCCACCAACACACCACACACATTTCCCAAACCCACACACCATACACTTCTCCCCACCCGCCCTTACATCCCCAATCCACCCAAATAATCCCCTACCCACACAACCCCGCCACCCACACATACTTCCCCAAACCATCCACACATCTCTACCCACCCACACATATCCCCCACCCAAACACACATCCCCCGCACACGTCCCATACACACATCCTCCACCAATACACACTTCCCCTACACCCATTCCCACATCCCTACTTTCACCCCCACATATCCATCCACACATCCCACCAAGACCCACACATATCACTACCCACCAACACCCACAAACCCTAACCCATCCAAACGCATACCCCCACCTACACATCCCCCACACACACATATCCCCACACTCACACACATCCTCCACACACACTCACACATCCTCACATTTAGACGCATACAAAATGCCTCACGTGAGCATTGAAACTAGTTTGAACAAACTCCCACACTTTACTCACACACATACACTGACAATTGTCGTGAGCAGTCTCATAAAAATGTTAAACATGGAGAAAAATGTGTGCTTATACAGTGTGTGACGTAAAAAATAGTGATGCTCCCACACACAGAGATACACACAGTGTCAGACACACACACACACACACACACACACACACACACACACATTCACTCTCACGCTCACTCAAACTATAGTAATGTACATAATTTTATATTACACATGATAAAATCAAATTGTATTCAACTGATAATATGACAGATGAGAATACACAAACATATGGATTCACGTGTTACATAACATTCGTGTTACATGACATGCGTCTGCTCATCTCTCTCTCTCTCTCTCTCTCTCTCTCTCTCTCTCTCTCTCTCTCTCTCTCTCTCTCTCTTCTCTCTCTCTCTCTCTGTATGTATTCTTTCATATACACACACACATGCGCGCTCACGCACACACACTAACACATCACGCTCTCTCTCACTCTCTCTCTCTCTCGCTCTCTCTCTCTCTCACACTGAATATTTCCCTCATTCTTTCACTCTGTCCATCTTTATTCACTTTATCTCTAACTCTCTTACTCTCTCTCACTCATAGACGAGACACACCATCACGCTATCACTCAATGTTTCACTTACCCTAGCGCACTCACTCACTCACTCTTTTACTCTCTCTCTCTCTCTCTCTCTCTCTCTCTCTCTCTCTCTCTCTCACTCGCACACACACACTCACTCTAACACTCATTCACTCACTCACACACACTCACTCTCTCACTCATTCATTCCTCACTCATTCACTCACTTACTCACTCTCTCTCTCTCTCACAATCCTTCACACATACACTCACTCTCTCAATCATACTCCCTCGCACATACACATACGCATGAACGCACGAACGCACACACTCCCTCACTCACTCTCACACATACATGTACGCATGCATGCACTGACACATTCCCTCACCATTTCTCGCTCAATCACTCTCTCCACACACACACGCATGCACGTGCGCGCGCGAGATAGATATTAAAGAGATTAGCACTGTTTCAGGGATGTGCAGGTTAAGTCTTATTTCCTCCATACTAAGGTTTACCAGCACATCAAATTGAAACGGATTAGTACTTTCTACCTCCCTTTATATATTTATATGCGTTTTCGCCCTTGTTAGTATCATACAATTCTTTGCTGCATTCTGGAAAAAAAAGAGAAAAAAAAACTAGAAATAAAATTACTAGAACATGAATACAAGTAACAACATATAAGTTGCTGCCACAGCGTTGGCCAGCACCACACAAACACACACGCGCACGCACACACACACACACACAGGCACAAAACACACTGATACAACTGCAGAATATATAAGTTAGTCATCTGATTCCTTGTTATGATCTTGTCACTGTGTGGTTCAATTTGGTGTATTTAAACAATCTTTTTTTTTATTCGCATATCCTTTACAGGACATCGCTGTCAATAGCAGCATCTTTCAGCTGTCTTGTTGATTTCTTGGCAAGATTTCACTCAGTAGTTTGCCGTTGCTTTCTGAGCGGCCGGCAAGTCACCAGCGGGGGACGAACCGCTCCCAGTTCTCGCTCGCTACGAGACTCTGCGTGATAAACGGGATTACGGAGAAAGTGATGTAACCCCTCGGCCAGAGAGACCGGCATTTAAACAATCTACATGAAACAATAATTGCGTCCAATAGCATACGTACGTCACTTAATTTGGCACACTTAGTTTGTATGCAAGCACACATGTATGAAGTATGAAGCCTGTAGCTTCTAACTTGTATAAAAGCACTCTTGTATGAAGTATAAAGCTTGTAGCTTCTAACTTGTATAAAAGAACGCATGTATGAAGTATTAAGCCTGTAGCTTCTATTTTGTATAAAAGCTCGCGTGTATGAAGTATGAAGCTTGTAGCTTCTAGTTTGTATGAAAGCAAGCTAAGGATAATCTTATTAAAGATACTGCCAGAGGGATGTGAAGTGCCTTATCTTCACATATTCTTTATTTATTTGTAGCTGATGCTATTTTTTATTTCTTTGCTTTTTTCCCCTCTCAAAATACACACTACCAGATTATGATCACCACAACAGTCTCCTTCTGGCATTGATTGTACTGACTATGCAACATCATTATGTATTAATATAATCGATATCTAGACTTTACTGCGTCCAGTGACTCTTTCTTGATTCTGGAACCATTTGTGTCCGTTAAAAATACATTAATGGTAATTGCATCATTCTCTTATTTTCACCACATTTGAATGCTCTTAATTCTTTTTGTGTCCAACAATTGCATCGCAGTCGACATTATGATCTGTATATGATGTAATCTTAGTTGTTACAAAGCGTTGTATTTGGAATTCTATTGTTTCAATTGACCTCGGAAATGGCTGTCAAAGGCAGGGTTAAAAGACCACCATGTGGATGTGGAAAGCAAGGGAAAACCACTACATTATCTTCCCAAAATTTCATGGCAGCACAAATTTCAGAGATAGTGAACGACGTTAATGGCTGTCTTAGGACATCCTCGTCCGGTAGGGACAGCCATGAGCCACAGGTGACACCAAACCGTCATCCAGCTACTGATGGCAAAACTAACACTATAACTAAACTAAATCAATTTAGAGTAGGATCCTGGGATGTTAGGATATTAAATGAGCCAGAAAAGTTAACCAATGTTCTAAGAGAAATGGAAGGCATGAAAATGAATATCTAGACATAAGTGAGATGAGGTGGAATGGATCTGGCAACATTATAATTGACAAACACACAATAATTTATTCTTGAGGGGATACGCATGAAAAAGATGTAGGAATAATATTTGATGAAAAAACAGCCAGACAAATTAATGGATATTGGTGTATCTCAGATAGAGTTATAATGGTCAAAATCAAAGGAAAACCAATAGATATAAATATTATACAAGTATATGCACTAAAAACAAGTCGTAGTGATGAAGAAATACAACACTTTTATGATGAAGTAGAACTGGCGATAGCTCAAATTGGATCACGAGAAATAACAATAATACTTGGAGATTTTAATGCAAATGTAGGACAGGGGAAAATCAAAGATGTATTGGGGAATTATGGTTTAGGTTCAAGAAATGAAAGAGGAGAGAAACTAATAAAATGGGCAAATATTAATGCTATGATAATCGAAAACACATGGTTTAAACACGATAAAATACGACTATACACATGAAAAAGACCTGATATGACAATCCACAAGCAATTTGACTACACTTTATTTGTAACAGATTTAGAAATGTGTTAATTATTGTAAAGACAATGCCTGGTGCTGACTGTAATGGTGATAATGTACCACTATGTGGACAAATAAAAGTAAGATTAAAGAGAGGGGAAAATGGTTAAGTACTTGAGACTTACTAAAGAGATTTTGAAAAAAGATAAAGAAATTCACGAACAATACAGAGTGACTGTGAAAAATAGGTTAAATGCAATTGCTAAAATACAGAGTATCAATGAACAATGGGAAATGTGAAGGGGCTCCATTCATCAAACTAGCATAGAAATATTACCGGAGAGAAGCCAAAAAGCTAAGAAAAAATGGATGAATGAAAACAAAATCTTAATGCTGATTGACAAAAGGAAACAGAAAACAAATGACAAACAAGAATATGCTAAGATAAATAAAGAAATAATACATAAATGTGTGAAGGCAAAAGAAAGTTGGTTAAACGAGCAATGCAGAAAAAAAAATTAAATTCTATTAAAGATCCAAATGCACAGGCACATCAGTGAGATCACGGGAAGATAAATAAGAATAAATACAGGATGTTTGAATTAAAAACAACAACAACAACAACAACACTAAAGATATTATTTGAGAAATGTGCTATAATGAAGATGTGGAATGGGTATATAAGGTAATTATATAATGGAGAAAGGGAATAATTAACAGAAGAAAGTAACGTAGAAGGCCCACCTATTCTAAAATAGGAAGTCGTTGACGCTATGAAACATATGAAGTTAATTTAGTTTAGTTTAGTCGTTGGATCAACATCACGGCACACGGTTTAACCCATAAGTGCTCCGTTTTCCTCCTAACTCAAACCTAGGTCTGGAGAAACTCAGCTCAATGCACGAACTCAGTTGCATCGGCAAGGATTCTGAAATACTTTGGGTAGATTTTTAACTCGAAATTTTGCCCGGGCAGCGTCGTTAGGCTACTCTTTTTCGATTTCCAACTGCCAAGGGATATTTTACGTGCGCAACAATACACATGGGCGTCCGTTCTCACTACCCAGAGACCATGGGAAATTCTATTACTGCAAGTCCAGGTGGATTTTTTAAATAAATCCCGATCCTCACCGGGGCCTGAACCCGGGACCTCCAGCACTCGAGGCGGACACCATACCTCGAGACCACTCAGCCTCCTATTGAAACATATGAAGAAAAGAAAAAACAGCTGGGCCAGATGAAATCACAATAGAAGAACTAGAAGTATTAGGAGAATTTGGAGTAGATATATTAACCAAAATGTTGAATGATATTTACAGTAGTGGATATTTACAGTGCAATATGCTGACATATTTATTTATAGCTATATCAAAACGATCAGGATCAATTAAAAGCGAAGATTTTCGTACAATTAACCTCATAAACCATGTCACTAAGCTTCTTCTCAGAATTATAATGAGAAGAACAAGAAAGAAAATAAAAATGGAAATCAGTGAAAAACAGTATGGTTTTGTGGAAGGAAAGGGTACAACCAATGCAATATATATGCAATATAGACACTGAAAGACATGTATTTGTGCTTCATAGATTATACTAAGGCATTTGATAAAGTAAAACATAATGAACTGATTAAGATATCGGAAGATACACACATTTATGGGAGAGATTTAAGAATAATAAAGAATATTTACTGGAAGCCAGTAGCAGCAATTAAAATTTGAAATAAGGAGAGTAGTTACGAACAGATAAAGCTAGGAGTACGACAGGGGTGTGTCTTATCACCGGATCTCTTCTCCCTCTGTAGTTAAGTAATAATGAGAGAGGTCAAAGAGTAGCCAGAAATACTAATCGGAGGTTATAATATAAGCAATATACACTATGCAAATGACACAGTATTGGTGGCGGAAAATGCAACAGACCTACAACATTTGTTGGACATTGTAGTCACAGATATTGCACAGAAAAGACTCTACTTGAATATCAAGAAACCAGTATCAATGGTGATATCAAAGAAATTGGTGACACCAAAATGTGACATAGAAATAGAAGGGAACATTCTTAACCAAGTGGATAACTTTAAATACCTAGGTGCACTTATAACATCAGATGGAATATGTTCAGCAGAGATTAAGAGCAGAATAGGGCAGGCAGAAGCCGCATTTCAGAAAATAAAGAGTATCTTATGTTTTTTAGACGAATGTTACGAATTCCTTGGACTTCCAGATTAACTAACAACAACTGCCTGAAAGAGGCTAATGAAACTAGAAAGAACATTATATACAACAATAAGAAAGAGGCAGCCAACTTTATTTGGTCATGTGATGAGAAGAGAGGCATTGGAGACCATCGTGATAACTGGAAAGATCGAGGGAAAGAGAGGCAGAGGTAGACCAAGCAAAATAATTTTGGATGGATTGAGAAGGTGGCATTGAGGAATAGCATCGGCAGAGTTGAGAGCCATGAACGCCTACGCCAGCTGACAGGCCACTTGATGATGATGAAATTGGCCTCGACTCTCGGACAGACCGAGCAAAAATAAATACCAGTAAATATTATGATGAGTAAGGGCGGCCCGCAGGCTGTACGCTACAAAAGCCATCGAGTGCCAAGTGGTCTATAACAGTTTGTGGCTAGCGAAACATTTCCATTAAAGCGCCCTGGACCTTACATGCTGTGATATATTATATTTTCACAAGCGTAATGTGCGGTAAATATTTCCCGGCGACAATAAAAGTTTGACACCGCGTCACGGATAATTTGTTCCTCAATGCGATAGATCCTACTTTTTCATCAACCCATTGTGACGTCACCACCGGAACACAACTAACTAAATAAAATGGCATGACAGCAGTGTAAGCAGTCTGTTTGATAGTCAGCCCAACAAGAGAAGGGACCACTGTGTCCGACGGCATGGCAAAATTTCTTAAGCAACTCAATCTACAATGATTTAGAATGGTGAGTTCTTTCGAATTTAATCTAGTAGCAACTAAATAATATTATACTCAGTTATCATAGTTATAAGATAAACTGTATATCAGGAGAAAACTACAGTGAGTTTTATTTTCTCCCAGCTAACAACTTAGTGATGTTATGCATTAGACTGAAGTTGTACATATTTCTTAAGGAGTCAACTCATTCAGTAATGATTTAGAGTGGTGAGGAACTTAGGAATTAAAACTAGGTTACATGTGCCAACACTAATAGAGAAATTAGTGTACTGTGTAATTAGTCAGTAGATTTATTTTTGACATGAGCACATGGGCAAAACAAATAGTTTTCTGGTATTTCATGAACACATGAGTACCAAATAGATTCTATAGGGATCATAATTTTGTGTGTTGAGTAAAGCACCCATGTGGTGAGTCAAATGTATTTTCAATGTTGTAAACATATGGAATTAATGTTTGTGCCATACAATAATACTTAGTCAACCGGTTTGCTAGAATGGTTAAGATTCATAACGCCTGAATGTAGACTGAGTAGATCACATAAATTCATGAGACAATGTGGGGACCCCTGTGTATTTTCAGTATTACTACACATGAGGAAGTATCCTTTGAGAATCTCATAACTATGTCTAATTATCACATACATCTATGCCATGTGTGATTCATTATTGTAAACAGATGTGAATGTATCATTTGTAAACCATCTCAGTATGAATGATTAATTATCAATCAGGAAATATTATAATTTCTGATGAGGGATGAGATTTAATTGTAATATCATTGTTATTGAACCTGTGAATTTATCATGGATAAAGCACCTACATATGCATGATTGTCATCCATACAGATATGATTGTGTCTGATGAATGGGTGAGATCTCATTGTGATATCAATTGTGTTAACATTTAAAGTTTTCATTGGGAAATCACATAAGTCTAGCTACTTATCTTACATGCAAGTATGAATGATGATAGATGAGAGAATTGATCATCCATGCACATATGAATGCTATCTGATAGATGAGAGAATTGATCATCCATACATATGAATATTATGTTTGAGAATGAGTGAATGCTGCAAAGGAGTTATTACTTGGGAGTTATGAGTTACCAATCAATCTCATGGTAGAAGGCAAACTTGGATGTTTAATGCCATGTCTATCACCAGAGAACTTGTTCGGCATAACCCATACACTGAATAATAATTTAGTACACTCCGACGCATGACAACACATTGTATTAAATATCACTTATCGTACAATCATCTCGGTTTGTGCGCTAAGCACCACACAAACCATATCATTCATTACTCATACTACAAACATCTGATTTTGTACCTTGAGCAACATCCCACTTTGTATTTCATGTCACTCCTGTTAACGAGTATGGTCTAGTGTAATGATAATAATGTAATGCAATGATGATGATGATGATGAATGTAGTGTAATGATATTAATGTAATCATGTTGATGTTGATAATGATAGAATGATGTAATGATTATAATGAGCATGATGATGATGGTAATGATAATAATGAGCATGATGATGATGGTAATGATTATAATGAGCATGATAATGATGATGATGATGATAAATGAAGTACAATCTTAGTGTAGAGACGGTGAAGAGGAGGGAATATATTCGCCGTAAAACTTTGGACTAGAAAAGAATTCGCCGGAATACTATACAAGAATTGATACCAATACGTACTTATATTGTTTATAATTGTTTTCTGTGCTCAAACTCAAAACGTCTTTAAGACTAATTGAAAATGTAAACCAAGAGAGTGTGTTATGACGATTCGAGGCCACTGCATACTGGACACATCCGTAAACTCCTCATCTCTCTCCGCACTAATGAACATTGTTAGCTTTAAGGGGTGTTCGTTTGAAATCCGTTCGTGCAGTACCACGCGTAATTGCGCACGTTGAACACTATCATGTCATATGATAAGTACTGACTAATGAATAAAAGAGCACGTGTCTATCGTCCCATGATGCATAGGTTCTGTTTCTGACCGTTGAGAAAATGGCCGGGTTGATCCAAAATCCGCCCAAAGAAGCTCAAAGAGCGGTGATTAAGTTTCTTTCATTTGAAGGATGTCGACTAGTGGACATTCATCGAATAATGCAGGCAGCGTATGGTAACAAATATGTTTCGGAAAGGACTTTAGTTCACGACAGATCTTCGACGGCCGGGTCAAGAGCATAGTGTTGCAACAGAAAAAACCATCGTCAAAATTGATGCAGCAGTACAGATGAATCGTTGTCGAAGCAAACGTTCGCTAGCGAAATAATTTGATGTGTCAGTTGGGATAATTCAAAAGGTCGTTCGTAAGAAACTGCAATATTAGAAGGTGTTTTCACATGGGATTTACGGATGTTGACCGACCATCAAAAAAGAGGAACGCATGGGATGGTGTTTGAACCACTTGCTGTGTTACAGAGTGAAGGGTGATGCATTTCTCTTCCGCATAGTGGCAAGAGATGAATCATGATGTCACCATTTTGAGCCGAGCAGCAAAAGAAAGAGCATACAATGGAAGCATGCTGGATCACTAAATGCCAAAAAATTCAAGTTACATGTTTCCGCTGGTAAGGTTATGCTGAGCGCATTTTTTTATCATGAAGGGCTATTGTTGGCCGACTGTAAAGAACCTGGTGTCAACATAAACACTACCCACTACTTGCAAACACTAGACAAACTGCAAAAAACCATCATGAATAAATGACCCGGCATGCTTTCTCGCGGTGTGATTTTGTTGCACGATAATGCTCGCCCGCATGTCGCAAAAATTGTGCAAGAAGCATTAGCAAGGAAGTAGTGGGAAATTCTGCAACATCCAGCCTATAGCCCTGATTTGTCACCATGTTAATTTCATTTGTTCGGACCTCTCAAATAAGCTGTCAATGTGCAAAGATTTCACACAAATGCAGACGTAATGAACGCGGTAAACACTTGGTTCAGTGAGCAAAAACAATCCTTTGTTTGCGGACGGCATTCGCCGCCTACCTAAGCAATGGGATATATGTGCATACTAAATTAAAAATGAATGCTTTGTTTAATTCTACCATACCTGTTAATGTTTCTTTCATGCTTTTGTAATAAAGCCACTGGAACGGGTTTCAAATGAACGTCCCTGGGGCTATTGTCTATCTCAGGAGCCGGCTGGAACCCTTCTCACCTGCGGTCAATGCGACCCGTTCCACACTTGACTACCCAATTCAACATAATAATTGTGTCAAAGGGATATTTTACCATGTATGAAGCAGTCATTTCTCTCTCTCTCTCTCTCTCTCTCTCTCTCTCTCTCTCTCTCTCTCTCTCTCTCTCTCTCTCTCTCTCTCTCTCTCTCTCTCTCTCTCTCTCTCTCTCTCTCAGTAGATTCACACAGACCGCGAAGGTTGACATTCAGAAGTGGTAACAGCTCATGTGACAGCCATCTATCACAGTATATAGTCAAGAGGCTATAATTGTTATTGTATGTGAGCTATTGGCAAAACATTTTAGTACTGCAGTGGCAGCCTTTATCTCCATTCTCATACTGGCAGTTTTGTTTGATACTCTCTTCCTGACATATTGACACGAAACACAGCTACTGCCACAATATGACGTAACCAACCTCAGAGCGAGAAGGTATCGAGACAAGACAATAGTTAAAAATTGCGTTTAAAAGCGACTTATTTATAACGTTCTTCAGTCGTAACACAACTTTAGCATATTCTTGCTAGCGAAACCTTAAATAGTTGGGTCAGTTGTGTACTGTTGAATAAGTCATTGAATAATTTATGCTTCAGAATTCTCATACTCAACTATTTTCCCTTTTGTGACTGACAACTGTAAGCTAATATTTCTCATAGCTATCTCGCACTTAACACGTTGCTCGAAACATGATTGTATAAAGACAACTGTTAAAACCGGTCATTCATATCTGACACAGAAAACTTTCTCAGGAAATTGTATAAACTGTATCATTGATCTCAGTACACTAAAATGTGCTATACACAGGTCGATGTTAACAGTTATTAGTGCTATTTAAAATTAGAAACATCGTAACTGCACTTAGAAGACATGCCAGAAGTGAGAGAAATATTTTAAATGGAGTAATTTCTCGTTTATTTCGGTTATTTTAAACGTTATAACAGAATGTATACGCTGTTTACCGGATTTATAATTTCATTTGATATTATTGTAGCCTCAGTAACATGACCGCATCGATACGTTGTGACCTTTAATTTCATTGCACAAAATGCCTGATGAAGACGGATAACCCAAGGGTGTGAAAGCTGTCGTAAATCATGAGATTGTCTGGCTTGTCATTATAGATAATTGGTTAATGCGGCCATCTTTGTGGGTGAAAGTTTCCAGTATATGCATACGTTAACGCAGTTACTATAAATGTACCTTGGTAAAAAGATCGACTTTGTTTAATTCAAATATAATATCTATAGCATAAACCGTTTATAGAAGGCGACTCAATAACTGAACTGATGGAAGATCCACATCTTCTGAATCTGTCTGCAGCAGGCGAAGATAATATAAACGGAAACTGGCTGACAAGTATCACAGACCATCAAAAACAGATATTCGTGTATGTGAATATCGTGTATTTGTGCGAGGCAGTCAGTATGTTTGGTATACTGGCCAACATCATCAACGTCATTGTATATTACAAGGAGGGATTGAACACAACAATTAACATTAGCTTCTTCTCTATGTCTGTCTCAGATCTCATGTGTCTGATCATTTTACAGTGGTACATTGTGATCCCTTTACTGAAGCTGGCGGGACTGCCGATGATATACTCGGATGTCCAGTATATCTCAGGCTGCATCCCTCACGAGACGTTCAATAGAATGACTTGTTCAATTACCGACTACATCACGGCTGAGAGGTGTTTGTGTGTTGTTTTCCCGCTAAAAATCAAGCGACTAATCACCCCAAAACTAACAACGTCCGTCATTATATTTATTTATATAGTCACCTTGCTATGTCCGGTTCCCATCTTCTTCACCTCATATCTGCACTGGATCTTCTACCCCGACAGAAACAGAACTCTGTTGGGTTTAGTGTTCACTACAGACAGAGAAGCCATAGAAAGTCTTCTCTATAGTGTCCACGCTATTGTCGGAGTCGTGTCAATAATGGCCGTTGTGTCTTTCACGTTAGTCTTGATATTGAAGATTCGAGAAAAATCTGCCTGGCGTAAATCTGTCAATGTCCACCAGAAGCAAAAAGAGACCGTCTCCAACAAGGAGAGAATGACCATGTTTATGGTGGTCCTGATTGCAATGATCTTACTTGTTTGTTACACACCGTCCATCATTCTGTGTGTGGCTTCGTTGTACATACCCGACTTTAGTGCAGGCGGGAAATATGTGAATCTACATTACATTTTGTGGTCGTTTGCCCTTCTGTTTGAGACCATCAACTCCAGTGTTAACATATTCTTGTACTTAAAGATGAGTACAAAATACAGACGTACCTTTTACACTCTTTTTAGAAGAAACCATTCGTTGACAAGCAAGGTGAACAAACTCCCCACAGAATAACAAGAAAATACAAGAAGCCACGATAAAGTGTGCACACGCTAGTTAGTTAGTTAGTCGTGGTTCCAACTTCACGGCAACAGTTCACGTTAATTAATGTGAATACATCTATTATGCAATACGCATGGAACCATGTCGTCATCTACTAGCATCATCATTACTTGTGTTCCTCGTGGAACACACAGCGCAAGAGTTACTATCAACTGAGGTACTATTATTTCTTATATCAGTGTGACCCCCCCCCCCCCCAAAAAAAAAAAAAAAAAAAAACAGTCGCTTAAAAGACGACAGGGTCGACTTCATTGCATCGGTTTTTTTAAAATCCCATATGCCTCAGTCTCTTTCCGCAGGGCGGACACCGTCGCATGTGTGACCAAAGCTACACATTTGTGTTATATTATTGTGGCTGTTTTGTTTATTGTCAGGTTTTAGTCAGATATGACTGAGCTGCAGTATGACAGAAGACGGTACTACCTGCCTTCTGTTAGCACTGAATGTTGGGCGGCGATCACCAAACCCAACACCCCACATTGTGCCAACGGCTTCGGACGGAAGAGTACAATTGGAAGGGTTCAAGTCTTACTCTAATGCGGGGAAATGCAACCTACAGACTAAATGTCACGGCAGGGCTGATCTGGCCCTACCTAAGCCTTGGTCGGTAACTGGTCGAGGATGGAAGCTCCACGGACAGTTAGAGTATTGCTTTGCTGATCTACCATGAGGACCTACCATGCAGACCTGCCCATATTTGAGGAAAAGACATAGACAGGGAAGAGTTAGTAGACTTTGTAAACATGTGGCGTGGTGAAGACGATTAATTGCACTATCCAATCTCTCTCTCCCTCTCTCTCTCTCTCTCTCTCGCTCTCTCTCTCTCTCTCTCTCTCTCTCTCTCTCTCTCTCTCTCGATATATATATATATATATATATATATATATATATATATATATATATATATATATATAATATATATATATATATATATATATATATATATTCAAAGAAGCCTACGAGCGACTTTACATTTTTCTGTAAATTGAGGAAACAAGAACACACATTTCTTATGTATTTCTGATTTCTTAATCCATCCATCATGTGCCATGCTGATGAGCGTGGGCTGTCGTGATTCGCCATTTCAATGGATTGCCAGAGTCATGGATCAGTTCACGTGGCCAAGAAATCCAGGTATTTAATTCTCTGTCTTCTCCTTGTTCTCTTCCCTTCGATCTTGCCAGTTGTCACCAAGTTCCCTAATTTATATTTTCTCATAATATGCCCATAAAAAGTTGACTGTCAGCGTTTAATTTCTCTAATCAGTTTACGATGTTTATTTGTTTCTTGTAGGACTTGGTCATTGTTTTTTATTTTTCTGTCTGTCCAAGGTATTCTTTGCATTTTCCTCAGAAACCACATTTCCACAGCCATAAGATGTTTTTAATTTTGTCTGCTTACTGGCCACGCTTCACATCCATACAAAAGCACAGGTTCTATGTGTCACCTCAACACTATCCCTCGTTGCAAATGACATCGTTTTATTGGTCAGTGTGTTTTTCAGCTTGCGAAATGCTGTCTTCGCCTTGGCGATTCTTCTTCAAATCTCTTCAATTTATCTCCCATCAGATCTTATGGCTGTTTCAAGGTAATTGAACCAATTTACTTGTTGAAGAATATTCCCATTTACTTGTATATTACATTGTGATATTTCCTTCTTCTAAGCGACGACAATAATCTGCATCTTCTTCCAATTTAATTATATTGCAAACTGTTCACCGTGTGTACAGTCGCCTTTACTAAATGCTGCAGATTCTGCTCATTGTCTGCAATCAATACTGTATCATCTGCATATCTAATGTTATGTCCCCCAAAGATGATTCCTTTCATATCGTCATCAGTTCTGAAAATATTTTCACTATACAGGAAATAATGTTCTGCAGATATTACACATCCCTGCCTCACACCTCTCTTAATAGGCTGATATTGACCCACTTCATTATCAATCATTATGGCAGTTTATTGTTTTCAATATATGTTGTTACAAGTATAAGGTCTTTACCATCAATTTGTAGATCTGCAAGCATCTCTATCATGTTGATATGTCTTACTTTATCGAAAGCGTTTGTGTAATCAATAAAGCAAAGATGTAGATCTGTGTTTATTTACATCGAACGTTCAATTACTCTTCTTAGCAAATTTTAAGGATTAGTGAACATCGATGGAGAGGCAAGGGACATTTTACAACTGAAAGTTGAAGTGTTTTCATTTATTCTGGTAGAGACGTCGGAGGCCAGAGTGGAGTGGCATTTTGTTTAGATAAAACAATTGCAAAAGCTTTAATGGGAGGGATATAACCTAGTTAGTGATAGAATCCTCACTATTAGACTTAAAGGCCGTCCAAAAAACAAAACTCTCATACAGATTTATGCACCTACTTTAACAGCAGAGGAGGGCGAAATTGAAGATTTTTACAACACACTGCAAGACATATTAAATAAGATTGGTCATAATGATATAGCAATAATAATGACAGATTTTAATGCAACAGTAGTTACAGGAAGAACTGAAAATGAGAGACACGTTTTAGGGAAATTTGGATTGGGAAATAGAAATGATGCAGGAGACAAGTTAATTGAATTTTGCAGAGAAAATGAGTTAATGATAGCCAACACATTTTTTTAAACAGCACCCAAGAAGTCTCTTCACATGGAAGTCCCGGACAGTATTACCAAAAATCAGATAGATTATATTTTAATGCAAAGAAGATAGAGAAAACCCTACGAAGTGCAGACTGTGATATAGATCATCAGTTATTAGAAGCAGATCTGAAATTAAATCTCAAAAAGCTTACCCGACGACCAAGGCCACTTCGATTTGATCTCACAAAAATACCAGATGCATACAACGTAGACGTTAGGAATAGTTTTGGGGTCTTGATGTCTGTACGAAAGGAAATGACACATGATGAACTGGCAGTTCAAGCTAAAGATATCTTGATAACTGCAGCCACAGATTTAATTCCGACCAAGTAAAGGCAACTTAAAGCAACTTAAGCCATGGATTACATCGGACACGTTAGAGTTAATAAAACAACGAAGGGAACTGAAACAGAAAGGAGGTGAATCCGATAACAGCTGGATGAAGTATAAATCTTTAACTCGAGAATTAAGAAAGAATTCACGAAAGGACAAAAACCAATATATACAATATTGCTATACCAAAATAGAGCAATATCATAAGACTGGAAGAGATTACGAAATGTTCAAAGAAATGAAGTTCTTGACAAGAAATGTTCAACCTCAATTGAATGATATCTGTGACAAGATGGGAAATACCTTAACAGAATCTAGACACACTTTAGAACGATGACGTGAGTACTGCAGTGGAATGTATGCTATGAGTGACAGTGAGGATATGATTGAGATACATGAGCCAATGACAGCAGAGACAAAACCTGAACCCTCATTAGATGAAATTGCATGGGCAATAAAGAACCCGAAGATTGATTGATTGATTGATTTAGGAATCGACATCACAGCATTCGGTGCATTCCCATAAGTGCTCACGTCCCCATCCCCAGTAGCCAGCGATGAGTTCCAACACTAATAGTAGAACCTGTAATAAGAACCTGAAGAATGGTAAATCACCTAGATGTGATGAGATACCAGCTGAACTAATTAAAGCGGGAGGGAAGAAAGCATACAAATCTATCACGCTTTATGTAACAAGATATGTAAACATGGTATTTGGCCAACAGTTTAGAAGAGAACTATCTTCATTCCAGTACCAAAAAAGGGCAACCTGGAATTATGCACCAACTATAGAACTGTTGCCCTGATCAGTCATGCAAAGCAAAATTCTACTAAAAATCATAATGGGAAGAGTTCGTAAGAAAATGGAAAAAGAAATTAATGTGGTTCAAGCTGGATTTAGACAAGGAAAAGGGACAAGAGATCACATTCTCAACATGCGTTTAATAATAGAGAAGTGCAGAGAATTTAATGTCACCCTATTCTCGTGTTTTGTGGATTATTCAAAGGCATTTGACTGTGTACAACATTAGAAACTGTGGGAAATCATGAGGAATATGGACTTTCCATCACATGTGATACAACTCATAAGAATGCTCTATCTAAACCAACAAGCAGCGGTTAGAGTAGATGGCGAGACATTAGATTGGTTTGACATCAAGCAAAGAGTCCATCAGCGATGTATTCTGTCCCCTATTTGTTTAATCTGTACGCCGAATGTAAGAGATGATATAAACAGGGAGCTATAAGACACCCTAAATATAGGTGGTCATGACATACAATACAGCAAGACAGCAAGAACCAAATTTCATACCTGCAGAAGTCAAAGCAGTTATACAGAAAAGTCTTAAAAATAAATCACCAGGTCCTGATGGAATAACCACAGAAGCTATTCAGGCCTGTGGGGAAACAGGAGTTAAATGGCTAACAAGACTTTTTAACATAGCATGGGAAGAAAGAAAAGTCCCAGATGATTGGCAACAGGCAATAATAGTACCAATATGGAAAAAGAAAGGCAATATGAGAGAGTGCGAAACATACAGAGGTATATCACTCCTGAGCCATATAGGTAAAATGTATGCAAAACTTTTGGAACAAAGTGCTAGACCAATAGTTGAACAACAGTTAAGCAAAGCACAATTCGGTTTTCGGAAAGGTAAACGTTGCACTGATGCATTATTTACACTTAGACAAATTTGTGAAAAAACTATGGAATATAGTGACCAGCAGAATATTGTGTTTGTGGATCAGGAAAAGGCTTTCGATAGAGTAGACAGATACAAATTATGGACCATTCTTGAAGACTATGGGATAGAAGGGCAACTGCTAGAAAACATCATAGCCATGTACCACTCGAGCCAAAGTTCAGTGAGAACACAAGAAGGTATATCAGATATGTTCACAGTCAATACAAGAGTGACGCAGGGTTGTGTGCTCTCTCCCCTGATATTCAATATCTACATGGACAGAATTTCCAAAGAAGCAAGTCTCGACAGAACAGATTCAGAAAATTTAGAACTCTTTACTCCAGATGAAACAACTGACCCACAAGGAATAAATGAACTTCTATTTGCAGACGATCAGTGCCTGTTTTACAGCGATGAGGGCATAATTCAAAATCATATTACTAATCTGAGTTCAACCTGCAGCAGATACAATATGAGTATAAACACAGCCAAAACCGAAGTAATGCAAGTTAGCAGATCGCCAGGCCCACTAAGTATACAGATAAATAACACGCCTCTGAAACAAGTTAAAGAATTCAAATACCTTGGAAGTATGATCACAGAAGATGGCAGATTGGACAGATAAATTGAAATCAGATGTCAAAAAGCTAGTGCACTTACATATCAACTGTCACCCTTACTGAAGCATCCAAACATACCCATGTCCGCAAAACGACAGATAATAAACAGCATATTCACACCAACCCTATGCTATCAATCTCAAACCTGGACTTTATCCAAATTACACCTTCGCAAAATCAACACCTGCGAAATGAGATGCCTGAGGAGAGCTGCCAACTTAACAATCCGAGACCGAGTAAGAAATGCTACTATCAGGCAGACAGTGGGATCAACACCTTGTGCCACATTTATTGAAAGACAGAAGATCAAGTGGTTTGGCCATGTCGTTAGAATGCAACATCAGCAACTACCATCACTGGCCTTACATCAAAGATCATCTGCGACGAGACCACGAGGATGTCCAAGAAGAAAATGGATTGACGACATCAGAGACATTGTACAACCACACGGAATGACACTATCCAGTGCCGTCCACAGGGCGCTGGAACGCAAATTATTCCTCCCCACGCCGCTTGACGGCAGAAGTGGAAGATGATGATGATGATGATGATGATGACATACCAGAGATTCGGTATGCTGATAATACAGTATTGCTTTCCATAACACAGAATGGTATAGAAAACCTAATAGCCTCAACCCAAATGAATAGTGAAAATCACAACTTATATCTTAACATAATAAAAAGAAAGATAATGCATGCAGATAAAACTACTATGGAGAAAGAAATATATGTTGATGAGGAAAAATTGGAGCTGGTGGAATATTTTGAATATCTTGGGTCATTGATTACCAACAACGGTGACACACTGAAAGAAATTAAACGACGACTATCTATTGCTCTTCGAAGACTAAAACAACTGAATAAACTATGGAATGGGACAGACAGAACTACAACAATGAGATTTTTAAGAGCATGCATCTTTCCCATTGCAACATACGCCTGTGAGACCTGGTCACTTACTAAACCAGCTGACCAGCGCATAAATGCATTTGAATATAAATGTTATAGACGAGTTCTAAGAATATATTGGGTAATTAAAATAACTAGGACTGCGGAAGTTAACGATTAATTAATCGATTAATCGTTAATTTTTTCTTAAAGTTAATTTTTTTTAAACGATTAATCGAAAACTTTTCTCCCATCACTTATACAAATGAACCGGATGTCGAAAAATTGTCGGACATTTTAAACATAGTGCTGCAAACACAACCGAGTTGCAAAATTATACTGAGTCACCATTGTGTAAGCTGCAGCAAGATGTACCAACAAGATGAAAAATTATGTTTATTATGCTACAGAGTCTTCTACAGGTTAGAGAAGCATTAACTGTCTACATGTCAGATGAAAAGAAGTAATACAAAGGTCAAAAACTGACTGGTTCAGATTGGGAAAAGATTTCGAAATATGTCAAAGTTTTGGAATTATTCTGTCAGACCACGATCCTTCTTGGCGGTCAAAATTGTGTTTCATGTAACTGTGTATTGCCACTGCTATCATCGTTGACAAAGCATATGATTGTACACGATGATGATCCGGGCTACATAGCTAAATTTAAGGCAGCATGTATTAAGGACTTCAGTGAACGTGTAGCTAATATGACAAGTATTTAAATACTACACATTGCAACAGCAATTGATCCACACTACAAATACCTGAAGTGTTTGTCAAAAGATGCAAAAGAATGAACTTGGTCACGTATTAAACAACAAATAGCAGTTAATGTTCATGATGAGCAGATGGAGACTGCTGCAACGAATGATATTGACATTGACAATGAAACTATATGTGAACCAAATGAAGAGAGTATTAAGCTAATTGAATCTGAAATGGATAAGAAAGTTGCTGAATAGGTTGACCCTTTACAATGGTGGAAACTTAATGAACATCGATATCCAAAATTGGCATTCCTTGCAAGACTATTCCGTGCATACCGGCTACCTCAGTTTCATGTGAACGATTGTTCAGCTCTTCTGGTTATATTGTTAATAAGACGCGCTCGTCACTCGAAGCAAATACTGTCAATATACTCGTCTGTTTGCATAGTTGGTTATTAGATGACATATGAACAAGACAATCCAGTGTTATTTCGATTTTTGACAAATACAACTATAATGTGAGATATATGACCATAATTGTTTTGCTTTAATCGAAATTAACGATTAATTAATCGTTAATTTTTCAAAAGTTAATTATTAAATTTAAATTAATCAGGCGCAGTCCTAAAAATAACAAATGCATCCATACTTCATGAGCTGAATATTGAAGAAGGTTGGCTATTAAAGACGATGAAACAAAGAAAATTGCAATATTTTGGTCACTTGAAACGTCACGAAAGTTTGGTGAGAACAATAATGGAGGGGTATATGCCTGGGAAGAGAGGAAGAGGAAGGCAAAAGAGAAGATGGGTGCAGGATGTGGCGGATGAACTCCAGATGGGTGTATCGGACGCGGGACATCATGCTTATGATCGAGAGGCTTTCCGGAAAGTTGTTATTAAAGCGAGGTTCTGCAAGGGACATGCTACTGAATGAATGAATGAGCATATACACAGCATTCACTGCACCTTTGCCTTCTACAAACCCACATTGTTCTTCTCCTATTTCAGGTTGTATTTTCTTCTTATCTTTTTGCATGGTAATTCTTAGCAGAATCTTTGTGATGTGACTCATTATTCCAATTGTATGATGTTGATCACATCTCATGGCTCCTGATGTCTTTGGGACTGTAATAAACACATAATTATATAATTCAGGAGGTATATCTTCTGTGACGTATATTGTACTCAGCAGTCTGGTGACTTGATCTATTCCATATTCTTCTAAAGCATTATTCATTTCTGTTGTGATGTCTGAACTGGGATATTACCAGTATGCATATGGTTAAGAACATTCCGAACATCCATCTTCAATAGTGACGGTCCTTCACTATTTTTTCGAACAACATACTGTTCTTCTCAGTTATCATCATAAAGGTATTTCATTCATATCATTTCTTAATAGATGATGGAATAAGACAACCATCAATTTAAAAAAAAAGAAAGAAGATAGACATGGCAACCCGTTTCATTCACTACCATTATATATATATATATATATATATATATATATATATATATATATATATATATATACATATATGTGTGTGTGTGTGTGTGTGTGTGTGTGTGTGTGTGTGTGTGTGTGTGTGCATGTGTTTGAGAGAAATACTTTGAGAGGGTATAAACGACGAAATAGTGGTCAGTTGACAGTAACATGATAGTTTGCTTGGTGGACTGATTCAAGTCTATTGCCCGTGTCTATATGTTGCTTTCCTTGAGAGATATATTGCTTGCGAATGATAGTTTGTGACTGCATTGTGACAGCATGAAACTATTGCATTGTTCTGCCAAGTTTAGACAAGGAAATATCTATTTCATTTTCAGTATTTCCAATGTGGAAATTGGTCATTAGATAGCAACAACAACGGTTTTCGTATGTTTTTGACCAATCTTCTTATTTGATGCAACATAATTGCTATTGTTGAAGACACTGTATATAAGATAGATCTACAGACTCTGCTCAATACCATCGTGTCTAGCATTGTTTTGTCGGTGGCGTATAACAAATATTTGTAAAAATCCATCATGCTGTAGCAGGGCGCCGCTGTTGGTATGTGAAGTGTATACATCTGGCGTATATCATAGTGGCCCAGCATATCTACAGGACATTCAGGATCTTGCACGCATTGAACTAGTCTGGTAGGGGCCTGTCACCACATGAATCAAGAGATTCTAACATCAAGTGAGATAAGCACTACATTAATAACAGGAACAATCTATCAATGCGTGATATTTATTATGCAACTCAGTTGTATGCTGGTCTCCCTGGCCGAGGTGTTAGCAGCTTTCTCCGTAACCCCGAATACTCTCGTGGTTGACGTGAGCGCACGAGAATTGGAAGCTGTGTGATTTATGAGAGTATGGAGCCGGTCGCTCAGAAAGCAATGGCAAACTGCTGAACGTAATCTTGCCAAGAAATCAACAATCAGCTGAAAGATGCTGAAGTAGACAGCAATGCCCTGTAAAGCATATGCAAAAAACAAACAAACAAACACACACACAAACAAACAACTCAGTTGTATGACGTTTCTTGTCCTAATTCTTACTATTGGTTACTTGTAGCGGTGGAGGGGACGACAGCATGAGTTCAGAGAACAGATGTAATTTTCCTTGGTTGATTTTCTTATGTGTCTCTTTGTGTGCCTTTGATATTGTCCTTCGATAAATCAAATCATGCACGCACACGCATATAAAAACGCAATAAATGACATACGTAGATAAACACCTTTAATTATCGCACTGAGATGTATTTATGTCCCAAGGTAATCTTCACCGCTATTGATACAAATATGTTATTATTTGTTTCAGAGCTTCGAAACATGCTGCCTTGATGGATGTGCACTGTTGTCTCAGCTACATTTACAACTCAGAATCAATCGCTGCCTCATCAATGAAATATTTACTGTCTGTTTGAGCTCCTAAAGAGTCAAACAGGAGAAAATCACAAAGTCAAGCATGCATTGATGTTGAAGAATTTCTCGGCTTAATGTTTAAATGTTCTCTTGAACACGTCTCTTTATATCACCCGGCACTGTCCTGATCAATTATTCCTTTTGTCAGTTTTCGTCTAAATACAATGTGAAGCTTTAAACATAACATTATAGTACAATACAACGTTCCTATCTTCAAATGTATTCTGCTGACAAGCCAGAAATATATCTTGAAAACTCCCAATCACTGTAGCATAACCTTCCCGTGTGACGGTGAAGAATGTATCTTATTGCTTGAAAGTGGCGAACGTTGTTTAAATCGCATTGATGTGAGCATTATTCCATAATTGAAGAGATTCACTGTGATTCTTCCCCAACAACAATATAAACAGCAGGTCTTCAGCTTCATTAGCGTTCTTAGAGAAATGTTCCAAGAACACAATCACTGGTTGTCTCGGTCAGTTGTCTGGACACTTTTCTGTTAATGAAATTCGTAAACCCGCGAAGAAAACATCACCAAATGTAGCTTAGACCTGGTAAGTATACATTTACTGTTTTGACTCATGAACAGGCAACATGCTAATATATCTTGTGAAGATTCAGTGTGAACTTGCACTAACCGCTAGTTCTTAGTTGGAGATAAAATGGGCAACTTTATAACATAGTTCCCGTGGAGATGGTACATTCGTACAGGGTCGGGAGAAAAATGTGTACAGAAACCTCACTATAGATCATAACTTTCAGGGCTTAGGCAGTCTGATCCCAGAAGAAGCGGATATACAAGTTAAACATTACAGTCTTCCAGATGATCACAACCAACAAAACCACGAACCAACAAACCGACCAACTGTCTCAAGATAGCAGCTGATTTGAGTATTGTCTTACTGTAACTGTTTAAGAAATGAAGGGATAAAACATATCACAGACTAACACCGTGGGTAGTGTTACTAAATCTACCGAGTTCATCTTCGTGCCTAGTGGTAGATTACTACTCAATTAACGAAATCTCTCACTGTCGTGAGATCGTTCCCTTCTAAATTTCGCTCTTAGCGAGGTGGCAAAACTTTCTTGCTGTTTCAGATGATCAAAACCTGTTAATTAGTCAATAAAACATGAATATATTCCCTGTTGCCTCTGTATAATCTTTTCATGAGCATCGATACAGTTCAAATAACATTCCTTTTTTCTGTAACAGAAACAACAGCAACATTAATGTTCATGAAATTCGTATTTCTTTTCCTTTCCAATATAATAATAAAGAGTCGTTTGGTAATGTTAATGATTCAACTCATTTCTCTATGAGTTATGGCTCTGTTGTTCATGTTGCGCGTGCTCTAGCTTGTGTGTGTGTGTGTGTGTGTGTGTGTGTGTGTGTGTGTGTGTGTGAGTGTGTGTGTGTGTGTGTGTGTTTGTGTGATTAAAGAGATCAGCACTGTTTGAGGTTCTGCAGGTTAAGTTGTATTTCCTCTATATCAAATTCTGCCAGTACAGTAAATTGATCGATTGATTTGATTGATTTAGGAACCGACATCACAGCATTCGGGGCATTCTCATAAGCGCTCCGTCTCCATCTTCAGCAGCCAGCCAAGAGTTCCAACACTAATAGTACTAGTAGCAATCTGATTATATGTCCGTCTCGCCTTTCCTCTGAGCGTCGATCGTCGGCCAGATCCCCTGGTCACCCCTCGCTGTCGCATTCTTGCCAGACCATGGTGATCCATTTGCTCCTCCGAGGTGAACACGTACTCCCACAAGGCTGCAACCACGTCTTTCTTATCATGTATCAATACTCAACCAAGTTTTGAAGAGCCAGCCAATCTGTCTGCCTATTCATTCCCCAGCACACCAGCATGCCCCGGAGAAAAGATCCAGATAATGCTTGTCACCCGTGACTTCCGAAGCGAAGCAAGCCACTCTGCACGAAGCTTACCTGTCCTCACCCTACTCAGCATGCTTTCTGAGTCAGTTACAATCACGATGTGTGTGTGTATCGTATTCTCCATCCAGCGGAAAGCTGCACTGACCGCCTCCACCGCCATTCTTAAGCTAGATGTTGTGATATCATATGTGGTATCATATGTGATATCATATGTGTTATCATATGGTACAGTAAATTAAAACCTAATAGTACCAGGGAAGTCAATAAGTAAGTCACAAATGGCTGTAGAAAAATAACTGAATATGATAACATCTTGAAACGAGTTTATTTTTATACATACATTGTCCCTTTATTTCGCAACATAATTTCCACCACCATTGATGCACTTATCCCATCGTTTTATCAGTCCTCCCAAACCGGCTGCATAGAATTGCGTGCTCTGTTTTCTAAACCACGTCTTCACTTCACATTCAACTTCGGCGTCATTCGCGAAATATCTCCCGCCACGGTGGGTTTTCAGTGGACCAAAAAGGTGGAAATCGCTAGGGGCTAAGTCGGGGCTGTAAGGTGGATGTTCCAGAACTTCTCACCTTAGTTGGTTAATTTTCTTCTGAGTTAATCGAGCCGTATGTGGTCTGGCATTGTCCTGAAGAAGAAACACTCATCTAGTCAGCAGTCCATGGACGTTTTTTTTTTAAATTGCATAATGAACCATCGATAGACCTTGACAGTACGATTTAGAATTCACTATTGTCACCTTTCTTCTTGAAACTGGTTAAAAGCACTCCTTGACAATTCCAGAACACTGTCAGCATAACCTTCCCTGCTGATGGCGTAACCTTGAATTTGTGGACACATGGCGAAGAAGGATGTTTCCATTGCATCGAAGCACGTTTTGATTCGGGCTGGTAGTCAGCATAAACAGGGGGCATTTCCTTATGAATGCCCTTTGCAGGCAGTCCTTTTGCCCACACAAAACGCACAACAGCACGTTGCTCTTGGGTTGTACACTCTGTAAGTACAGTCTCCATTTTGTGTATGCGCTGCGCATGCGCATGATATACCTAGCGCCACCTTATGAACGGGAATATAAAGTTCGATGTTGCTGTCACCTAATGACACCTGTAGAAAACACTAAACACATTTACCTGCCATCCCACATAACTGTGTGAATTACTTATTGGTTCACCCTCGTATTTTCTATTTCCATTTAGATATCTCGCCTCAGTTAGTATCGTAACATTATTTGCAGCATTCTGAAGAATTACCCCAAACAAAGGAAAAATAAAACAACGAAGTAAACTTTACTAGAATACAATCACAAGTAACAAAATGCACGTTGCGTCCAGAGCCTTGGCCACACACACACACACAAAAACACACACACACACGCACGCACGCACGCACACACACTCACAAACACTCACAGATACAACTGCACAATATATAAGTTACTCATCTGATTCCTTGTTATGATCTTGACACATATGTGGTTAAATTCGTTGTGTTCTGACCATGTACATGAAACAATCATTTTGTCCAACAGAATATGTAAGTCGCTTAATTTGAACACACTGTGTATGCAAGCAGGCATGTATAAATATGAAGCCTGTAGCTTCTAACTTGTATAAAAGCACGCTTGTATGAAGTATGAAGCTTGTAGCTTCTAACTTGTATAAAAGCACACGTGTATGAAGTATGAAGCTTGTAGCTTCTAACTTGTATAAAAGCACGCTTGTATGAAGTGAAAAGCCCTGATATGAAAATACGCAAGCAAATTGACTACATACTTATTAATAACAGAGTTAGAAATGCCATCATTACAGTAAAGACAATACCTGGTGCTGACTGTAATGGTGATCATGTACAACAATGTGGACAAATAAAAGTAAGATTAAAGAGAGGGAAAAAGTGGTTAAGAACTTGAGACTTAATAAAGAAATTCTTAAAGTAGATATAATGTCTCCAGATCTTTTTTCCATGACCATGAGAATATTTTCAGAAATATAGAAGATATGGAAGGAATCAACATTGAGGGACGATACATCAATAACATTAAATATGCAGATGATACAGTCTTGACTGCAGTCAATGAACAGGACCTGCAACATTTAGTAGATGCAGTTGTTGCACACAGTGAACAACTAGGGTTATACCTGAATAGTAAGGAGACACAGATTATGGTTGTCACTGAGAAGAAGGAAATATCACAATGTGATATACGAGTAAATGGGCATATTCTTAAGCAAGTGAATCGATACACTTATCTCGGAACAGTCATAACATCTGATGGGAGATGCCTCAAAGAGAATAGAACAAGAATTGCCATTGCGAAGGTAGCCTTTTGCAAGATGGAATATATACTGAACAATAAAAAGATATAAACTTAAACGAGAAAAAGAGTGTTGAAGTGCTACATAGAACCTATACTTTTCTATGGATGTGAAGAGTGGACAATGAGGAAAATGCAAAGAATACCATGGACAGACAGAAAAACAACCAATGAACAAGTCCTTTAAGAAACAAATGAAGATCGTAAACTGATTAGAGTCATTAGGCGTAAACAGTCACAATATGTTGGACATGTTATGAGAAGAAATGACTTGGAGAACTTGGTGACAACTGGCAAGATCCAAGGAAAGAGATCAAGGGGAAGACCGAGAAGTAAATACCTGGATGGCTTGGCCACATTGCATGGTCGATACAAGAACATGGACCTAATCCGCGACCCTGGTGATCGAGTGAGATGGCAGAAAATGATCGCCCTCGCTTATAGGCATGGCACATGATGGATGGATGGAAAGTAGATAAAGACATTCAAGAACAATACAGAGTGACGGTGAAAAAATAGGTACAATGCGATAGCTAAAATACAGAGTGAAAATTAACAATGAGAAATGTGAAGGGATTCCATTCATCAAAATAGCAAAGAAATATTACTGGAGAGAAGCCAGAAAGCTAAGAAAAATTGGATAAATGAAAAAATATTAATGCTGATGGACAAAAGGAAACAGAATGCATATGACAAACATAAATACGCTAAGATAAATAAAGAAATAGAGATACATGTGTGAAAGCAAAAGAAGTTTGTTAAACGAGCAATACCAAAAAACAAATAATTAAATTATTTCAAAGATTTAAAAAAAAATATGCACAGGCAAATCAGTGAGCTCACGGGAAGAAAATAAGAATAAATACAGGGTGTTTGAAATAAAAAAAAGAAGAAACATTGAAGATATTATTGGAGGAAGGTGCTATAATGAAGAGGTAGAATGAATATATAAGAGAATTATATAATGGAGAAAGGGAAGAATTAACAGAAGAAAGTAACTTAGAAGGCCCACTGTCACAATCTCTTTTGCAACATAATGAGATTGGTTGTTTTCTAGATCCTGATGCTCCTTCTATATCACTGCAGAGTGTAAGCTGGGTTATCCCCATGTCCCACAACACAAGTCATTACTGTAGTACACATTTATTAGTCACTTAACAAGATTGCGTTTGCTCACATAATATCCCTTTAATGATGAATGAACACGGAAACAGGCAACATATATAAATCCAGTAACAGTAATTCCAGAATATACCCTCATCACAACCTAACACTCAAATATCACTGCCTTCTCCCGGCCTTCTTAATCTAATCCACCACGACAGTTAACCAGCCACTCTTCCCGGCCCGAACTCACTCGCCTCCAACCCACTCTGGGTCTAGGCCTCAACTATCCAGTCCCCTGACTCCACAGAACACTACTCCCCAACCCGAGCTGTCTGCCCCACAACCACACTAGCGGGCTGACGCCTCCTTTACTCCCCCCTTAACCTCACTGCTTCCAACCTTCCCCGTCTGTCTTCTTATTTGCCCTTTCCGGGGACCTACCACCCAGCCTTATTTTATCTCCGTCTATTATTTCTCAGGGCCGGTTTGCTTATTTATATAGTACCACTTTCGGCTAGGTCCATCACGCCCAATGTTAATGAACCCATGCATGTTACACCCACCTATTCTAAAAGAAGAAGTCGCTGACACTATGAAACAAATGAAGAAACGAAAAACACATGGGCCGGATGAAATCACAATAGAAGTATTAGAAGTATTAGGAGAATTTGGAGTAGATATATTAACCAAAATGTTGAATGATATTTACAGAAGTGAACATTTACCGAGCAATATGCTGAAATAAGCATTTATAGCTATTCTAAAACGACAAGGGGCAATTGAATGCAAAGATTTTCGTACAATTAACCTCATAATCCATGTCACTAAGCTTCTGCTCACAATTATAATGAGAAGAACAAAAAAGAAAATAAAAATGGAAATTAGTGTAGAACAGTATGGTTTTATGGAAGGAAAGGGTACACATTTTATTGAAGTTGTGTGTCCTTCACAAGACGTAGCAGTCAACCCCAGCATATTCGCTGTTCGTGATTCCTGAGAAAATTTTACGTTCAGTAGTTTGCCATTGCTTTCTGAACGACCGGCTCCTATACCTTTTTTAGAAAAAGACCAGCACCGCTGTGTTTCGAACCCGGGTATGCCAGCTGACAAACTGCGTTCTCTCTGGCTGAGGCGTAATCTTGCCAAGAAATCAACAGACAGCTGAAAGATGCTGCTGTTGACAGCGATACCCTGTAAAGGATATGAAAAAAAAAAAAAGATTATACAAAAGCATTTTGATAAAGACAGTAGTTACGAACAGATAAAGCTAGGAGTACGACAGGGGTGTGTCTTCTGGCCGGATCTCTTCTCCCTCTATAGTGAAGTAATAATGAGAGAGATCAAAGAGAAGCCAGGAATACTAATCGGAGGTTAGTTAGTTAGTTAGTTAGTTAGTTAGTTAGTTAGTTAGTTAGTTAGTTAGTTAGTTAGTTAGTTAGTTACACTAAATAACATAAGTCACTCTGCGGATAGAGGCAGAGCCATGTGAAATAACCCGGGGCTATGAGGTCCGACTCCATCGACGAAGAACTGGTTTTCGTGGAGGACTTTTGTGTTGGCATTCTGGCGGCGGCATTATGCACAGTGAACCTGTGCGGGCTGTTGGATTGCCGAGACTCCTTTCTGTTCCACTTTTAACATTGGACACTGGGGAGCATTTTGTGTGATATTCACTGGCAAAGGAACGGATCATAATGGGGACGACCCGTTGCCGTGAAGTTAGAACGTCGACTAACTAACTAACATAAGTCACTATCAATGAATGCAAGAAAGAAAGTGTTGAAATGCTATATATAACCAGTTTTGTTTTATGGCAGCGAATCGGGGAATGTAAATAAACAAATCAGGAAGAACTTAGAAGAAGCAAAAGAGATGTGGTTTTTGAGACGAATGTTGCGAATTCTTTGGACTGCCAGAGTAACTAACAACAACTGCCTGAAAGAGGCTTATGAAACTAGAATACTTTATACAACAAAACCAAAGAGACAAACAACTTTCTTTGATCATGTGACGAGAAGAGTGTCATTGGAGAACATCGTGACAACTGGAAATATCGAGGTAAGAGATGTATAAACAGACCAAGAGAAATTATGCAGGATGGACTGAGACGGCGGCATGGAGGAATATCATCAGCAGAGTTGATCCAGAACACCAAATACGGAGACCTATGGAGAGCCATGAACGCCTACGCCTGCTGGCAGGGTTCTTGATGATGATGAAATTGGCCTCGGCTCTCGGGCAGACCCAGCAAAAATAAATAACCGTAAATATTATGGTGAGTAAGGGCGGCCCGCAGGCTAATTCCCTAAAAAGCCATCGAGTGCCAAATGGTCTATAACAGATGGTGGCTAGCGACACATGCCCATTAAAGCACCTGTGAGCAACCGATGCGTCAGGCATCACAGGATCTTCTCCCGTACCACACAAAAATATTGCAAGTCGTACGAGAGGTATGGATGATGCATTTTATTGTCACTGGCTCTTTAACAATAGATTACTGCACAAAAACGGTCGCTATTAAATCACACATAAAGACACAGAATTCCCTATCCAGTCATATCCTATCCCTACAGCTAACTCTATCTACTTGGCTAAGGAAACGCGCATCGACACTAATCGATGCGCTCACTATGAAAGTCAGTCCCCGTCTGACTATTCTACTCGCGTGGCTACACAGCCCGCGGAAGGAACTTGTGCGTCCTTCGGCTTTTTGCGTGCTGCCACACTCAGCACGCTTAGAGTAGCCGTTCACTCTTGAGTGGCAATCCACTTATCCGTGGCTATCACGTAGGCGGGATTCTGCCGTGATCAGAGTGCTTACTCTCTGTGGTTGACACCTCCGTGTCTCATGAGAGAACTAGTTAATAGTTCCCCTCCCTATCACCTACCCTGCCCTCATGTAGGGGCACTGAGTTACCTCTAATCTACTGGAGGTAGACCTCTCGTTCAGGGTGGTCTTCTATCTTGAGGTAGACCACTCCTTCAGGGTGGTCTTCTATACTTCAGTCTTTGACAGCACCCTTGGCCTTGCATGCTATAGCTATGTCTACAGACTTAACAGAGTTTAAAAGGAAAGGTGATTGACCCCATTACACTGCCTTGTATCCCAAATGGCTCTGTCTCTTCCAGCAGAGCGTCCTGCCTATAGCGTCACATAGAGGGCGAACTCTGTAGCTCCACCGACGACCCTCAAAAGTCTCTGAGAGAATTGCATTCGTGAACCGTACGACATTGCCCGGAATTGAACCAACAACTTACGGAGTGCACGACAGGCGGAGTAGCCACTTGGCCCAGAAGAATCATTGTCTAGAACTTCGCCACGTTACTCCTTCTTGTCCTATAGTTTGAGCGTACATTTTTGTATTGTAGGTAAGTTGAACCATCCTGTTTAATCATTATCGCTCTACCTAAAATTGATCAAGAATGCTTTACAATTTTCCGTTTCCGATGTCAGTATAATCAAATGTTCACTTAGACAGTGCTCCCTTCCTGACTACAGCATGGTAAATTCATATGATGACATCGAAGTAGCTCACTGCGATCTGACTTCTGATAATCAGAGCATATTAATGTACTCTTTTGATTTTTATTTTCGTGTTTACTCTCCTGTTATATATTATTCTGCTGGTATTTCATGGATGTTTCACTTTACAATAAATCTAACGTATCGACAGTATAGAATCTTCCCTTGGGCAAATGAATGTGGTGGCTTTCCATGAGTCAACTGGGATTTGTGCAGTTACAGATGTACACACACGCGAGCATACACACATAAATACACAGCATATTCCCATTATATCACACGAAATAGATGCATGTATTTGTATTATGACAACAACATAAGTGTCGATGAGATTCACTAAGCGCAATCACAAATTGTAATAAAATACAGAAGTACAGTGGAGCCTGGATAAGTAGAAGTCACAGGAACAGAAGGAATTTGTTCTACTTATCAGAAATTCTACTTATCCAGACTGCACACATTTACACTAATTTATACTAATGCATTTATAGCATGCAGTAGCATACACAACTAGAATACACATTATATACGTGTACGGGTCGATAAACAATGTATTGGTTTCTGTACTCAACCTCAAAAAGTCTTTAAGACCAATTGAACATGAAAACCAAGAGGGTGTGTTATGATTGTGATGACGATTCGAGGCCACTGCATACTGGACTTATCCACGTCTCTCTCCGCACTATTGAACATTGTCAGCTACTACTGTCCGTCTTAGGAGCCGGCTGGGACCCTTCTCGCCTGAGGTCAGTGAGACACGTTCCACACTTGAATACCCAATCCGGCAGTCCGTAATCAACAATGATTGTGTCAAAGGGATATTTCACCACATATAAAGCAGTAATTTATTTCTCTCTCTCTCTCTCTCTCTCTCTCTCTCTCCTCTCTCTCTCTCTCTCTCTCTCTCTCTCTCTCTCTCTCTCTCTCTCAGTAGATTCACACTGACCGCGAAGGTTGACCTTCAGAAGTGGTAGATGCTCATCTCATGTGACATCCATCTGTTGCAGCGTATAGTCAAGATACAAGAATCGTTATTGTATTAGCTATTAGCTATTAGCAATCCATTTTAGTACTGCAGTTGCAGCCTTGATCTCCATTCTCATACTGGCAGTTTAGTTTGATACTCTCTTCATGACTTGTGGACACGAAACACAGCTACATCACTGCACAATATGACGCAACCAACCTTAGCGGGAAAAGGTATCGAGACATGACAGTATTTAAAAATTGCTTTTCAAAGCGACTTATTTATAACATTCTTAAATCGTAACACAACTTTAGCATATTCTTGCTAGCGAAACCTTAAGTAGTTGGGTCAGATATGTACTGTTAGTGGTTTACAGCCATTGAATAATTTATGCTTCAGAATTCTCAAACTCAAATGTTTTCCCTTATGTGACTGACAAATGTAAGCTAATGTTTCTCATAGCTAGCTAGCAACACTATTATATAATGGCAACTGTCACAACCGATCATTCATATATGACACATAGAACATTTTATCAGGAAATTGTATAATCTATGTCATTGATCTCAGTACACTAAAATGCGGTCTACACAGGTCGGCGAGGTCATTATTTGTTATACTGTTGAAATGACATAATGTTAACAGCTATTAGTGCTATTTAAAATTATAAACAACGTAACTGCACTTAGAAGAATGTCAGACGTGAAAGAAATATTTTAAATGGAGTAATTTGTCGTTTGTTTCATTTATTTTAAACGTTATAACAGAATGCATACGCTGTTTACCTGATTTATAATTTCATTTGATATTATTATAGCCTCAGTAACATGACCCCATCGATAAGTTGTGACCTTTAATTTGATTGCACGAAATGCCCAATGAAGACGGATAACCAAGGGTGTAAAAGCTGTCGTAAAAAATGAGAGTGTCTGGATTATCATTATAGATAATTTTGTTAATACGGCCATCATCTTGAGTGAAAGTTGCCAGTATATGCATACATTAACGTAGTTACTTGAAATATACTTTGGTAAAAAGATCGACTTTGTTCAATTCGAATATAATACCTATAACATAAACCGTTTATAGAAGGCGACTCATTAACTGTAAAATAGGACATAAGCTGACATCTGTGAGATATAACACTGATGGAAGATCCACATCTTCTGAATCTGTCTGCAGCAGGCCAAGATAATATAGACGAAAACTGGCTGACAAGTATCACAGACGATAAAAAACAGATATTCGTGTATGTGAATATCGTGTGTTTGTGCGAGGCAGTCAGTATGTTTGGAATACTGGCCAACATTATCAACGTTATTGTATATTACAAGGAGGGACTGAACACAACAATTAACATTAGCTTCTTCTCTATGTCTGTCTCAGATCTCCTGTGTCTGATCATTCTACAGTGGTACATTGTGATCCCTTTACTGAAGCTGGCGGGACTGCCGATGATATACTCGGATGTCCAGTATATCTCTGGCTGCATCCCTCACGAGACGTTCAATAGAATGACTTGTTCAATTACCGTCTACATCACGGCTGAGAGGTGTTTGTGTGTTGTTTTCCCGCTAAAAATCAAGCGACTAATCACCCCAAAACTAACAACGTCCGTTATTATATTTATTTATATAGTCACCTTGCTATGTCCGGTTCCGATCTTCTTCACCTCGTATCTGGACTGGATCTTCTACCCGGACAGAAATAGAACTCTGTTGGGTTTAGTGTTCACGACAGACAGAGAAGCCATAGAAAGTCTTCTCTATAGTGTCCACGCTATTGTCGGAGTCGTGTCAATAATGGCCGTTGTGTCTTTCACGTTAGTCTTGATATTGAAGATTCGAGAAAAATCTGCCTGGCGTAAATCTGTCAATGTCCAGCAGAAGCAACAAGAGACCGTCTCCGACAAGGAGAGAATGACCATGTTTATGGTGGTCCTGATTGCAATTATCTTACTTGTTTGTTACACACCGTCCATCATTCTGTGTGTGGCTTCGTTGTACATACCCCAGTTTAGTGCAGGCGGAGAATATGTGAATCTACATTACATTTTGTGGTCGTTTGCTCTTCTGTTTGAGACCATCAACTCCAGTGTTAACATATTCTTGTATTTAAAGATGAGTACAAAATACAGACGTACCTTTTACACTCTTTTTTACAAGAAACCATACGTTGACAAGCAAGGCGAACAAGCGCCCCACAGAATAACAAGAAAAGACAAGAAGACAAATTGTCAAAAATAACAAAACACGTATAATTGAATAGGCCACGATAAAGTATGCACACGTTAGTTAGTTAGTTAGTTAGTTAGATGTAGGAGTGTTACCTTTCCTCTGGAGTAAGCTAGGCAGGCCGAGAGAGGGATAATGCTGCATGGGCAACACATGATCTCTATATTTTAGCCCAGGCTTTGTGCTATGGAGAGGCAATATTATGCCTTTTTAAAGCACAAACTATCGTCTGTCAAGACGGCAAGGTGCCAAGGTGCCAATAATAGTTAGTTAGTTAGATAGTTAATTAAATAGTTAGTTAGTTAGTTAGTTAGTTAGTTAGTTAGTTAGTTAGTCTGTTAGTCAGTCAGTCAGTCAGTCAGTCAGTCAGTCAGTTAGTTAGTTAGTTAGTTAGTTAGTTAATTAGTTAGTTAGTTAGTTAGTCATGGTTCCAACTTCACGGCAACGGGTCACGTTGTGACAATGTGAATACATCTTATACGCAATACGCATGGAACCATGTCGTCATCTACTAGCATCATCATTACTTGTGTTCCTCTCAAGAGTTACTATCAACTGAGGTACTATTATTTCTTATATCAGTGTGACCCCCAAAAAAGTCGCTTAAAAGTCGACAGGGTCGATTTCATTGCACCGGTTTTTTTTTTGTTGTATCCCATATGTCTCAGTCTCTTTCCGCAGCGCGGAAAGCGTCGCATGTGTGACCACAGCTACACATTTGTGTTATATTATGTGCTGTTTTGTTTATAGTCAGGTCTTAGTCAGATATGACTGAGCTACAGTATGACAGAAGACGGTACTACCTGCCTTCTGTTAGCACTGAATGTTGGGCAGCGATCACCAAACCCGACACCCCACATTGTGCTAACGGCTTCGGACGGAAGAGAGCAATTGGAATGGTACAAGTCTTACTCTAATGCGGGGAAATGCAACCTACAGACTAAATGTCATGGCAGGGCTGATCTGGCCCTACCTAAGCCTTGGTCGATAACTGGTCGAGGATGTAAGCTCCACGGACAGTTAGAGTATTGCTTTGCTGATCCGGCAGTGTCTGCAACTTGTCTTTTTGCAGACGTATTGGTGTTACTTTTGCTCTGGAATAAACTAGAAAACCCGAGAGAAGGATCATGATGCATGGGCAACACATGGTCTCTAAATTCATTCCAGGCTTTGTGTTATGAAGAAGTATAACTTCATTTTACAAACTATCATCTGTCAAGACGACAAGGTGCCAGCTATATTTTATGTTATGTTATGTAATGTAATGTTATGTTATGTTATGTTATGTTATGTTTTGTTATGTTATGTTGTGGCGATCTACATAATTGCAAATTTATTTTTCCATGCTTGCTTAGTTCTCCAATAAAGCAGCCAACTTAAGGTATATCCACTGTACCAAAACCCATGGGGCTTTACTGAGTAGTGGTACACCTTGACCTTCCTACCATGTACTGATTACAACACAAGTATGGTTCGTCTACCGAACCCCACAGACCCTGGACTCCACCTGTCATTCACTCTCTCAACTTATGGACTAGTACCCTTAGGGGGCTCAGTCCAGTAGACACACATAAACTCACGCAAATGCATGGTAACAAATTTGAAATGTATTATACAAGATCGTCCAGGTGTGAAGAAGGGAGATCGGGATAGAGAGTAGGTTTATGTACAGCTAGACAAAAGAATGTAGAAGATTCAGTGATGATCCAAGTATCATCATAGGGCAAGTGAGATTCTATCGTGTGCGAACGTCCGGTCCATTCCGTTATCTCACCGGGATCCCTACATGCAAGAGCTACCTTGAGAGTTGCGAAAGCACCCTGTCTCATCAAAGTTAGACGGTGATCACCAATGGAAATAGCCATCCTGTGTTCCAATGACAGGATGTCAGTATTAACACAGTTCAGTAAAGATGTGTGGCCCTGTAACGTAGTGGACACGAGATTGATTCTCACTGCCATGTCTGACTGCGGAGACCCTATAGCATGAGGCGTCCCCCTATGAAGCTCTATAAGATGACCAAATACGTTGGAGTTGGGTAGCCCAGCTTAGAGTCACCATGGTCTAATTGACCCGTTTAGGGTCTGAGAAGTAAGGATAAACTTCATCACCAATATTATGGTAGATGTCAATGGTATGGGCGACTAATCCTATTGTGGCGAAACGCCAGTGGCTCATGTCCTCATGCCTTCTTTGATTTTGGGAAAACAGGGGGAAACGGCTTTCGGAAGCTCTCAGTTCTCTTGTTCGCTCAATCTCCATGAAAGATAGTTCTTTGGGTTACCTTCATAACACAATCTTTACATGGAGCGAGTAAATATATGTTTGGTTCTTTCGGGTAGACCCGATGGAGCGCCCTGCGCCAAATGTGCACTGGTGCGGCTTCTGGAGGATTCATGTCCGTTTCTACTGATCGTTATCTACTGCCTAATGTCAAGAGTCCAAGTTAAAGATTGCGACATTCTAAAGGCAGAATACTGATGGCCTAAGAAAGGTAATCTTAGGTTGTAATTAGTTTTGCACTTATAAATCTCTATTGTCTTAAAGACTGAGAGGATATGGCGAAACAGCAGTCTTGCTATATTGGGAAGGGGTGACCGTTAGCCAATCTGGCTACGCGTCTTAATCTTGGCATGGCAAGGGAACACATCTGAAGAATAAGTAGTTACCAAAGGATATCGCTTGTTCTTGGCAGCTGATGGACGAGGGATATCTTTCTTCCTACGGCTTACCGTTACTTAGTAGCATCTCTCTTTTAAATATAAGCACATTAGATAGCTACGGTGTGCCGGAAGGAGGGAAGGGCTCCTTGGGGATGGGGTCCACCAATCTATGATCTATCTTCTTGAGCCGGAAGAGGCTATCCACGGTGCTATCTCTTTCGTCTTTTAGTCGATAGGATGATGTGGGGATTATAAATAAACTTCGTTATCTTATTGAGAGAACCTGCATTCCTCTGAATCTACGTGTTAGGTGAGGCACTGCCGGTACATTGCGGCGACAGCTCAGACAAGAGCAGCAGCCGGAAGAGGTAGTATCTTCTTTCATATTCTGGCTGGGAATGGGGAACTACACTGCGTGCCATACAACCCCACTACTATACTATTAGTTAACGGGGAGAAACACACAGATTACTAGGCGCACCACACCACAAGATCTTGGTTGTGAGAAAGGCATGGTTTGCAAGTGAGAGGGAAGCATGGACATGAATGTGCCCAATAATAATAAAGGCTTGGTATGAGTGTGGAGAGTGAGTCTTATATGCAAAAGGTTCCTAGGGTCAAACGACAAGACCTCGTCAAGCTGAAGGCCTAGTCTAGGAAAGACGCTGCCAATCCAGGACCTCTTGTCAGGTCGGGCCAAGTCAATCAGGGCTCTTGATTAGTATTATTATGTATATATTTTGTTATGGCAACTGATGTGCTGAGACCATTAGGAGTCTCCATGTAGGCTGTACCAGAAGTTTAGGCTGGAGACTCTCACAAATGTTTGTCCTTTCCAGGGTCCTTCTTTTGGAAGTATGAACAGAGCTGAAGGTCTCGACAGGGCTCTACGCAGAAAGTATGTTTATGACTATGCCATGGCAAGGTTTGGGCCATGCCAGCTCTAAGGATATGATCTCTACGAGATAGAGCCACTGCTGACCTTGAAAGAATGACCATCAGCTGTACTGACACATCACCAGTCATCTCGATACGCTTGGATTGAGTCCTTTTGTATTATTGGCTGGACCCCGCCAATCACTCAGACACACCCATTATTATATGAGAACTATTCTCCAGGACATTATTTCCTACCTGACATTATGCCAAGTGATTCCATGGCACTTCCCTAGAACATTTGAGTACTAAAGACTGTGGTCCATGGAAACTTGGAAGTTTGGTTCTACAGAAGGCTGTTGTACGTACAACCAATTACCTGGAAGGAAGGAGATTCTTGCACACGCGGTGAGCTGTATGTGGACGGATCGGACAGTGTATGAAGCTGGGTCTGTGAAGATAGCTACCTGAGGCTCTGTGCCTGAACGTTATCCTTGTTGTGTCTGTTTAGAACTATCTGTTTTATCTGCCTTGATGTTTTCCTGTGCTGTTCTTGATTAGGTTAATAAAATTACTTTCAAGTTATTCTGACGATCGCCATGTTATTTATGCGGCGGCCAGAAATACACCTTAGAGGTTAGGTCCCGAGGTTGAAAGACAGAGTGACAGTGAGTCCAGGGAACGGAGGAGGGTTGGCAAGCAAAAACCTATCCCAGCCAGGGCAATAGAATAATATTGAAATATTGTTACATAGTTACTTGGGACCCTCCACGTAGCTTGTTACAATTTCTGGGGGCACGTCCCGGGATATTTGAAATCCTGGTGGAGTTCTGGCTGATATAGTGATAGGGGACAGATATCCTTGTCTACTATCAATAGGTTCTGCCTACCGTGCCTGGCTATTGTCTGTACTCTGCCTGACACAGACTGACCGACATATGACGTGTTGTGGTCGTATAAACTATCCAATTGTTATTTGAACGATAAAGTTTTGATATAGAATTGTATACATTTACCCGCTGAGTTAAGATGGCATCAGCGAAATTTAATGTTGCAGAAGTACAGGCTAAAGGTCGAGAGATGGGCTACGATGGTGTAGAGTTACAAAAATATGTTCAGGAAGTTGAAAGAGACTTCAGACAGGCTGAGCGCGAAGCTAGGAAATTTGAGATCGAGCGTGAAGCTAAGAAAATAGAAGCTGACCGCGAAGCTAAGAAAATGGAAGCTGAGAGCGAAACTAAGAAAAGGGAAGCAGAACAGGCCGTCAGAGACCATGAGTTCCGCATGAGGGAGTTGGAGCTTAGAGCTAAAACTGCCAAGGAAAGCGAGGGTGCAGTGGGAGGCACAGTTCTACCTGACTCAACAACTCCTAGTGGCGGTCCATACCAGGCAATGAAGTTCCCTTTGCTCCCGTTCGATGAACACAAAGAGAAGATCGACCAGTATCTTCAAAAATTCCAGTCGATGGCTTTGGCTATGGGACTGGAACGTGGGAAATGGAACTTGAAACTCTCGCAGGGCCTGAGGGGGACCGCGTACGAGGTCTACTCAAGGTTGCCACCTGGTATGGAGAATGACTATGAAGCTCTGGAGAAAGCATTATTGAAAAGGTTCCAGATGACAGCTCATAATTATCGACAGCAGTTCAGAAAGTCGAAGAGAGAACCAGGGGAGATGTTCGCAGCCTACAGTGTTCGACTGAAGTCTTACCTTTTGAAGTGGATGTCATTAGCTGGCTTTGCTAACGACTATGAAAGTTTAGAAGAATTAGTGGTCGTGGACCAAATGAAAAGGATGATGCCGAAGCCATTGCAAACTTTCTTGCTAGAAAATGGGGCAGAGAAGTTAGACTTGGTAAATACATTAGCGGAAAGGTATGTGCTAGCTCATGGAGATACTGGGGAACTGTCACAACCCAATCCCCGATCACCAGACACTTGGTCTGGAAAGAAGAAGAACCCTAAAACAACCCACACTAAAAAGGAGGATCCTTTCGATAAAGTTCCAATTAAGAAACCCTCTGGTAAGAGTCCACCTGGATCTCCTAAAAGAAAGTGGAGTGAAAAGTGGTGCGCCTACTGCAAATCTCCCACACACAATACGGCCGATTGCCGGCGCAAACAGAAAAACTCTCACTATGCTGCCTGTCTTGTAGAAACCGGGGAAGGGTCTAACAAGGAGGTAGAAGGGAGGGGTCTTGAGAACAAAGATTCAGAGAAACCACCAGTAGTAGAAACGATACTTGTGAACGGACAACCAGTTGAGTGTCTCTATGACACAGGTCTGCAGTTTGAGGCTGTAATTTCATCACACTTAGTGAGCCCAGAGCAGTTAACCGGGGAATCTATTGAGATTCAAACGGCGACAAAGAGTGCGGTGGCGATGTCTCTTCCAATTGCGAAGGTGGACATCAAATCAAAATATGTTACCGGCACTATACAGGCAGCCGTTCTGCTCGATCCTATCTTCCCAATGATCTTGGGTTGTCGCTACGTCTTTCTAGGGATTCCAACCGAACCCATGTACGTAGGGGCGATGCAAACCAGATCTCAATCGGAGGATGAGCAGACGCCGGCCTTGATCGTGAATCCCTTGCCTGGGGAGTTACGAGCTGCTCAAAGCCAGGATGCTACTTTGCAACCTTGCTTCAACCAGTTGCCAAAAAGTTCTGACCCACCAAGACGGGGTCAGTATTATATGAAGAATCGGTTACTGTACCGGAGAGCCGGAGTGGAGGAACGCCAGCATGGACAGCTGGTAGTTCCTAAGGCTTATCGGGAACAGCTTCTTCATATGGGACACACCATTTCTTTCAGTGGACATATGGGTGTCGAGGCAACTCTCCAGCGCATTTCCTGCCATTACTACTGGCCAGGGATGACTGGAGACGTGCGTAGGTACGTCAAGTCGTGCCCAGAGTGTCAGCGTGTGGCACCAAAACACTGGACGGCTCCGGTAGTCTTGGGTGACATGCCCATTATGAACTCTCCTTTCGAGAGAGTTGCCATCGATCTTGTGGGTCCTCTTCCTCGGACTAGGAAGAGGAATAAGTACATTCTCACGATGGTGGATTGCTGTTCCATGTGGGGTGAGGCGATACCTTTGGCCACAATCGACTCTAAGCGAGTGGCTGATACACTGATGGAGACCTTTACTCGGTTGGGATTTCCCAACCAGATCCTAACGGACAATGGGTCTCAGTTCTGTGGTAAGCTGATGGAAGAAGTCTTTCGTATCTTCCAGACTCACCACATTCACACAAGCCCGTACCACCCTCAGTCTAATGGGCAAGTAGAGAGGTTTAATGGTACCTTGATGACCATGCTTCGGAAGCTGGCTCAAAAGAAACCAGACAGATGGGATGAGTATATCTCAGCCGCCTTGTTCGCCTATCGGGAGGTTCCCCATGGGTCGACCGGGTTGCCACCAGCCACTCTACTATTCGGGAGACCTATTAAGGGTCCCTTAGAAGCCCTATTGAGATGTTGGACAGAGGAAGAAACTTCCGAAGAAGTTGTATCCTCATATAAATACGTCGAAGAGTTAAAGAAGAAACTCCAGACGGATTGGGCTTTGGCAGCTCAGAATCTAAGGGCAGCCAGAAAGAGACACGCGGCCTACTACAATAGAAGGACAAAAGATAGGTCTCTTAAAGTGGGGGATCGGGTTCTGTTGTTACTTCCAGTGGGTTCCAATAAACTCGAAATTGGTTGGCAGGGACCTTTCCCGGTGGAAAGGGTTGTGTCCCGAACCAACTATGCCATCCAGATCAGGGGGAAATCTAAAATCTTCCACATTAACCTCCTCAAAAAGTATGAAGAACGATCTGATGGTACCTCTCTCCCACTTATGACTATGGCGGTCGCGATGGAAACTGAATCGGGCGAAGACGCGGATAGGGAGTATCCTTTAAACTCGGGGGAAACCTATAGGGATGTACATATTAATCCTGATCTGTCGGCTGAAGACACCGACCGGGTCATCCGTTTGTTGGAGTCCCATCAGCAGATTCTTACCGATCGGCCAGGGCGAACAGGGTTAGTCGAGTTTAATATGACTCTGACTACCCAAGACCCTGTTCGCCAAAAAATATATCCAGTGCCCTTTTCGAAAGAGAAGGCCCTGGAAGCTGAAATCCAGAAGCTTCTGGACGATGACATCATCACTCCTTCGACTTCTCCTTATAATGCCGGGGTTGTCTTGTTGAGGAAGCCCAGTGGGGAGCACCGCCTATGTATTGATTACAGGCATTTAAACAGATGTACGACATTCCAAGTTGAACCGTTACCGAACACAAATCAACTGTTTGCCAGACTAAATAAGGCAAAGTACTTTTCAAAAATTGATCTAAGCAGGGGATATTATCAGATCCCTGTGAAACCCGAGGTTCGCCCCTGGCTCGCCTTCAGTACTCCGAGCGAGCATTACGAATTCAATGTGATGCCATTTGGGCTGAGCAATGCGCCCAGTGTGTTCACTCGCATGATGAGAATGTTATTAGACCCTTTAAAGGATCCCTCTGTGGTCTCGTTTCTGGATGATATTCTCATCGCGTCTGACAATCTGAGTGATCACCTGAGGTCCTTGGGACAGATCTTCAAAAGGTTAAAAGAGGAAGGGTTAACCGCCCGTCCAGCCAAATGCATGATTGGCGATCAATCCTTGGAATTTCTGGGACATACTATTACCCCAGGGGGACTGGTACCGGAAGAAAAGAATATTGAAAAGGTCCGTCTCGCACCCCGTCCTAAATCCAAAAAAGATGTTAGGTCTTTCTTGTCTCTGTGTGGGTTTTACCAGAAATTTATTCCAAAGTTCAACGAAATTGCGGCGCCGTTAACCGAGACTCTGAAGAAAGGATCGCCAGATCTTATATTCTGGACCCTGAGCTGTGAAGAAGCTTATGGGAGGCTGAAACAGGCTTTGGTGGATAGGCCAGTCCTGTAACTCACGAATTTGGAGAAAACGTTTGTTCTAAGAACCGACGCGAGTAACATAGGGATTGGGGCAACTTTGTTGCAGGAAGGGCGAGATGATGCTTCGGTGCTATGTCCGGTGGCGTATGCAAGTAGAAAACTGTTACCCGCCGAACGGAATTACTCCACAGTCGAACGGGAATGTCTGGCTCTAGTGTGGGCGGTACAGCAATTTCAACCTTATCTGTATGGAGTACCGTTCAAAGTGCAGTCCGACCATCAACCTCTGACCTTTTTGGCAACTTCTAAGAAACTGAACGCGAGGTTAATGAGATGGTCATTGCTCCTACAACCGTATCAGTTCACGGTCGAATACATCCCCGGAAGGGAGAATGTGGGAGCGGATTTCCTATCACGACATCCTATGGTTGAATGTGAGGGTGGGGTCATTCGAACAGAACCTCTGGTAGTCGAAAGTTCGTAGGGTTCGACTTTCTTAAGATGGGGCCTATGTGGCGAAACGCCAGTGGCTCATGTCCTCATGCCTTCTTTGATTTTGGGAAAACAGGGGGAAACGGCTTTCGGAAGCTCTCAGTTCTCTTGTTCGCTCAATCTCCATGAAAGATAGTTCTTTGGGTTACCTTCATAACACAATCTTTACATGGAGCGAGTAAATATATGTTTGGTTCTTTCGGGTAGACCCGATGGAGCGCCCTGCGCCAAATGTGCACTGGTGCGGCTTCTGGAGGATTCATGTCCGTTTCTACTGATCGTTATCTACTGCCTAATGTCAAGAGTCCAAGTTAAAGATTGCGACATTCTAAAGGCAGAATACTGATGGCCTAAGAAAGGTAATCTTAGGTTGTAATTAGTTTTGCACTTATAAATCTCTATTGTCTTAAAGACTGAGAGGATATGGCGAAACAGCAGTCTTGCCATATTGGGAAGGGGTGACCGTTAGCCAATCTGGCTACGCGTCTTAATCTTGGCATGGCAAGGGAACACATCTGAAGAATAAGTAGTTACCAAAGGATATCGCTTGTTCTTGGCAGCTGATGGACGAGGGATATCTTTCTTCCTACGGCTTACCGTTACTTAGTAGCATCTCTCTTTTAAATATAAGCACATTAGATAGCTACGGTGTGCCGGAAGGAGGGAAGGGCTCCTTGGGGATGGGGTCCACCAATCTATGATCTATCTTTTTGAGCCGGAAGAGGCTATCCACGGTGCTATCTCTTTCGTCTTTTAGTCGATAGGATGATGTGGGGATTATAAATAAACTTCGTTATCTTATTGAGAGAACCTGCATTCCTCTGAATCTACGTGTTAGGTGAGGCACTGCCGGTACATTGCGGCGACAGCTCAGACAAGAGCAGCAGCCGGAAGAGGTAGTATCTTCTGTCATATTCTGGCTGGGAATGGGGAACTACACTGCGTGCCATACAACCCCACTACTATACTATTAGTTAACGGGGAGAAACACACAGATTACTAGGCGCACCACACCACAAGATCTTGGTTGTGAGAAAGGCATGGTTTGCAAGTGAGAGGGAAGCATGGACATGAATGTGCCCAATAATAATAAAGGCTTGGTATGAGTGTGGAGAGTGAGTCTTATATGCAAAAGGTTCCTAGGGTCAAACGACAAGACCTCGTCAAGCTGAAGGCCTAGTCTAGGAAAGACGCTGCCAATCCAGGACCTCTTGTCAGGTCGGGCCAAGTCAATCAGGGCTCTTGATTAGTATTATTATGTATATATTTTGTTATGGCAACTGATGTGCTGAGACCATTAGGAGTCTCCATGTAGGCTGTACCAGAAGTTTAGGCTGGAGACTCTCACAAATGTTTGTCCTTTCCAGGGTCCTTCTTTTGGAAATATGAACAGAGCTGAAGGTATCGACAGGGCTCTACGCAGAAAGTATGTTTATGACTATGCCATGGCAAGGTTTGGGCCATGCCAGCTCTAAGGATATGATCTCTACGAGATAGAGCCACTGCTGACCTTGAAAGAATGACCATCAGCTGTACTGACACATCACCAGTCATCTCGATACGCTTGGATTGAGTCCTTTTGTATTATTGGCTGGACCCCGCCAATCACTCAGACACACCCATTATTATATGAGAACTATTCTCCAGGACATTATTTCCTACCTGACATTATGCCAAGTGATTCCATGGCACTTCCCTAGAACATTTGAGTACTAAAGACTGTGGTCCATGGAAACTTGGAAGTTTGGTTCTACAGAAGGCTGTTGTACGTACAACCAATTACCTGGAAGGAAGGAGATTCTTGCACACGCGGTGAGCTGTATGTGGACGGATCGGACAGTGTATGAAGCTGGGTCTGTGAAGATAGCTACCTGAGGCTCTGTGCCTGAACGTTATCCTTGTTGTGTCTGTTTAGAACTAGCTGTTTTATCTGCCTTGATGTTTTCCTGTGCTGTTCTTGATTAGGTTAATAAAAATTACTTTCAAGTTATTCTGACGATCGCCATGTTATTTATGCGGCGGCCAGAAATACACCTTAGAGGTTAGGTCCCGAGGTTGAAAGACAGAGTGACAGTGAGTCCAGGGAACGGAGGAGGGTTGGCAAGCAAAAACCTATCCCAGCCAGGGCAATAGAATAATATTGAAATATTGTTACATAGTTACTTGGGACCCTCCACGTAGCTTGTTACACCTATGACAATTCAGACTTCAACTTGGTCGGATCACGTAGCGTGTATGTCATACTGAAGATCAAAATAACAAAGTCACATAAGATATTGATCTGTCTCCTCAACCCTATTTGAGTCTTGCAATTCAATAGGATTGTCATGATGACATTAAGAATCGTTGTAACTCTCTCATCTGAGTTTTGAAATGTACCTTAGATTGAACCTGTCAGGTAAATAAAAGTTCATAACCTTCGGTTGTGCTCTCACTGCGGGGGCCTGATTCGGCTTGCTTCCAGTGCGTTGACCTCACCTAGATCTTGGGCGGTCTCACTGGAGTGACCTTATAGCCAGGTTTCACCTCAGAATACGCATCTTGATTACAACCTTGGCAGGCAAACCCTGCAAGGATAGGATATTGTAAAAGCATTTGGCAATAACTCTGACATACATATTACACATTAGAACTTCATGCCATTCAGACTAAATGTAAACCTCCCAATGCGGTTTCCGGGAACTTATTCATCAGAAAAAGGGTTCAGGCCTGAGAGCACTTCCGTTGTCAGGGAGCACCTGGAATTGCTCGTCTGGGAGGCACGGTTACAGTAAGTACCGGCATGGTCGTCGCAGTACCCCTGTCACATGATCCTTGTACCTCCCGCTCTCTCTTCCCTCTCTTCAATCACGATTGTGAAACACCGAAATTTTACATAAGTGTAAGGGTAATCTCTCCTGTAGAATTGTTTGTCCGGACAATTCCCCTTCATCATCATTAGTTTCTCCTCTTGGATCTCCGTCCCAGACCAAAGAGAAGCCAACCTTGCTACCCCCTCTCCCACAGAAGGCAAAGAGTATTACAAATATACATTATATAACAACTCATGTAGATGGTAAAGATAAAAACCAGTTCTCTTATCCTGTTTCTTAGCGGTGGTCAGAGTATGAACGGTTATACTGGTCTGGTAGGGCCAGTCATCTCATATTTAGAATGCTGCACTCATCCCCTCCCATCGTTCCTTTTGTCTCTCGAGGTATAGAAGAACCCTCCTCCTCATTGCCCTACCCCAAGTATAGTTATCCCAAGACAATGTGGATAGAGTGGAGTAGAGTGTAGAGTATAAGACTTAACGACCCTTTAGGAATCGTGATGCAAATACACACGCTATTCCAGAATCGCAATGAACAAACACCCGATGTTCCTTCAGGAATCGCAAAGAAAATACACACCACCACCCCACACTGAATAAATCAGCACCACAATCACCTTGAATAAATCAGCACGACAATCACATTGAATAAATCCGCACCACAATCACCTTGAACAATTCAGTCCCACAATCACACCGGTTTTCCAGTCTGAATCGCGAGGAGCAACCCTACTTCAGTATGCGGTTCTATAACTCTTACCTAACCGATGCTCTTGTATGTACTGTAACCGGCAGATTAATCAACAATCATCCTAACACATCACTCGCCTTACGTCATCTCGTCCTGTCTGCTTGAATAGTACTGGGGACTAGATTCCCCCAGTTACTCACAGCCTACCAAATTCAGTAACCGACATCACATCGCTTATCCTGCTCTCTCACAAATAAATTCAAGAATCTAAATCAACCAGATCGAGCAAACACAATCCTGTACTAAAGGATCCAATAAATCACCATCTCTAATCAGTATTTAAAGGATTTACTGATAGATAGAAAAATAATCAAACACTCTATCGTCCTTATTCTACGCCTAGACTCGATCGATAATACTTCATTAATATTCATGTGTCGGCGCAGTTAACAACACATATAGCGCGGCACTGATAATCGCGTAATGCGATTAAACAAGACAAGTAAAGAAGTAATAGCTAAGTTACATTAGATTTTGAACTATTACTGCAATCAGCCATAATGTTGTCGGGTGTTGGGACGCTCCATTTAGACAACAATGGTCCGAAACACACGTCATATCGTGAGAGAGAAGTGACTGCTAATGGCTGTCTTCTGTTTCACCCGAGCATATTCTCGGAGCTCGAATAAGTCCCATTTTCTGGGGAAAATCGCTTTTCCCGAGATTCGTGGTTTCTCCCCACGAGAAACCCATCTAGGTTCAGTTCAGGGGTCTTCGGGTGCATAACGCCGGCCCGAAATAACAACTACTAGAAAGAGAAAGAACATTCTAGGACTTAAGATCTACTCCGGCTTCCCCGAGGCTAAAATTAGCTCGGGTACCCGAGCTGTCCCATTTGGACAGTCGTGTTAATTTACTGCGGTCCAAATAAAATGTTCTGGTCCCTCCTAGTTATGGAGGTGTGAGGACGAGTCCGGGGTGCACTAGTATGTGTGTGTGTGTGTGTGTGTGCGCGTGTGGGTGTGTGAGTGTGCGTGTGAGTGCGCGTGCAGGTGCGTGTACGGGTACGGGTGCGTGGGTGCGTGCGTGTGTGCGTGCGTGCGTACGTGTGTGAACATATTCCGGGAAAGTTAAGAACACATGTATCATTTTTCGATGTAGCCATCACTGCGTTCTCTGTAAGCCCACCCGCGTCGATAAAGTTCTTGGATTCCTGTAGAAATTAATGCTCTTGCTCGCGTATGTAACCACTCATGCATAGGATTGCCAGACGTCAGGCAAAAAGAGGACATGTCCGGCAGGCAGAACTAAAGACCTTTAAAATGTGCAGCTTTTCTTATATTTTATTTTATTTTATTTTTTTTTATTTTGTGAGTAATTAATAAAGATTGTAATGTAATAATTGTACTATCGGCTGTTTAAATAATGTTTATTTTAGCATTTTGTGTGTGTGTGAAAAAGGCCTTTCTTGAATATATGTACATTTTTTAACATGATTTTTTCTTGGTCTATTCACTAAGACTAAGGCACTTATTGGCAGCTATTGTTATAAAATTGTACTGAATGTGGGGTTAATATGGAATGATTCAAATGAAACATTCAATATGTCGTCGTTTGTTCTCTTTTATTGTATTATTATGTCATCCTTTTGGTGCCCACGTATCTGGAAACCCTACTCGTGCATCACCTGCCGTAATTCTTCACATAAGGCACACCGTTCTGCACCTTACGACACCACTCATACACTTGCTGGACTGACAGACACGCATCACCATACTGGACCTTAATTTGCCGATGAATATCTATAGTTCTCACCCCGTTACTGATGAATAAGCGGATAACAGAGCGCTGCTCAACTTTGATGCATCTCAAAAGTGGGGCGGTCATCTTTAAACCGTAATTATGACGTCATTGTGCTCGTCTAGACCGTATTGATTGATTGATTGATTGATTGATTGATTGATTTAGGAACCGACATCACAGCTTTCGGGACATTCCCATAAGCGCTCCGTCCCCATCCTCAGCAGCCAGCGATGAGTTCCAACACTAATAGTTCCAGTATTGTCAAGTTGTTAACACGCTTGACATATTTAACAACAATATTGACAAGTTACAAGATAATCTCATTGTTATTGTAATGTATATCACACTTTTAATATTTTCATTCGAAGCGCACTCATTTATTGGACATAAGACATTGGACGAATGTCACGACTAATACGAGGGGATGTCAATAAGTAAGTCACAAATGGCTGTAGACAAATAACTAAATATGATAACAACTTGAAACAGTTTATTTTTATACCTACATTATCCCTTTATTTCTCAACATACTTTCCACCAATATTGATGCAATTATCCCATCGTTTCATCAGTCCTTCTAAACCTGCTGCATAGAACTGCGTGCTCTGTTTTCTAAACCACGTTTTCACTTCACATTCAACTTCGGCGTCATTCGCGAAATGTCTCCCGCCAAGGTGGATCTTCAGTGGACCAAAAAGGTGGAAATCGCTAGGGGCTAAGTTAAGTGGATGCTCCAGAACTTCCCACCATAGTTGGTTAATTTTCTCCTCAGTTAATCGAGCCGTATGTGGTCTGGCATTGTCACGAAGAAGCGACACTACTCTAGTCAGCAGTCCTGACGTTTTCTTCGAATTGTATCATGAAGCATCGATAGAACTTGACAGTACGATTCAGAATTCACATTGTCACCTTTCTTCTTGAAATTGGTTAAAAGCACTCATTGACAATCCCAGAACTCTGTCAGCATAACCCTCCCTGCTAATGGCGTAACCTTAAATTTTTGGACACAAGGCGAAGAAGGATGTTTCCATTGCATTGAATCTCGCTTTGATTCGGGCTGGTAGTCAGCATAAACAGGAAGCATTTTCTTATGAATGTCCTTTGGAGGCAGTCCTTTTGCCCACACAAAAAAGAAAAAAAAACAACAACCGCACAACAGCACGTTGCTCTTTGGTTGTAGACTCCGTAAGTACATTAGCCATTTATTCCTTCTTAGGTCCTACTTAGCTACTGTTTAATGTCCCTAACAGGCGGTAGTGACCTTCTTCCAATGCAGTCCTCAACAATGGGTTGTCTACACGGCCCGACGTTATACAAATGATTATAGAACCAATTTATCACAACGTATATACCAGTGTGACGTCATATACTGTTGAAACAAACCATATAGTTCAAACATTAGCTAACAACCCGATGTCAACAAACTGTTTATGCAACCAATGTAGTTCACAACATATATACAGTACCAGTGTCACGCCGTAGACTTTTAAAGTGTAAATGAACGACATAGCCCATATTGCTTGAGCTGAGTTGAGCTAAGAACCGACATCACTGCACTGATGACATTCCCATATGCGATCCGTTCCTTCGCTCAACAGCCAGCGAAGAGTCACACTACTACTAGTTTCCACCGCTATCTGATTGACACTTCTCCTGGTTTTCCCTCTCAGTTTTGAGATTCTTCCAGAACCAATTCCAATCCCCCACAATCTCATCCTTTTACATACGGGTTTGCAATATGTGCCTCCCTCTTCTCCACCTGGTCCCACATACCCTCGACCGGCTCCCCCTTGTCCATAGGTAATCTTCCACTATGAGGTGTATTCCCTGACAGTCTATCAGCCTGTTCATTCAACGCACTCCCGCGTGGTCAGGGCAAAATATCCATACAATTCTTACAATCTGTTACCTCTGAAGCGAGGTGAGCTATTCCACACGAACCATCCTATATCCCCATATAACAATCTAACGGTAAACACTGCTTACATACACTCATACCATAATTCCTAAAGTCAAAAAAAGATCCCGATATAAAAAATACTTATATAAACACTGTATTCATGCACCCATTCTAGGCTCAGTCGTTCTTTATAACCGGGTTTTAAACCCGCGCCCCCCCCCCCCCCCCCACAAAAACAAAGGGGAAAAAAAAAACTCCCGAATTTATGGATCGCTGCAGAGCAGTGATGAACACTATTGATTTTCGACGCGGAAATCATGTTTTCGAATGCCACTTGAGTTTGTAACAGTGCCTGCTTATGTTCTACTGACCTCGGCTCAAAAGCTCCTTCTTATGTAATGGGCACCGGGAAATATGGCACGTTTAAGCGGTCAGTGCGATATGACATTCATCATCAATATGTGTTTCACACAGTGTGGAAACGCTGGGACTCGCTTGGCAGTCAGCGGAACCTGACAAAAGCATTCAATGATCACATTGTGAATAGAGTCATGGCCAAAATTGTGTCACTCTTTTAAGATAGTTAATGTGTAGAAATGTTATATATTATATTGTGAACATATGATGGTGTACGTGATAATGTTTATGCTAGAGTGTTTAGAGGAATGCAGTAACAAAACTAAATCTGAGTTCGAGTCACATTTCTACAGGAGAGGAGCGTTGTAATTAATAGAAGGTTGGCGTAACTTGTGTAGGATAGCAGAGTCTAACCATCAGAAAAGTAAAGTGCTGAGAAACAACCACGTTGGCGATATGATTATGATGAATGAAGTTTACAACTAATACCCTTAGGCATCAAAGAAGGCAGCAAACAAAAGCTATCGCGCCGTGGCACTTTGGTGTGGCCTCAGTAGATTCCAAGTTTGATAACTGTCTAGCGTGTCCTTTAACGTTTACCTCTTTCCTCTACGTCAATGAGTACCATTTAACCGGCTCTAGAGTTGTCCAGCAACTGCCAACGTTAATAGTATACATTACATACTTTTTTTTTTTTTAAACATATCCTTTACAGGACATCGCTGTCAACACCAGCATCTTTCAGCTGTATGTTGATTTCTTGGCAAGATTACGCTCAGTAGTTACATTACAGACTTAGTCTTGCTAAATTATGATGTTTACATTATTGTTTGGCCACATACGCTTATCCCCATGCCTGACTGAACAACTGTTGGGTCATCACGGTCTCAACTGACATAGCAGAGATTTGCATAGAGAAACTTCGTGACATGTTCTGACGGGGCACATTTTCGTCTCCTTTATGTTCATGATTACTTCACAGTACAGTGGGAAATATCACATGTTTGTCGTTAGTGTTATTAATATGTAATCTAAATGAAGATGTAAGATACCAAATTTCTGAAGGCAAGTGTAAGAAATCAAATACATGAAAGTAAATATAATAAACCAAATATCTGAAAGCAGTCGTAAGAAACCAAACAAGCATGTCCTTCTACTAAATTACTGTGCAAAAGAATGTGTTACCTGTGAACTTATGAGATTAGATAGCTGGTTGAAATCCGTTAATTATGTCTTGATAGTATCACAAGTGGAAACTATCAAACACGTTCGTTAGATACTTCATATAATTACATGTCTTGCAACTGCAAATAATCAAAAAGCTCGCTAATTTCACACATTTGAATAAGTGCGTGTTGGAAGGCGGTAGGTGTAATTAATCGATCTAGTTGGTTAATTTCAGTATTTTCAAAACTGACTCAAACTGGCTCAAAACAAGGGTATTTACAGGGAGAAGCCATGACACAACGTCTCTCGCGTCAACAATGAGCCGTACGTTGGAACTCATTTTTAACTGTTGGTCTACATATGTCTTGCGAAGAGATCACAAACAGACCACAAATGCTGGAGTTGACTATTACGTCCTGCATAGGATATGCAACTAACATTTAACTACATGGGTACAGTTCTTGCGTTCATTCTAGCTTTACTTCGGAGTAAGGTCAAGCTACCTGACACATCAACAACAGATACCAAGGAGTAGTATTACATTCTATCTGGGCTTAATCGTGCTTTTCTTAAATTCACAAGCATTATATTACCTGGAAAAAAAAAACATTAAAAGAGTACACATATACGTTTGCATTTACTCTACAACGTGTCGGCACTGCCTGTCCTAATAGGTAAAAACGGAATACTTTGGCATCAACAATACATACCAAAATATTATGTAATTGACAGATGTGCCTTTGTGAGATCATTAATGGTGTCCTTGTAACTCAGACGTCGTATGTGAATGATGAAATACATCACTGTTTACGTGTTCTGAACAGAACGATAATGTTTATAAGATGAACCGATTACAAACACGGATAAGTCGAATGACAAGAACAATATGAGTATCAAAAGAAAATGCGTAAATTAATACAGTATATAAGGAAATAATAAATATTACAACATAAATATATGTTGCAAGTCTCATGAAGATGAGTGACGAGTGTTGAGATAAACAAGTCCATTGAATCACAGACATTAAAGAGGCAGGTGCACGTTGACTCATTCAGCGTCGACTCTTCACCTCATGTTAACCAGTAATGTACACCTTGAATGTCGCCTCCCCGTGTTCTTCCGGCCAGATTGTATTAGACTTGTATTTCTGAGTCCCTATCATTCACTTGTTAGTTCCAGTCTTCTTGTCCATGTTTACATTATACTCTATACATGTGCCCAGTTGTGTTGATACGATAATACATTTGATTATAGTCATTTAGTGAAGTATTGTTAGCACAATTAATATGATTTACGTCTGCAGAATACTAAACTGTTTTAATTACTTTATTTATGAATCATCTTGATCTAATAGTTGACTGTTGATGGTCATACAAGTGACAAGCTCTAGGCGGTATATATAAATAAAAACGTGGTTAGAGAAGAAACAGCCTTTTGTGATGTGAACAACACAAACGATGCTGTTAGAAAGTGGTCGAGAAGACGATGTAGCAGTGTTGACGTATGACTTGCATTCTGTTACAGAAATAATCAATGAACATGCTCGTCATCATTGTCCGTGGGTGACAGGGAGTCTGCAGTGAGATATTTCTGAAGCACGTGATATCTATTTCTTACCGAAATTAACTGAGTAAGTGAGTAGCCATTATGTAGTAATGTACAGTTAATCACATCACCCATGTCCTTCTGAAGCTCATGCTTGATCTGGATTGTCACACGGGTAGCTATTCTATCTCAGGCTAGCTTGTAGTCCAATAATGTCAATCATACTAATGCTGTGTGCTGGTGTGCCGCTTATGTGACGGACACATTCAGATTGATTGATTGATTGATTGATTTAGGAACCGACATCACAGCATTCGGGACATTCCCATAAGCGCTCCGTCCCCATCCTCAGCAGCCAGCGAATATGATTCAGATATTCAGATATGACGCACAAACTAATGGTACACTCTTTCTGACACTCTTAACCCCTTTTGCCAGAAATTACAATTCAAATGTCATCAAGTTGTAGAGAAAGACGTGTTAAAGTTATATGTCAAGATACTCCATTGCACCAGATGATACCATCAGTATGGCGCGAGACTGAATTATCTCTTAGTTTGTGAAGCATTTATTAACATTCAACATGTTTTACATGAATTATATATTCCACAATGTTAAACTGCATTTCTTTTAATGTAACTATCAGGGGCAATCGAGATTCCTAAGATTTTCGGGTGACTGGGTCGGCTCGTTGTCATGATGGCGTGTTTACCGTCGATCTCGCAATGAGTATCTCAATAGAAAACTTTGTTTCATCATGTTATGCCTTACCACTGTATAAAAATGACTCGTGTGTTCTATCACTAACATTAAGAAAGTTGTAAGGCATTTATCACTTACAATAGGGAAGTCGTAAGACACCTATCACCTACATTAGGACAGTTGTAAGACATCTATCAATTACAGTTGGAAAGTTGTAAGATATCTGTCACGTACATAAGGAAAGTGGCATTTTCAGTATCATTCCTCAGTAACCTGCCCAAAGTCTATATTGATGACATAGAAAAGTCTGCACAGTTTGGAGAAATTATTGTATATATTCCGAATTTTCACTCAATCTGATTCTTCTTCTTCCGTACAAGAGGTACCGGAGAAACTACCGTATCACTCTATCTTTCTTATAGTAGAGACATATATTAAGATCAGGTCGACTATAGTTTTTTAATAGAGATGTTACTTCGATTGGATACTTCTCAGCTTGTGGTCATCATCATGTGCCGTGCCAGATGTCTCTGGTTTGTGAGTCAAAATCCAAGTTTCTTCACTTCTATAGTGGGTTGAACTGTGCAAGGGAATTTACTTTAACACATAATTCTTACTGTTCAAAATATCTGATACTATATTTGCCAGAGCCTCGTCATCAGTGTCTCTGGCCAGGCACTTCTGACCACTGGTTCTAGTGACAGTTCGGCCTTCACGACACATTATGAACACAATAATGAATTGTTAGATTATTTTCCAGAACTTGTCCGCAGGGCGCATGGTATCCTGAGAGGAATTGAGTTCCGTTACTCAACCTCAACCTGAAGAACAAAGATCATAACCTCAGGAATACCATCAAGATAATATAATGACATAATTATCCTTTGAATAGTGTTGGGAATCATATAAAGTAATCACTCTTACACCATAGAAGTTACTATCCGTTTTCTTCAAGCAATGTTTGTAAACCGGACTGAATCGAATGTCAGTCCACGATATTATCTTGTCGACATTCAGTATTTAAGACTGCCAAGGTCTGATATAAATTCAGAGTTTCTTCACTTCAAACTCAAATGATACCATTATTAGTGAAACGTTCGTTGAGGTCAATTGATCACTTTCTACCTCATTTTAAATTCTTTGTGGAGAATGTGTATGTTCCTGTCTTTCACTAATTTATTTAATGTATCAAACTTGTCTTTAAATAATTGACATACCACTAGTTCAACAATCAGCGCTACATCACAGAATCTCTAACGGTAATTCCATCAAACAGCGACATTAGTGGCCACGATCAGATTCCTGCCAACACGATGCTCTTGCACTGTCAATGCATAAAATAAAACAACGAAATAATTATTTCTTATATATCAAACTGAAAAGAACAATATAGCATTACTTCTAATATTGTTGACACATACATCAAAACGATACAGGAAAACAATGTACGTTTCTAACATAAGGCTAACTTATCTGCACTGTTTCAATCCGCCGCCAATACAGTACTATATAAAAGAACACATATTACAGCAGTTTAATGTTTGAAAGCATTCGGGATAAACTAAACGGCCATATTTGACATCGCTAAAATATTACATTGTGAAGGAAAATTATAAACAATAAATATAATAACATTCAGCATAGGTACAGAAAGAACAATCAAAACACACAAGAGGATTCAAAACAATGTATTCCCTTAGTGAAAGTGAATTTAAACACAAAAGTCACAAGCAATATGTTGCACGATTTATTACCTGAAATATTTTGCTGCATCTCGTCAGGTGCATATTGCAGAGTTCTATATAATATGAAACGAGAAAAAGAGTGTTGAAGTGCTACATAGGACCTGTACATTTGTATGGATGTGAAGCGTGGACAATGAGCAGTCAAACTGAAAAACAGCTGGTGGCTGTGAAAATGTGGTTTCTGAGGAAAGTGCAAAGAATGCAATGGTTTTACAGAAAAATCAATGAACCAGTCCTTTAAAAAACAAATAAAGTTCGGAAACTGATTAGAGTCATTAGTCGTAGACAGTCAACATTTTTTGGGCATGTTATGAGAAGAAATGACTTGGAGAACTTGGTGACGACTGGCAAGATCTAAGGGAAGAGACCAAGGGGAAGACCGAGAATTAAATACCTGGATGGCTTGGCCTCATGGCATGGTCCAGACAGGAACACGGAGCTGATCCACAACTCTGGTGATCGAGTGAGATGGCAGAACACGACCGCCCACGCTTATCGACATGGCACATGATGGATGGATGGATATCATATGGAAGTGAATAAATAAATACTTATTTAGCTGAAACAATTAAAACACATAGTCACAGGTATATTTCGAGTTCGGGCCATCTATATCACCAAGGTAGTTTCACATTTACCACTAAGTCCTTCTGTTTGTATGAAATAGGATAACGTTCGAAATCCAACAATTTGAAGAAAGGATTGTAATAATATTAAAACCAGTACTACTTCAGCCAGTGCCTATGAGCAATACACATATGCTAATAAAGAGATTTGGAAGCGGATAACAGCACATAAGAGAACATATCTGAAATGCCCGGCAGGGAAGACCGAAGTGGTAACAACAAGGGTAAACCTTGAAGACATTTGCGGTTCCACTTGGAAAACAGTAGGACCACGTATCAAGCTGATCAAAGATGGTGATGGGCAAGGCCTCGCAAACACTGGATGTTAAAATAAACAAACTAACGTGTCTATACCTTCTCGTGGTAAAGGGGCTTACGTGTTCCAATGACCCCAAAAGCTGTGCCGACGGTAGCACAGCTACATGTCGGACATGTCAAGAGATAGGAATTAGACCAAGAAAGGCATACACTTGCTGCAGGTAGACTGAGGACAGGCTGTCAAAGTCCGAATTAGGCGCACGATGCCATAACATTCTTGGTCCAGACACATATTCTACGGATCTCTGCTGAGGGATATGGCTGAACGCCTCTAAGTCAATAAACCCCGGATGTGAAAGCCGGGCTGATACTCACCCACTGCAAAATGGAGGTGAGATGCTGAGCCTACTACATAACACTCCCTGGGATGAGTGGAACCTGATATCACACCTTAATACCGGGATGTCTTCAGCCTCGGGACATAGGTGTCCTCCATCTATCCAATCGTGCCAGCCTATGGATCACTATTTATCTCGCTACCAACAAAGGGACGTTATCCCTTTCAAACCTCGTCCTGAATACATGACACAACTCTGGTATCTAACTATGTGAACAAGATGGTGTATTATACAGAATGAATGAGGATGATGACTCTGAGATAGGTCTCGCTGTATCTATGCGAGACAAGACATGGCAGTACGGGAGTAGCCTCGAGGAGGAAGTGTCATCACAGCAACATGTTCCAAGTACCACGCTATGCGGTAATTCAGTCACCGCCTCACCGAATGTATCCAGCCTCCGGCCAGTTATAGTCTTCTCCCCGTTGACCAAACGGTAGGCGTGGCGAATCACGGGCACTGGGGAACCCAGGTTGATGACGACAATGAAGTCCGGCCCACACTCTGGTTAATAAAGTATAATGTCTCTCGCATGGCCGGGGAACAATGACACTTCTTTGAAGAGTCCGGAAGTATCGGGTGCACTGCTGATATAGCGATATTTCAATATCTCACTCACTGGTAGTGAAAGTCACAACTGTCCATGCTACCACCTTAGTTCAACAGACCCAACCGCGGGTATCACTCAGCAGGTAAATCCACAGCTGAATCGTGACAGTGAGATCAAAGTTCAAATAGTTCTTCAACCGAATCATACGCCACGTGGCCCAGGCACTTGATAGTGAAGACATCGTTTCTAGCTGGCGGTAAGGCTGTCAGTCATCTTCACATCTGGGACAATGACAACACCAAGATACTTCCCAGGTAGGATCAAGAGAAAGGCAATAGGAAGATGCCATGGGGAACAAACTGGTATGGTAGACGTGGAGTGGGCTACGGGTTAGCTGGTCCCATACTGAGAAGTAGCTCTCGGTAATAGATACCTCTCACCTGGGTAGGGGTGCTCACGGGCGGCTAACACCGTCACTCGCCTAAGTCCCTATCACCGTCACCGACTCGTCACCATATCGTCACTCCGCTCTCATAAAGGTAGAACCTGTGGAGGACAACACTCAGTGAGAGCAGCGTGAATCCGACTACCATAAACTGATACATTCAGACCATGCTTACTCAGACAGGTGGACCCTTCTCATAAGGGATACGACTCCCTCATTGGCTGCTCACAGATGCCGAGGACGAACTGGGCCTAGGATCGAACAGGCAGCTATCCAACTGCATCATCTTTCCCGGACGAAAGTAGAGCTGGGCCGAGGTTGTTGGTCACTAGTATCTGAGAGATTGTCCTATCCTGTAAAACTGCTACATAACATATAGGGTTAGTGAATTAGTTGTACTAATAGGCAGAATGGCTGCGACAGCGCAGTGGTTTGTAGTCTTGCTTGTCAGCAGGACATTAATACTTTCTAAACCTGTCAAAATGCTTGTTCTTATTTTAATATATCTTGTCTCTTGTCTAAAATGGCTAGTAAGAAATTTATTGGGAAGTAAATGCGGCGGTCATGATATTGACCATATCAGTCATCGAATGATGCTTGATCTGTAAAAGGTGTGTCTAACGCCATTTACCAATACGCCAAAGGTGTGTAAGGAGGTCATCAACATGTATTTGTTTTAAATTGAGAAACAGTTATAGAAGAGGGAGACCTCCCAGTAGGCAGGTAATGCACGGACCAGATGGCCACGATGCGTACACTAAAGCAATGCATTAACGTGAAATCGCCATTTTGTAAAGGTTGCGTGGACTGTGAGAGATCATCTGACACTATTGGTGTGGAGTCCATTTGGTCATGTTACGAGGCACTACTGGATCACACAGAAAATTGATAGAATAATAAGTGAAACATTAGCTTAACTCGTATCAGTTTCAGATTGTTGTTTGTGTGTTGACTAATGCTCTAACCACAACCTCCATTTTGTCACTTATAATTGTGCTTTTTGTAAAGTTGATCCATTCTGCTTTTGGTTTTCGCTGGTTTACTTATTGTATTTTAACAACGTCATTGTAGTTCTGTCAGATTCATTTCTCACTGGCTACTGTAAGAATATTTTCAATGTCACTAGATCCACACACACACAAAAACACGATAAAACTCCAATCCCTAGCTACGGTAAGAATGTATTCACTAACATCTCTATATCCTAAAATAACGAAATAATGCCTCCCCACCACCACCCCCCCCCACCCCCCCCCCCCCCCCCTGTCTAGTCTAGATGCGGTAAGAATGTGTTCATTGACATCTTTATATCCTAAACAATATGGTTAACATCAAATCGCCAAATACGGTCAGAATGTGTTCACTGACATCTCTGGATCCCAAACAACATGTTAAAACTCAAATCGTCAGCGAGGATAAGAAAGTATTCACTTACATGTCTAGACACAATAAGCCTGATACCATGGACATCTCTAGCCTCGACAAACTCGTTACAACCGAACATTCAAACCTCACAATGTGTGCTATACCCGAAGTCTCAAGCTCCAACAGCACGTTACATCTGAAATATCTAGCCTGTACATACACGTTACACCCTATGTCTGTAACCCTGGAACGAATGTTCTATCCAAGTGGATATCATACCTACAATCTCTAAGCGCAATAAGCATGCTCTCTTTTCAGTTTCAGAGCTCAGAAAACTAGTCTACAACTGTAATCCTGACTTCAACTTAAACTAATCATCGTTGACCATCAGCAAGCATGTTATACACCCAATTTGTATCAACAACAAGTATCCTGAAGCTGCATTATCTAACCTCACCAAACATGCTAATCATACAATCTCTAATCTCAATAAACAAGCTATATCTACATCGTATAAACTCTAAAAGTATGGTCTACATGTAACCTTTAACCTTAACAATCATGACCTTCTACCATTTCTAACCTCAATAAACATGCTATATTTATAATTTCTAAAGACAATAACAATATTTCTACAATATCTAACATCAATAAACATGCCCTACTTGCAAACGCTAACCTCAGTAAAATGTTATTTTTATAATATCTAACATTATAAACCCGTCTCCCTGGCGAAAGAGTTAAGGACGTTGTTCGTAGTCATGTATACCCAATATGGAACACAGCTGCACGAGATTCGGCAGCGGATTGCGTTACCTACGGAGGTATGTGAGCCGGTTGTTCAGAAAGCAATGGCAAACTTTTTATTTATATCCTATTTACATGACAGTGCAATCAACACAAGCACTTTTAAGCTATTGTTGATGTCTTGGCAAATGTTTTACGTTCAATGGCAAACTACTGAACGTAAAACATGCCAAGACATCAACGGCAGCTGAAAAATGCTGGTGACGTCTGCGAATGTTCTGTAAAGCATATGCGAACAAACAAACAACACCCTTATCAAGCATGCTGTACCTACAATATCTTCACACCGTATGTCCAGTCCATTCTGCAATCTCAGCAAACATTATTTACATGCCATCCCCAACTACAATAAGCACGCACAACGTCTTACCTCTACACACATTATGAAGATGCACTCTCTACCCCCAAACAGGAAATTCTACCTAGCATCTACAATCTCAAAAGCACCATACCTACACTCTATAACCTTAAGATACGTGCTTTCATTCTATATCTACCTACAATCAACAAGCATAATGTAGCTCTCATCTCTACGTTCGGCAAGCATTCTGCAAATGCATTCTCTAACCTCATCAAGCATGTTGCATCCACAATCTATAATTTCAACAAACATGTTGTATCTACCATCCCTAACCTCGCCAAGCTCAATGTATCTACTTTCTCTGTTGTCAACAAGCATGTTTCTACAGTCTCTAACCTTACAAAGAGCGATGTATCTGCAATCTGTAACCTCAGCAAGCAAGATGTAACCGTATTCCCTTATCTCAACATTTTAAAGACACTAAAGATATCGCTCAAAGCTTTTTGAATTCATCACGATATTTGGGAGACTGCTGCCAATGACCGAAATTCATACCGACATCATTACGCAAGGGTGTAGTCACTTGTGGAGCAAACAGGACTGCGAGAGCTGTGAAGAAAAGGCTGGAAACAAAAACACCGTAGGAGATCCTCCTCCTAGAACGTCAAGTATTCTTTCCCCACATTGTCAAAGAACATTTCGAGCCAGAATAGGCCTTACCTTACCAGAACTCGCGACCCCAAACTTTCAACCCCACTGGATGAAATCAATGGTCGTCATCATATGTGATGGTGAAACACCAATCTAAACACATATCCTCTACCTCAATCTCTATCCTCATTCGTGTTCTAACATGTCAGTTCGATTGTGGTATGTTCCAGCATTTTGAGAATGAGGTAAGGGAGAGGCCCAACTAAACCCTTTCTTTCCAGTTGTCAGATGGCCAATGATTGACAGTGTGCCCATTGGCCATCCCTTATCTGTGTCCTGTATACGAGACTGCCATAAAAAAGCCTGAGTAAATCCGCAAAGAACCTTTCTTCACGCCTTAAGGCACAGTTGGCATATGGTGTTAGACTCATGTTTAATAGACTGCTAATCACTCGGTGAGAGATCGGGCCAGGATCGCGTGGCCGTGTTTATTTCCCCAGAAATTTCCTGGTATACATTTTGGGCTGCGTCGACTTGAGAGTCCAAGTCTTGTTTTTTTCTTTTTTTTTTTTAAATATAGAAATCCCCTCAGTGCGGATCGAACCAATGACCACAAGGCCGGTAGGCGAGTGTGTAAACTTTCTCGACTCCCACCAACAAGTAAACTGTAGTAGCAGAGAAACACATATACAGCCTTGAAACAGGGGATGCAATCCTGATTAACACTGTTGTACACAATCGATTTTTGTTATCTGCCTGAACAAGTTTTGCATTAAAACAGTGTTTCCCAACCTTTTTTGTTCTATCCCCCACCTAAGCCTTTCTAAAATTCTTACCCCCCCCCCCCCCCCCAACATATACATACTTTTTAATATTCAAAAATTGAAATTTTCACTAAAGAAACTTGAATGATAGGTTGTAGGAAGAAATCACTTGGAAATTTTTGGGCAAACACAGTAAGTAAATTTTCAAAACATGTATGGAGAACTGACATTCAAGTTCAAAATAATTTCTATATTATTTTAATTATTAGTAGTTATTTATTATTTAAATTTAGTGAGATCCTTGCGCTTGACGGTTGCTGCAAAGAGATTTTATGTCAGGTTCCAATTTAGTTAACTTCAGTCTCAAGTCTCCCCGTTTCGTTATATCCAGCCGATTTCTTTCTTTCTTTTTTTTTAGCAGCAAATCATTTATGGCACTGAATCCACATTCAGCTAAATATGAAGATGGAAACGGTAACAATAGTTCTCTTGCACATTTGGTTACATTTGGATATTTGATTTCGGTTTCCTCACAAAGCCATGCCATCGCTCCTTTTATATTAAATAAAGTTTCAATTGACTCATCATTCTGCACTTCTGCGAATGCTTCTTGATACTGCATATTTGAAATATCAGTCACATCCACTAAAATTGACTGCATCATCCAAGTTGGGAATCAATTTGTTTCAAATCAAAAAATCTTTCTTTTAAATCAGCCTATAAAATTTTCAGATGATCTACAATAACATATACAGCGGTATCAGTCACTTCACAGTTTTGGAGCCAATGAAACTTTTCAAAATTTTTGGTGTAAATGTATGTCTAACATAATTCAATAAAGATACTGAAACCAAATATCTTCGCTTTTGCATCGACAAGAGTTTTATGTGTTCCTTGGAGTTGTGTATTTAATATATTTAGTTTTTCAAAGATATCGGCTAAATAACTCACAAATGCCTTAGCATGGATCGTTAACAGATTTTTCATTTCAGGTTTTTCACTTAAAAAAATCACTATGAGTATCAAATAGTTTCATAAATCTTTTCAAGCAGTTCCCTTTCGAGAGCCATCTTACTTCATTGTGAAGTATAAGTCTCACCTGGTCTTCATTTTGTTCTTAACAAAATAACTTGAAGAGGTGTTCACATTTGGCACTAGCTTTAATAGCATTGATACATTTTATAACTAAATTTAGTACTTCATTTAGAACAGGCAAAATGTGTTTAGCTACCAGGTTTTCTATGTGAATCCATTTGCACAGAGAATTCTCGTTTTCAGCTTTTCAACAAGTTGTATTTCAATATCCTCACTCATTTCGTCTATTTTTCTGCTAACAGTATTGTTACTTAGTGGCATAGCTTTAACGTCTTTGTCATCTTTTTCCAGAACAGTTTTAAGAAATGCTGATATTGATTGTTTGATTAAATTCCGCCTATAGTATGACTTTTCCCAGATTTAGCGATGAGTAATGAAAGTTGATAACTAGCCTCAAGAGAACGATTGATAGTTGGATTATGAGCAGTAAACAGAGACTTTAATGTTACTCTTTTTTCAAAATTGTTCTTTAAAGTTTGAAAGTAATTCAAATCTGAATTAATATGAGCATTATGTTTCGCCTTCAAATGTGCCTCAAGATGACCTCATTTCATTGATTCGTTGGTCAAGCATTGTTGGCATAAAAGACAAATAGGTGGCCGTTCATCGTGGACAGAGGGTATGAAACCAATTTTTAAATATTCCTCCGAATACTGACGAATTATTTTCTTGCTTTCACCACTCATTTCACTATGGGCTGAAATAAATAAATATAAGATCAAGTAAAAACTTTTAAAAAATATAATATGACCTGGAGTAAACGTAGACTAGAAATGCTTATTCAAATACGTATGGCACATTTACCGCACAGCAAAAACACGTACTTTTTCATTTGACAAATTTTTCGGGAAATGATGCTTCTAAAACCGAAATTAATAAAAATTACCAATTGAATTTACATACCATTTATGTATAATTTATATTTCTACAATGTATGTATTGTTTTAAAACAACGAGACTTTTACAAAAATTTAACGGACGCTTATTTCAAATTAACACCAACGGTGAATGCTGAGCGTTACTGCGAAACACTGCAGAAACTGAGATCCCGGCACTAAGCATCTCGCGCCATTCAGAACAAATAGCGCGAAATGCTTAGTGCCGGCCTGGTATAATCAGTACATCAACTATAACGTCTAACAATGAAATCACGGCTACTAACATGGCGGGCAGAAGTTACTTATACTGGACGTTTACCCAGCTCGAGTAGCGACTGAGAGTCGCCATATGGATAACTTAAACTCTGGACAAGTCCTTTTTCGAATTGCTCCCCTTAACAATCGAATTGCCCCCCTGTGGAACGTGGGCCCCACGTTGGGAAACACTGCATTAAAAGGAATGTCAACCTGCTCGTTATTAAAATGCCATCTATTGTACTGTGGAGTGGGACCAGCGCCGGGGTGTCTAGCTGGCTTACCTGTAGATGGTATGTATTTGAAGCCCTGTTAAAATGGGTTTGTTTTTTTTAAATGAGTACGCGGCAGCTGCAGAGAGACACATATACAGCTATGAAGCAGGGCATGCAATCCTGATTAACATATTTGTACATAATGGATTTGTTATCTCCCTGAACAAGTTTTACATTAAAACGAATGTCGAGCTGCTCGTTATTAAAATGTCATCTAGTGTACTGTGGAGTGGGACCATGGGCGGGGTGTCTCGCTGGCTTACCTGCTGCTACGATGGTATGTATTTAAAGCCCTGTTAAAATAGGTTTTGTTTTATTAAACAAATAGTTTAGGTCGACCTAAACTTACATTGGTATAAACAAATGTCGTGGAAAGTAAACGCATTAATAAATAGTTAGTAAATACTTGCTTGAAAGTAAAAGTCGATGCAGCCCAAAGTGTCACGTCCTCTAGTCTCTACTTCTTTGTTCTCCTTCTGTGAGTACCAAACAATACTACGTGTGTTTATTTATGTCACTGTAAATGTAGAATTCATGAGCAATATCTCCAATAACCTAATAAAGTGCGTGGTCTGGTACTGAGCATGTAACTGATTTACGTAGTTTGTCTACAATTGCCAGCAATTACCTTTCCTAGTAGATGCATGCAGAGTTTCACCGAACACTCTTGCGAGGTCCAGAATGTAGGTAATTTCTATAATTTCCATTGACATTTCAATAGTTTATCACATACCGCGTATGTATAAGGTGAATTACCTATGCATTATCGTGTAGACAGAAATATCGTGATACGTTCACAGATAATCACTGTATCATTGATTATGGTAGGTTGTAGTGTAAATATAGCATTAGTGTCTTTCTTACGCAAATCTTCTATTGCATGCAAGCGGTTAATTGGATCATTACTGTATTGGATATGTATTAGACATCAAACGGTTTGAATTAGTCCCCACTCCTTAGAGGTAATTGATGTGACAGGTAACTGTTTCTCGTATCTGATGATAAAATGTTGTCATGAGTGATTGTTCATTACATACTTAACACATAATATAAAAATCGACATAACTCCACGCGGGTATTCCCACACACAGTCAGCCCTTCTTTGCTGTGAGGAGAGGAAATGCACGTTTTTTAATTTGTTATAATTTGTCTGTTTATGCAGTTTTACGTGAAATAGATTTATTACAATGTTTTTGACCTGATGTCTCAATGGAAACTAAGAAAGAGACAATAATTATATATTATTATGATCTTATAATAGCAAGTGTAATTTCACGGATAGCAGCAGTATTGAATTGCATTTTCCGTAATTGTTGACACCAACAGTATAACAAAAAATGAACGTGTCATTAATTATAACAAAGGTATTTAACCTACAACATTGTGATCTATGTAAAAATATGATACTATAATTTCTATAACACTTTGTTGTAGATATAAATGCATGCACCCCTCATGTTACCCATAGCGCAGGAGTGTTTCAGTGTCACAAATCTGCCATGTCCACGCGTCAATAAAAAAAGAACTTATAATAGCGAATCCAAAGATGCTTATTAATATTTCTTCGGAGAGCTGTGATAACCCAGGTTGGAATTTGTTATCAAGCATTACAGAGGATCAGAAACAAATATTCGTATTTGTAAATATCGTATTTATGTGTGAGATTGTCAGTATCTTTGGAATAATAGCCAACGTAATAAATGTGATTGTATTTTATAGGCAAGGGTTAAATACGACGATTAATATCAGTTTTTTCGCCATGTCCGTTTCTGATCTCTCGTGTCTGATTGTACTACAATGGTATGTAGTTATTCCTTGGTTAAAGCTGGCAGGACTGCCCATGGTCTACTCAGATGTCCAGTATATAACAGGCTGTGTTCCACACGAGACGTTCACTAGAATAAGCTGTTCAATAACCGTCTATATCACGGCAGAGAGATGTCTCTGTGTCGTGTTTCCATTGACAATTAAGCAGATAATCACACCCAGATTAACGACTTCGGTGATTATCTTTATTTATGTGACAACCTTGGAATGCCCGATCCCTCTGTTTTTTGCCACATATCTAGGCTGGAACTTCTATCCGGAGAGAAACACAACACTGCTTGGTTTAGTGTTTGCAGAAGATAAAGAAATACTGGAAAAAGCGGTTTACTTTATGCATGCTATTGTGGTAGTGACGACAATAATAGCCGTTGTAATCTTCACCATCGTCTTAATCGTCAAATTACGAGAGAACGCTACATGGCGGAAATCGGTGAATGGGCAGCAGAAGCAACAAGACTGCATTACGAACAAAGAAAGAACGACAATTGTTATGGTTATCATGATTGCAGTTATGTTAATTGTATGCTACACACCAACAATCATTCTCTCTGTGATCACTTTCTTTGATTCCGACTTTAGCCCTGGGGGTAAATACGCCAACCTACATTATATATTGTGGTCGTTTGCTCTTCTGCTGGAGACGATTAACTCTAGTGTGAATATTTTCTTGTACCTAAAGATGAGCAGTAACTACAGGCTCCACTTTAACTCTCTGTTTTCTGAACGTGTTTAGTCTTCGTTATTAATGAAACACAAGTGACAGATGCCAAGGGCAGAGGTGAAAGATCACGTTCGGACAATTAATCTACTTCGAGAACGATCAGAGACCCGGCTCCTTACTGATCACGATGAATATTGGCTGAAGCATGATAATACTATATATGATGGAACAAAACGTTATTTTATATCCTACGGGAAACAATAAATACAAATACATGGACACAACCGACTAGGGCATAGACCAGTTAAACAGACTAGGGACATCTCAAAGAGTATCTTATAATGATGGCAGTTATGCAACTGTTCGCAATATTAAAATGTATAATAATTAGTCATAATTTGGCTATGCAACCTATAAAACTTCCCCATGAGTGTAACGATACGGAAGCCAGCGTAGGACCACGATTCTTACACCCCCTTGCCTGCCAGTCATCTGTTAGAATTTCCATCATGTTGGGCTAGCAATAAAGTGTCTTGGCTCACAGTTCAACCCAATATAAAATAAGTAAATACATTTTTAAATTAGTAAAGAACCCATTACACGCCTTATGGCATAAAGGCCATACGTAACCAAACCCATTTTTGTATAGTTCAATCGGTACTCGGTAGGTGATGTTGTCAGTAGCACACGGGACGCATTTATTTCTCAAGATATTCTAGGTACCCTTTTCAGGCTATGTTGACTCCGTATCCACCAAGCTACGTACCAAACCCAATGACCATCAGGTCAGAAGGCCAGAGTCTGGCCACTAAGCTACTGCGGCCCCCTAGCGCGATTATGCAGCTGTTCACAATGTGAAAATATTTCCACCTGTGACATAAAATGGCCCCGCCAGGTGTAGCAATTCCCCATGGATGAAAATAGGTACCATGAAAAAGGTTCAATGCAATTGTCTAGGATGTTAGTTAGTTAGTTAGTCGCAGTTCCAACTTCACAGCAATGGGTCGTCCCCATTATGCCCCGTTCCTGTGCCAGTGAATATCACACAAAACGCTCCCCACTGGCCAATGTGAAAAGTGGAAAAGACAGGAGTCTCGACAAACAACAGCCCGCACAGATACACTGTGCATAGTGCCGCCGCCAGAATGTCAACATACCAGTCCCCCACGAAACACCCAAATCATCTCTGATGGAATCGGCAGTCATTTTCCTATCTGGATGTTTCCTAGATGTTCACCCACCTAGTCCACGAAAATACAGTTCATCACCGACGGCAGTGGCAGTCAACCAGAAGCCCAGCAGCCACGCATTTCTGCATAAGGCAAAAACTGGTCAACTCTGCGACATAGCCACCTGCCATCGCTCCGAACATGCAGTCACGTTCCCAAAAAAAACAAACTTGGGCAGATTCAAAAGCACTTCACACGAAACTCACAGCTCACAGTTTCGCGCCACGCATTCACTGAGTAGCAGGGCGACGGAACCATTCTAGGATGTAAAAGCAGCCATATACCTAATAATACTCCTCAGGGCATAGAAGAGGATGTTTTTCCTTATTTGTATGCATCCATACATTTACACACACACACACACACACACACACACACACTCACATATGGTGTTGATGATTGTTGCATATTTACTAAGTCTCCGAAATCTATGTGGCCATCACAAATAGCTGTAAGCGTGATAACGAACTACGCTGTTCAAACAAAGAAATATCTTAAATGTGTCTCCGAGAAGTTTCGTGCTATGGGTCAGTGATGGGATCGGGACATCACGTTTTACAGACCTGATTGCGCGGAGGAATATTTCCCTCACTTAAGAGGTGATGGACACTGGCGTCGAAGCCTCCGACCGTCATAGTGACAACTTCAATTTTCTCTAACTATCCACAATAAACTGGACAATTCATGTGTCCAGTGTTAGTTAGTTGTACTTCAATAGAAAACAAAGTCATCAGATTCTGGCCAACCCACACAGGGCGATGCTTCATGATCATTTCCTCTACTTGATATATCTTCCTGGCAGAAATCAAGATCTTGGATTTCATCAGATGAAACAAGAGTTATATGTTGACATAAAGGTCTTTCAATTCCATGTTGATATTGTATCAAATACTTTACGCGCCGCTTCGCAGATTAATGCATGTTAAAACTAATTACAACTAGAAGTGTAGAAAATTTGTCTGTGTTTTTGCCGTATGTTATTATGTTGCCAATTTGACTGTGATATGAATAAAATACAAACTTCAGATGCCACTTCATGCCTTACAAATCCATGAAAGTAGAATCAGTGGCCCGGACATAAACACGCACGCTTTATTTTCATGTATGTTTGCACTGATATGTATGTTTATTTATGAGTTATTGTTGTTATAACTGATCTACTAGTTCGTTTTTTACCAAAGCAGTGTGTCTCTGTGTGTATATATATATATATATATATATATATATATATATATATATATATATATATATATATATATATATATCTTCTTCGTTTTCAGCGTTCCGAACCATTGAGGTGATATATATATATATATATATATATATATATATATATATATATATATATATATATATATATATATATATATATATATATATATATATAAAAGGATGTATGCATGTGTGTGTGTATGTTTGTCCGTTCTTTATGCGTTCGCGAACGGTCCATCCAATTGAGATGAAATTCTCTACACGTCTTCTGTTCATTCCTGTGCAACCAACTGTAATAGTTTCTTAGTGTACTATCATCTATTTACTTAATAAAATTTAATTTTGTAATTACATGACTCAACATAAGAAAAACTAAAACAAGGGACATAACTTTTAGTAGCATTGCTATATCTTAAGTTAAGTCCCCTGGCTATAGATAGATAGATAGATAGATAGATAGATAGATAGATAGATAGATAGATAGATAGATAGATAGATAGATAGATAGATAGATAGATCCCCGCGAGGGCCTGGGCGAACCCGGGCCGGGTCAGACAGACAGACAGACAGACAGACAGATAATCGGGAACGGGAGCTTATATGACTACTTATATGAATTAAATGAGATGCTCCCCACCAGGGACTGGATGAAGCCGGGCTGGGTCAGACAGATAGACAGACAGAAAGACAGATAGTCGGGAACGGGAGCTTATATGACTACTTATATGAATTAAATGAGATGCTCCCCACCAGGGACTGGGTGAAGCCGGGTCAGACAGACAGACAGACAGACAGACAGACAGTTCCCCGCCAGGAGTTGGGCTAAGCCGGGCCGGGTCAGCTAGTGTGTGTGTGTGTGTGTGTGTATATATATATATATATATATATATATATATATATATATATATATATATATATATATATATATATATATATGAGAGGGCTTTACATGAAAACTGTACATGTTTTTGTTGTAGTGTGAAAATCTTCTGAACAAGAGGTGCTTGAATGATGATCACTACTCATTTAATCCAGTGGGGTTAACGAAATTCTGAAAGCTCTTAGTGAGATCTTCAGAATGCCTTTAAAGCGTTTCCTATCCCCGTTTTGGGAGCATTTACCACAGCGCAGCTCACCGTAAAACATTCGTGTAGAGAGCCTCTGATTTGGCATGGCAGTTAAGTGACCAGCCCAGTCAATTCTGGGACATAGCCAGCCGCCATTGCTCTGAACATGCAGTTCGCGATCCGCAAACTCGTGCAGATTTAAAAGCATTTCACACGAAATTCACAGCTCACAACGTCACGCACCGCACTCAAATCAGTAGCAGGGCGACGGAACCATAAACTACCAGTCCAACATGAGGAAAATGCGAATGCAAAGCTGGAATCTGATTCATCATTGGTAGAGTGTGGCTACTGGGCATGGAAGCCCTTTCATATTAAACAAATAAACAAATGTACCATTTTTCAATGTAGTCACCACTGCGTTCAATGCATGTTCTCCAGTGCCGATAAAGTGCTTGGATTCCTGTCAAAAATAACTCTCTTGGTCGCGAATGTAACCATTCTAGGGTCACTATTCGGTGCGGCTGACCCGGTTGTGAACAGCATGTCACAGAAGTCACGCCGTTTTGAAAACATCCTATCCCACTCAAACACTTGCTGGATTGACAGGCATGCATCGCTGGACTGGATGTAACGCATACTGGACCTTTATTCGCCGATGAATTTCTATAGGTTTCACTTCTTCATGGAAACAAAACAAAGCGGATAACAGAAAGCTGCTCCTCTTTGGTGCGTGTCAAAAGTTGGGCAGCCATCTTTAAATTGTCCTTATTTCTTTCACCGTGTACGCTTGCACCATGAGGTCACGTGCTTAACCCCCTTGACATCCTTAACAACAATAATCACAGGTTACAAGACATTGGCATGATTATTGTAATTTATATCACAATTTAAAGGTTTTAATTTGAAGCCCTCGACTATGTATCCATCAGGCGTGATGCTGCCATACTTTCAATATCAGCGATAACCAGGTTAATCAAGCGCAATATTTACAGCGTTAACTTCTCGTCTATACACTTTTATCTTGAATGAACTGCATGTTCAGAAAAATGGCTGCTAGCCGGTCGCTGAATTAACTTGGTTGCCATATGCAGTAACATGTGACTGCTGGTTTTTTAATGGCTACCGATTCCATCGACGATGAACTGTATTTTTCGTGGCGGACTTTTGTGCTGGCATTCTGGCAGCGGAATTATGCATATTATACCTGTGCGGGCTGTTGGTTTGTCGAGACTTCCTGTCTGTTCCACTTTTCACATACGGCACGTGAGGAGCATTGTGTGTGATATTCACTGGTACAAGAAAGTAGCATAATGGGGCGACCCTTTGCCGTGAAGTTGGAAGCGCGAATAACTAACTATCTTGAGTGCTGGCTGTCCTCATTATTTAGACGATGCCTATAGCAACATTTATTACACGACAAATAGCCTGAACGACTTGACCACGTCCTTACCTTGTATTCCTCGTTGGTACCATCTGTTCATGTCACGGATTAGGAGCTAATCGTCAGAGACACAGAACAACAGAAATCTGGGCCTATAACAGTATAGAGATGAACGAACGAACGAACAAACTTTATTGTCATAGGGTTAAAAATTGTGCACGATGGCCCGCGTGACATTCTGCACTTCTTATCGCTTTCTTCTCGTACGTTATTTCATTCATACATCGCCTTACGAAGCTAGTCTTAGACAACAACAAAACAATATGCATTAAAACGCATGGAAAATAATCAGTAATACATGACTCACTAAAGCATTTTTTTTAAAATGGCCTTTATTATTACCTGATGTAGGTGTAACGTACCATACAGATGTACCACATAGTACCATACAGATGATGTGAAAATACCACTGATTACAATATAGATGATGTGTTTAAGCACTGGCCCAGTTCCACATCTTGTTAAAGGCTAGGAACAATGACAGGGTTTGCGACGACCCACACAAAGGTAACAAAGAATGGGGACAATAAAAGACACACTGTACTGAACTAAAAAGCATTCAACACCAACGGAAAGTGCTGTTGTATATGTGTGTACGTGGATAATAAATTAATAATTATAAACTGGTCACATGGTATGAGGGAATCTGCAGTAGCACAGTGGGCAGACACACGCCTGCCAACCATGTAATCACATCCAGGCGTGTTTGTTTTTAATGAAGGTGGATTCAAGGTCGAATCAGCTTTCAGCTGCCAGGAATTGTGTGAGGAAGTGAAGACGGCCGGAGGTATATTGGCAACCTCATTCACTGCGATCCATTTGTCAATGCAAACATGGGTCTAATAAATCACGCCCAACACGCTTTAAGGCGTGAAGAATTGTTATTTTCTTGCATACTTCTTTGCCTGCCTACTTACTTACTTACTTATTTGCTTACTTACTTACTTGCTTACTTACTTACATACTTGGTTACTTATATACTTATTTGCTTTCTTTCTTGTTGGCTTACTTGTTACTTACTTACTTAATTGCTTATTTATTTAAACACGGGAATCGTCGCCGGAGCTACGGAGCACTGCTCTGCGCTTGACACATCTTTCAGCGGCTAGCGAAGAGAGAGTGAGGAGGAGAAGGCGAGGAAATGGTGTGAGAAAAAGGCATATGGCTGCAATGGACACAGAGCAGAGAATGCTCTTCACACTATACCAGCACTTGATCCTCTCAGTGATTGACTTCAAAAAGCTTATGAACTAGGACTGCTCACTGTCTCAAAGAGTCAGCTGGTGAAATTAGAGCGCATACAGAATGAAGCTATGCGGGTCATTCTGGGATGCACCAGAGACACTTCAGTAGTGTGTATGCGTTACATCCTTGGTCTGCCTACTGTTGCTGGTAGGCACAAGGTGATGCAAGCGAAGGCATACTTCAGAGTAGCTGCAGACACAGATCACCCGTTGCATGAGGCGCTGGACGTAGTTAAGGGTCAGAGACTGATAAGAGGGAAATCATGGATGGCTCAGGCGGAGGATACAATCAGACAGGTGTGCCCCTTGGAAAACATTAGGCGAGGAGAGGAGTGGGTCAGAGTGCCAGCCGTGCAGTCAGACTTGTGCAGAGTTATAATCACATTGAGCCGGGAGTGCAGGGAGTGGCCAGCAGGGGCCACGGAAGTGGAAATTCAGCAAATAATTCAGGAACATTCTCGCCCGGGTGATATGATTATCTACACTGATGGGTCGGTGTTGAGAGGTAGGAGAAGTGCTTGGGGGTTCTTGGCAAAAACTAATGGTCGGCGTTTGGTGCAGGAGAGCCTGGTGTATGATGACACTACATCTAGCTTAAGCATGGAGGTGAAGGCGGTCAGTGCAGCTTTCCGCTGGATAGAAAACACGATACATACACATATTGTGATTGTGACTGACTCAGAAAGCATGCTGAGAAGGGTGAGAACAGGCAAGCTTCGTGCAGAGTGGCTTGCTTCGCTTCGGAGGTCACGGGTAGCAAGCATCACCTGGATCTTTTCTCCTGGGCATGCCGGTGTGCTGGGGAATGAACAGGCGGACAGATTGGCTGGCTCGGCAGAACTTGGTGGAGTATTGATGCATGACAAGGCAGATGTGGTTGCGGCCTTGTGGGAGCACGTGTACACCTCGGAGGAGCAAATGGATCACCATAGTCTGGTTAGAATGAGGCAGCGAAGAGTGACGAGGGGATCTGGCCGACGCTCGACGCTCAGAGGAAAGGCGAGACGGACATATAATCAGATTGCTACTGGAACTATTAGTGTTGGAACTCTTCGCTGGTTGCTGAGGATGGGGACGGAGCGCTTATGGGAATGTCCCGAATGCTGTGATGTCGGTTCCTAGATCAATTAATCAATCAATCAATTACTTGCTTGAACTTCAGTACCCCAACATGGAGGGTAGGCGTTTGAACGGTTAAGACCTCTGGAGTGTTTATGCTTGTAGCGACGGTTTGCATACACATATTCTTCATGTTGGACTTGTTGTGGTATCTTCGCCCTGATACTGAGTTGAGTGTGTGGAGCGACATTGTTAGCTGTGAATTTCGCGTGGAATGTTTTTACATCTGTACGATGTTGTTTGTCGCGTGAAATGCATGTCGGAATTATTGCGGCCGGCCTGTCGCTGGCCTGATTGTGCAGTAATGAGTAATGAGGATCTTCGGGTCACGAACCTGGAGGATAGGCAGTGAAAAGGTTACGGCCACTGGAGTGTTTATGTTGTGGCCACCGCTTGCATTCGAATTTTCCTCATGTTGGACTGGTAGTTTATGGTTTCGTCGCCCTGCTACTGAGTTGAGTGCGTTGCGTGACGCTGTGAGATGTGAATTTCGTATGAAATGCTTTTAAATCTGCACGAGTTTGTGGAGCGTGAACTGCATGTTCAGAGCAATGGCGGTTCTCTATGTCCCAGAATTGACCGGTATTTGTGTCTTATGCAGAAATGTGTGGCTGCTGGACTTCTGGTTGTCTGCCGCTGTGTTTCGTGGAGGACTGTTGTTTTGGCATTCTGGAGACGCCATTATGTATAGTGAAATGGTTTTTACATCTGTCCGAGTGTTGTGGCGTAAACTGCATGCTCCAAAAATGACGTAGTTGGCTACAAAACCTCTAGAAACGGAACAACAACATCTAGAAATATATGCATGCATGGCGGCTGTTTGTAACGCAGAAGTGACAGATTGTGTGCCTTGTTTTCTAATGACTGTCGTTTCCATCGATGATGAACTGTAATTTCATCGAGGACTTTTGTGTTGACATTCTGGCAAGGGCTTTATGTACAGTGAAATATTTTTTTTTTACACCTGTTCGAGGTTGTTTGCTTGTGTGAACTATATTTCGGAGAAAAAATGGCGTGGCTGGGTAGAAAACGGAACACCAAACTCTAGAAACATCAAGACCTTATAGGTGAACATCTGGTTGGGAAAATGACTACCACGTCCATCAAGGATGAACGGTATGCTTCGTGGAAGACTTTTGTTGTGACATTAGTAGTAGCGTGTTACGTCCTAACTACACCATACATGAGGTTGCAACCTCCGATTATTTACTATATAAAAAGTCTACCACCTCATAGAAAACGTCAAAAACCGGATCCTTTTCGGACCATATTTTTGAAAAATTGGCGGGAATATACTTTTGGCTACTCCCGGTGTCACTTCCGGTTGAATATTCCCGGTCCCTGGGTAGGGCCTACCCCCCACCGACCGCCCCACCCACAGATGATCTTGCCGGCCGCCGCCGCTTCCCCCGAACGCTCTTGAGACCATTCAAAGAAAAACGAGGCAAGTTCGGGCATGTGGAATACTTATATAGATAAGTAGACCAAATAGTTGCCGGGCATCTGGGTTCGAGTCCCAGTCTATAGGTGTAGGTATAGGTGTGTGTGTGTGTGGGGGGGGGGCGGTCGATGTGAGTAGCGCGAGGGAATAAGCCCCTACCCCGGATATTAGCCTTTGCCCCACAATAGGGGCCACCAACCCACTTTCCTACTGAAAGGAAAATGGAGAGTGGTGAGCCACAAGGTCGATCAAATATAGTATAAACTACACTTTGATCTGGCCCAAAAGATAGCATGGGTACAGTCAGCGTTAGGAAAAAAGACTGAAGCCAGATTACGGCTAGTAATTCTATATATGGGTATATTGCCACAATAAATAAACACGTAATACCATATAGATAGTGATTAATTCTAGAGAAAATACCACTAGAGACCAGTCTCAATAGTACACATTCAATTAACTTAACATAATCAGTGAAATCTCAAAATTAATCATTAAAATAATAATTTCTTAATTTAACACCAGTTAAATCCCTTGGAATTAATTGTGTCCCTTGGTATCCACAAGCCCGAGACATGTCATCTGCGCTTAGTGTAATATCTCAGTGACCGATTAACGCACGATAGTGAAATTTTGAATATAGAGGTTTTAAAGGGCGCTGAATCGCGTGAACATATCACAAAAAGTATAAACAAATAATCTAAGGCACTTTGCTTTGGTGCCAATGAAGTAATCACATGAAAACGCTGCGTAAATGTTAACACAGCACTACAATTTATGTCAGAAAGTGTACATCTCGAAAGGCAAACCATGTTCGTATGCGTGGATGGTGACAAATATGCTTTAGTTTGCAGTAATCTCACAAAAGCGGTAAAACTGCATCAGCGAGGCAAGCCCCGGTCATCTCAAGCGAATCAAGCCTCGGACATGTCTCTAGCTCTAAAAAGTAGCATACTACAGAATACCACTCAGACATTAGCAAGGTACTTTAGGTCAATCCCAGACGCATTACAAACATGTGACGATAAATCGAAATCATGCGAGGCAAGCCCCCGGCATCTCATGCGAATCAAGCTCCAGACATGGTATAACAGTGTGGTGATGACATGATAAGGCTGTGTGTGGAAGGCTCGTGTCAATATAGTGGACAAGTCTCGGCTGTTAGATAAACATTCGTTTATTCATTGAAACCATACGTCTTCTGACTGATGATGGTAAACACCGACATCTTTCCTAGTTGAATTCCAAGTCCCAAGTCTCCCCAGTGACGTGTGTGCAAAGCCCTGGATACGTCTACCCATTCGTGTACACACGTTCACTAACTAATGATTTCCCACTAGTTAATGAATGCGCAGCATCCATTAACTCCTAAGCTCCCTTTACTGTTACATTCCTCCCCTTCTTCAAGGAGACTTTTTCCCTGAAAAAGTCTCAACCCCAACTCTTAACCCCTTTACCCTACGATTCTATATCATACCTGCCCAACAATCCCATATATTTCCTAAGTCAAAATCTCACCCTCCTATCTCATCATATCCAAATGCTAAGCAAAGACATAATTCATACAATATCAACAATGCAAAACTCTCTATAAAATCCGTTATAAAGTTCTCCACAAAATCTCTCTACAAAACTCTCTATAAGCGAACTGCTTTTAAAGTGTCCATCTAAATTATGATTGACAAAAATTGAAGATATTTCCCTTATCTTTTTCTCCCTTATTCACATCCTCGCTATTCCAGGATAGACAGAAAAGTTTAGTTAAGTCAGTTAGGTTGGGTAGGTGCGCACCTTAAAAAAAATAGAAAGTAAGGAAAAAGTAAGAAGTAACCACATTTCTCTTCCCATGCATTCTCAAAACTTTATAAAAATAAAGTTTCTAAAATTTATCTTCATTTTCGTCAATAATAATTGTTGTTATCAAAAAGTTGATCCAACACTACAACCATTTTGTATTATACACCTCGTCAAATTCAACCATTCCTTCAAAACCTCCAAATTATTAGTATACTGTTACGTACAGTCTTCTTCTTCCAGTGTCCACTTATTTAAATGCCAAAATTCAACCTGGCATCCCCCCCCCATATTCTCCCATTAAACGCTGTTCAACCCAGCTCCTATTTCAATCCACGTATTTACAATACGAACCGTCTAATGTAGTCCCTAATTCAATCCCCCATTTTTAACTCAATTGTTGCTGATACCGCCAGCCACTTTTAATTATACTCCTCCATTACAACATACTGAATCACTTCGCTAATCACCACAACTTCCCCCTTAACTCAATTTCTATTTATAAACGTTATATACGTTAAACAACTCAACTTTAAGTCGTCTGTTTCACCTTTTCTGTAAGTTCCCAAAAACAACTCTTCATTTTTCCCATAACTGAACGTCTAGCTAGGAATCATTTTAAACACCCTCAGGATAACTCAATAAAAGCAAAGTTAAATTATCCTTACATTTTATAAAGAACAATTGAAGTCAAACACAGACTAAACAATATCAACCCCCTCATTCTTTGACATCATCTTTATCCCCACACATTAATCAAATTAAACATATGTGATGAAATGAAAAACCATATATATAGATACATATTATGACTACTAATCAATTATTTTATGTCTATTCATCCCGACAACACTTGACTAAGCTATTTGTCAACTTCCTCAGAAATTCAGAAATACCGTGTCTAACTTCTTCTTCTATCTGCAATCTGCAGAATATCCTACCACGCTATTTATCTCTTCTCCATTTTCTTAACTCTTTCGCTACCGTGATCCCATCTGTGGGCACGTTGTATTTCCTGAGATGGCAGTCCGCCGTTTTAGTGCCACAAAATGATCAGTGGTTTATTTCACATATTTCTGCTCCGTTTCGGAATTTTAAGTTACAGTAAACTAAAAAGTAGTACAGCCGAAAGATCTCTACGCCATCTCGGAGCGGTCAATCGTTTTCTAATTTTGGATTCTTGTGAATTTTCAGTTTTAAGGTAGTGTTAATTTGTTTGTTTTGGTTTTTCACAATGGAAACGCCCACCAGTTTGCGTCCACGTAGTATGACTTGAGATCAAGCTAGATTATTGTTTATAATAATATGTGAATGTGAATATTTAGAAAGTAGTTTTAGTTGTGTCTAAAGTTTTAGCACGTGGTGATAAAGAAAAACCAGTGAATGTTCGTCAACAGCTGAGTGTTTGACAACGAAGCACGAATGGCTGAAGTTTACGTCTGTCATTATTGCTATGGGACTTGATCCAAGACCATGTATCAAAGACTACCGGTGTACAAGTGCACATTTATATACTCCTTGGTATGTGGCACTGCCACTACGTTTCCCAGTAATCAATTAGAAAATTATAATATATTTATCACACCATGTTTCATGTATGTCAACCTGAGGGTACCCAAAAAAAAAAAAAAATTTATCCTCTTGTTGACTCTGAAGAATATCCAGGAAACATTTTACCCATTTGAAAATGTGTCCATTGATGATATGATTATTTGGTGGAAGGGCTAAACAAAGCTAAAAAAAACCATGCATTGTTGTCTCTACCAAGTCTGTAGTTAGAATTGTTGAGAGCGGATTGCGAAAACCGCAAAGCAAGCTGAAGATGGTCTCCATGAAAATAAAACGGCGATGAATGGCTGCGACAGAATGGACCAAATGGTTGGATATTATAATATCCATGATAGGAAAACCATTACGTGGTGGAAGAATATCTACTACTAGATCTTTGAAATTGCACAGATCAATGCTCACATCCTACATTCCATATGGCAAACAGAGAAAGGAGGAAAAAAATTGTTACAGAAGGATTTCAAGTAAAGGAAAGTGCTCATCGCGAAGTAGCTCAGAGTATTCCTGAAAGTTTGACACTCTGCCTGCCGAAGAATTTCAGTCTGTTGCAGGAAATTATGTCGAAAGATTTACATGAGCCAAGCATTTAATAGAATTTGTCGGTGTCAATAGAGACTGTGTTTTTTGCAGCACTCAAACTAAACGACACATATCATCTTTTGTTTGCTCCGGCTGTACTAATAGACCAGACTTGTGCGCCAAAGTTTGCGTTGCAGCCTATCACAAATAGACTGCCACATATAGTAAATAAAAACAAACAGACATGACAATTAAATGTAAATCTGCCAAGTGTTTTCCTAATTTTTGTCTGAAAAAAAAATACATGATTCAGAATCTGCGGCGAAACTTCTTTTCGGATGGTTGATTGGAAGCAATGGTGTTTATAATTTAGAATAGTGTTGTTTGTTCAGTAAATTCAATTGGATTAGCAGTGATCAGGATATTGGATAACAACGCCCCCTCGGTAAGTACAATGTTTACATTATTTTTACCTCTTTTTAACAAATTATTTTAGAAGTTATATTATTATTTGTATTTTATTTACAACATACAGCAAAAATTCTCCTACCAACATATTCCTTGTGCTATCTCCTTTATTTTGATATATAATACAACATTTCTGCTACAATTTTAACCATTTTCATAACATTATTGCGACATACACCAATTTCCAGATTTCGGCCATTAGTTTTTTTCATTTGTGTGAAAAAGACATGGTTCAGAATATGCACCAAAACTTCCTTTTGGGTGATTTAAATGAGCAATACTGTTTATATTCTTGAAGACAAGTGGTGTTTGTTTGATTATTCAGTAAATTAAACATGATTAGCAGTATAGGAGTGTAGAAAACACATTCTAAGTGCAATGTTTACATTATTTTTACCTACTTTTGTCCAATTATTTTACAAATTATATTATTATTTTTATTTTATTTACAACCTAAAGCAAACATTCTCCTACCAACATATTCCTTGTGCAATGCCCTTTATTTTGATATATAATACAACATTTCTGCTACAATTGTAACCATTTTCATAACTTTACTGTGACAGCCCCCACCTTCAAGATTTCAGCCATTATTTTTTGTCATTATTTGTGAAAAATACATGGTTCAGAATATGCACCAAAACTTCTTTTTGGGTTACTTTAATGCGCAATACTGTTTATATTCTTGAAGACAAGTGGTGTTTGTTTGATTATTCAGTAAATTAAACATGATTAGCAGTATAGGAGTGTAGAAAACACCTTATATGTGCAGTTTTTTAAATAATTTTTACCTCTTTAATTTCATTTGTTATTATTAAACCTCTCATTATTGTCATAATATTTGTAACCTATCAATTAATTATTAACACTGTCATGTTCCTTGTGCAATCCTCTTTAATTTGATATGTAATACAATAGGTCTTCTACCACCTTAACCATTTTAAAAGCATTATTGTAACACACCCCTAGTTCCAATTTTCTGCCATAAATGTCTGTTTGGTCACAGCCCAGTTTTTGTTTGGTAGTGAAAGAGTTAATAGCTTCAAATTGTTTTCTATAAGTGCAATATCTACATAAATGTCGTCATCCTCCTGAGGAGAACTATCTTCTTTCATATCAGCATCTTCATCAGTTTCTGACTTTTCATCCATCTCTTGTTCCGCATCTGTATATCCATTACTAGCAACCGCTAATCTCTTCCTTTCCAAATCCAATCTAATTTTTCTGTCTTGACGTCTTAATAAATTTTCAAACAGTGGCAATTCTTCATCACTTGAAGAATTCAGTCTAAACTTCCTTTGCCTCTTAATTTCTTTTTCTTTCTGTCTATCTAACTTTCTTTTTACTGCCTGTCTTGTATTCATAAATGGAGCTTCTATGTTTTCCTTGATTGATTCTTCACTATTATAACCGTCATACGTGTTGTTTTCCTCTGTCATGACTGTTTTTGGTATTGTTTCTTCTTGTTCAGCCGTAGTAGACGCTGTTGTTACTTGTTTCCCATTCTCTATAGGTAGTGGATATTCCATTTGTCTGACAATCTGTCCATCTGACAATATTTCTTCTGAATAATAATAATTATTATTATTCTCTGCATCTTTTTCCTCATTATCCCGTCTTAAGTGCTCTACATGTGAACGTGCAACATGCCCTGTAACTTGATTCTTAATAGTATATGATACTGGACCCTTTTTTTCTAAAATATAATATCCCGGCACCCAATGAGCATCAAACTTAGAATTGTTCCTATGTTTTTTGTAATAAACTCTATCACCTATGTTGAACTCTTGTAAGTGTGCATTTTTATTTGTGTATTTCTTCTGTCTTTCTCGAGCCTTAATTATATTATTTCTTAAACGTATATGTGCTTTGTGCATTTCTTGCAACCTTGTTTCCTGAAAATCTTCCCCCATATATTTTCTCCTAGGTTTTAATAAATTGTCAATTGGTAATATTGGTTCTCTCCCATGTACTAGGTAAAACGGTGAGAAACCTGTTCCTTCATTTTGATGTGTACGGATCGCCCCTAATGCTATTCCCAAATAAAGATCCCAATCCATATCGTGTTCTTCTACATTTTTCGCTAGTATGTTGTATAATGTCCTATGTTGTCGCTCATTTTTGGCATTCGAAGTTGGTCTGTAATATGAAGTCTTAATGTGTTTTATATTCAAATCTTTTACTAATTTTTCAAACTTTCTATTTACAAATTCTTTCCCATTGTCTGTAAGTATTATTTGTGGACACCCAAACCTTGGTATAAATTCTTGTAACAGCATATTTATAACTGAATCAGCACTCTTGTCTGGAATTGGATAAACTTCTGGCCAAAGACTATATGAATCTACGATATGTAGGAGGTATACGTTTCCCGATAATGTTTTTGGATGAGGACCTGAAATATCCAAACTTACTTTTTGCAATGGAAATTGAGGAATATCGGTATCTTGTAAGGGACATTTAATTATCTTCATGTTTCTTAACCTACACTTTTCACATGCTTCAACATATTCATATACACTTTTAAATAAATTCGGCCAGTAATATTTACTGCTAATAGACTTAACTAACTTATCTCGTCCAAAATGACCATTATCATCATGATATGCCTTTGAAACTTCCCGTTCTAAATGTTTCGGAATATATTTTCTTAATCCCTCACCTTTTTCATTGATATAATATAATTGATTGTCTTCTTGTAGCTCTACAAATTTTCTTTTAAAACTATTTTCCCCTGTTTCTTTCAGTTTTCTTTTTATCTGTACTACTTTTGGATCTAATTCTTGTTCATCTTTCATATTAAATTGTGATAAACGTGGATCTTCCGGTCTAGGTTCAGACTCTTGATCTGACGGTAAACTCTCAAAGTCTTCTCTATTTATTATGGCAGAATCCAATATATTTACTTGCCAGTTTCGATCGTCTATTTCTGGTTCTCCTTCATCTTCTGTGTTTCCTGATGACAGTGGATATGGGACCCTAGACAATAGATCGGCGCATGTATTATGTTTTCCTGAAACATATTCCACTTTAGCATTGTATCCCTGTAGATTTAATGCTCACGTTTGTATTTTCCTATTTTGTATTGGTGCTTCTAATATAGACTTTAATGGCATGTGATCAGTTCTAATAATGAAATTGGCGTTATGTAAGTAGTAATTTAGTTTTTGAAGAGCGTAGTGTATAGCGTAAGCTTCTTTCTCAATAGTCGTCCATTTGCGTTGAGATTTGCTGAGTTTATGAGATAAGAAGTATATTGGCCTTTCATTTTTAACCCCTGGTATTCCAGATTCTTTTCCTTCATATGGTTGAACCAAACATGCCCCTATTGCATTGTCCGAAGCATCTGTATATAGTATTAATTGTTTGTTCAAGTCTGGATGCGTCAATAGTGGTACCACTGTTAAACTATTTTTTAACAAATCGAATGCTTTTTGACACTCATCACCCCACTTAAATCTAGCGTATTTGCCCGTCAAGTTTGTAATTGGTTCTGCAATCTTTGAAAATGCTGGGACAAACCGCCTAATATACCCACAGGTTCCTATAAACGCACGCACTTCCTTTATGTTAGTTGGAGGAGGTAACTCTTTAATAACCTTTATTTTGTCTTGGTCTGGTTTAATACCGTCTCTATTTATAATATACCCTAAATATTTTGTTTCTGTTTTTAAAAACTGGCACTTACTAAGCTTTAATTTAACATCATGCCTTCTTAACCTGTCAAATACTAGTCTAATATGTTTTAAATGATCCTCCACATCTCCTTTCGTAAAAATCAGAATATCGTCTATATAGGCTAATGCAAACCTTTGCATACCGTCTAATACTTCATTCATTAAGAGCATGTAGTGAGACGGCTCAGTTCGAACCCCGAATGGCATACGTAAGAATTCGTAAGAACCCATATGAGTACAGAAAGCACTTTTCTTTTGAGCGTCCTTCGACATCGGAATACACCAGAATCCTGACCTTGCGTCTAGTGTTGTGAAAAATGTAGAGCCATTAAGCAGCCCCAAAATATCATCAATTACTGGCAGTGGGTACGCTACATTCTTAGTGATTTTGTTCAACGCCCTGTAGTCGCAACAAAAACGACTCGAACCATCAGGTTTGGCCACGATGACGACCGGAGATGACCATTCTGACTTCGATCTTGTTATTATCCCTGCTTTCAACATATCTTCTATTGCCTTTTCCACAATCTCTCTATTTCTTAATGGAGTTCTATATGGTTTTAAACTAATTGGTGGATGGTCTCCTGTATCTATTTCCATTGCAACTGTTTGTGTCCTTCCCAATTCTAAATCACTAACCGCAAAAACGTCTTGATTTTCTTTCACCAATATTTCTAATATTTCTCTATTCTCCGGTAGAGCTTTTAATTGTGACAACAATTCTTGTTCTCTTGTCTTTTTATCAACTGTATCTATCTGAGATGGACGTTTCTTAAATGTATGGATCAATTCATCATTTCGTCTTTTCCATCTTCTTTTATACTTATTTCTGGCATTATTTCCAATCCTGGAAGTTTCTGAATACTTATTTTCCAATATGTTTTCTTTTTCTATAGTTAACATGTTATTCTCACTATACTCTACTTTAGCAATGACACAACCTCTATATAATGTAATATTTTTTCCTGTATTATTTAGGAGCATTACTGGAAAGCTGAGATGTTTATCTAGTACTATTAACCCATCGGTGACTTCTAAGCCAGGTTCCTGTATTATTTCCCTCGCTAATTCCGTTATTTTAACTGTTTGTCCAACCGAAAAGTACGGATTTTTTTTCCATTTTTGCCTGTATTAAATTAACCGTTTGTGGTTTCAAATTCATGGTCGTTTTGACTCTAACTGGTGTCGACACATGCATATCCTCTTCTAAATCTACGTAAACACCTTGGAATTTTAATTTATGCAAATCAAAACAAAGTCTCACCCCATTTTTCAATAAAAAATCTCTACCCAATATCATATTTCTATTTAAATCCTTGACCACATGGAACATATGCCTAACATGTATCCCTCCTAATTTAAAATTTATCATCGTTTGTCCAAGCACTTCTAATTTGTGTCCAGTTACCGAATGAAGATTCTCTTGAATTCTAAATATTTTACAATTTTTTAACATTCGATATAAAAATGTTTCTTTAATCACGTTAACTTGCGCTCCCGAGTCAACTAATGTTCTAACTTTATATTTCCCTATTTCTATTATACATGAGCTAGGATCAACCATATTTAGTGACAACTGTTTTATCTCAACTTGGGGAGATAACTTCTTATGTTTATTATTTCTAAATGTCCTATTATACTCATCATTTGGGTGTTTAATACATTGCTTCATCTTTTGGATCTTACTATTTTCCCCCCTACTGCCGATCCTGTTCAGTAAGCGGGATGCCAATTTCCCTGATTTCCTGACCTTCTAAAATTTCTCTGCACTTCTCCATAATTCCCATTTGCTGATCTACTATTTGTAGTTCTATTCTGTGTACTATTCTGAGCACCTCTATTATTTTGTGTATTCGATGGGACACGTCTGTTACCACAGAAGCGAAAAATGTGCCCACGTTGGTGGCATCCCCAACAAACCACATTTGCGTTATTTGTGTTACCCCCCATGTTTCTTACAGTATTTCTCACTTGTCCTTCTCTAACTTGATTATATACGTTATTGTTTCCTTGTACCATCTGTATTTCTCTTCGTCTTCCTCTCCATTCATGTCTATACTGTCCTACTTCCATAGGTTCTTCAATTCTATCTTCCGAACTACTACCTAACTCTCGTCCTACCCTCAATCTAAACCTTCTCCTCAAGCTTTCTTCTTGTATAGCGATATCTACCGCTTGTGACAACCTTGCAGGATTCTCTCTCAATAATTTAAATTTCAGTCCATCTGACCTAATCCCATCAACAAAAATCCCCACCAACATCCGTTCCACTTCTTCAGCTCGTACATTCTGTCCCAAAATGACTCTTCAGCTAAATTGATTAACCTATCACTGTATAGCTGTACACTTTCTGTAGTATTTTGTCTCGTTTGTCGCAACACTGAGAATGCGTGTTGTGGATCAGTAATTTCCGCGTATTTATGTGCCAGGTCGCTTTTGAATTGTTCCCAGGTTTCATCTCCTCCAGCTTCTAATTTTCTTCTTATATGGTCTGAAACAGGACTTGTACTAGTTCTATATGCTAAATTCTTTTTATCCTCATCTGTAGCGTTCACTAGATAAGCATGTTTCTCAATAGAAATAACCCCTTTCTTAAACTGATTCGCCTGTCCATTAAATCTCTCAACATCACTGATTACACTTTGCTGTCTTAATACTGCGTCCAACTTTGATATCGCTCCACCAACTCCACTTAGTACCTGAGAAAAATCTTGGGGCTCCATCCTAAAAATCTATAATGGAAATTATCAAGCAATATAATATACAATCATTTTCAGACAATATTATTTCAAAGTAAGCAGCAAGAAATATTCTGTTCAATTAATTAATCTAAAATTATCCATTACCTAAACTAGACGAAAAAAACTCCAACTGATGATCTTGATGAAAAAGGTTCCAGTTCCAATCGCGAATCCTGACAAAAGGGACTCTAATTGACCATTTTGATGAAAAAATTCCAATCGATGATCTTGATGAAAAAGGACTCTGATCGACAAACTTGAAAGGAGCAGAAAAAGAAGAGCCTCTGGATTTCTCACTTCAATCGAAGTCGATTCCTTCCAGTTGTTTACATGCCGCTGATTATGCTCGTTTGGCCTTTAAATTTACAACGCTCGATACAATACTGACTGATTGATTGCTTGATTGATTGATCGATTGATTGCTTGATTAATTTGATCGATTGATTGCTTGATTAATTGATCGATTGATTGCTTGATTAATTGATCGATTGGTTGACTGATTGATTGATCGATTGACTGACTGATTGATCGATTGATTGACTGATTGATCTTAAGCGTTGGCTAAAAAACTCTGGACTTTACCTTCAGACAAGCAAGGTCACCTTCACTGTATTTCAACCAAGAACGGTTAACAGTTCCAGCAAAACCAGATTTCACGGATGTGCTGCCATACGTTTCAACAAAACGAGCAAGTCAATAATGGATTGATTCAAGCCTGACGATGGCCACTCTGTTTCATCACTCGGAACATTACGTGTTATGTGGCGTTCCAACAACGGTTAGTTCAATTCAACTGAAACAATTTTGACTTGAGACAAGTTAAACAGAGCTTATGTCTTCACTCAGCTGAAGTGACGTTTGACGACCTTGATTCGAGAATTTCAGAAAGTAAAAATTGACCTTGATTTAACCTCTAACAGTCCAGTGAGCTGAGATCGTGCTCATAAATTTTATCATTCTCGAGATTTCTCGGTTCCAATTGGAGCTGATCATTCAGTTGTATACATAATTTATTTCTTGTACCTCGGGACTTTATAAGTTGTAAGATGTATCTAGTGGTGACAACATCATTACATCATTTATGAATTTCAATGTAAAATAGCAATTCTTGACTTTTACAAAAGAAACAGCGTATATCAGCAATCAAGGCCCTATATACTGGTGAGTCAGGTATATAAAAAATTATCAGTCTCTATAAATCAAGATTATCAAACCTTCTGACCTTGACTGAGAATCCCCTAACAAACACTGAGAAATCACAACAACTACCCCTGGGCGGGCTTTCAGTTGTTGCGTCTCTTATTATCTACTTGAGAACTTTCATAACATCCGTCTCTAGACGCAGACAAAAATCTTCGCTTTAGTCAACAAACTCCGCGACATCCCATGTTTGAAATCTTGAGGTCGACGGCACCAAAACAGCCTGTATAACAGTGTGGTGATGACATGATAAGGCTGTGTGTGGAAGGCTCGTGTCAATATAGTGGACAAGTCTCGGCTGTTAGATAAACATTCGTTTATTCATTGAAACCATACGTCTTCTGACTGATGATGGTAAACACCGACATCTTTCCTAGTTGAATCCCAAGTCCCAAGTCTCCCCAGTGACGTGTGTGCAAGCCCTGGATACGTCTACCCATTCGTGTACACACGTTCACTAACTAATGATTTCCCACTAGTTAATGAATGCGCAGCATCCATTAACTCCTAAGCTCACTTTACTGTTACAATGGCTCTAGCTAACAATTAGCGCACTATCACAGAATACCACTCAGAAATTAACAAGGTACCTTAGGTCATTGCCAGAAGCACTGCAAACCTGTGACGATACATCGAAATTGTTTTTCATTCATCTCTTTTCTTTTCTCGTTCTGATAAATTAAATTCTCTCTCTCTCTCTCTCTCTCTCTCTCTCTCTCTCTCTCTCTCTCTCTCTCTCTCACACACACACACACACACACACACACACACACACACACTATCTCTATCTTTCTCTCTTTTTCTCTCCCTCTCTGGCTGTCTCTGTCTCTGTCTCTGTCTCTGTCTGTCTGTCTGTCTGTCTGTCTCTCTCTCTCTCTCTCTCTCTCTCTCTCTCTCTCTCTCTCTCTTGTCTATATCCGTTAGGGTGGTCCACCAAGTAACACCACAGAACATCCCTACCTCAATACAATATAAGGCAGTTTCGATTGTAGCATACACAACTATAAATAAGTCATCACATTGTCCGACTAAACCTTGCTCATAATCATAGAGGAGAGGTGTAATCACGATTCCGGTCGAGGAAGACATGTCTTTTACCTAACAATTAGTGGCTCATACACCAACGAGTGTAAACATGATAGCAGATGTATAAGTCTACTGTCAACAACCTAGATTATACACAGGCACACTGGCTACTTCATCCATACCTCACAGAAAACAGTTGTATGGATGGAAATCATTCTACGTTTATTACAGGCGAATCCGCGCGTACATATACAATCAGGCGGTAATGGCCTATTCACTTATACACTACTCGCCTCTCAAAATCCACACATAAACCAATACAGTCTTAACTCTCGCTATTTCTAACATGCGCCCTCATAAACTACACAATGGCTAGGAAGATCACACAAGTCCTGTCTGGCTGACTGTCGAGTCCCGTCTGACTCCAGTTTACACGGCTCGCTGGCTTGCTCGCCCTAAAGTCCCGTGCGGTCAGCAGAACTACGTGTGTGTCACCTGTCACGTAGTCCAGTCGTCCGGTACTCGTTAACCTGGGGTTGTACTACTTTTCAGTCTGTTTACGGGAGTCCTCACGTGAACTAATGTCCCCTGTCCTATCCTCGGGGTTGGTCCCTGCTGTGTCCTAGATATGACACGTCCGTGTCCTAGTCTAAGTCCTGTCCTATACCTGTTCTAAGTTATACCTTCTTGTACTGTCTCTTTCTATCTATTCTCTTGTAAAGGTCCTTATCTACGTGCTGTCTCTGTCCTTACCCTTCTTCTGTCTCTTGTCCTATTATGTCCCGTTCCACACTTTGACATGCTCTCGTCGCCCCCTCCCTATTGCGTCACAAAATTCAACTTAATTGGTATGACGCAATGTTGTCGTAGCATATAAAAAATTAGTCGGATCTAATTTGTCAAAGTGTTTGTTAGGGTTAACTTGTCATGTCTTTGGGTACAACCACTGACTTATACAAGTCTGATAGCACATTGATCTATCTAACCACTGGCTTATGATCAGAGACCCACTGTAGCATGATGGAACAGAATTCCACATTTCCAGTCCTACACATTTCATAAATATACTTTAAGTCTTAACGGGGACCATCCCAAATATAAGGGCTATTCTTAGATCGAATGTTCTAGAACGAGTTGGGGGAGGCGGCGGTATGCACTTGTCTTTTGATTGGTTCATAAGTAATGAGCCCACGCTATTCCTGGGCCATATTTTAAAATCTAATTAGTTTGAGCGGGGATCTCACCAGGAGCGGTCGCTAGAGTGATGTGATGACCCAACAATGCCCTTAAAGATTCAATAATATTGTTCTCTGGACAACAGGGTACCACTTTAAAACATGACTTTAATGTTGTGGCTAAACCTAATGTACGAAAGAGAAGAATATAAGAGTATTTTATGAATAAAATGTGAAAAGTGGAAAACCTAACTTCTGTGCGCCAGTATTCTGGATACTGCTTCTTCCACCTTGACACGTCTTTCACGCTGTATACTCCAAGTGCATATCAATCCCTTGTTGTGACTGGTTGTGTATGCTTGAGGAATGTAGTACACTCATGCAGATTCGCAAACCCAGACCCCTTGTGCATTCTACATGCCTAGGATGACTTATTCTTAAATCAACTGTACCTTCGCTCTCGCGAGTTAACATATGGCAGTTTGAATTAGAATGAGTGATGAAACATGTACAAGTTCCTTTGTAAAACGCAGAGAATGATGGAGTGAGTGAGTTGGTGATTTGATAAGTAGCCTCTCACATTAGTAGAAAGAAAGATGCTTCAAATATCCATATGTAAACAGGACGGTGATGGCACGCCAGAATTGCTAAGTCCATGTGATGCCTGGTAGCTCTATGCTCAGGAGAATTAATACAATTTCTCCCTGAAGTATTACACTATTACCTCTACTGTTGGATGGTTCATATAAACTAGTTCCTCAGAGAACCATAGGTGTGTGAACCTGTGTCTCAGTTGGCTGAATATAATGTATGGCTCATGCAAACTTACAAGGACTAAACATGTTTTTCCACATATGTGCTTGGTGCATATGTGAACAGTTGTTATGCAATTGAGCTTCTGTTACCTACTGTGGACATTACTCAGTGGGGAGAGAGCACATGATGATGATGATGTACCTGTGAGTCAGGTCTGTCTGGTGAAAAAGGGGTGAGGTCTGGCATTGCTGTGTGAATATGGAATAGGACATTCAGGCACCAACATCACAGCCATGGGAATGGATGTCTGGTCTGCTAATTTAGTAAATGCCATTAGTTAATACATAATGCATATTGCAGTTGTAAATGCCTATTTTCCATTTCCCTTCACAATGCCTGTCCCATGTTGCTATGTCACAATGATTGCTGTACTGTGTCTGGTCCTCCTTGTGCCCAGGTCTACTGTGTTCACGCATGGTGGAACTCAGACCACATAAATGCTTGTAATTGTGTTAAGCTACCCCTGTCTCAACATATGGTCTTGTGATTACCACAGTACATCAGAGTGAAATACACTGCATCATCAAACTAGGAGAGGTGTGTTTGGACCACACCCATCCTTTTCCTCCCCATCCCCAATCTGTGTCTGTTGATGTATACTAACATTATCTTTTAACATATGTAAAGAGATGTTGTGCCATTTTATATATCGACAGAGAACAGTATGGTGGAGAGGCCATCCATATATCATCTGGGAAAACTAACCAGTAGTCCCAGAATCCAGAACCAACTCTCTACAAGTGAAATCTTCTAGAACCCACAATATGGGAATTTCCTAGAGACTTTCAGCTCAGCTCTCAAACAGCTGGATATAAAAGGAAGAGAGAAAAACAGTTCTGAAGACTTCAATAATAAGAAGTACAGTGATCATTAATCAAATGTCATCTGAGAATGAAACAACAAGTCTGGTTGTTAACCCCATTCAAGACAACTTGTGAAATGACTGGTGCAATGGATTGTTTAGCTAGGACTTATCTTAGTTAATCTCCAGCCTGGTGCTCACACAGTGTTTTCAGAATGAAGACTTGTATGTAGAGTACGTGAGATAGACTGAGGAGAAGGAAGAAGACTGGGACATGTTTGTATCTTAGATCTTCCTCTACAGGAAAAGGAGAACAACATCCCAAGTCTCAACTTCATAAACAGTCAACTCACCAGTGAAAGACAAGGCTGTAACTTTTCTTCAAACTGTGACAGTAGGGGATAATTAGTCAGACTTGGAAAATCATCATGGGGGAAAACTGCAACCTGAGCTGTCCAACACCCATCATAGGTGCTAAAAGGATTAAACAGACCAGTGGAGCAGAAGGTCCCTATGCTTGCCCCAGGTTATGGCTTACCTGGCTCTGCCCTCAGTAACAGTAGAGGAAAGGATAAAAGTCAATTGTGTAGTGGTGATTAGAGAGGAGAGGAGGAGTGGAGTAGTTATTGGGTGGTGGAGTAAATAAGAAGTGTTGTATCTTGTTTATCAACCTTCATGTGTGACATATTTTATGCATTTTCTATGCAATCATTGAAATGTTGACATGACAGGAGATGAGGCAATGGTCACCACTCTACTTACCATCAACTCAATAAATTGTGTATTCAGTGAACCAGTGTTCAAGTACATGTCCCCAGTGAATTTCTTGTACAGTTGCTGTCAAGTGTTGTCTCTGGTGACTGTCTTAAGTGCTGTGGTTGGTTATACATATTGTGAAAAGTCCTGTATAGATGTTGTCAGGTATCTCATGATGTCTATCTTGTACACTTGTGGTGTAAACAATTCCTTGTGAATGTATGTTCCACTTTTGTCAAGAAACTGTCATGTAGATTCCTGTCTAACAGATGTAATGTACAGTTATTGTTAAAGTTTGTTTGTCTGTAAAAATTGAAGGACTACTTGAACTGATATAGGTCATACTGACAAAATAAAGAAAGAAGAGATCGATGTGACGGACGAACAGCACACTGTCAACAGTATAATGAGTGAGAGGGATCCTCAGTTGTACAGGCGCTAATAGTTCAGATCTTTTCTGGCCTTAAGGGAACCTTTTACTTCTTTTATAAATTTCTGTGTAGATACATAGTAGTCTCACAGTGGGGGTTTGAGCCAAAGAAAACTGTTCTCCAAAAAAGGCTATTGCGGGAATGATTAGCTCATTTGAGTGACCTCTAGACAAAACGGGCAAAATCATATCCTTTATCTTGTTATTTATTATTCAAGATATATCTCCAGAGAACACTACAAACTAGGTCCTCTGACAACTCAATCAAACATGTCACACCCACACATATGTATTGTTGGTGAGAGTATTACTCTTTTACAATACATTTCTGGAAGCTGTCTCGACCCAAGGCCAATCTGTTTATACACACTGCCTTTCAAATGTCGATTCCCGACATCCCGAACAAATTGTTCCTATTATGGGAACAATACATGAATAAAATTCATGGCTCTAGTGCAATGTTTCTCCAACATCTATTACATATTGTGTGTTTGCTGATGTTCACCTATCTAACTTCCGTTTGTGGATAAACCCTTTAATGTGTTTTCATCATTTATCTAAGTCTGTTGTGTCCCCTGAGCATGTGTTATGTCCCTTTTTATATTACTGCTGTTTGCATTTTTATCTGTTTGTATTCCTGATTGTTTGCGTATTTATTTATATTTTATGTATGCTTAAATTAGAAACTTCAGTGTATGTGTATAATTCATGTGAATAAAGTTTTCAAGCATCGCAGGTAGGTTTACGCAATTCTCAAATGAATGGGGTTGCTTGATTTGTTAAATGCCTCGCCGAACTGAGACGCTGGAAAATATTACCATTGCTTTCATGTAATAGTGGCTGCAACACACATAGAACTACACGGTCACATGTGTCACACGGAAGACGAAGACAATTTATAAAAAAAACTCATGGGTGCTGAAAAAAATGCACCAACTTCATTCATACTATATTTAATACATTAATCCTCCCTTGCACTCGTCTTTTGCTCACTACATTCAGACAACACAGGTTTAAAAATATTTTTGTCCATAAAATAAAAATGGGCTCATTTTAAACATTTCTAGAGCCAAATAGTAGTACTCTTCAGTAGTACTTTCTATATTATCTACAGTATTTACAAGGTTAATGGACTGCTTATGGCAATCCTAAGAATCCTAACTATTCTAACTACATGCTGTACTCTAATTTGGTGTGCTGAAAGTTGCTAACTAAGGAAAGATAATGTAAGTAATTAAACAACAATGTAGGAGAAATGTGTTGGTTCCCTTAATGTAAAATATAGGTAATGATGCTAATAATTTCTAATTGAATTTAATTGTAAACTAATCTATCTTATAATTACGCTACGTTCTCCTAACTATACTATGCTTAATTATTGGATGGTAGTCTCTTACGAGACTTGTAAATTCTAGTTATCCTAGTGTAACGATGTTCATGCATAACTATAATCTATATCTAAATGGAAGTGAGTGGATTAGGTTATTGCTAGATTAATTGAAATGAAAAATTGTCACGTTTTTATATGTGTAAACTAAACATAAAGAAAATATATTTGATAGTGAAACTTCAATAAAACTCATGTTATACATCATCAATACATACAATTTCTATTAATATAATACCTAAGCTAAGTTGGTCGTCGCTCCATGTGAAGATGATGACGTCGCGTCTTCCTTCCTTGAATATTTACTTTTTACTACAGTTTATGTTCAATATTCACAGCATTTGGCGATGCTCTTGACGAAGTATATCTACACAGTTCTTTTTATATTGTTCGATATATATAGTACTTATCGATGCTGGTGATAACGAATATATATACAGTTCTTATTTACAATGTTCGACCTCAATGTCAATTATCGATGCTGGTGATACAGAATATCTACACCGTTCTATTAACACTGACTACTCTGTCTGACAACAACTCTGCTGTTGCTTGTTGATGTCGATGACTGTGTTGTGTCCTCTTTCTGTTGCACTTTGAAGTTCGAGGGTCTAGTCAGCAAATCTGCCAACGTGTTTCTGCTACCCTTAATGTGCCTTACAGAAAATGAGTAATTCTGAAGTATAAGAGCCCAACGATATATTCTGTTGTTCTTGGGAACTCCTGTTTCCATGACTGTCAGCGGGGAGTTGTCAGTTTCGACGACAAAATGCGTTCCTGCCAGGAATCTATGTAATTTACGGACACAGTATACAATAGCTAATGCCTCCAGTTGAGAGACATCATACCTTGCTTCAGTTGGAGTGAGCTTGCGGCTTACATACATTATTGGATGAAGAATTCCCTCATATTCCTGTAGTAGTACGCCCGCCACAGTTACTGCACTGGCGTCAGTTCTAAGAATATATTGTAAATCTGGGTTAGGTAACCGAAGGATAGGGATATTACTAAAAAGATGCTTAAGTTTTGACATTGCACGAATTAAAATAGCATCTTGTACATCAATTTTCACATTAGATTTCAATAGATTAGAAAAAAAACACTGGTAATTTCCGCCAAATTGGGGATACATTTGTTGTAATAATTTACTAACCCAAGTAAACTTCTCACTTGCTTCTTGGTGGTTGGCATAGTGAGGTTCAAAATTTTGGTTACAATTTTGTCATCAGTTTTCAAGTGGCCTTTAGATATAGTATGGCCTAAGAAATCTATTTCTTCCAATGCCAACTCAACTTTGGTTGGCTTGACTGTAAGTCCAAACAACTTAATTCTTTCGAAGACCTGTCTTAACGTTTGTACGTGTGTTGTCCAGTCTGTTGTATGTACACAAATGTCGTCTATGTAAGTTTGGGTATTTGTTACTCCATGCAAAAGATCCCTAGTAAGACGGACAAAAGTTGCAGGCGCATTGCGTAGGCCGAAAGGAAGAAAGCGCCACTCATATAGACCTAACGGTGTTGCAAAGGCAGTGAGATGGATTGAATCTTTATGCATAGGAATTTGCCAGTAGCCTTTAGTTAGGTCAAGTTTTGAAAAGATGGTAGATGCTGACATGTTTAAGATTAGATCGTCACAGGAAGGAATAGGTTCTGCGTCTGTCTTCGTGATAGAATTTAGCTTTCTGTAGTCGACGCAGAGTCTAATAGTCGAATCCTTCTTCTTTACTAGAACTATAGGAAAGGAGTACTCTGATTGGGATTTCTGGATTATCCCACACGACTCAAGACTAAGAATTTCCTTGTCGAGATTGTCCCTATAATTCAGAGGGATAGAGTACGGTCGACATTTGATAGGAGTATAGTCGGAGAGAACAATGGAGTGTTGTATCCTATCTGTCCTACCTGGAATGTCTGAGAAGATTTGTTTGTATTCTGTCAATAACGCTATTGTCTGTTGTTTTTGTTCGTCTGTCATTTTCGGTCCCAGATGTATACTGTCGATTGTCGTAGTAGTGTCTACTGTCGGTACTGGTAGTTCGATGTCATCGTCCTCTGTCTGATTGATTATTGTGGTTGCACTGAGTACGTCTTTTGTCTGATTGATTGTTGTGGTTGCACTGTGTTCGTCTTCTGTCTCCTGTTCTTGTCTTGAGTAATATGGTTTGAGCATGTTGATATGGAATATCTTGAGTTTGTTGTTCATTGATATTTCATAGTCAACATTTGATACTTTTCTCACTATTTTGAATGGCCCTTGCCATGACGTTAACAGTAAGTCACTTTTATCAGGTAATAAGAGTAACACCTCTTGTTCCGGTTCAAGGTGTAAGGTTTTAGCACCTTTATTGGCATATGGCCGGTACTTTTGTCCTTTTTGTTCCAAAGATGTTTTCGCTACGGTACACGCTTTCATGATCTTATCGCGTGTCTCAGTGACTACCTCATATGGTGATACCGTTTGTGGGGTATCTGAGGTGTTGGTTACCAGTTGGTGGTAGATGTTGAGGGGTCCTCTTGGGTTGGCCCCGTAAACTAGCTCAAATGGTGAGAAGTCCGTGCTTGCTTGCGGGACTTCTCGGTAGGCAAACAGCACTGTTGGTAACATTGTATCCCAACCGGATGGGTTTTCTGGTGTTACCTTCGCCAGCATGTGTTTAAGATCCCCATTAATCTTGTCCACAATTCCGTTGGCAGATGGATGATATGGGCTAGTAAAACATTGTTTAATCCCTAGCAATTTTGTAAAAGCTTGCGTTGCAGCTGATATAAATTGTGGCCCTCGGTCGGATAAGATGGTCTGGGGGAATCCGAAACGAGAAATAGATGTAGAAATACATTGGCTACATCTTTGGAAGTGATGTATTTTAGCGCCACAGCTTCTGGTCACCTTGAACAGAGATCCACCAGAGTTAGAATGAACCGATTTCCTTTGTTAGACACATGATTTAATGGTCCAACTATGTCCACAGCTACACACTCAAAAGGTCTAGAGGCCAATGTTGTTGGTTGGACTTCTAGCTGTGACATGTTTACCCTTTTTCACTAAACGTTGACAAATAGTACATGAACGACAGAAATGCTTTATGTCTTTACAAAATTTAGGCCAATAGAAATGAGATAAAATTCTGGCTTCTTGTTTTATCGTAACCCATATGGCCAGCAAACGGCGAATCGTGTGCGATTCGTAAGACTGTTGTCAATGTTTCAATGGTAGAACCGTTTGCTGGATTTCGTGGCTATCTCTCTTGTATGTTCTAGTGAGAATACCATTCTTTAATCTAAAATACCACTGACGCGGTTTTCGTCAATTTTGGATTTCTCACCTACAAATCTAAAATAGGGTGTCACTGTTGGGTCGGCGCGTTGCGCCTTTATGAAATCTTCTGTGGTGGTGTTGTCTATTGTACCACTAGGTGAGATTAGATGGAGCATTTCTTTTTGTAGGTCGTCTTGTTGTTTACTTGTTTCAGACCTAGTTACAGCATTAGCCTTATCTGAATAGGTTTCTCTCCAGGCTTTTATTTCTTTAGCGGTACAATTCTTCACTTCTGGCAGACATCCGATTATCAGATCAGTACACGGGTTATGCAAGATGGCGCACGTAATGTGCCGGACAAGAAAGGAGTGTTTATACGGGCTGTTGCTAACGGGTACTTTTCTATATTACCCGAAAAAGTTCGGCATTTTACGAACCCGCCTGTATAGTCTTCTGGCTTAGCCAGTTCCTTCCTTAGACCGATAATGGTACTCCCGCTATCGATTAACAGTTGGCAAGGCTTATCATTCACCATTCCGTAGTGGAATTCTAGTTTGCCTCTGGAGGCAACTGCTGCGTTTGCGTTTTCACTTGAAAACGGCACTGTATGCCCGCATTTCAGCACTCCGTCTTCATGGAACTGATGACATGTAACACATCTATCGAAGTTAAGTACATCACTCGCAGCTACCACATTCTCTGCAAATTGTAACATTTCTTCAGTCTCACTTTCATGCTCACTTTCACTCCCAGATGATGTATCAACAAGTACAGCATTAGTAGCTCTCAATCGCTGACGTCCAACACATATTGAACTATAGTGGCCGTAAGAATGGCAAAAATAACATTTGACCGCTCGTCTATAGGTATCTCTTTTATCTTGTTGTTTCTTTACCATCATCTCAAGATGAGATGGGTAATTCGGATTTTTGTCAAACACCCCAAATTGATCATGACAAAATTTGCAATATGGGCACTGTGGTGGCTTGGCTTTCTGTTTCTCCCTAAATTTGAAAGGTTTCTGGGGTCTACTATTGGCAGCTGCCACTATCTCGCTTTCTTCGGTGTTAGTTTTAAATATGTACCTATTGGAAGAAAAATAAGCTGATCCCCTCTTTTCTAATTGTTCTAACTGACTCTACATCAGCTTGCTGTAGGAATTTGGCAAAGGGAGTTGGGACAGTCGAGATAATTTTATCCATAATCATCAGGTCCCTGAGCTTCTCATAGCTTTTGTTCACCTTTGCAGCGTTCAGCCACTTATTGTACAAACTCTGTACGTTAGAGACATAATCAATAAATGTTTCATTACTTTAAGGTTTTAATTTGGAGAACTGCACTTGGTACCCTGGGGCATCTAACAAAAAATGCTGCATAATGCGTTGGTGAATGTAAGCGTAGTCATTCCTTAGGTCTTGGGGAATAGACTCTATCACTTTTAAGGGCTCCCCTGACAAGTTCTCCATATAGATAATCGCCCAGTGTTCTTTCAGTATTTCCTGGAACTTTAGCTGAAATTCTACATTCTCAGTCCAGGCAGCGATTGAGTCACCTTGGCAGAATGGTTTGACTATCCCTTTGTACTTGCTGTACTTATTTTCCTCCTCTTTACTTTTCAATTTTGTGGTTGCAATATGCACATGAGATTCTATTTCCAGTTCTTTCATCTTCAACTTGGTTTGTGCCTCAATTTCCAGTTGTACTTTCTCTTAATTTCGTTTCTTCTACTTTTTGATCTATTTCTAATTCTTTTAGTTTGGTGGCATCAGCTAAGCTCTTTTAATTTGGTGGCTTCAGCCAATTCTGCTAGATCTTTTTGATGCTGTCGCTCCTGTGCTCGTTCTTCTCTTTCAATTGCTGTTTTCCTATCTGTATGCTCTCGGTACTCTTTCTTGGCCCATTGTTCTAGTTTGTCTCCACTAAAGCCTAGGTATTTACCAGCTTCTATGTATTGTTTTAGTGTCGACATTTTTGTTACTTGACACCACACAAAACCTAAATTATCTTACAATATTCCTAAATATTTATAGCATTCACAAAACTAAAGATGCTATTTTAACAGGCAACAATCAAAATTACTGGGGTACATATCTGAATAGAATACTTTCAGCTTTTCAGGGCGTTTACAGGGAGTTGTCATCTGCTTCTCTCCGCTTACTTTCTGAGGATGTTATGAACGCTTATACTCTGCACTCTGTTGTATAGAGCAGCAACAATTAATATTCAGAAGAAAAAAAAACACGTATTAATATTATACTAAACACTTTGTTTGTCTTGTCGTTTCTTCCGACAGGACGCTGAAATGCGAAATAAATTTGTTAACTTTGTCTGTCGTCGTGTCTGTTGTCATATAGTCTGTGTCACGTAGTTTTCACTGGTTTGGCACATCAACTGAAACGTTCCTGTGAAAACATATTAAATTTCATTGTTATCACAATTTAATCCATTTCATTACTTTACACACTTTCTTCAACGCCGTACATTCGTTCGAGCTTTCTGTCGTGACTTTTTCTCACAATTTTGTCGGTTATGAATTCATTCACTTTCTGACCACACTCTTAATCAATGGGTCTTAATCGTGGGTAATGGATTCTTTCACACGTTTTGACACCTTCTTAATCAATAATTCATAGATTCGTTCACACGCTCTGCTATTACTTTTACTGTTTTACTACTCTTGCACAGTAGGTCATAGGTTCATTTAACACTTCTGACACCACTCTTGCACAGTAGGTTGTAGGTTCATTTAACACTTCTGACACCACTCTTGGCCGCCTGTCAACAACCTAGATTATACACAGGCACACTGGCTACTTCATCCATACCTCACAGAAACCAGTTGTATGGATGGAAATCATTCTACGTTTATTACAGGCGAATCCGCGCGTACATATACAATCAGGCGGAATTGGCCTATTCACTTATACACTGCTCGCCTCTCAAAACCCACACATAAACCAATACAGTCTTCACTCTCGCTATTTCTAACATGCGTCCTCATAAACTACACAATTTCTAGGAAGATCACACAAGTCCTGTCTGGCTGACTGTCGAGTCCCGTCTGTCTCCAGTTTACACGGCTCGCTGGCTTGCTTGCCCTAAAGTCCCGTGCGGTCAGCAGAACTACGTGTGTGTCACCTGTCACGTAGTCCAGTCGTCCGGTGCTCGCTAACCTGGGGTTGTACTACTGTTCAGTCTGTTTACGGGAGTTCTCCCGTAAAATAATGTCCCCTGTCTTATCCTCGGGGTTGGTCCCTGCTGTGTCCTAGATATGACACGTCCGTGTCTTAGTCTAAGTCCTGTCCTATACTTGTTCTAAGTTATACCTTCTTGTACTGTCTCTTTCTATCTATTCCCTTGTAAAGGTCCTTATCTACGTCCTGTCTCTGTCCTTACCCTACTTCTGTCTCTTGTCCTATTATGTCCTGTTCCACACTTTGACATCTACACACGAACACAACAAAACTGTTCCAACTCGATCGTAGACCACTCATGTAACATGACATGTCACGTGTTAACTATCCTAACCAGCGCCGTTATCATGTCTCAAATCGGGCATCGACACTTTCGTTACCTCTCTATGTGTCCATCTAGGTCTACGAAGACTGAACATGGATCAACGTATTATACAGCCTGCTCTTTCAAATACTGCTCTATGGTTTGATTTGTCGCAGCACTTAATATCCCTCGCACACAGCACAGGTGAAAAGGCGTGTTAAATCGTAGAGTGAGTAGGGTGACCAGGCTTCACTGCCATAAACATACTAAGGACTCATGGCGGATAGGCATGTAATTTTGGGCTGACAGTAAGCATTCTGTTCTCCCGGACTCATTTTGCTAACCTGTTCATTGTTGTAACTGTCTTACCAGTCCTCGTGTCGATGTTATCGTGATCTAAGGATAATGTGCTATTTTATCACTGATCCGGGATATGTACAATGGTTTACTATTCCCACTTCGGTGTCGTCAATAAAGATTGATGGTACCCTATGGGCACCTTGTGACATAATCTGAGTCTTCGTTATCTAAGCGGTAAAACATGTGACATAATATACATCTTTATTTTCTAAGTGGTAAACATAATTCATAACAAACGGTAGAGAATACCACTAGTAGCTGGTGGTGTAACGGACATATACCTTCTGAATTATGTAATTCTGAATTTATTGCAGTCCCAAAGAAATCAGAAGCCTTGGAATGTGATCAGCATAGAACAATTAGTATAATGTGTCACATCACAAAGAGCTTGCTACTACTTATCATGCAAAAGGTGAGGAAGACAATATACCCTGAAATAGGAGAACAATGTAGGTTTGTAGAAGGAAAGTGTACATCACAGTAAATGCATTCAGCTATTGAACATTCTATAGAATTAAACAAAGATATACATCTTTGCTTTATTGACTACACAAAGGCTTTCGATAGAGTAAGACATGTCAACATGGTAGATATTCTTGCAGCTCTACACATTGATGGGAAAGACATTAGACTTATAAAAACATATAGTGGAAACAACAAACCGACATAAGGATTGATAATCAAGTGGGACAATAATGCAAACAACAGCTGTATTTCAGAAAATTAAATGTATTTTATGTCATAAGTCACTATGGTTGAATGAAAACATAAAATATCAACAATAAAATTGTACAAACAAATTGACAATTAAATTTCTACATGAAACATTCAATTTAGAAACATAAAGCATACAAGCATGTTGGGGGAGGGGGGGGGGGGGTTAATAAGCAAGTCACAACTGGCTGTAGAAAAATAACTAAATATGATAACAACTTGAAACTAGTTTATTTTTGTACATACATTGTCCCTTTATTTCTTAACATAATTTCCACCAACAATGATACGCGTATCCATCATTTTATCAGTCCTTCCAAACCGGCTGCCTAGACCTGCGTGCTCTGTTTCCATACTAATGGCGTAACCTTGAATGTTTGGACACACGGCGAAGAAGGATGTTTATATTGCATTGAAGCACGCTTTGCTTCGGACTGGTAGTGATGCACCCATGCTTCGTCCCCAGTAACAATCCTGTTCAGCATGTCTTTTTCATCTTCGTATCGACAGAGATGATGCAAGGACAGGCCAAATCGGTTCATTTTGTGTTCCTCCTTCAAATGTCTGGGTACCCACCTTGTGCAAACTTTCTTAAATTTCAATTGATCATGCATTATGCAGTATGCTAAACCATGTAAGCACCCTATTGCAGATGCTACAGAGTCTATCGTTACTCGCTTGTCATCTCTAATCATCCTTCACCCGCTTCGCGGATTCTTTTGTTGGAATCTCAACAGGACGACCAGATCGGATTTCATCAACTATTTTAGAGCGTCCTTGAGAACATTTTTCTACCTAGCTATGCACCGCTTTACGGGACAAACATTAGTCAGCATAAACAGGAAGCATTTCCTTATGAATGTCCTTTGCAGGCAGTCCTTTTGCCCACAAACAACGCACAACTGCACGCTGCTCTTTGGTTGTACACTTCGAAAGTACAGATGTCATTTTGTTTATGCGCTGCGCATGCGCATGAGACACCTAGCACCACCTGGCGAATGGGAATATAAAGTTCGATGTTGCTGTCACCTAATGTAGAAAACACCAACTACATTTAGCTGCTATCCCTCATAACTGTGCGACTTACTTATTGACTCTCCCGCGCGTGTGTAGACAATGAAAGTGATGGTGCAAGAATAGGAAACAGGAAATGAAACACAATTACACACGTACAGGTGAAAATGGATCAATGTTAATGGTGAGAAAATCAATATTAAATGCACAACACTCTCCTCGAATGCATACTCAGCCTTAGTTTTAGTTTATTCAAGTGGTCACATGCAATCACTATGTGATATTAGTTCAGACATTGGCTTTCACGAACCTTGTGTCTTTTAGAGATGCATACTACGCTCATTCCTCCTACACAAAGATGTCTGTTTTACGTTCCTATACTTGATAGTTAGTTTATTGATTACTAGCTGACGACCGGGCCCGGCGTTGCCTAGCCCATGGCGGGGAGCGTCTCATTTAATTCATATAAGTTTGTCATATAAATTCAAATACATTTCTCTAAGCGCACAGAGTACGCGTTCGGCATTGGTTTCCAGATGAACGTGCTTGAGCAGTGCGTACTCGATTGGTTTCCAGATGAATGTGCTTGAGCAGTGCGTACTCGATTGGTTTCCAGTCCTGCTTCCCGTTGCTCGTCTGTTTCTGAAGCTCGTAATGCTTTTTTTTTTCGTGCTTGAGGAAAAATTGTTGATGTTAAACTAAGTAACTATTTCAGTTGGATCCGCGGGAGTGAGAACAACATCTGTACAAAATTTCATGTCAATCGGATGTACCGTTCGGGAACGCATAAAGGACACACACACAAACAAACATTCTCTTTTATATATATAGTAGATTATTAATTTTTCATATTTTCCTCAGCCAGATATAACCCACGCTTGACATTGACAAAATGTAGTGTCGTAAAAATCGTGTAAATGTAGTGTGTAAAATCGCCGCCCTACAGTTACTTCATCTGTGGGTAAATCTAAATGCCATCTAAAGACATGTTTGACACGCCCACTCGTTATTCAGACATCGGTGATTACTTTCCTTCTAGGCACCTTTTCCTTGAAAGACTCATTTACAAGCATTTGCCGCAACCTAATATATGTTATTATTTGCAAACGGTGTGACATGTCAGGTCTTAGTCAGATATGACTGAGCTACCGTATAAAAGTAGACGGTACTACCTGCTTTCTGTTAGCGCCGAACGTTGAGCGGCGCTTACCAAACCCGACACCCCACATTGTGCCAACGGCTTCGGGGGCAAGAACGCAATTGGAAGGGTACAAGCCTTACCCTGGTGCAAGCTTAAGACAAAATGTCATGGCAGGGCAGACCAGGCCCTAAGCCTTGGTTGGCGGCTGGTCTAGGATCGAAGCTCCGACAGGTGGACAGTTAGAGCATTGCTTTGCTGATCCGGCAGCTTCTGCAGCTTGTCTTGTTCCCGATGTAGGGGTATTACCTTTCCTCTGGAGTGAACTAGGTAGGCCGAGAGAGGGATCATGATGCTTGGGCAACACATGATCTCTATATTTTAGCCCAGGCTTTGTGCTATGGAGAGGCAATAACTCCATCCCTGGATAGGTAAAAGTTATTATGCCTTTTTAAAGCACAAACTATCGTCTGTCAAGACGGCAAGGTGCCAATGTGTGTGACATGAAGTATAATGGACAGACTGGTAGACACCTAACCGACCGCTTCAGGGAACACCTTAGGGATATTATTCAAAACTATGACAAACACCTCTCTCTAACTATTTCAATTCTTCTGATCACACTGGAGTGGACGATGTATAGGTCACAACATTATAACCATGCTTCTCTAACATCTTCATTCGGATTAAAATTAAAAGCCAGTTAATAAACTCCCTAGGATGCATCCATCCAGCGGGAAGCACTACTGTTGTAGATGCAACTGTATAGCTGACTTCACTCTGTATAGTCATAGCTGCAGTGGCGTCACTGGGGTTGGTGTCACCCAGTGCGGTAAACTCTTGGTGTCACCCCTCTAGACTTTCACCATGGTCTTCTTCCGAGTGTTCCTGTACCATATATAATCGCATATAGTAATGTTTGTAAAATAAGTCAAAAAGTTAATAAGGACATAAGAAAGAAAACAAATTGAACAATATAACTTCAATACTTCAGGTAAAACATAAATAAAGAACTTCGACAAACTCGGACAAAGTTAAATTTTTGTTATTTAACATTAAAATTTCTGTTATTTAAAAGTAAAAGTTTCCCATCCTGGTCTTCAAAGCTGCAAACCTGTCAATCACATCATCAAAATCAATATCTTTCACCATATCACTTTCAATTGATACTATAGCCAGATCAGGAAGTCTTGACTGTCCCATGGTTGATCGCAAATAGTTCTTTATAAGTTTCAGTTTTGAAAAGCTCCTCTCACAGGAAGCCACAGACACACAGATCGTAAGAAATAGTTGTAGGCTTAGTGAGAGTATTGGGAGAGATTCAAGGAAATCCCAGTCAACTATGAATTTTAAAATATCAAATATTGACCAGTCTTTGGCTTTGTGGATATCAATATCTGCTGCCTTCAGGTGTCTTCTCAGCCTTGGTATTTCTGCTTTGTCAAATTTGCAATTTTTTTATTTTGGTGTCACCCCTTGATGGTGTCACCCGGTGCGGCCCGCACCCCCGCACCCCCCCTAGTGACGCCCCTGCATAGCTGTCTGGTTGCATACCATTGGCCACTCATTTCTTATTTGGCATTTCTAACAGCTGAATGAGAATCAACTTTTGTAGAACAAGAGCACATTTGAAAGCCAAACTGAACTCAACGTGTATTTATTTTTGACAACGAAGGGTTGTGTTTTAATATTATTTTATATAATAATTTAATTTTTAAAAAAGTCGCTTAAAAGTCGACTTCATTGCACCGGGTTTTATATGGCTCGGTCTCTTTCCGCAGCACGGAAAGCGTCGCAAAAAGCACGAACTCCGTAGCTTTTAGCGACGACCCACAGGAGTCTCCGAAACATTTAACTCGTAAACCGAAGGGTGCGGCCCGGAATCGAACTCATAACCTTCGGAGCACGAGTCAAACGGCTTGACCACTTCGCCACAGAGACTCCCTATAATAATTTAATGCTTTTCTTTAGATCTGTTTATGTTGTTCCGTCGCTGATGAAGATTTGTATAATCGAAGCGTCGTTTGTTGTGTGTTAGAATACGTATTTAATTTTTTTTTTTTTTATTATTATATATTGTTTGAATTTTGTCTGCTTGATTTATGCTCACCATTATAGTGTATGTTGTAAATCTATGCAAACGGTGTCAATGTTTAGTATGTCTCATCTTTTCGCAGTAGCTATACATATCTACTTGTTTGTTTTCTTATTGCTACTTCCTGCTGCAGCGGTTGCTTCTCTATATGTCACAATGGCGAGGATATGATCCATTCAGTTGGTTACACTGTTTAACAGAGAATCATCATCATCAAGTCCCATGTCGACTGGCGTACGCGTTCATGACTCTCCAATCTTTGGTTTTGTGGATCAAATCTACTGATATTATTCCTCCATAGAACCATCGCAATCCATCCAGCATCGCTTCTCTAGGTCTGCCTCTGCCTCTCTCTCCCTCGATCTTTCCAGTTGCCACGATATTCTCCAATACCTCTCTTCTCATCACATGACCAAAGAAGGCTGTTTGCCTCTGTTGTCCGTAAAGTCACCTTTATTTTTGTCCCGGGACATGCGGGAGTCGAGGGAAATGAACGAGCTGATAATCTGGCTGGCTCTGCACCCCCTGTAGATGGCCAGCCCATGGATCGTGCCGATGTTATTAACGTCCTTAGAGACATGTCGAGAATAGAGGACTTTGTCGTCAGTGAATCCACATCGCTGTCCTCGGGCATCTCATCTCGCACGTGTTGATTTTGCGAAAGTGTGATTTGCATAAAGTATAAGTTTGACATTGGTAGCATAGGGTTGGTGTGAATATGCTGTTTATTATCTGTCGTTTTGCGGACATGGGTATATTTGGATGTTTCAGTAAGGGTGATAGTTGATATATAAGTGCACTAGCTTTTTGACATCTGATTTCCATTTCTCTGTCCAATCTGCCATCTTCTGTGATCATACTTCCAAGATATTTGAATTCTTGAACTTGTTTCATAGTTGTGCTATTTATCTGTATACTTAGTTGGCTCGGCGATCTGCTAACTTGCATTGCTTCGGTTTTGGCTGTTTTTATACTCATATCGTATCTGCTGCAGGTTGAACGCAGATTAGTAATATGATTTTGCAGCCTGCCCTCATCGCTGTAAAACAGGCACTGATCGTCTGCAAGTAGAAGTTCATTTATTTATTGTGGATCAGTTGTTTCACCTGGAGCAAAGAGTTCTAAATATTCTGAATCTGTTCTGTCACGACTTGCTTCTTTGGATATTCTGTCCATGCAGATATTAAATAGCAAATGAAAAAGCACACATCCCTGTCTCACTCCTGTATTGACTGTGAACATATCTGATATTCCTTCTTGTGTTCTTACACACATCCCTGTCTCACTCCTGTATTGACTGTGAACATATCTGATAAACCTTCTTGTGTTCTTACACACATCCCTGTCTCACTCCTGTATTGACTGTGAACATATCTGATATACCTTCTTGTGTTCTTACACACATCCCTGTCTCACTCCTGTATTGACTGTGAACATATCTGATATACCTTCTTGTGTTCTCATCCCTGTCTCACTCCTGTATTGACTGTGAACATATCTGATATACCTTCTTGTGTTCTTACACACATCCCTGTCTCACTCCTGTATTGACTGTGAACATATCTGATATACCTTCTTGTGTTCTTACACACATCCCTGTCTCACTCCTGTATTGACTGTGAACATATCTGATATACCTTCTTGTGTTCTTACACACATCCCTGTCTCACTCCTGTATTGACTGTGAACATATCTGATTACCTTCTTGTGTTCTTACACACATCCTTGTCTCACTCCTGTATTGACTGTGAACATATCTGATATACCTTCTTGTGTTCTTACACACATCTCTGCCTCACTCCTGTATTGACTGTGAACATATCTGATATACCTTCTTGTGTTCTTACACATATCTCTGCCTCACTCCTGTATTGACTGTGAACATATCTGATATACCTTCTTGTGTTCTTACACACATCTCTGCCTCACTCCTGTATTGACTGTGAACATATCTGATATACCTTCTTGTGTTCTTACACACATCCCTGTCTCACTCCTGTATTGACTGTGAACATATCTGATATACCTTCTTGTGTTCTTACACACATCCCTGCCTCACTCCTGTATTGACTGTGAACATATCTGATATACCTGCTTGTGTTCTTACACACATCCCTGCCTCACTCCTGTATTGACTGTGAACATATCTGATATACCTTCTTGTGTTCTTACACACATCCCTGCCTCACTCCTGTATTGACTGTGAACATATCTGATATACCTTCTTGTGTTCTTACACACATCCCTGTCTCACTCCTGTATTGACTGTGAACATTTCTGATATACCGTCTTGTGTTCTTACACACATCCCTGTCTCACTCCTGTATTGACTGTGAACATATCTGATTACCTTCTTGTGTTCTTACACACATCCCTGTCTCACTCCTGTATTGACTGTGAACATTTCTGATATACCTTCTTGTGTTCTTACACACATCCCTGTCTCACTCCTGTATTGACTGTGAACATTTCTGATATACCTTCTTGTGTTCTTACACACATCCCTGTCTCACTCCTGTATTGACTGTGAACATTTCTGATATACCTTCTTGTGTTCTTACACACATCCCTGTCTCACTCCTGTATTGACTGTGAACATATCTGATATACCTTCTTGTGTTCTTACACACATCCCTGTCTCACTCCTGTATTGACTGTGAACATATCTGATATACCTTCTTGTGTTCTTACACACATCCCTGTCTCACTCCTGTATTGACTGTGAACATATCTGATATACCTTCTTGTAGCAGGGGAGAGAGCACACATCCCTGTCTCACTCCTGTATTGACTGTGAACATTTCTGATATACCTTCTTGTGTTCTTACACACATCCCTGTCTCACTCCTGTATTGACTGTGAACATTTCTGATATACCTTCTTGTGTTCTTACACACATCCCTGTCCCACTCCTGTATTGACTGTGAACATTTCTGATATACCTTCTTGTGTTCTTACACACATCCCTGTCTCACTCCTGTATTAACTGTGAACATTTCTGATATACCTTCTTGTGTTCTTACACACATCCCTGTCTCACTCCTGTATTGACTGTGAACATATCTGATATACCTTCTTGTGTTCTTACACACATCCTTGTCTCACTCCTGTATTGACTGTGAACATATCTGATATACCTTCTTGTGTTCTTACACACATCCCTGTCTCACTCCTGTATTGACTGTGAACATATCTGATATACCTTCTTGTGTTCTTACACACATCCCTGTCTCACTCCTGTATTGACTGTGAACATATCTGATATACCTTCTTGTGTTCTTACACACATCCCTGTCTCACTCCTGTATTGACTGTGAACATTTCTGATATACCTTCTTGTGTTCTTACACACATCCCTGTCTTACTCCTGTATTGACTGTGAACATTTCTGATATACCTTCTTGTGTTCTTACACACATCCCTGTCTCACTCCTGTATTGACTGTGAACATATCTGATATACCTTCTTGTGTTCTTACACACATCCCTGTCTCACTCCTGTATTGACTGTGAACATATCTGATATACCTTCTTGTGTTCTTACACACATCCCTGTCTCACTCCTGTATTGACTGTGAACATATCTGATATACCTTCTTGTGTTCTTACACACATCCCTGTCTCACTCCTGTATTGACTGTGAACATATCTGATATACCTTCTTGTGTTCTTGCTGCACTTCGGCTCCAGTGATCCATGGCTGTGATGTTCTCTAGCAATTGCCCTTGCAACCATAAACAAAGAATAACAACCAGATATTATTACGTAATAACATCATACATGATTCGTTATTTAACTTGTGTCATACGTTACCACAAATCATAACCAACATCATCTTTATGTTCCAATGCCGATACTAGTGAGTGGCCGATCATGTGTCACCATCTCACAGGAAAATCATAGAGTTGGATCAAATATATTTTCCTGTCATAAGTATGTCATATGTCCAATCAACCCATGCAATTAACGTTTTGTCTTCACTGTGCTTTTGCCACTAAGTTTTTCATTTGGAATACAATTTTCAAGCGTTACCTAACAATCATGACCGTATACATTGAACTTGTCTCATAGTTGAACTTGCCAACTTTAATGTGTTTCTTATAGGACTGGCTTATCCGGTTTTCTGTCCGTCCATTGTGTTTTATGAATTTTCTTCAGACACCACATTTTGACGACAATGAGATGGTTTGCAGCTTCTCTGCTGATTGTGAACATTTTACAGCATATTATATAGTCATACCTTCAACAATAGTTTTCTCGGAACAAATCTTATTGGAAAGTGCTTTCCATCTTACAAATGCCTAGCTTTACCAAATAGATGTTTATCTTTATTCAATTCTAAACGGTGGTCATAGATGTTAATAATATGTTTTGTCATATCTGTTGGTGACAAGATGACATATGTTATTCTCTTAACTTGTATATATGAACGGCAGGAAAAAGTAATGACGATTGCTTGGAGAAGGATAAAAAAACTAGAACATTATATACAACTATGAACAACAAATATCATGTTTAGGTAATGTGAAGAGAAGATAGACACCGGAGAACAATGTCAGTAAGACACAAACTCTTCCTATACGACTAAACATACTCGCTTATCGGAAGCCCTGGAGAAGTGTTTGGACAAGGGTCTCCCAGGGGGAAAACTCGTACAATAATCATCGCAACTACCAGGACAGAAAACACTAGGCAGGGAAACAAGCTGCTGATTAGAGGTCATTGCTTGCTCGGAGATGTTCGCCAGATGTGCGTGAAGAGCTTTATGTGAGTTAAGTTGAGACAAGAGCCGATATTACGATACTCGAGACATTCTCTTACGTAATCTGTAATCATCTTCAACAACATGCGGAGAGTCAACGGCACCAGCTACAGTCTGATTATGTTTTCGCCTTTCCTCTCCTGGAAGTACTGGATGTCGGTCAGATCCTATAGTCACTCTTTCCCTAACCATTATCACCTTGGAGTATTGGATGTCGGTCAGATAGTGTAGTCACTCTCTACCTAAATATTATCATCTGGGAGTAATGGATGTCGGTCAGATCCTATAGTCACTCTTTCCCTAACCATATCACCTTGGAGTATTGGATGTCGGTCAGATAGTGTAGTCACTCTCTACCTAAATATTATCATCTGGTAGTAATGGATGTCGGTCAGATCCTATAGTCACTCTTTCCCTAAACATTATCACGTGGGAGTAATGGATGTCGGTCAGATCCTATAGTCACTCTCTCCCTAAATATTAACACCTGAAAGTATTGAATGTCGGCCAGATCCTGTAGTCACTCTCTCCCTAAATATTAACACCTGGGAGTATTGGATGTCGGTCAGATCCTATAGTCACTCTCTACCTAAATATTAACACCTGGGAGTATTGGATGTCGGCCAGATCCTATAGTCACTCTCTACCTAAATATTAACACCTGGGAGTATTGGATGTCGGCCATATCATATAGTCACTCTCTCCATAAACATTATCACCTGGGAGTATTGGATGTCGGCCAGATCCTATAGTCACTCTCTCCCTAAACATTATCACCTGGGAGTATTGGATGTCGGCCATATCATATAGTCACTCTCTACCTAAATATTATCATCTGGGAGTAATGGATGTCGGCCAGATCCTATAGTCACTCTCTACCTAAACATTATCACCTGGGAGTATTGGATGTCGGCCAGATCCTATAGTCACTCTCTACCTAAATATTATCACCTGGGAGTATTGGATGTCGGCCATATCATATAGTCACTCTCTCCCTAAACATTATCACGTGGGAGTAATGGATGTCGGCCAGATCCTATAGTCACTCTTTCCCTAAACATTAACACGTGGGAGTATTGGATGTCGGCCAGATCCTATAGTCACTCTTTCCCTAAACATTATCACCTGGGAGTATTGGATGTCGGCCAGATCCTATAGTCACTCTATACCTAAATATTAACACCTGGGAGTAATGGATGTCGGCCAGATCCTATAGTCACTCTTTCCCTAAACATTAACACCTGGGAGTATTGGATGTCGGCCAGATCCTATAGTCACTCTTTCCCTAAACATTAACACCTGGGAGTAATGGATGTCGGCCAGATCCTATAGTCACTCTTTCCCTAAACATTATCACCTGGGAGTATTGGATGTCGGCCAGATCCTATAGTCACTCTTTCCCTAAACATTAACACGTGGGAGTATTGGATGTCGGCCAGATCCTATAGTCACTCTTTCCCTAAACATTAACACGTGGGAGTATTGGATGTCGGCCAGATCCTATAGTCACTCTTTCCCTAAACATTAACACCTGGGAGTATTGGATGTCGGCCAGATCCTATAGTCACTCTTTCCCTAAACATTAACACCTGGGAGTAATGGATGTCGGCCAGATCCTATAGTCACTCTTTCCCTAAACATTATCACATGGGAGTATTGGATGTCGGAAAGATCCTATAGTCACTCTTTCTCTAAACATTAACACGTGGGAGTATTGGATGTCGGCAAGATCCTATAGTCACTCTCTACCTAAATATTAACACCTGGGAGTAATGGATGTCGACCAGATCCTATAGTCACTCTTTCCCTAAACATTATCACTTGGGAGTATTGGATGTCGGCCAGATCCTATAGTCACTCTTTCCCTAAACATTAACACCTGGAGTATTGGATGTCGGCCAGATCCTATAGTCACTCTTTCCCTAAACATTAACACCTGGGAGTATTGGATGTCGGCGAGATCCTATAGTCACTCTTTCCCTAAACATTAACACCTGGGAGTAATGGATGTCGGCCAGATCCTATAGTCACTCTTTCCATAAACATTATCACCTGGGAGTATTGGATGTCGGCCAGATCCTATAGTCACTCTCTACCTAAATATTAACACCTGGGAGTAATGGATGTCGGCCAGAACCTATAGTCACTCTTTCCCTAAACATTAACACCTGGGAGTATTGGATGTCGGCCAGATCCTATAGTCACTCTTTCCCTAAACATTAACACCTGGGTGTAATGGATGTCTGCCAGATCCTATAGTCACTCTTTCCCTAAACATTATCACCTGGGAGTATTGAATGTCGGCCAGATCCTATAGTCACTCTTTCCCTAAACATTAACACCTGGGAGTATTGGATGTCGGCAAGATCCTATAGTCACTCTTTCCCTAAACATTAACACCTGGGAGTAATGGATGTCGGCCAGATCCTATAGTCACTCTTTCCCTAAACATTATCACCTGGGAGTATTGGATGTCGGCCAGATCATATAGTCACTCTTTCCCTAAACATTAACACTTGGGAGTAATGGATGTCGGCCAGATCCTATAGTCATTCTTTCCCTAAACATTATCACCTGGGAGTATTGGATGTCGGCCAGATCCTATAGTCACTCTCTACCTAAATATTAACACCTGGGTGTAATGGATGTCGGCCAGATCCTATAGTCACTCTTTCCCTAAACATTAACACCTGGGAGTATTGGATGTCGGCCAGATCCTATAGTCACTCTTTCCCTAAACATTAACACCTGGGAGTAATGGATGTCGGCCAGATCATATAGTCACTCTTTCACTAAACATCATCACCTGGGAGTATTGGATGTCGGCCAGATCCTATAGTCACTCTTTCCCTAAACATTGACACCTGAGAGTAATGGATGTCGGCCAGATCCTATAGTCACTCTTTCCCTAAACATTATCACCTGGGAGTATTGGATGTCGGCCTAGATCCTATAGTCACTCTCTTCTTAAATATTAACACCTGGGAGTAATGGATGTCGGCCAGATCCTATAGTCACTCTCTCCCTAAATATTAACACCTGGAGTAATGGATGTCGGCTAGATCCTATAGTCACTCTTTCCCTAAACATTATCACCTGGGAGTATTGGATGTCGGCCAGATCCTGTAGTCACTCTCTCCCTAAATATTAACACCTGGGAGTAATGGATGTCGGCTAGATCCTATAGTCACTCTTTCCCTAAACATTATCACCTGGGAGTATTGGATGTCGGCCAGATCCTGTAGTCACTCTCTACCTAAATATTAACACCTGGGAGTAATGGATGTCGGCCATATCATATAGTCACTCTCTCCCTATATATTATCACCTTGGAGTATTGGATGTCGACCAGATCCTATAGTCACTCTCTACCGAAACCATCTCTCCATGCCATGATGATTTATCTACTCCTCAATACTGTACATGTGATTGTGTGAAGAACGTACAGAAATGGACGATCATAAGAAAGCAAATATTAGAGTTCAAGTTTTAATCCACAACTGCAAATTAGTTGAAACTAGAGCATTGCATTATTGCCTTTTCCTACGTGCTAATTTGTGTTCAATATGAAATACAAACAATTTGGTTTATGAAGCTCCTGTGAAAAGATTCTTGTACACAACAAACGACGCTTCTATTATATAAATCTTCTTCGGGGAAGGAACAACACAAGCAGATCTAAAGAAAAAAACAATTGTGTAATTATAAAATAATATTAAGACACAACTCCTTCGTTGTAAAGAAGGCAGAAGAAATGTTGGCTTCAATTTGGTTTTGAAATGATACAAGTGCCAACATATTTATGTTCGTCCTTTTAAGTTTGCATCCAACTAGAAAGCACATGAAGACAAGAAAATCCTGCACCTGTAGAGGCGGAAGTACAAGCTACAAGCCTTATCTTCGAGAATTCGTTAGACGGTAATGCTGTCATTTACACAGATGGGTCGGTCGTTCAACGAGTGAGAAGTTCATGGGCCTTTACGGCTCAGGCCGGGGGAAGAATTGTGAAGGAAGATTCTGGTGCTTTTGTTGAGACCACAAGTAGCCTGACTTATGGAAGTCATGGCAGTAAGTAAAGCAATAACATGGCTCGAGAAACAGACATTCACTAGGGAATGTTTCCTTAGCGACTCAATGAGCATACTCAAGAAGATGGAGATAGGGTGGATCCGAATAGAGTGATTGCTGTCTCTGGAGCTGTCTCGGCTGGCAAAGATTAGTTTCATATTCTTGCCAGGGCATGCGGGTGTACAAGAAAATGAGCTGGCCGACAAGCCCGCAGGTAAGGCTAATGTGGAGGGCTGACGCGCCATGGGCCAGGCTGACTTCCTGAATGCACTACGAGAAGTAAGACTTTTGCGAGAACCAAGTGATGACTGCGAATCTACAACCATGGTCAGGCTGCGAGAACAGCAAATTAAAAGAGGTGTTGCCAAATAAGAACACTACGCAGGAAGTCAAAGAGGATTAATAAACCAACACATAACTGGTGTCGTTATCCGCTACACGCTGCGGATTTTACCGTGAAAGGGATCCGAGTACTTGTGGACTAAATGGTTCGATGTGCAATGAGGATGATCTATCGACTAACTAACTAACTAACTAACTAACTAACTAACTAACTAACTAACTAACTAACTGGTTTTGAAATTTGCTCTTTTTCTACCCAGGTTGAGTCCAATTAAGCTGTAAAAGTGCCAAAATAAGAAATGTGTGGCCACAGGTGTGCAAACAGTTAGATATGAATATATAGAGGGAAGTCAGCATAGTTGTACAGTTGTATCTATGTCGGATAAATTATTGGAGATGTCGATCGATGAAAGACTGTCGCGCCAATGCGTCTACAAGCACCCGTCATTCTTTGATGTGTTGTCATCGAAGAAAGACTGCCGCGCCATTAGTCTACAGGCGGCCGTCATTCTTTGAAGTTGGAGACACTCTGTCTGGATGTAAGTCGGCAAGATCTTTTGTTGTGGGAAAAACAGGTCTCCGGATCACAGGCCGGCCAGACTCTTTGAAGTACCGGGACAAGTCCCCAGATGAAAGCGGATTAGACAGCCAGTTGTTTACATACAGTCGGAAACGGAGAGAGAAAAATAGCTTCTCGATGTCTAGTGTCTAGACAGACCTGTGACGTCATTCAGACCCAGTATTAAAACAGTCGGGATAAACAACTTTGGCGGGAGTTGACCAAATGTTGTGAAACAACAAGGACGTGTGTGATATTCCGAGTTTGATTCTGGAGAGAGACTACAATGTCTTCTGTTGATTTACATCGGCGGACATTTTTCCTTTGTGTGATTTAGTAGTCTCAATTTCGAACCGGAATAAATATATGGTATTTAATTTAATAAATTAAATTGTTCTTAGGAATCGAGTGTAGTAATGTGCGTTGGGAGAATGTATTATAGGAGCGTCGGCAACAGTAGGCTTTCGCGTTGCTTAAACTAGCTTGCGTGAGATATCAATTAACTCAGTAAGTTAAGAACAATGTAGTGGGATGATGTTTAGGGAGATTGAGGATGGTTGGGGGGATAAAGGAAATGTAAAGTGGTAGGATCTTCCAATAGGGTGTCTACTGGGTTTCTGCACTTTTCCTTTAGTCTTTCCTTGTCTTACCATGACTCAGACCAATGTGATGAGCTCCTCTGCATTATGACAGTTTGGTTCTCTGTTATATATCTGAGTGCGGCCGTTGGCCTACACTCACCTAATAAAGGTCATAATCGGGTTGCTCTCAACAGGTGTGTTCTCTCTTCAACAGGTTCTACTAGGTTTACCAGGAAATACCAGAAATGTATGGCTCGATTACTGAAGAAAGTTTTTTCACTCAGCGGCTTTTGCACTGGGCCCGTAACCCAGAGGGTCTGCAAGAACCTGGCCTCTGCTGAGCAGGAACTGGTGATCATTTCAGAATGATTCCTCGGTGGTGGTTCTTATTATAATAGAGTACATATACTTACAATACCACCAGTAACAGGAATAATAGTAGTATATAGAAAACTGGAAAATTAACATTGTGTTTTCTTAATGGGGAATTCTTGTGAAACATTACCAATTAACTTTAAGTTTTCTAATTGGTGAATTCCTATGACCTTAACTACTAACATTTAGTTTCAAAGTGACAGTAAACATTGTTTTACGGTACACGTGTTATCAGATCACAGAACTTTTAGTGACCTATTAGTTACATTGTGTGTGTCAGATTCATGGTCAGTATTGGACTATATCCACTATTGGTGACCAGGTATCCGGACTATCCAAGAGCTATTGTAGGAAGTCGACATTTGGCCGGAGAGACGCAGCATTTGGTGAGGTCTTCTTGTTCTTGATCTAGGGTGCTGTTGTGTGGCCAGTACAGTGATGAAGCAGACTTTGATCCTGAGCTGTTCGGTCTGATTCTGCAAACACACTAGAGTATACGACAGACATTCTACATATACACTTTGCACATACCTGACACTTTTCTTTATTAAATTAATTTGTCATTTTTTTTTAAACTAGTGTTGTGTAATATGTTTTGGAAAAGAATGAGAGGGGGCATGGTCCAGTGGTAAGAGAGAGAGAGAGAGAGAGAGAGAGAGAGAGAGAGAGAGAGAGAGAGAGAGAGAGAGAGAGAGAGAGAGAGAGAGATAGAGAGAGAGATCCAGGGACTGACGGGGTGTTGTGGACAGAAAGCTAGGAGATCCTCAAGATAATGATATGGGGTTAAAAGAATGTGGGTGTTGATTCCCCTCACCCCAGGGACGACACTTATTACGACAATCTACAAGAGTATTTATTCACGGTGGATGGATGAATCCCAGAGCGTAGATTAACTGGCTTTCACTTTAAAGCCTAATGAAGTTGATAGAGAAGCATGGCTTCAATGCTGTGACCCACACATCGTCGACTCCATTGTGGTCAGAAGATTTGAAATAGTTAGGAGCAGGTTTGTCAGAATTTTAAATAATAGACCTAAGGTGTTCCCAAATGCGCTTGGCTGGGCATCTACCAGTATGTCCAATATACTTCATGTAAAATCTTATTTGTGTTCAGCCACTTTACCATTCTTGTAGTATATACATGGAGAGAATAGTTCTCTGAACGTCTGCTGGTATTTAGAGCTCATGTTAAAGTAAAAGAAGATATTAACGCTAGAGTTGATGTTCTCCATCAACATTGCAATCGACCATAGACTAGAGTACATATTATAATACCTGCCGCCTTCAGAGAAGCCAGGCTCGAAAAATGATATTAAACATATCACAACAGATGGTATATAGCATATGATTAATATACCAGCAATAAGTGCAACCATTTTCACCGTGGCTCTTTCTCGTTGGTTCATGGACGCAGACTTATCCTGGCATGCATTCGCCGTTTTTCGCCATTCGTTTTTCTGCCCTAGTTTGTAGATGAGGATTAATGTCAATGCAACAACAGCAAGGAACGCCAGTACCCCAGTTATGGCGTGGAAGAAGTAAACCGTCGGCTTGGTAATGTGAATGTACTTTCTGAACGCTAAACCTAGAAGTGTTCGGTTCTTGCCTGGGTGAAACTTCCAGTCTAAATACAGAGTGCCGCAAAGTGGCAGAACCGAAGCCAATGTCAGGACATAGATCAGCAGTATGATAGTTACTGTTTTCCTTGGTGTTATCATCTGTTTGATGTGTAGAGGAAAGGCTATGCACAGACATCTTTCGGCAGTGATATAGACTGTGGTGAAGAAAGTAATTCTGGCCAAGACTTCCCTTAATAGTCTAGTAGTTAGCATCTGTACCTCGGTATATTTCATTGGAAGGTCCAGTCCCACAAACAATGGATTCACGAAGATATTTGAAGCTTGCTGTAAAATTAAACTAAACAGATCAGAGATGGCCAGGGAGAAAAAACTAATATTGATTGTGGAATGAAGTCCTTGTCTATAAAATATGATTAAGTTTACTACGTTTGTTACTGCCCCTAGCATACTAATAACTCCACACAGAATCACGTAGTTAATTAGTATCATGATATATCTCTGGCTTTCGCTGATAATATCAGTCATCTTGATATTGAAGGCCAGGTTGCAGTCAGTCACTTGTGATGTGTTGCACACACCAGCCAGAAGATCCATAGTGACCACCATGATCTCAGCTAGAGCGATCACACAGAGAGTAGATACAATGCTGGACTAGCACTGGAAAACGGTAGCACCAGATGTGATGGTCGCTAATCAAATTGCATAATCTCCGGTGGTGGTGTTTGATGGCAAAACTGCGTAAATTAATGAAGAACGATTGTTCATAGACAAGTACTATTGCCCCCGAAAGTGTCAGATCCCCTAACATGGGTAGTCTAACCTGCGGTAAATGTCTGCTGCTGACATTGTACCAGATATGTCCAAGACATTGATTATGCTAATCGCCATGTACACAAGCACCATTGATTGATTGATTCATTGGTTGATTGATTGATTGATTTAGGAACCGACATCACAGCATTCGGGACATTCCAATCAGCGCTCCGTCCCCATCCTCAGCAGCCAGCGAAGAGTTCCAACACTAATAGTTCCAGTAGCAATCTGATTATATGTCCGTCTCGCCTTTCCTCTGAGCGTCGAGCATCAGGCACCAATTGGACAACTATGACATAGTGAAGATAAAGAAGTCAGCATGGCACACACACAAGGATGAATGGAACATGCCGATTCTGAGTACAGAGTCATCATTATATATTGAAATAAAGACATTGCAAAATCTAAAATTATCTCCAAATACGAAATCTATATCACACAATTTATTTCTCATGCTATTGCTATAGTCCCAAGAGTTCACTAACCACTGACTAAAGTTGTCCTTTCTTTCAGGCGTGCTATACTATATCAGTTAACCATCCACACATATACCATTAATACAAATTAACCCTTTCAAGAAGTACGGTGCCTGCACGTGCTTAACCTATAGAACATTAATTTCCAAGATAAGGAATGGGGTAACCGGAGACAAAGTATGGTTATAATATGGTACTTTACGGTTGTCGCATCCGGTATTATACCCACTTATAAGTGCACGATAATTGTTGAATTATCTCCGTCTCTACACTCTCTAACACTGCATAATAGATGCTAATTTGCTTTTGTACTCTATCGATTACAGAACAATTTGTGCTACTCAGTAATTTATCAGGTAGCTATAATAATACAATCCGATGTGCCTAGCAATTAATGGGAGTAATACGTATGAATGACATGTTTTTGAAGGATCAATTGTCATATCTGCGTGTTGATAGGTATTAGTTTATAATGTGCATCCACCGGGTGGTTTGCGTGGCTTCCATATTTCTTCCAATCGTTGCGTGACGTAGGGAACACAGATAATGAAGTCAAAAATCATTTGTCAGATCATATGCGATTGAGAAAATGGTGTTATCCCTTGTCTATTATGTTGACTTCTGGCTTGATGTGGTTTTTGTTTATAACCACTGGTTTCTTTCACATGCAAAATACCGATCTCAGACATCCATTTATAGACTGCATCAGTCCGTCGTCTCTATATGATGGTGGCATAAATAATGGTTCTCCATTTAACTCTCACATCAGAGCTAAGGTCATTGATAAGGGATGTTTACTCGTTTCAACGGGTTAGATTAGGAGCAGAGGGCCACATAGAAGTTTCGTATGTTAGTCTATACTTCAGATAGTTGGAGGTAAAATGGAATACCGACGATTATGTGTACAGTTGAACCTCGCTTAACGAACACCTCGCATAACGAGTAATTCGCATAACGAGCAAATTAAATTGTAAAGAATGACTCGCTGAACGAGCGACGTTTCGCATAACGAGTGACGCAGGGAGGGGAAGTCCCGGATTTTGCGCCTGCAACAGCGAGGACCAGCAGGTTATTTCTAACTTTAAGAAGCTCTACACCAGTGGTTCCCAAGCTTTTCAAGCAGAGGGCCATATCTAATATTTTCGGTAGTTAAGCGGGCCATAACGTTATAAAATTATAAACGTCGTGGAATATTATTCTTACCTTTCTTAACTTTCGTCAACAAAATTCTAAAACTTTAAAGGCAGCCAGTGTCAGTACTATACTGTGGTGATGTTTTGGTTTAAAATCAAACGTTCATTTAACAATAAATGTTTAATCAGTTTCGAAAATCGCTATTAATGTAATTAATTTATAAATGTAACTGTTCTTCATAATCAGTTACTTAAGTTAAGATGCCAGTTCATCAATGTCTGGGCACAAATCTGAAGTGTCCAAAGTCATAAGCGCAGCTAGGTTACTGTCGGTGAGTCTGAAATGTAGCTTGTTTTTTTGTTTTTTTTTATAACAGCCATTGCGGAAAATGACTGCTCGCATCTGTAAGTCGAACCAAAACGAGAAATGTATCTCTGGGCGAATGAACGCAAGTGATCTAATTGTTCGACAGACAATAGTCACCAGAATGAAATCGTATGATCAGTTGAAGGTTGCGAACTGAACAGGCGCATTTGTTAATATCTGAACATTAACAACCACGAGCAGAGTAAATTATTGCTCGCTGACGAGGCGTTCCGAGTGCATATTTTGAAATTATAAAAATATATTATTTTAAATAACAAGGCCTCGCGTGCCACTTACTAACAGCTGGCGATCCACAAGTGGCCCGCGGGCCGTGGTTTGGGAACCTCTGCTCTACACTAAAGAGCTCTTCGAGCGTTGTTTTGAGGTGACTGAAGTGACCAATCTTACTCTTAGAGAGTTTTGGAAATATCTCTTCCTCATCGTTGCCTGCCTCAAGTTGATCGAAAAGGCGTGGGAAGGGGTTACCAAGAGAACCCTCTCTTCTGCTTGGAAGAAGCTTTGGCCGGAGAGCGTTGTCGAGTGTGACTTTGAGGGGTTTGAGACAGTACCTGTAGAGCCTGTAGTCAACGAGATTGTGTCTTTGGCCAAGATTATGGGACAGGAAGTGGATAACAAAGATATCGATGAGCTTGTGGAAGAGCATAGCCAAGGGCTGACCACCGAAGAGCTTATGGAATTACATTGTGTTTCACAGCAAGAAGTTGTGGGGGAGAGTTTGTCCTAGGAGGAGTTGAAGGTAACAGCAAACCAACAATCTTCTGGCGCAATAAGAGAAATGCTGAAAGCATGAGAAACTGTTGCATCGTACATTGAGAACCATCACCCTAATAAGGCAGTGGCTATGAGAGCTACTAATTTATTTAATGATAATGCTGTGTCGCATTTCCACCAAATTCTGAAGCGTCGGCAAACACAAATTTCTCTAGACAGCTTTCTAGTAAAAAAGAATTAGGTATGTATTATAAATTGTAAATTAATTATTACAATTTTTTTTTCTACAAATCGAATTCTCATTCCAGGTTCATTCATTCCGCAATAGAAGAGGAAGATGCATCATGCTCCTTAACAATGTATATATAATCTTCTTTGAATAAACGTGATACAAAATATTTTGAGTATTTGTTCGGCCTAGAGCGCATTATGGTATTTTACATTAATTTGTATGGAGAAAACTGTTTCGCTTAACGAGTGTTTCGGTTTACGAGTAAGGTTCTGGAACGAATTATGCTCGTTAAGCGAGGTTCCACTGTATATGGACTTTCCACGGGGATGTGTTCATAGTGTGGTGACCTCCAAGCCCTTGAAAAGAACACCAGTCGATACATTAGCGCATGTTGTGTTGCAGTTGTACGCAGCAGTTACTTCTAATTTGGTTGTAATGTGTTACTATTATTATTATTATTATTATTATTATTATTATTATTATTAGTATTAACGACTTATATTTGATTATGTTGTTGCTTCATGTCACGATTGTCACTGTGGGCTAAGCATATGCCTATGTAACTATTGCCGACCCCATCGTTAACTATTTCCATTGCTGACACACCATAATGTTTTTCTAATGTACTATTTTGTTACCGTGAAGCTTTTCAATCAGTCTTCTGACAAATCAGCGTCAAACGTGTGTATGTGAATGCCTATATGTATATTAACCTAGGTTTGTGTTTGTACAGGAGTAATTGGCCCAGTGGCTTAGAATACCGGGTTTTTATTCGAGTGACCCAGGTTAGATTTCCCGGCAAGGTATGGATAATTATCTGTTGGGAATAAGAAGACAACCATAACCTGCACAGTTCCCGGCGATTGCACTAGCCAGGCGGCCTTAATTCTTTTAACTCTAGACCCCCCCCCCTCCCCACCCACCTTCCTGTTCTACTCGGTAAAGTACTATAGCCACAGATAACAGTTTCTCAGCTCTGCGTGTAGGCCTACACATCCTCTGGTAGAAGATAAAATACTACGCCCAACACAATAATCGAATGTGTGAAGAGCCGTTTGTGTTCTTCTGCTAACCACTGTTAGCAGATAAAGTTCTCGGTGATACACAACCAAACACACTGGCAGATCTGCGTGTGCCCCTCCTTAATTCTGATAGAAGCACGATTTCGGTGGGATAAGGCAATTCTATCTCTGTGAATCTTACATGCGTCAACATTTTGGTATAGAACGGACAGTGCACAGACTGTAACTTTCAATGTCGTGAGTGCATATCACTGATTCCACAGCACAATGAGATCAGATGTGTCTGATCTACAACCAGGCAAACTAAGAAGTAAAGGCATACTGATCCTAAGAACATGGGGTGTTAGGATACTTGCACAGGTTGGCCAATTGGAAAACATTAAGTGCGTCCCGATAATAATGAGAATAACTGCTGTATGTGAAGCTAAAGAGATGTGAGTAGATGACACAGGTAGTATATTGAATTGAAATTGGAGATAGATGTCCCCGAATCACCAAAGCCAACTAGTAAACGAAAATCAGAAATGGCACGTAAGACTCCTTAGTACTGGAACAGAAATATAAGGTAAGATTCCACTAGGTATCAAGTAAGGTTTTCTAATAGAAAGCCAAGAGAGCACAGAAAGTCACCGATTTCAGAGAGAAGAAAGCTTACTCTGGATGAACTGAAAGCGTGTAGTCTCCCTGCCACACTCAGCTCTCCCTTTATGATGTAAATGTTAAAGTATTATCCACTATTACACACAACACAGTTACACACATGTCGACAAGAACTTGAACAACTCCGTGTAATAACATCGCAATATTATAATAAATAAAACCCAGGGGGTATATGTTTTAGAAGCATCTCAAATATAACACAACCAAAATGCACACCATATACACTTAGTTAAAACTATCTATCACATGAAACTAACTAATATGTTATGATCTGAAACTATAGATCAATATGCGCTGTAATGGCACAACAAAAATGCCTTGATCTTCTTCTCTTCTGGGAATAACGATATACGTCGTTGTTTATTCCCTCTAACTGGTTTGAATCTAGAAAACCTTGGAAAACGTAGTTGGCTGTTCAAACATAATGGCAGTTACATAGGAGTTAATAGTCATTTCTATTAATTTAAGTATACTCAACTAATGTCTACTGGGCCATGATTGATATGAGCTAGGAGTCTCATGTTGTTTATGTGGTCTTTCCCCTTCCGGTAGCAGGAAGGCAAATTTCTTCATCATCCACTGATGACTTCGACCCTCCGGATACAGATGTTCTTAGATCAGGAACGCATCTCGAGTAAGCTATTCGACCACTAGGATACTGATGGTCATAGATCAGGAACACATCTCAAGTAGGCCATTCGACCACTAGTTTACTGACGTTCTTAGATCAGGAACATATCTTAAGTAAGCCATTCGACAACTAAGATACTGATGTTCTTAGATCTGGAACATATCTCAAGTAGGCCTTTAGACCACCACCCTCTGTCGAAATCATGGACAAAAACCATATAAATAATCTCACAAGAAATTTAGGGGGGGGGGAGGGTTGGGAGCGAGGTAGATAGATAAGATAGAGAGAGATAGCGAGAGAGAGAGAGAGAGAGAGAGAGAGAGAGAGAGAGAGAGGGAGAGGGAGAGAAAGGGGAAGGTATTGCTACATGGGTGCAGGTTAGCCCGACCTTTCTATGCTGGGTACGATCACTCCACTGATTGGATGTGACTATTACTCACACACAATTCTCCGATACAGGCATCTTACTCTCATGTCTGTAAGACATGTCTCATACATTCATGCTCTGTGCAGGTTAATAATTCCCATATTTCTGGAGACTAGCCGCCTATTTTAATGGATATATATCTTCAGGAATGACACTATCACACAGTCTTGTTAATATTCTTTTCTTCAGAGTAGATGGCCTCAACATGTATATTATATTAAATCCACACATTAATACATACTTAGAAACCCCATTCTTATTTACTCTACACGTCAATGTGTGTGTGTGTGTGTGTGTATATATATATATATATATATATATATATATATATATATATATATATATATATATATATATATAAAGCACATTTTAATCTATATCTATAAAGAGATTATATCATAGTGCATAGGATTACATTAGTAGCTCATAAATCAAAGGATAAGCAACAAGACACTGTAGTAATGAGAAGTGCATTCTTCATCAAGTGTGAGTAATAAGTAAGGAAACATATCAATTAAATAGTAGAGTATCTTACCAGCAAAGGCAATGATCATTATGTCATCCGAGTATTTCTCTCACTTCCTATTTCTCTAACCTCTATTATAAAACTCCCTATTTAAGGGACCATCCCTCACTGGTCCAAGTCTGACATCCAACTCATACCTGTGGCTTCTAGTAGCCATCAGCATGCGACAGCGGCCATATCACGGGCAACAGCTGTGACAGGCTAGCTAAACCAGGCATGGGTAGCCGACTTCGTGTCAAACTGATTGGTGAATTAGGGTATGCCTACCCAGCATGTAAAGAGAAGATTCGGCAGACTGCGAGGAAGGAATCATTCCAGATTCAACAGGCAAGACGGCGTTTGCCTGCAAAGCGTTGTGGAACGTAATGAGCACAGCAAGGTCATCCACTACACCTGTATTCGGCTCAAGTCGTCTTGACTTGTATTGACACTGGACTGAGATGGACTCAGGCGAGAGAGTGAGATCGACGAATTGCGACTCTGCCTCACTTTAATCCAATTCATCGCGCAAGTCATTCTTCATCCAAACGTCATATATCACCTTCAAGCCCTATGGCGATGGTCTAGCGGCGAAGCGGCAGCTGTGGGTACGATGGCAACCGTAGTCGCAGACTTGAACACAGGCGGCTCAGGACATATGATCGTCTTCTACTGACTGGAGCAGCAGTGGGTTTCGGCAGCTCCCTGAACAACTGAGCAGCCCTCTATAGGAACACACTGCTGTGGGATGTGGATTTTAATTTATGAGAATATTATGCTAAGCTGTCTAGGGGATTTAATTTGATTCTCTATTATGTTAGCCACTTGAGGTGATCATAGAATTCTACCATAAACACAAGGAGGAAAATAGTTCACTCCTGTTCATAGCTGTATTTATGAGTACTTCTCCATTCCCACTTATCACCCTCTAAAATTTACTATAGTGCTAGAAGACATTGATTGTTCACAACATATAAAAAACCACTGGTGAACAGACATCACATTTACTTGATGTACACCACAATTTTGGACAAAAAGTTCAGGTATTAACTCAAGATCTGCAGTTACATATATATGTGTAATGAACACTATGCATTTTCAGACAGGCTTGGGAATGATTTGCATTATCTCAATACATTTACACCCTTTTTGCCCAAGAAAACACCAATGTTATTACAACCAACACAACAACCACAAATTGGGTCTACTTTCATTTACCCTCATCATCATCATCAAGTGCCGTGCCGGCTGGCGTAGGCGTTCATGGCTCTCCATAGATCTCGGTCTTTGGTTTTCTGGATCAACTCTGGTGCTGATATTCCTCCATGCCACCGTCTCAATCCATCCAGCATCACTTCTCTTGGTCTACCTCTGCCTCTCTTTCCCTCGATCTTTCCAGTTGTTACGATGTTTTCCAATGCCTCTCTTCTCATCATGTGACCGAAGAAAGATGTTTGTCTCTGTCTTATTGTTGTATATAATGTTCTAGTTTCATTAGCCTGTTTCAGGCAGTCGTCGTTAGTTACTCTGGCAGTCCAAGGAATTCGCAACATTCGTCTCAGGAACCACATCTCTGTTGCTTCTAATTTCTTCTTAATTTGTTCATTTACGTTCCAAGATTCACTGCCATACAGCAAAACTGGTTCTACATAGCATTTCAGCACTCTCTTTCTTACATTCAGTGATAGTGACTTATTGCATAAGATACTCTTCATTTTCTGAAAGCGGCTTTTGCCTGCCCTATTCTACTCCTAATCTCTGTTGTACATCTTCCATCTGATGTTATAAATGCCCCTAGGTATCTAAAATTATCAACTTGGTTAAGGATTTTCCCTTCTATTTCTATGTCACATTTTGGTGTCACCATTTTCTTTGATATTACCATTGTTACTGTTTTCTTGATATTCAAGGAGAGTCCTTTCCTTGCACTCTCTGTTACTACAACGTCTAATAATTGTTGTAGGTCTGTTGAATTATCCGCCACCAATACTGTGTCATCTGCATAGCGTATATTATTTATATTATAACCTCCAACTAGTATTCCTGGCATCTCTTTGATCTCTCTCATTATTACTTCGCTATACAGGGAGAAAAGATCTGGTGACAAGACACACCCTTGTCGTACTCCTAGCTTTATCTGTTCGTAACTACCCTCTTTATTTCCCATTTTAATTGCTGCTACTTGGTTCCAGTAAACATTCTTTATTATTCTTAAATCTTTTCCATCAATGTTGATATCTTCCAACATTTTAATCAGTTCATCATGTTTTACTTTATCAAATGCCTTAGTATAATCTATGAAGCACAAATATATGTCTCTCTGTTTCTCTATTGACCTTTCTATTAGTGTCCGTAATGTATAAATTGCATTGTTTGTGCCCTTTCCTTCCACAAATCCATACTGTTCTTCACTAATTTCCATTTTTATTTTCTTTTTGATTCTTCTCATTATTATTCTGAGTAGAAGCTTAGTGATATGGTTTATAAGGTTGATTGTACGAAAATCTTCACAATCAATTGCTCCTGGTCTTTTTGGTATAGCTATAAATAAAGATTTCAGCATATCACTGGGTAAATATCCACTGCTGTAAATATCATTCAACATTTTGGTTAATATATCTACTCCAAATTCTCCCAATACTTCTAATTCTTCTATTGTGATTTCATCTGGCCCAGCTGTTTTTCCTTTCTTCATACGTTTCATAGCGTCAGCGACTTCTTCTTTCAGAATAGGTGGACCTTCTAAGTTACTATCTTCTGTTAATTCTCCCCTTTCTCCTTCATATAATTCTCTTATATACTCATTCCACCTCTTCATTATAGCATCTTCCTCTAATATTATCTTTCCTGTTTTTGATTTCAAACACCCTGTATTTATTCTTATTTTTCTTCCTGTAAGCTCACTGATTTGTCTGTGCATATTTTTTGTATCTTTAATGGAATTTAATTCAATTTTTTTTGCATTGCTCGTTTAACCAACTTTCTTTAGCCTTCCCACATTTATCTTTTATTTCTTTATTTATCTTAGCGTATTCTTGTTTGTCATTTTTACTCTGTTTTCTTTTGTCCATCAGTTTTAAGATATCTTCATTCATCCATTTTTTCTTAGCTATTTTGCCTCTCTCCGGTAATACTTCTTTGCTAGTTTGATGAATGGAGTCCCTTAACATTTCCCATTGTTCATCTATACTCTGTATTTTAGTTATTGCATTGTACCTATTTTTCACAGTCACTCTGTATTGTTCTTGCATTTCTTTATCTATTTTCAGAACCTCTTTATTAAGTCTCATGTTCTTAACCATTTTTTTCCCTCTCTTTAATCTTACTTTTATTTGTCCACATAGTGGTACATGATCACTATTACAGTCAGCACCAGGCATTGTCTTTACATTAATTAAAGCATTTCTAAATCTTTTATTAATTAGTATGTAGTCAATTTGGTTGCGTGTTTTCTTATCAGGGCTTATCCATGTGTACAGTCGTCTTTTATGGTGTTTAAACCATGTGTTTCCAATTAGCATCTCATTGATATTTGCCCATTCTATTAGCTTTTCCCCTCTTTCATTTCTTGTACCTAAACCATAATTCCCCACTACATCCTCCATTTTTCCCTTTCCTACTTTTGCATTAAAATCACCAAGTATTATTTTTATTTCTTGTGATCCAATTTGAGCCATCGCCATTTCTATTTCGTCGTAAAAGTGTTGTATTTCTTCATCACTACTGCTTGCTGTTGGTGCATATACTTGTATAATATTTATGTCTATTGGTTTGCCTTTGATTTTTACCATAATAACTCTATCTGAAATACACCAGTATCCATTAATTGACTTGGCTGTTTTTTCGTCTAATATTATTCCTACACCTTTTTCATGTGTATCCCCTCCAGAAGAAATTATTGTATGATTGTCAGCTATAATTTTGCCCGATCCCTTCCATCTCATCTCACTAACGCCTAGTATATTCATTTTCATGCTATCCATCTCTCCTAGAACATTGGTCAACTTTCCTAGCTCATTTAATGTCCTAACATTCCATGTTCCTACTCTAAATTTATTTATTTTAGTTATGATTTTGCCATCAGTAGCTGGATGACGGTCTGGTGTCACCTGTGGCTCATGACTGTCCCTACCGGACGAGGATGCCCTAAGACAGCCATTAACGTCCTTCACTAACTTTGATTTATGTTTTGCCATGAAGTCTTGGGAAGATAATGTGGTGGTTTCCCCTTGCCTTCCACATCCACATGGTGGTCTTTTACCTCTGCCTTTGACAGCCATTTCTGACTGTAAGGACAAGTGAGTGCCCTGCCCTGCTCAGCTGCAGAGTTGTCCACTTATTCCGGTGGATACTCGGTCCCCAGAGCTGTGTTAGCCACACCGTAGTGTGTTTCCATCCTCTACCGCGAGGAGGTGCAGAGGGATTTTACCCTCATAATTAAGGCAAATAAAGATCTAAGTATATAGAACCCAACATATAAACATTTGTTTCTGACACCTTTTACAATTTTCTCATTTTTTAAAAATAATGAGATGGGTGTCAAAATACTATACATATATACCATAACATAACCCTTTAGTTGTACACCATTACCAAATAAAACACTCTTTACCATATACATGGCATTAAAAAAAAACGCACACATAAAAGCAGTTGATAGTAATAATTTAATTAATTAATTATAGTGTTCCTTTAGGCATTGCGGGTGGGTATTCTTCTCCAGTGCGAAGCAAATAATATGGGTGGGAATATTGTGTGGGATTGTGAGTGGGGGATATGTGTGTGGTGTGTAGATGGATATGTGTGGCGGTATGTGGGTGTGGGATGCGTTGGTGAGGGATATGTTTGTGTGCGGTGCGTGGGTTGGGAATATTGCGTGGTAGGGGATGTATGTGATGTGCGGGTGGGGGATTGTGTGGTGGGGGATTGGGTTAAGGCATGTGTGGATGGGTGGGGGATTGGGTTAAGGCATGTGTGGGTGGGTGGAGGATGTATGTGTGGGTGGTGGCGTGTGTGTGAGTGGATTGGGGATGTATGGGTGGTTAGGGAGATGTGTGTGTGGGGGGGGGGGGAGTAGGGAGATATCAGTTGGTGGGGATGTGTGTGTATGGTTTGGGGATGTGTGAGTGGATGTGCGATGTGTGGTTGGTGGGGGATTATGTGCGTGGGGGGGAAATATGTGGTCGATGGAGATGAGGATGTGGGATGGCTGGTTTGAGGTGTGGGTGGGGAGAGGATGGGTGGTTTGAGGTGTGGGTGGAGAGAGGATGTGTGGGTTAGGATGTGTATGTGGGTGGGCGTGGGATGTGTGGGTTTTTCGGAGAATGCTTGGGGGTGGCGAGTGTGTTTTGGTGGGGGGAACAGGTGAAGGCAATGTGTGTGGGTGGGGGATGGGTCGGTTGGTGGGGTATGTATGTGTCCCTTGGTGTGTGTGTGTGGGTAGGTGGGGGTGTGTGTGTGGGTGGGGTGATGTATGGGTAGGTGGGAGATGAGCCCCATAACATGGTAATTTGCCTTGTTTATGTTTACAACATTCATTTCACAATGATTATTTTTCTTCCTATGTAAATGTAAAATGCTCTTGATGAACGAAAGACGAGTGATTGGAAAGGCCGAATGTAAGACGGGCCTGCGCACCCAATTTGTGACCCTAATAAAGTTGATTTGATTTGATTTGATCTATCTATCTATCTATCTATCTATCTATCTATCTATCTATCTATTTATCTATCTATCTATCTATCTATCTATCTATCTATCTATCTATCTATCTATCTATCTATCTATCTATCTATCTATCTATCTATCTATCTAACTATCTATCTATCTATCTATCTATCTATCTATCTATCTGCCTACCTGCCTGCCTGCCCGCCCGCCTGCCTGCCTGCCTGCCTGCCTGCCTGCTCCTTATCTATCTATCTATCTATCTATCTATCTATCTATCTATCTATCTATCTATCTATCTATTTATCTATCTATCTATCTGCCTACCTGCCTGCCTGCCTGCTTGCCTTCCCGCCCGCCTGCCTGCCTCCCTGCCTGCTTATCTATCTATCTATTATCTATCTATCTATCTATCTATCTATCTATCTATCTATCTATCTATCTATCTATCTATATAACTATCTATCTATCTATCTATCTATCTATCTGCCTACCTGCCTGCCGGCCGGCCGACCAACCGACCGACCGACCGATATCTATCTATCTATCTATCTATCTATCTATCTATCTATCTATCTATCTATCTATCTATCTATCTATCTATCTATCTATCTATCTATCTATCTATCTGTCTGCCTACCTGCCTGCCCGCCCGCCTGCCTGCCTGCCTTCTTATCTATCTATCTATCTATCTATCTATCTATCTATCTATCTATCTATCTATCTATCTATCTATCTATCTATCTATCTATCTATCTATCTATCTATCTATCTATCTATCTATCTGCCTACCTGCCTGCCTGCCTGCCTGCCTGCCGGCCGGCCGACCGACCGACCCACCCACCCAGTCAGCCAGGCAGCCAGCCATCCACCCACCCACCCACCCACCCACCTACCTTTCTGCCTACCTACCTACCTACCTTTTCTGTCTGTTTGTCTGTCTGTCTGTCTGACTGACTGACTGTCTGTCTGTCTGTCTGTCTGTCTGTCTGTCTGTCCTCGCTATTAAATATTGATAAATGTTACTGGAAAAAACGTCAGGACCATATGTTGAAAGAGGAAGAGGACTATTGGAGAAAGGATGGATTGAAGGTTGTATGTTCGATTCCGGGCCGCGTCCTTCATTTCAAGAGTGAATTATTTTTCGGACACTCCCGAGGGTCGTCGCTGGAGCTACGGAGTTCGTGCTTTGTGCGACGCTTTCCGTGCTGCGGAAAGAAACTGAGCCATATGGGATAAAAACCCGGTGCAATGCAGCCGACCCTGTCGATTGTAAGCTACTTCTTTCATTGCACCCACTTCCATACGAATCCGGATACGCCTGTGGTTGTCATCTGAATTTGCAGGTCCCCATTACCGTAAACAGAACTTTTTTTAGCGAGAAATCACTAGTTGTTAAGCAAAACATCAAAGGAATGTCGCCGCTTTCAATGATTTAAGTTTTTTTTTTGCACCTATCAAAGACATATTCCTTGGGTGGGGGTAAATATAAGACGGCTGGAAAAATTTCATAACGATGCAACAGACAGTTTTCAAAATAATTGATCGTGAATGAAGGCAAACAAATGTGGACATACTATAGTTGCATATCCTTTACAGGACGTGGCTGTCACACCAAAAATTTTTGCTGTTGTGATCTCTTGGCTAGTTTACGTTCAGTAGTTTGCCATTATTTTCTGAACGAATAGCACCCATACCATTTCGCAAAAAACAAGCGCAAGGCGGTCTGCTGCCAAATCGCCCCAGATGTGTTTAACTCATATGTATGTGGTGTTTAATTTATATTTTTGTAAGTGTGTTAGTATTGTTAATGCAAAGTTCATTCTATGAAAATGTAACATCTTTTGATCAGATGTCTCACTTTTGTTGTAACAATCTATTTATCTTAGATATGTACGCATTTCTTTGCAGTACTTGATGTCCCAACGGACTTGGCCTATGAGGCAAAGGTCTGGTGATGGGCTTGTTGTTGTTGTTTGATATCTTCTTTTTTGCGTTCATCCGGAGTGTTTTTTCAGATGTGATTGCGGTGTGTCCGGTTAGGCACCCTTGGGCTGAAACCCTTAGGCCAACACATCCGACTTTTAGTGTCCAATTTTGACCAGGTTAGCATACCTGGGAGACTCTCTCTTGTGTGGTACCGTCCACATCCCAGCTTGTCAAGTTGGAACAGTCGAAGACTTCACGATCATCCCTCAATGGAAGGCAAGGACAGTCCATGGCATTTTCTGATATCCAGGGCGGCTTCCATAGTTGCAGAGCCGACACATAGCGCCCTGGTGCTGGGCTCACCAAGGGAATCGTCACGTCCTGCTCATGGCTGCTTTAAATCCTCACTTCAATATATTGGGCATTTAGTTCGCCCCGGGCCGTTCCCGCACAAACCAGAGTGGTCTGCAGATGGTATCCACTCAGCGAGTTTTCGATTCGGACATGTGCGGACGACATCCACAAGGTAAGCTTTCGCTTCGGACTTCCACGCAATGGATTCGCTAGCCAAGCATTCCATTTCGTGTTAATGAGACGTTTTACCACCTTTCACTACACTCTCTACGAGTTTATAGATGTTTTTAGTAACCATTTCGTGTGACAGGTGCACTTTTCTACCTTTAGGTACTCACTCACGAGGTAGGCTACATGTGCTTCTGGCTCAGCACCTTACCTCCGTGCATCAGTGAGCGAGAAAACGACCAGGCCCTCTCGTCCGGGGATCCCTCATATTCCCAAGCTGAGAGCCTTCGGACATGTATCTGATCTAAGCATGTAGCGTGCTCAGCATCTAACTTCCGTTTTGCAGTAGGTGAGAATCGGCCCGGCTCTCACATCCAAGGGTTAATGGCTTAGGGGCATTCAGCCATATCCCTCAGATGGGAGCTTTAGAGTATGTGTCTGGACCAAGAATGTGTGGCTTAGTGTGCCTGATTTGGATTTATGACTGCTATAGTCAGTCTACCTGCAGAGCAGCAGGTTGTGTCCATATTAGTCTGGCCCCTATCCCAAATCCTGTCCGACACATAGTTGTGCTTCCGCCAGCATAGCTCTTGGGGTCAATGGGACACTCAAGCCACCCCCCCCCCCCCCCCACCGCGGCAAGGTGGAGACACGTCGGGGGGAGGATTATGTGATATGAGACCGCAATTGTCTATTGTATTTGTTATTAAACTTCAATGTGTGTATAAAAATTAGTTGCACCCTAAACTGTAGAACTGGATAAATAAAAGAGCTTATTGTATTATTCTTGATTTGTTTATTTAATCTGTAAGTTTAGTTTGTACGTTTACTATTGCTACCACAACATAACATATGTAATCATTGTCTGGGCTTAAACATGATGGTTCCAGTCTGAACATCAATAATAGTTTTTACCTCTGTCTATTTACAGCAGTGGATATTTACCGAGTGATATGCTGAAATCTGTATGTATAGCTATACCTAAAAGACCAGGAGCAATTGAATGTGAAAACAATTAATCTCATAAACCATATCACTAAGCTTCTACTCAGAATCATAATGAGAAGAACCAGAAAGAAAATAAAAATGGAAATTAGTGAAGAACAGTATGGATTTGTGGAAAGAAGGGGCACAAACAATGGAATATATACATTGCGGAAACTAATAGAAAGGTCAATAGAGAAACAAAAAGGCATATATTTGTGCTTCATAGATTATACTAAGGCATTTGATAAAGTGAAACATGATGAACTGATTAAAATGTTAGAAGATATCAACATTGATGGGAAAGAATTAAGAATAATAAAGAATATTTACTGGAGCCAAGTAGCAGTAATTAAAATGGGAAATAAAGAGAGTAGTTACGAACAGATAAAGCTAGGAGTACGACAGGGGTGTGTCTTGTTACCAGATCTTTTCTCCCTCTATAGCGATAATAATGAGAGAGATCAAAGAGATGCTAGGAATACTAGTTGGAGGTTATAATATAAATAATATACGCTATGCAGATGACATTGTATTGTTGCCAGATAATTCAGCAGACCCACAACAATTGTTGGACATTGTAGCAACAGAGAGTGCAAGGAAAGGACTCTCCTTGCATATCAAGAAAACAGTAACGATGGTGATATCAAAGAAAATGGTGACACCAAAATGTGACATAGAAATAGAAGGGACAATTCTTATCCAAATGGATAAATTTAAATACCTAGGGGCATTTATAACATCAAATGGAAGATGTACAACTGAGATTAAGAGCAGAATGGGGCAAGCAAAAGCCGTTTTTCAAAAAATGAAGAGGATCTTATGCAATAAGTCATTGTCACTGAATGTAAGAAAGAGAATGCTGAAATGCTATGTAGAACCAGTTTTGCTGTATGGCAGTGAATCGTGGAATGTAAATGAACAAATTAAGAAGAAATTAGAAGCAACAGAGATGTGGTTCCTAAAACGAATGTTGAAAATTCCTTGGACTGCCAAAATAACTAACAACGACTGCCTTAAACAGGCTAAAGAAACTAGAACACTATATACAACAATAAGAAGGAAACAGACAGCATTCTTTGGTCATGTGATGAGAAGAGAGGCGTTGGAGAACATTGTGACAACTGGAAAGTTCGAGGGGAAGAGAGGCAGAGACAGACCAAGAGAAATGATGCTAGATGGATTTAGACGGTGGTATGGAGGAATTCCATCAGCAGAGTTGATCCAGAACACCAACAACCGAGATTTGTGGAGCGCCATGGACGCCTACGCCAGCTGGCAGGGCACTTGATGATGATGATGACCTCTGTCTCCAGAATCTTGAATCTTCTAACTTATTCATATACCTTTTCTTGTTAGTTGGTGATGGTGGGAGGTTCTCTCTCTCTTTACTCTTTTTATTCTTTGACCTGAACGCAGCAGAGGTGTGCTCTACCCCATGTCTCCGTTGAAAAAGTCCGTGTTTTTGTTTCCCTCGGCGTGAGTAAGATACGCTAGTTTTGTTTCCAGCTGAAAGCAACAGTAACGGAATGGAACACGATTTCATTAAGGCTTACATTTGGGCCATTATCAAGGATATAGTGAAACGCATAGCGTAAAAAGACATGGATCAGTTTTTGGTAAAATTTTATTATAGTAAGTAATGTTAACTCCACCCTTGAGTAAACATATCAGGAGGTTTCTAATGGTCAGAGCAAATTCTCTTAAACACATGTTTCGGCCGCTTTATCTTCTGTACACTCTTAGAGAAGGGGGTCAGCATTCCGGCCAGGTCATGACTCACACGTGTATATCTCCTAATGTTTGAGAGGGCTTCATGTGGAAACATTACAACTGTGATAGGTAGATAGCAATTACTATAACCATGCTTTTGTCTTATAACCTGTCACTTGTCAAGGATGTCAGGAGTGTTAGGCACGTGAAATCACGGTGCAGACGAACATAAGAACAGTTTAAAGATTGCTGCCCATCTTGTGACATGCACCAAAGACGAGTTCAGTTATCCGTTTTTCTTAAATCAGTGAAGTGGTGAAAGCTATAGAAATTCATCGGCGAATGTTGTCCCAGTATGGCGACGCTTGCATGTTGAGTCCAGCAAGTGGATGAGTGGATTATGAAGTTTCAAAACGTCGTGACTTCTGTGAAGAGGTACATCATGAGTGGTGCATGAGTGGTTACTCACGCGTCAAATATCTTCTTTCTAAAGGAAACCAAGCACTTTATCAGCGCTGGAGGACTTGTATTGAATGCAGTAGTGACAACATCGAAAATGGTACATTTGCTCAGTACTTTTTCAGAATATATTTTCACACACACACACACACACACACACACACACACACACACGCGCGCGCGCGCGGGCGCACATGCACACGCCCACGCACACGCCCACGCCCACACACGCCAGCACGCCCGCAAGCCCGCACGCGCACACGCGCACACGATAACATGCACACACACACACACACAGACATGCACACACACACACACACACACAGACACACACACACGTACGGCTGTCTTTTGAAGTCCCCTCGTAACACGATCCTTGTAGGCCAGATATGTTATTTACTGATTATTGCGTTTTCCCGTCAAATTCGCTGTCCTGCGAGCCGAACCGCCAGCTATCTTGCCCGCAGGAAGGCGGACGCCTGGCACCTGGTGGATTTTGATCTGTTTACTTCTCACGGAACCATTGATGCTTTATATGCCTTTTTCGCACCCAATCAACTGCGGAAGGAATCATATTTCTGCACGCACACGGCTCTTAATCTGTGTTATTCACCTAATTCGTGTCTTGGTCAGCCCAACCCCGACCGTTTCTCTGCTGCGGAAAGTGACCTTGGATATTGTCTTTCTCACCGACAGCGATTTCCGTAATCCCACGGCAGCGGTAGTGGGACTTCGGACCATAATTCTCCAATCCTGTGTTCAGGTGCGCTAGGATGTCTCGACCACACCTTGCTGTGCAGGGTTCAAGTGTACCTTTCTTACATGGAAGGATGGTTGTTCGGGCCGACGCTAGGCAGTCATGGTTGGGCGATCTTCTGATTGACTAGTCTTCTTTACATGAAATACTTGCTTATACGCAATGTTCAATTCAATTTTTATATCTCTTATTACATACTAGATTGGAATATAACTGAGACAATTATTATGAAGGTCATTTATTTAGTTACATTAGTAACATTTTCTATTGCTTTTTAATTATATAACTGCATAGTTGGATACCTCTTGACAAAACAAATCCAACGGTACCTTATGCAAGTCTGTAGGTCATTTTTAAGCCGAGATATTATGTTTGAGATGTTTGTGTGTTGTGTCAGTTTATCATTTAATATAGACATAAAGGAAAAACGATTTTGACCTTTTCACTTTTTGTGACCGACCTACACACTCACACGGCTGTTGGTTACACTCATGCCAAGGGAGATTATCACAGCCACTGTCTAACTCAAGTTCAGATAATTACCTTGAGTTTATATATAAATATATAGAAATATACATCTCCATGTCATGATGTAATAACTTCAGACCGCGCTCGTGACAGCTCGCGCTATTCGAGGCTGTCAACGTGAGACCGCGAAGCGGAGATCAATTTTGACCAGAGAATTCGCCTTATAAAGTTACCCAAACATAAATGTAACCGATGTAACAGCCCCATATTGTATAAGATAGAGAACGGAAGACGTCGTTTTTGTGAGAATAGTGAGCGTTTAAGATGGCGATAGAAAGGGTCGGGTTTTAGCAGACATGTGCCGCTGGGGAGGTACCTGACAGCCCCGCTGGTGATTGTATAGTCCGATGAGAGAGTGACAATCTCTGTCACAGTTTTCTGCATCTGTAAGACGAGGCAGGTCCCGCAGTTAGTGACTGCGTTTTGAGATTGTGCCACCTACCCTCAGTTTGTTGGATCAGATTGCGCTCAAAGAGCACCAGTCCGTTACCTACATCTCTTCTCCAGGAACATCTGTCTGTTGCAACTCTTTCCCACGTGTCTGGATCTATGCCAAAAGTTTTCATATCTTGAGTACACACATCCCTTTATCGCATCTGGGGTCTTCCGGTTGACCTCTTTCCTGTGGCTAGTTCTCCGTATAGGAGATCTTTGGGAATACGTTCATCCTCCATTCGAGATACGTGGCCCAGCCACCGGAGGCGTCTCTGCTTGAGGAGGGAGTGCACTGTGGTAATATCTGCTCTTTCAAGCACATGTTTGTTTGTTATGTGGTCTTTCCATGATATGCCCAGGATACGTCTCAGACATCTCATATGGAAGGAATTCAACATTCTTTCCTGTCTTGAGTACAGGGTCCAGGATTCAGACCCATAGAGTAGTGTGCTAACAACACAAGCTTTATATACTTGAACTTTTGTACGCTCTGTTAGTCTATTATTCTCCCAAACTCTTTTAGTTAGCCTGGAAAATGTTGTGGCTGCTTTCCTAATGCGTCTGTCGATGTCTGTCTCTAATGAAGGATTATCTGATATTGTCGACCCCAAATACACAAACTCGTGGATGACCTTCAATTCATAATTAGAAATTTTGATTGACGCGCACCAGCATCTTGTTCGATCACCTGTGTTTTATTTAGGCTGATGGTGAGCCCAAATTCTTTGCAGGCGACTGCAAAATGATCTATGAGCTGTAGGAGATCTTCTGCTGTATGAGTAGTCATTGCAGCATCATCTGCAAAACGTAGTTCTCTTATGCATCTTGATCTTATTTTGGTCTTTGCTTTGAGTCTTGATGGGTTAAAAAGTTTGCCATCAGATCTTGTATGGAGGTGTATGCCTTCAGTGGCAGTCCCAAATGCCTGCCTTAAGAGAATGGCGAAGAAGATACCAAAAAGTGTAGGAGGAAGCACGCAGCCCTGCTTTACTCCGCTGCTGATGCTGAATGACTGGGATATTGAGCCGTCAAATAAAATAGGTCCCCTGCATGTTTTCGTGAAATGATTTCACGAGACTAAGAAGGGATAGTGGACATCCTATCTTTTCAAGGAACTTAAAAACGCCGCTTCTGCTCGAGGTCAAATGCCTTTGTGATGTCGATGAAGGCAATATATAATGACTTCCTCTGTTCTCTGCACTTTTCTTGGAGCTGCCGGAGTGAGAAAATCATATCGTTAGTGGACCTGTTGGGTCTAAATCCGCACTGTGATTCGGGGTAGATTCTTTCAGCAAGAATGTGTAGCCTTTTAAGGATTACTCGAGCAAAAGTCTTGCCTGTAATTGTCATGAAAAGGAGGGTTCACACTTGTCAGGGTCCTGCTTTCAGCAAGAATCTAGGCTCGTATACACTGACAAAATGTGATAAAAACACGGTCACGGAATGACTTGACGTGACACACAACAACTACAATTCAAACACTTTATTCATGCTGCTCACTCAACACAATCATGACATACATCGCGCAAATACAATAGCGATGTCAAAAGACAATCAATAGATATACAAATATAATACAATGCAATACAACTTACAATCCTACAACCCAAGCGCATTGTCTCCTAATTCATGCAGGCTTTCAATCTATACACGTTCATACACACAATTCGAGCCGCATTCAAACAGTCCGTCCTCTACAACATTCCCAAGCCGTCTGAAGTTCACCACTGTGAAGCTTGCTAATTGGGGTTGCGTCCCTGCGTGGAGTTCATGTTCCACGCCTGTACTGGCTAACACGCTCTGCCACAGCGTGGTTAATGTTGCTCATCGTTGCCTGGCCGTATTTGCCTGGCGCCGTCGAATACGACGCGTTATAACTGGCGGGGAGATTCTGACAGTAATGCTGAGTAGGGAGATGCCGCTATAGTTGTTGCAGTAACTTCTTTCGCCTTTGTTTTTACAAAGGGTAACGATGTTTGCGTCTTTCATATCTTGTGGTACTGATTTTTCTTTCTAGCATACAGTTCTGGGATGATTGTTTATTTCAGGTGGAATACTATCTTTTCCTGGCGCCTTGCCGGATTTGAGAATGTCTAATGCTTCGCTGATTTCTGTGAGGCATAGTTCGTTATTCAGGGCATGCATTGTGGACTGTTGATCAATAGCTTCAGAGCTTTGTCTCCGACAGTGTTCTTTACCGAGTATAGCTCTGAGTAATGTTCTACCCGGCGATCCATTTGTTTCGCTCTATCTTTTATGATTACCCCCTCTTTTGATCGTAAAGGGGCCATCTTATTTCCTATGGACCGACAGCTTGCTTGATGCCCTCGTACATGCCTCTTATATTTCCAGTGTCTGCACAAGTTTGAATTTGAGCAGAGAGCTGTAGCCAGTACCTGTTCGCACATTTTCTTGCCATCTGTTTTACTCTATTTCTGGCCATTCGCAATGCCTGCAATGTTTTCTCTGAAGGTGATGTTTTATACACTGAGAATGCATGTCTCTTTATCTCCAGGACTGGGAGCATCTCTTCAGAGTGTGCTTCAAACCAGTCGGTTGACTTAGTTCGCTTCTTGCAAAATGTTGATAGAGCTGTATTGTAGATGGTGTCGCGAAACTGACTCCATCTCTCGGTGGCCGTTACCTCTGTGGGGCCAGGCAGAGTCTCTGCTAGAGCCTGGGTGAATTTGTTGACCTTCTCTTTGTTTCGGGTACCGGGTGTCAATGCTTGGTCTTCCTTCTGTTCTGCTTCTGTTTATTCTCTTGGGTTTTATCTTCACCTTGCTGGAGACGAGTGAATGGTCAGTGTCACAGTCAGCACTATGATAGCTGCGAGTCAGCCGTACATTGCGGAGATTGCTTGCGTTTGGTGAGCACCAGGTCGAGTTAGTGCCAGTTCTTTGATCTGGGGTGCCTCCATGACACCTTGTGTTGAGGTTTCGTGTCAAAGAAATTGTTGGTCACGCACAGATTATGGTGGCTGCAGAATGCCAAGAGACGTTGTCCATTGTCATTGATCTTCCCAATGCCAAACTGTCCTAGACATGAAGGCCAAGATTTGTGGTCGGAGCCAACCCTGGCATTGAAATCCCCCAGGGTAAAAAGATGTTGTTTCTCTGGTGTTTCACTGACTTCTTTGCTAAAGTCGTCATAAAACTTGTCTTTAGATTCTGATGCTGCAGTTAGTGTTGGGGTGTAGACGCTTATAATACAAACTGGACCTGCCTCTGTCTGGAGGAGCTTCAGTATTCTTTCAGTGCCATCACTTGGTGGTGTGATGGAATTAAGCAGCTTCTTTCTGATAGTAAAGCCAACTCCATGCTCCCGGTCTCTCCTCACGGCTTTCCATGTCAGTAGAAAGTGAAGTCCCTCTCCTTGATGTTACCACATTCTCGGAGTCTGGTCTCTTGCAGAGCAACAATGTCTATCCCCAGGCTGAGTAGTTCGTTATTTATCACTGCAGTTTTGCGGGCATCCACAATCACTTTTAGATCGTCTGAGATTCCAGGGGTCATGTTTTTTATGTTCCATGTTCCCAGCTATTGGACCGGTTATTGTTTTTTTTCCCTGTTGCTAGGTGTATAGATTGCGGTCCATGTGTCAGGATTTTTGCTATAAGCTCCACACACTCTCAGGAGTAGATGAACCGTGTTGAGACAGCACCATATTGACTGGGGGATGCCCAGCTTAGGCGGGCGGTAGCTGTCTAGTGAGATACGATGAACTCTCCCACCATCGGAAGCAACCCCTGGCGTTTTGTTCTACGCCAATCGAGCATTAAGACTTATAACCGGCAAATACTGCTTCCCGTGTTGTGTCACCGCTTTACGCGGTGCTGAAGTGACCTCTTCAGGACACAAGCCTGGGCAATGGAAATTGGAGAACCAGCTGTTGCCAAGTAGCAAGTTCCCCCTCTCCACGTCGCTGATGTTGACCAAGGGAAAGGCAGCAGCCAGTGCAACTTGGCATCGATGCCGTCGCAGGAGTTGCCAGAACTATGTTGTTTACAACATGGAACTGCCTTTGGGATTCCATCTCCGGATTTGTCCTCAGGGTTTACTCCCGAAGCCTTTCCCATATGGGTATACCCGCCAGGCAGTGGAGGTTTGAGATTTAGAGTTCGCTCTCTTAGAAGAGATACCAACCAAGGCTGACGAGACTCTTCTGCCCGGGAATCAATAAGGAGGGAAGTCTACCATTCTTCCTTCCTGGCAGTGACCATACTGATCGGATGACCGTAGCCATTGTCTCTACTGAGAGATCCTCTGCCCACCGTCATTGACTTGAAACCATAACCAACAACTATTTGTCGGTTGCTCCAAAGTCCAATCCACCACCTGCTACCATGGCTTCACGTAACCCTATTAGGGGGGGGGGGCCTAAACGGGTACTCAACCTTGCCCAAGGGTGTCCCATAGGCTAGCGGAGGGAAGGAGGCAACTTACTTCTCCTTTGATAGGGGGTACCCCTACCCCACTACCCTGTATCTGTAAACTACAGATGAGTATATTGACAGTATTTGATGTAAGTGACTGTCATGGAACTCTGTCGGTCCGCCTCGGGATGTTTCCTTAGACCTGCGGTTGTGGTACGCCGCGTGTAGTTTCCGGGAAATGTCCGTTGAGACATCGGGCAGTCGGGTGAAGAAAATTACTGGTCAAAGGGAAAGAACCAGTAATTTAACACAACCCGACCAGAGCCGTTGCTCGCCCTTTAAGAAGCTTCCAGCACTTGGGTGGTGGAACAGGTTTTCGGACACTACGGCCTGCGCATGTCCGACGCAAGCGCAGTCGATTGTCCCGGAACAAAGGATCAGTTGGAGACGAAGGATGCTGGCAGGCAGTCGACATTTTGGCCCAGTGCTAAGTGATAGAGAGCGGGACGCCGTGTCTTGATGAGGGTTGAAGACCTTTTACATCATGTCCAGTTGCAGTGACAACGCTTCTCTTATCCACTGTCGTGCTGTTTGTGTTAAGGTATGTGTACAGCATTTTTTTCTTAACTAGTGCGGTGTTGGTGATTCGAATTATGAGATTTCGCTAACGCGTGTACTCACCGTCGCGGGGAAGGAGGTCACGTGTGAACATTGGTAATCTCGTGTTTTACGACTGTAAATTAAGCATGTGACAAACGCGTGTGTATAAGCATTGTACTGCTAAGATATTTCGTAGGTTAGCAACGCGCGGCTTATTTACAATCCTGTAGAGCGGGAAAATCGGGTTCAGGGAAACGAGACCTGTAATTTGAGTTCACACATGGTCAATTTTATAACCTCTAGCGTCGGCGTGGCCAGCGTGGCCGAACCATTACCCGCAGCGCTACCGGAAGTAGATTAAGGAGTCACTTCGGATATATCGAGTAATATATCAATGAACTCGGGCGAGTGCGTCGAATTGAAGGCACCTGTCGGCCGAAACCTCCGAGGTCGTTTCAAGGTCGTACCGGCAGTCAAGCTTCGGATCACATGGTGGGGCGACCACTGGCTTTCTTCTTGGCTTTCCTCAGATCTGTCTTTTAATTAGTTCCCTCGATGGAATACCAGCTTAATATATAGTGGATTCCTGAGAGAGTGATAAAGGGAGAAGGGACCGTTGCGACAGAATTGTTCATATTGAACATGACACCGTTCTAAATGCCCGATCTGGGACCAGGGAGGGGGAACGGGGTGTGGATTTCTGATACATGGGGATCACCCTGTGTATTTATTTGGATGTACTGGATTGTACCTACGGCATGGTACGACATCAGCGTTGGCTGATAACAGGAAGGAGGTTGAGGAAGTACTGCCATCGGCCCTCCTTCAGGTCCCTTCTATCTATAAGTACAACTAATGTGTTGTCTAGCTATGTTTCAGCTGAGACCCATATCTCAGACACCAACCTTGGCCCAGCCCTCCGTTCATCTGGGAAAGAGGATGCAGGTAGACAGCTGCCGCGTTGGTTCTAGGTCCAGTCTGTCCTCGACTGTTCGATCGGCGAATGAAAGAGTGCGGCCCTTATGGGAAGGGTCCACAAATCTGAGTAAGAGGGACCTAAGTTTATCTGCTGTGAGTAAGTTTGATTCATGGTGCTCTCACTGAGTGTTATCCTCCACAGGTTCTACCTTGTTGAGAGCAGAGCGACGATCTGGGGACGAGTCCAGTGATCCGGACTATGGCGAGAACCGGTGTTAGCAGCTTGTAAGTCCACCAACACCGCGAGAGGGACTTACCATCGAGAGTACGTCTCAGTATGGGCTCCAGCTAACTCATCGCCCACTCCACGTCTGATATCCCAAGTTGTTCGCCATGACAGCACCGTATTGCCTTGTTCGTTACTTCACCAGGCAAGTATCTGGATGTTGTTAGTGTCCCAGTTGTGAGCCTGACTGACTGCCTTCATGCCAGCTAGATATGATGTCTTCGCTACCAAGTGCCTGGTACCATGTGGTGCCTGATATTGATATTGTGGAAGAACTATTTTCTACTTTGAACTCTATCTACAGTGCCACGTTTCAGCGAGGGAGGTATCTGTGCTGTGATATCTGCGCTATGAGTCGGATGATCTGCGCGGGTTTCATAGACAGTGGGACTGCTACTACCATTGAGTGAGAGATCACCCTCTCGCTATACCCGCAGTACCATCGATACTTCCAGACGCTTCAGAGGAGTGTCCTAGTTCCTCGGCCACCCGAGAGACAGTATTGATTCCAACCCTAAGGTGATCCAGACTTCAGGGACGTCATCCACCGGAGTTCCCATGTACCAGTGAGTCGACTCGCCAACAATCCTGTCCAAGTGGAGAAACCTATACCTGGCGGAAGGCCGGATATACTTGGTGAGCGTGTCCGACTTACCTGATAGTGTGAGACGTGAGACCCTGACGATGATGACACTTTCTCTGGGAGGCTGCTCGAACCCTGCCACGTCTTATCTCTCATAGATACTGCGAGGCCTATCTCAGTATCATCATCATCATCATTCTCATTAATCTTGTATAATACACCATATTGTTAACATAGTTAGCTGCCAGAGTTGTGTCATGAGTTCAGGACGAGGTTTGAAAGGGGTAACGTCCCTTGGTTGAGAGTGAGGGAGATAGTGATCCTAGGGCTGAAGGGGTTTTGTGGACTGAGGTCACCTATGTCCCAGGGCTAAAGGCATCCCGTTGTTAAGGTGTGATAGCAGGTTCCCCTCAACCCAGGGAGTGCTGTGACAGTGACGAGCGCGTTTTACTACTAATATAACCAACAGAGCTGAACAATCGTTCACATGGAACTGAGGCAGCCGGTATGCACAGAACGGTCTTTGCAAGGAATGCCAATTCTGGATATCGATAATCATTAAATTTCCACCATTGTAGATGGTCAACCGATTCAGTACCTTTCTTCTCCATTTTATAACGCAGCAATTAATCAGAAGAGCTGAAGATATGATCTTCCGTGTCTGAGTCAGTGTCGTGTCCTCCTTTAAAGTGTCGTCCCCGGAGTGAGGAGAGTCAACACCCACATTATAATATTTTTTTCCTATCAATATCCTGGAGAATCCACCAGCTTCCGTCCAACACACTCCATGGACACCTTTTCCTATCACTCTCTCACTGTCGTACTATGCCCCCTCTCGTACTTCCCCAACGCAACATATTCAACAACTCTTGCTTCTAAAAATTAATAAAGATTAATTTATTAAAAGAAAAGTGTAACGTATATGAGACGTGTATGCGAAGAAAATGTGTGATGTGTTCTATAATGTGTGTAGGATCTGACTCTCAGATAAAAGCATAGTCAGTTCATCATTGCAAGGACACACCACAGCACGTTAAGTCAGAACAAGTCCACCTCACCCGGTACCGTATCTTTCCTGCCGGACACCGACTGTCATCTGTAGCTACCTGGTAATCCATCTTCCTAATCATCCGAAATAGATACTGTTTATAAATTACAGCTGATCATGGACCGGTTGCCCAATGCACATAATTTCCTATCGTTCTTAAAGAATGCACAAATCCTTTGTAGTGAGTATTTAGGTATCACTGTTATTGTTAATATACTTGAACCTAACTAGTGTCTATCTAGGTTCAGGTATCATGTCTTTTGAACTATTTCACTAGAATATATCACACCATGTGACAATTATATTTTAATGTTCTTGTTTAGGTACTAATGTTCTTATGATGTGTGTTGCATCAACAATCATCACCCATCTTAGGTGAACCTTAACATGCAGGAATCGTTATATTGGTTGGCTCTTCTGAGTCATGTTATGGTGAACACTCCTGATTATGAGTCCAGCGTAAACTTAATACCATCTTTCTTCTCGGACGTTATTCCTTTTTAGTAAGAAACATTTGAGTGTCCAACTGGTGTTATGTCTAATTGAAGTTGCACTTCATCAAACCCAGTGTTGAACTTCCTCGTAACTGGTATGGAACCTGTGAGAGAAACAACACATCTGGTGATAGTACTAGTCACTGATCCTACCGGCTGAGTGTAAGCCTATTGCCTTGCTCAGTTATTTTACAGCTAACTAAACTCTGTCATAGAGCATAGTAGCTCCTCACATACGTCCGAATCAGGCGATGACAAGGAAAGACCCATAAACAGAGTGCACAACTTCAGTGGGCAATCCATTGAAAGATCCCCCCATTGGACACTTTCCCCATCTTAAATCTCTCCAATTATCACTCCTCTATCCTATTCATCCTAGCAGAGCCAATTATCACTTCACTACTCTAACTAGTTTTCAACTAACAGTGCTAATCATCACACTCTAGTTTTAACAAGACTACTGCCTATATTAATTAGGCCTAAATAGACTATATTGACTACCTTATGCAAAACCCGCCTCATTCCGGGATGGCTGCTACACTTTGCCATAACGACACATGCTAGTTAATATTAAATTAATCTAACACTGTAGAGCTCTCCCACAAACACGTCCATCATAATCCACGGTTTTGGTCAACACTGTTTCTCCCAATCATGGTTTTTCAAACAGCCTAAAATTGGTCACGTGACGGTATTCTTTATGTCCACACAGGTGTTATTTGGGCATATCATCCATTGTCCAGAATCTATCCTCCCTGGCTCAATCAATGTCAGAGTTGTCATCACTTGTTTTGACTCCCACAACAAGCTAGCGAGTTCCTGTATGCTCCCAACAACGGGTTTCCACAACAAACCGCCAATCTTCTTGATGTCCGGAAACTCTACATTACAGACGGACTGTTTTCTTCCGAGCTGAGTACCTCCGCTCTCAATCCAACCTGTTTATGAACTGTCAAAGCGATGTATGGACTCATCTCACTCACTTCCAAATGTTCCCATGTTGGTGACCCAATGTAACCCCGTGCAGCTGCAACTATTGACCGTCCTGGGGATTTTGACATCCAATTTGTTTTTTCTGTTAGTTAAAATAGTTTTGGCTTAGCAGATAGGCCGGTTAATCAGAAAGCCTCTGTAGTAATCAACTGGTTAAACGCAGGGTTTTATTTTTGTGACAGTCAGGCTCCATTAACTTAATACACTTTTTATTTGGTTCACATATTGTTTCATTGTCAATGTCAGTATCATTCGTTGCAGCAGTCTCCATCTGCTCAACTGATATTTGTTGTTCAATACGTGACCAAGTTCGTTTTTTTGCATCTTTTGACAAAAGCTTTAGGAATTTTTCACAGATTCGTTAGCACTTTGAATCTTGCTGTTATACTTAGCAGTCAACAGTTTGTCAATAGTGCGGCAGGAAGGTTCTTATCCAGCATTTGTTGAAGGTCATCGTCATCTACTATTGATATTGGTCTGCTACTAGTAGCAACCCAGGTAGCAAGTGATGCTTGAATATCATATTGTAATGCAACACTCACTGGACTATCAGACCAACGACAAAAGTGATTCAAATTATCCTGCATCGAAGTAAATGACGATGCTGCAATAGACCGACTCACCTGAAGTTTCTGATACTGTAATGGATGTTTGTTTTGGAGGTGGTAAGTAAGCGAGGTGTTAGAACCATGGTAGGCAAACGATGTGTCACGATGAACGCAATAAACCTTTTCAGCATTTTCAATATTTCCATCCGTCAATACTTTAAAACCAAAATGTTCATGTAATCGTCCGGAAATTTGTTTGTATTTCTCCACTGCCATGTTGTAACTTTTAGACTTCCGGTTCATTTGTATAAGTGATGGGAGAAAGGTTCTCGATTAATCGTTAAAAAAATTTAATAGTTAATAAAAATTAAAGATTAATCGATTAATTAATCGATAATTTCCGCAGCCCTATTAAAAAGCAATTTAGAAAATGTTACTAAAGTGGCTAGCTTATTGTACGCCTCATCTCAACTCTAGAACAATCTACCACTGCAGATAAAATATCACCAACCCAGACATATAAAATTGTTAGCTATTTGAACAGTAACTATGTGCATATTAAGTGTCCCCATAAATTAGTTTGAGTATATTAAACAGTCATCTATTTGGTCTAAGGTTTAGTCCCCAGAGGCTAATTCCTATTAATATAGATCTAATTATTTTGAACTGGTCATGTAGTAACTGGTGTCTATATATTGCCCATCGGTGTTGTTGTTTAAGGTTAGAGTTATAAGTGATGTGAGTATGAAATAATGAATGAAACGAGAGAACTAAGAACTAAGTATGTTACAATGACCTGTGCGCCCACACCTTAATTTTATCTAAGTATACTTAATTTTAATTTTAATGTAATGTAAAAGAAGTGACATGGCATATACTGTTGTTGGGGTGTGAATTCTATGCGTCATAAAATTGTAGGCTGTGACATATGAGATAGGTAGAGCAGTTCCGATTCTCGTCACCTTTCTTTGCCAACGAATTCCAAGAGAGTTCTGAAAATGGCAGTGCACCAATAATTGATTATGAAGCTGGACCGACCCATATCCGCATTTTTCGAATAATAAAAAATAAAGCTTCTTCTTCTGGGGATTGAACCTCAACCACTGAAGTGTCAGAGAAGTTCACTAATCACCATGTCACTACTACACCGTTCTTGAAACCCTTTTAAAATAAAGTGCATTAGTTCGTTCTTTCGCTTGTTCCTACATGCACTACTGGTCATCATCGTCACCATGATAACCTTTAATATGTGTAGTTTCTAGATGTTCCTTACCAACGCAACTCTTTGTGATCTCTCTTGTATGCATGATCATCACCCGTGTGTGTGTTATTACTGTTGCGGTCAATTGTATTTACTCTGACCTGTCTTCCCACGCTTAGGATATATGTCCACTGTTGTAATCCTTGCAAAAGAAACGAAAGACAGAAATGAACAAAGAATGAAAGAACACATAAAACTAGAAAATTAATTAGAAGAGGGTGACGTAGAAAATGATTTGGGCACTCTTCCGATTGACGGGTCTAAATAGTTCAGCAGTGAATAAGTTAGGGTTAAGGGTTAGGGTCAGGGGTAGTTTAACACTAACCCTAACCCTTAACCCCTGACTTATTCACTGCGGAACTATTTAGACCCGTCAATCGGAAGAGTGCCATGATTTGCATATATAATGATAACTGCAGAAAACTAGCAGCTTGGCTTAAATAAAGTTGCTCAGCTGTTTAAAAACATGCACACATCAGGAAATAGACCATTTGTAATCGCACGCCACATTGCTGTAATCACAGTTGATTCCTGTCAGCAAACACCGCTTCAATATATTTAGGAAGCCCTTGGGTCAGCATTCAGCAAATCCGTACCCTTATGATTACTGGATGCTAGATTGTTAACTAGGTGTAAATATGACAATATGACAATAATGACAATAATGAAAAATACCAACATTTTGAAGAATTATATGAACATTCTATGATACTATGACGGTAAGGTAACTGAGATGGAGTTGGTGGATTTCATGTTATAGTTATGGACACGGATGGCAACATTAGAGCACTTTCAAGACAACGGACAATGACATATACAAAAAGACATCAACTGTGTAAGTGTAGCGTTAGTTTAATAGTGAAAGGTTAGAATGTATGCCATATAATGCAGTACACACGGTAATATATGGATAATCATAGACAAACGTAGCACAACCACACAATGAATAGATTTTAAGTACGCCACATTGATGTACAAATTTAAAACCAATTATCCTTCTTCCCAGCAATTATATTCACATATTAGTCAGTGCGAAGATTTCGATTTGCTATAGCTGTAATTTACTTTCTGGTTTCGGTAAACTTAGAAAACTATTTAGTTTAATTAGCAATAAACTCACTGGTAAAATTATAAAGGGAAATAGTTACATATTCATTAGCAGCGCAATTACGAAACATTCGAATAACAACAATTACAGAATTTGAGGTCATTTGTCTGATATTAACTTGGATTATACATGCAGTTTGTGCACCCTTCTTGCGACAATCAATAATTGCGACGTTATCTTCCAATAATCGGTACAGTTCAACACTTGGCGAGCATTCTTTGGATTGTAAGTGTGGCTGAGATTACCAGCTGTAGTGTGGTGCTGACTGTTGTACTCTTCTTATAATATACCACTAAATATATATCTTATTTAGTCAAATAAATTGACACATATGTCACCATGGCAACAACAAGCAAGTCATAGTCTCAAGGGCTCGTTGTTCTGGCACAGAAGTAAGTAGGCAGTACACTATGCAATGCACTTATCTAATGCATCATACGCAAGACTAGTGGAGAGGAAATGCGGTGATATAACAACGATAACATACACGACCGATATTCTCACAGAAAGTCAGAAATACTTATTCGCTGTGATAAACTATGTATTTTTCTGTGGAATTATCAGTTTATTTGGAACAATCACTAATATTGTTAACATTATTATATTTTATAGACAAGGTCTGAACACGACCATTAATATTAGTTTCTTCTCACTGGCTATCTCAGATCTGGCGAGTCTGGTCCTACAGCAGTTATTTAACGTATTCGTGAACCCGCTGTTTGTGAATTTGGACATTCCGATGATGTACACAGAGGTCCAGTTTATAACAACAGCGGTGAAAAGAGAAGTATTCGCCAAGATCACCTGTTTCATTACTGTCTATATAACAGTTGAGAGATATGTCTGCATCGCTTTCCCACTTCACGTCAAACAGATGATCACACCAAAGAGAACCACATTAATTATCCTAGGTATTTACATCCTGACGGCAATTTCAGTTGCACCGCTCTACGCTACACTGTACATTGACTGGAAATTCTACCCAGAGAAGAATAAATCTCTGCTGGCTCTGGCATTTCGAGAACACAAAGAAGAAGCTGAAGCTGCAGTGTACGTTCTTCATGCTAGTTTCGGGGTTGTGTCTTTTCTAGCTGTTGTTGTATTTACAATAGTTTTAATACTCAAACTTGGAAAGAAAAATGCCTGGCGTAGTACGGTAAACATACATTCAGACAAGACAGAGTCTATGTCGAGCAAAGACAGGGCCACGATATCCATGGTTGTGTTAATCGCCAGCATTTTAATCATTTGTTACACTCCGTCTGTGATGTTGTTTCTAACTACCATGTTTGTACCGCAGTTCTCGGTGGCAGGTAGGTACTACAATCTTTACTACAGTGTATGGACATTTGGTCTCTTAATGGAGAATATTAACTCCAGTGTCAATATTTTCTTGTACTTTAAAATGAGTACAAAATATAGACAAACTTTCAGGGAACTCTTTTCCAGTTGTGTGTCTTGTAATGTTTAGAAAAATCAACATAATGTTATACAGCCACAGTAATAATGTTTGATGAAGATCGCATATCCACAGGAGAAATAAAAATGAAGACTGAGTGATTCCAGCGGCGTTTAACACCTAGGTACTTCTAGCAAAAGAGTAGCATTCTTACGACATTGTTTTAAACTGAGACATTATATACACTTGTAATATAAGGCAAGCAGTTTTCCTTGGTCATGCGATGAGAAGAGATGCGTTTGGAAACCTCATGGTGACTGGAAAGATCAGTGTGCAAAGAGGCAGAGGCAGACCGAGACAAATTATGCTGTTTGGGATGAGACAGTGGCTTGGAGGAAAATGACCAGCAGTGTTGATCCAGAATACAACGAGACGAGATCTCTGGAGAGACATGAATGCTACATTAGTTTGGCAGGACACATGGTGATAATGATGACGACAATGGGAGCCGTTAAATTATCCAGATTGTCTTCATGTTATTATAGCAAGCTAAGGCATGCATTTCGAGCATGTAGTTATTGGAAAGATAGCATATGTTCAATCTGTGAGCACATCCAAGACTACAGCCAATTGTACGGAAGGATACAGTTGCAAATGCGTACTCTGGAAGCAAGTGAACAGTAACATGAATATTACTCGACATTTTAAACACGAACGCAAACCTATACTGTAGATATCTACAAGGCTTGACATATTTTATTGTAAACAACTGTCATTAATGCCTGTAGTATCTTGCGGTGTAGGACAGGCGCGCGTCTTGAACATGAGGTTTTTAGGTCGCCTTGCTAACGCAGTGGCTGCGAACTGTGCAGATTAGGGTTTCCTCTACCGCCCCCCCCCCTCCTCGCTCCCCCTCCGACAGAAACAAATCCATCATTTTACTGAGGATTTGAACCCGAGTCTCCCAAAAGAAGAAACACGTGTCATACTTAAAAGTGATGGTAAGAATCTTCAATGGGTAAACACCCAATAGTTTGTCATTTATGATCAGATCCTTGCCTTTACAACACAACCCTTCACTTTCTGCCTCATGAATGTCAACTCAGCTACCCAAGCAGCCACTTAAGACAGCACATGCAACTCTCATATTTGCACCACATTAAACGAGTGCAACAGACAGTCTCTAGTATCTGCTGGTTAAGTCTTTCAGTTAATGAATGACGATAATTGTAATGAATGCACTCTTTGGGCTTTATATTTGCTAAAGTTACGTATATTTCTCTTGGACAATGCATTAATGGGAATTAAATTCCCTCCTCGAATGAGAAAGGAAATCTCACAATTTTAGAATCTAAAGGCAGTTTCTAATAAGTACAATACCCTGCAATGGTCATTAAACAAAGTAAGAATGGAAGACTGCTGGCAGCGTAATAACACATGTAAAACCAATAATTTACTTACATCAATCCTTTGCATAAGGACACGACAACATAAACAATGAATAATTCCGAAATGCTTTAAAACTTAAAAGTAAGGGAAATAAACAAGATATATCTGTAGACCACGAAGAACAGTAGTAGTATATCCGGAGTCACAAGAAGGACACCATCCCGCACTCATACGTTGAGCCGATTCGCACCCCTAAGGGCTCGAATAGGGGTTCGAACCGACCCCAATTTGCACCCCTAAGGGCTCGAACAGGGGTTCGAAGCGGCCCCAGCAAGAGAGGTGAGCCTCGGTAGTTTAATTCTGAGTCGATATATTTCTCATAGCCAGTACCAGACCTCTGCGGTAGTATCAATCAGATATATTATTTTGGAATTAAAGATGTATAAGATGTAGGGGTACGCACCACGAACACGTGTCGGTGGCTACTGTTGGGGACGACGTGCCAGTGTAAGCGGCGGTGTAGGGGGAATACTGCCGGAAGCACAATGCGCGTCTCAAGAAGGGGGAGGCACAGTCGCCTGTACGAGCTGCGGCGTCGGGACGAAAACAACCCAAGCCCTCTGCCGGCCGTGCGGAGACTACATTAAATACAACAAACTGCGATACCAGCAGGAGTGTCCGGTCCTCTGTGAATGAAGGCGCCTGAAAGAATAAATATTTAAATTCCAGCAACAGAAATGTCCATTTAGAGAGAAGTGGAGTGTTGAGGGTACGAGTCCAGAATAATCATGATCACCGTAAAACAGTTGCAAAAGCAAGCTCGCCAGTATAGGATGCCATACAGCCACCGCCGTAAGGCTGTCCTTGCCCGGGAGATAGCTGAGGCGAGAGACGCACTCCGCACCACCCGACTAAAGAGGGCCGCCACCATCGGGCGGTATCCAGCTCTTCGGTGGGGGGGGGGGGGGGGGGGTGTGAAAGTCCAGGACGCAGCGCAGCACTAGAGGGAAGCTGGCGATGTTGGAAGACGAGGTCACCGCAGCCCTGCGAGCGCGTAAATACGCCCCGCCCGGGCCCGAGCGCACCCGTTACAACGCTTCGCCGTGTTAGACGCCAACTCAAGAAGACGACAATGGCGCTATCTACAGTGCGGAGCCACTCGCCCGACTCATCGGCCAGCGTGGACCCCAACTTCTAGAGGAGGTAATCCCAAAGGATAGTGAAGAGCGTAGTAGACGAACAATCACATGGAAGCTCTTCTGAGGGCTAGACGGTCCGATCGTATAGACGCTCATGCCCCACATCGAGGCCTTGAGGTCAGCCTTCTATCTGCGGGACTCATTCACCTACCGAATCCGAAACATTGAAAACGGAGACGTCATGTCGTACCACAAAAACCTAGGTGGGAAACGTGTGTTGATAAACCACACTTTAACAGCCGCAGACTGGCTGGCAGAGCGTGATGAGATCCGCTTCGACACCAACCAAATTGACCGCCCCAACACCAAGTAGGTCGTTGTAAGGTGGGTGCAAGTCGAAGTGAAGGCGATTTTCACTCCCCAGGTTCTTTTAGGGGTAGAGCGACTGCCGGACTTGCTGCTGCACAAGCAGGGGTTGTTCACGTTGGACAAATATAACGAAAACCTCTGCCTGTTTCGATGCCTAACAGTCCACTATGGTAAGAGGCCACAACGCTGCACCACCGCAGCCCGGGAGCTGGCGCAAAGGATGTGGGGCACTGACACCCCAGACAAGTCAGGCCTGGATTCGTTAAAAGCGGTTGAGGAGAGGTTGAAGTTAGGGATCCGCGTCTACGAGCCAACGGAAGAGGGGGTGTGGCGGTTGGTAAGGCGGCCCGCGAACTACGAGCACGTCGGTACTAAGCCGATGACGATGGGGATTCATGACAACCACGCTTTCATGATAACCGACCTGTCAAATCTAGCGCAGCGCTAAGAGTGTCAGCATTGCAATCAGCGCTTCACCAAAGCCTGCAATCTCCAACGCCACGCTGACCGCTGCAGCAGAGGGGAAACCAAGGTCCTCTGTCCAGGAAAGGAGGTGGAGTGGCCGCAGTCGGCATACGAAAAAGTCTTCTACCCCTAAAACAACGCCAGCCGCAGCTCCATCCTATGGTTAGAGCACTTGACCGAACAATCACGGCGCCACATCTACCACGCATACTGCGGGCACGGGGGAGAGCGGTGGATCGCTGACTGTTCGGTAGATGGCTACGACCCCACCACTCAGACGGTTTACCAATATCGCGGCTGCCACTGGCATGGGGGTCCCACCCACAGTGAGACCCCCAACGCCTACGAGCTGTATCAGAAAACACGCCGCCGCGGAGAGAAAATAAGGGCCTTTGGCTACAGTCTGGTGGTAGAGTGGGAGTGTGAGCGACCGCCTCTGTCTCGCGCCCTAACGCCTCAGGTGCAGACGGTGGTCTACCCCCATGCTATCTTTTATAGCTTTGAGGCCTTGCACGACAAGGCTCAAGCCCAGCGCCCTACCCCTACCTCACCTATGATAGCTACCAGATTCCGATATCTGTTTAGGTGGGGGACACCGTAAAGGAACAGCCGACCCACCTGAGCAACCCAGACCCAAAGGACTTGATAGCCAGCTTCATGGCGGACCTGCGTCTGCGCGCAACTGCGATACGAGCCGAGATGGAAGCACGTTACCTCCCGGAAGACGTGGACAAGCTGCACCCACAACTGCAGAAGAAAATGCGTGAGTGGTGTGGGCAAGTCCCTGTGTTGGGCTTCAACTCAGGCCGGTACGACCTAAACCTTATCAAGGAACACTTCTTAGCGGAGCTCGCGGCCACCTGTCGGAAGATCAACGTGGCCGCACAAGGGACAAAGACAATGTTCATCGTCACACCCGAGTTCAAGTTCCTTGTTATTTTACACTACCTAGCCCCCGACACCACGTACGATGTATGAGTGGGAGCCTATGTCTGCACGGCGACCAAGTCGTGGCTGAAGTATGAGTGGCTCGACACACCTGAGAAGCTGAAATACCCAGGTCTGCCCATATCTGCATATCTAACCCAGGTCTGCATATCAGTTGTAATACATCTAAGGCTGTTACAGAGTAACAAAGCACTGCTTCATACATGCTTAAGTGGTGCTTAGCTGATGCTTAACATATGCTTAGTATATGTATCTAACAAATCTCACCAGCTTTGAGAATTTTATAAGAAAACGGGAACTTGATTCGCAGTACCAGCTTTGAGAACTCATTAGCTTCTAGTTGCTTTCGCACACCATCACGTTCCTCTCGAGAGTGGATGACGTAGTTCTCGTCCAGGCAGTCTTAAAAGCTATCATTATCCTTGGAATGGAAGAGCGCCACCCACTGCGTCTGCCCCCTGAGGCCTTCGCAAAGGTGTTGTACTTCTGGGTTTTAACCCACAGTCTTTGCTAGGCATGTAGCCCGCTAAAAGCTAGATAAGCCAACATAGTCCTCTTCTGAGCAATAGCGTCCTCTGCGCTGCAGTCATGAATGATGTATAACGTCGGCGTCCCCTGAAACATTTTACAGTAGGCCTCTAGCCATTTGAGCAGCCGATCACCGGGGTGAAAAATAAAGACCTCGGGATCTGACCACACCCACGGCCGGGCCCGGTATGTTTCGAAGTATCGTACCGTAGGGCAAGCAATGACAATATGCTCAAAAACACCTCTGTACGGGCGTTCCAGTAGGTCGAGAATGAATTCTGTTTTACCACACGATGTGGGGCCCGTGATAATGGCCGAGTGTGGCTTAAGCGGGAACTCCATTAATAAATAGCACTAAATAATCTCCCGGTGTCAATGTTCAGCGGTCCGACCATAACCAAATAAACGTAGCAGTACAGTGGCCCCGCGGTTTCAATCTCTTTCGTGATCTGGAGAGTGATGTCCTCAGAGACGTTCTCTACACGCCGGTCGCTGCCGTGAAGATGGTCATCGTCGGAGGTCCGGAAGTCCAGCCACAAGCAGAATTTTGTTGTCAAGTACTCCCCTAGACTGACATCGAACAATCCTAGCTCTTTGGCCACTGCGCTTGTCTCAGGGTGTCTTTTGAGTCCACCTGCGAAAAATTCATAGCTTCGTCCCAGAGCTGGTGTGGCTCTAATCCGTTCGCAAATAGCTGATTGGCTTGTCCTTCCACAATGACTTCAACTTTGGTGATCTGTGGGTTATAAAACAACTGTTTGGTGTGCAAAATATTTGTGGTTGGCGTGATCCTCCCATAATACGAGAATGCCTTTCAGAGACTTACAGAGCGTGTTCAGATTGATGTCCCATATCGAGTCCTCTTTTTTATGAGGGATCCGTCTATGCCGTAGGACCCGCTCGTATAACACCACCATACTCTTTTCATACATGCTCCGAATTTGCCGGGCCAACGTGGGCTCAGTGACTACTTCGTACTCGAGACATATCTTTTCTAGAGAATACGTGGAATTGCCAGCATCTTCATCAATGCGCGAATCACGCGGGAAGCGTCGTTAAAAGTCAACTCAATCTCCAGCCGAACACTAAGAGCAGATTGGTAGAAGGGCGCATGCGTTTCAAGCAGCTCAAAGTATAGTTATATGTAGTACTTTTTTGGTAGGCCTTCGCGATGGCCACGTCTACCGCACCGGGGGGGGGGGGGGGGAGGGGGGCAGAACGATAGCATCCGCCGATGCGCCAATACGTGGCTTGGTCACTTTCATGTCGGTGCTTGTATCGCTGCCTTGATACACAGTGCTCGACTTCCCCGATCGACTCTTCCAAAGATCCAGATAGACGCTGTAGACGTCACTGTCCACAAGAGAGAAGACTGCATTGCCCAAGCCCCTGACGGTCAGCTTTTAAACCAGCGCTCGGCCGAGGTTCTGGACTGTCGTCGAGTTGACATCAGGGGAGCTGAGGGCGACATTGAATGCACCAACGCAAGTACGATAACATCGTGTGCACCGAGATTTGGGAAACGAACTAGTAGCTGCTGCTTCGGGCCGGTCGTAGATGGATTGTTGGTTACGATGATCGATTGCCGCAAACCTTTCACACCGAGCGGCTTCCGGATGCGGCGGTAAGGGTTAAGCTTACGATCATATGCACTTGAAGACATGTCTAGTTGACTATTGTTGTTGCTCTGTAACAATATCTCATATGCATAGAGTTGAGTTGATCGATTCCGATGGCGATGAGGCTGCGCCTGAAACGGGCGAGGAAGAGACAAGCTTCATCAACGACTTTGATATCAATAATCCCCGCACTGTTAATGCCGAGTGGTCAGAGGAGTCACAGGGGGATCCACTCCCCAGGTTACAAGTGGGCCCACCCCGCAATTTACAGGATGACCTAGAAAACAGCGCAATTGCTGACTATTTTAGAAGAGTGGCCTTGAAGTGGGGTGTGAGACCCATGACTGGCATGGGTTATACAAAAATTAGGTTGGGTCTCAGGAACGCGCTCTATGTTGGAGAAGAAAGGAGTACACGGTATGATAATGGCATGCCGTTAGCTTTGAGTAGCCTGAAAGCGAGTACCAGACTTGCATTGGGGTTTGTGGACAGAATACCACCAAAGGCTGTCACCGTCCTCGAGCAGACTGATAGAGCTCTGGCACAGGAACAAGCAGCTATAGGGGGTGCGGATGTTCGGGATGTCCCACAAATAGCTTCAAATGTTGGCAATATCTTATAATGGGCTATGTCGAGCCCAGCAGTGCGGCTGGCTTTAGAAACCTCGCACGTAGTAGACCAGTACCTGGGGAGAAAGGCCTACCTCCAGTGAGAGAACTCCGGGGGCTCATGGCGCTTGACAAAGCGGTGACGACGATTAAAGGTAAGCTCACCAACTATCTCGTTATTATCGAACAGCAAGATAAAGAGATCGCCAGTCAGCGGCGGAAAATGTTGATAGCACCCAATGAGAAGAGTATGGAATTTCAAGAGCATTGCCGATACTGAAGAAGCTAAGAAGAGGATTTTAATAGAAGTCTCTGAGTTACACGAAGACTTGCGCACCCAATTCAGCCTATGTTCAAATCTTGTAAAATACCTGCATGTTTCTACTGATTTATACACGGTATTCTAAGAATAGTATGTATCATTTTAAGTTCAACGGTTCCCAATGTCGTATTTCGTGATTGCGGAATGGTCCATTACTTAATCAATAAATTATCACAGGAAAGATGCATGTTCTCAAATATTTAACTTTAACTCATTTAATGGTGTTGTGTCATAGGTTCTTAATAACGTTCACAGTGCTATGGCTAGCCAAAGTCTCACTTTCTTGCAATTATGCCCATTGTTGTTGTTTATTGAATCAAAATTTGTTATGTGTGTAATACGAGGGGAAGTAATTAAGTAATTGGGATTTTACGAATAACTTTCTTTACACTAGTGCCAATCAGCAATTTTGTGTGTTATTTATCAATATAACCTCCCTGCCTAAAAACACATTTGGCCTGTCTCTTCACTAGCTTATTGATGAATTTTTTCCCATTACCTCGTTGTCATCTGCAAATCTCTCACTCCGCAAATGTTATATCAAGGGTTCAACCAAATGAAAGTTTGGTGACGCTCAATCTGGACTGTATGCTCCATGCTTCAAGACCTCAAATTTAAGAGCACTTAGTGTATCCATTTGATGGACAGCCATATAAGGGCGACAGTCATGCAAACACAATATTAATTTTTAGACAAGTCCTGGGCGTTTCAAACATATCGCGGGCTTTAATTTGTTTACTAGCATGTTAATGTATCTGTGACAAGACCGCCGGGGCTTGGACTGGTTTGCCACGATAGATACTATCCCCTGCCTTTGCTCCAACCACCTCGATAGCACTCTACATCTACCAGGCCCCACACAAGCCGGGACAGCTGAACCTCCCCTCCCTCACCTAGGGTTCCAAACCCCAAGGGGGCTCGGACCAGACACCAGTCATATCACTGCACAAAGTCATAGCTAAGAGAACAAAAATTTAATTCTGAACTACGTCAACCACAACACAGAGAAGGATGGCTGAAAGCCAGACTAGAAGAACTATGTACAAGATCAGCTATGCAGATGAATATTCTTCATCATGAAGGCGGACGATAGCTCGTGCGGTTGTCCAGTCGTGGTAGCGACTCACCCAGGCTCCTCCAGTGGACTGGAACTCCAAGGTCTGCTGCCTCTCCAAAGTTCCCTCTTCACACAGAGAACCAATCACGGGCTGATCAAGCGCAGTACCACTGCCTGACTGACACTGCACCGATGAACAAGGATCCTTCCTTGCTGTCGTACTGTTTCCCTCGTCACACTCCTGATGAAGTCTGGGCCGACCCTAGAACATTAGCGGTCTCCCACTTGCAAAAAAAAGTACATGTAGCACCGTCTCAAAATACACAAGAGCCTGGTCACTCTTCTATCTCTTAAATGACCCACACACTGATATGTCACCTACACAATGAGCGGTTGCTCCACACGAACACTAAATGTCACTGGCAAAGTCTATCAGGTGACTAAACACTTCACCTTATTTCCATGTCCTTGGACCAATAGATCTTCACACAGTCTCATGTAACTATCCTGATCAAATGGGTATAAATCACAACCTAGCATACACTGTCAACAATTCACCACGTTGGACTGAGGTAGCTCACTACCTTAACAAACATGTCTCTCTGGTGTTCCCACCCATGATGTAATCAATGTCTTAGATCACTGGACCACATGTTGGCTTCATAAAGGTAACCAATGTAGAAACACTATTTAAGCATCAAATTATACATGGTGTCCCATAACCCAGCCGGGCCAGAAGCATATAACACAGGTCATGGTGACCGGTAACACTGATCACCCTGCTCAACTGGAAAGTTCACGACCTTGCAATCACCAAGGTTTACACTGAGTATGAATTTCACCAGTGCTTCACTGGCTAGAATCATCAGACGTTTCAGTGTTGGATCCTCTCAGGATCGGATGCCACTCGTCGGACTCTTGACGGAGGTCCTAACCTAGACCTACCGACTTATTCAGCACTCAGCTCCTTCCAACATTGATCTCGCAGAATCAGACGACCACTTCCAGTATGGCCTCAATCAACTTCTGGATAGGCACTGGAATGAGTGGGCCCATAGAGCTCATGGTGAAGCTCTTGAATCTTCTTCAGTATAGTAATAACAGATCCTGAAACACGGAGAGGTTGGTGTGAATACTCAACTACAACAAAGACTACCAGCATCTCCACCATGTCACCTGCCTCTCAGACATTCCTCATGTCTGCCAACATGAGTATGAAATCATCACATCATAGATCTACTTAGTCACTATAATATATAGGCATAATGATGGTAGAAAAAGCAATAGCACACCTGTTCAGTCAAGTAACACTTCTGGGCTACAAATAACCCCTAGCACCAGAGTCGACTGTATGACTCTGTCAAGCATCCTTCGCCTGGTGCCAGTCCAATCCTGTTTCATCTTCCCTCATCAATCAACATATACACCTACTTCCCTTTCAGTGTAGTGATTACTGTATCGAGAAGGTGTCCAGCCGAACATCTCCTTCCTGACAGACTCATCAATTCACCAATCCCTTAACCCATGGACTGATCAATTACACACATTAATAACTATATGACCATAATGAATTATACTCCTGATAATTCATTATTATAGCATTAACAAAGGAGAACTCATGAATTGTTACACTTAACTAACAAACTCATGTCACAGCCATATTGTCAGTTCTGGGATCCCTGCCCCAGATCCTGAGTTGCCCTTTTATTCACTGACTATCTTCCAGGTCTGTCATACCTGTGCCGGTCGAGCACAGCTGTGGTGGCCATCCACCATTACACTTTCCCACAGCTACTGTGGGTCCTGTGTACCTTGTCCCGTGACGACTTAAGTCCCGTCATCCAATGTAGCAAGCCTCCAGACTCCACTACCAAACTCTGGCTCCACCTTTTTTAGGGGGGGGGTGTTATTCCCCTCATATACTACTACTTCACGGCAGTACTCCAAGTACTCCATGAACCGAGTCAGGGTTCCCGAAGAGTAGAATATTAGAGACAGAAACGGTTAGTTTCAAACCTCGATCTATCTAGACACCACGGCCTCGAATTACGGAGTGCCGCATCACCCTTGATCGGGTATGTTCAACCATCGGATATGCTCGATCGCTTTGGGTCGGACCTGTAACCTAACAGGTTGGGCGTACCGGCCTACCTCCCAGTCGGCTACCTAGACAAACGTAAGATGGAACATGCACGGTCATGCTAGCGGACGGACATGACAACAAGCAGTAATAATAGTATCATGAATACTTCTTATCAACTGTTATCCTACCGATGCAACACCATTCTGCTTACGCGGAATAACACTGCTATCTGCACATAGCAAATACACCACGGCTGATCTCACCTTGATTCCTCGAAAAATTACCATCACTGATAGAACAATTCAGTTACAATTCTAATGTCACGAAGCACATTACACATCTCTAATAATAAGCTCTACCTTATCATTATTTACAGCGTCTAGCATGTTGATGTAATGACTGACAAACTGTCGCCTTGCATGCGTAATTAATAAACCAAACCAGTAACTGCTACACACTGTAAAGCACATCGTTCGGCCTATTTTATTTACACACCACTCGCTGTGGAATACGGCTTGTTCCGTCAGGTAACACATTACATCGCTGATCGATAAAGCCTACTTAAATATGCAGATAGCCAGCTGTAACTTGTAACGCTACGCGACGACTCATTTTCGACGGCAATTAATTCGTTCGGGGAAGTCGGCACGGCATCAAGACAACAGTTAAATAATAGAATAAGTATTTAACTAACCTGTGATTGAACAATCACAAACTTGACTGCAGATGTCCGCTCTGGCCGCGAATATTGACATCAAAATTACATCAGCCTGTTGGCTGGGATCTGTCTACGCTGAGGTCTGGTTGGCGACTGACCACGACTAAGTCAGTGCGCCATCCACTCGCCTACACGGGCCGCGTGACTTTCATGATTCATGAAGAAAACCAGAGTCACGATGAGTTCCACCAACCCGTGCTGCATGAAGCACTCGTGAACTTAGAGATCTTTACCACGTACGCACTTGAGGGAACATTCTAGATTTGTCTATAAATAACTAAAATAGCTCCGCCCCGCACTACTTTTCTAGGGAAATCCCCTATTAATTGATATTAATTTCAAGGGAGACCAACGCATCGCACTCCCTTCAAAGGGATATTATGCAGAGATCTGCCGATCTGTAGGCGTTTCGTCACAGTATCTAACACTAGTCACAGTTTCACCCCTTTCCTGAAGTACACCATTACATAGCCATAAGTATCCCAAAATGATGGATAGCATGCCATTTTAGCAGATTACTGCGTCTTGATTATTATTATTATTTTGTTTTTGGTAACCGGAGATGACAGATGTTTCCACTACATAGACTACCTCTTACTCTCAGGTTCATAATGATGCTCCTATACTGTTACAAATTGATTCTGGATCATGACGGTCCAACTGCTCCTGACAAATCGCCTGCCGATTTTCATGCAAAGGAAGTCATTATTACAATTATTTACATAGCACCATCATTCAATTTGAAATTCATGTTTACATAATCAATGATGAGTCTCCTTACATGAACTAGCTCAGTGGTTCTCAACCGGTGGTGAATTCATTCCCCCCCCCCCCCCCCCTTCTAAAATTCATTTTATAAAGTAAGTAGACCCACAAATCACGTTTTATGTGGATGTCTAGACCTGTTTTAACATATTTACCTTCCATTTTTACGTATACTGTGTAGGGGTGGGGGTTTTTAAGTAGGAAATATGAAAGGGGAGGAATAAAGTTCTGAAAATATGGTGAAGGGGGGCACGGGCGAAATTTTTGATAGGAAAAGGGGGGGGGGGGATGACATTCTTAAAATATGGTTAAGGGGGGCACGGGCCAAAAAAGGTTGAGAACCACTGAACTAGCTGGTCGTTCTACCACTGTCAGTTGCCAATCGTGCAGATCTCCCACTGCACGGTTCATCAATAGTGTGCGTATTCAACTTTTAATATATGTCTACCCATTCATACACTCCCCGCTAACTTATACAATGATCTCCACATTGAACATAATTAGTGTATAGATTTCACAAGGATTCACACCATCTGATTATTTTAAAAAAAAAATAAATAAATAAAATGCATCGTTGTTCGTCCACGGTGCAAGTCGATAGTTGGGTAGCGATTTTCAAATCGGTATAACAAACGCGGCCGGTCTCCCTGGCCTAGGTGTTAGCGACTTTCTCCGTAATCCAAAATACTCTCGTTAGTAACGTGACCTGCGCGAGAATCGATAGCGGTTTTCACCCGGTCGGTAACTTACGGGGTATGTGAGCCGGTCGCTCAGAAAGCAATGGCAAACTACTGAGCGTAATCTTGCCAAGAAATCAACAATCAGCTGAAAGATGCTGATGTTGACAGCGATGTCCTGTAAAGGATATGCGGAAAAAAAAACGCGTGAACTGCTCGGTTTTCATAGAAGGGCCGTTTTGTGTCTTGACATTATATTTTACGTTGTCCATACTCGTCCAGGCACTTTATAGTATAATTTCTTTTACCTAATGACTCCCCATCGTATTTTCATTTTTTTTTAATTGCCATTTTCGACTGATATGCAGTTTTGTCCTTGAATATAACTGGTGTTATTTTTTGTTTTATTTGAATATAGACGAATAGTTTGGATTTCATCATTTGTCTTGAGAGATAGGTTAAACTCTTCTAATCCATTATCACTATTTGAATGGAGAGGCTTGTGATCTGCATTTTACAGTTCTGGAATTTGATTTCCACCAGCTATAAATGGATGAAGCTTGCCACAGTGATCCCTTTAATGATGACTCTCATTACATTATCTGCATATACTGAACAGATTTGGGGATATAATGCCGAGGCATTGAACATTTCAGAAACGATGGGGTCGACCTGGTAGAGCGGAACATATAACCATATAACATATAATATAAGGAGGACATATAACCATCCCCACTGGAGTGTCCTCATGATTAAAATCTGATTGTAAACACTCGAAAGCCTATAGAAAAAGGTTTAATGTCCAATAACTTGGAAAGCTATAATGGTCAAGTGTTTATTGATTTACAAAATCTCTTTGATAAAGAGTTCGCAAATTATCATTACTTTTGACAGTAGAAGACATTTAACAATATTGTATTTTCCAAATCTGTTATAACGCTTCCCTAACAAAACCAATCTATAGTTTGCAATGACAACTATTATCGTCTGTAAATAAAGACATAGAAACACACAATCATTTACGACCTTATGTGTGTGTGTGTGTGTATGTGTGTGTGTGTGTGGGTGTGTGGATATATTCTGACTGCCGCTTATTTGTCTGTTGTCCTATTGATACAACATAACAATGGGAGTCTGGCGGGTTTATCACATCAAGGAGTCCACCTGAATTTCTTTATATTCCACCTTGATAGTCTAATGTCTGATCTTCCAGGCTTGCTCCACTCTGATTCCAAGGGACCCGATATAATCCCCTTGTTTATTTTCAAGAGCCATTCTCGTCCGTTATACGTGTAGTGAGAAGAAGAGCAAGAAGACGATCCTCTAGGGCTAGTTTCATAGTCGGTCTGATCGAGTTTTCTGACTAAACACTAACACATTCTGTCAGTGCTTTATCTCAACACGCAAGTCATAAGAGATTCAGTCTATGGCAGGGGGTCCCAACCAGGGGTGCTCGCACCCCTTGGGGGTGCGAGATAACATTTCAGGGGGTGCGAAACTTAACCAGCAGGGAAAAAGACAACGACTCTTTCTTAAGTTACCCAACGTAACACTACTGAAGTACAGAAAACGGGGTGGAAGTAAGATGTTACATATCATTTTCAATTTAATAAAACTATGATTTTAAATCAAGATGCGTTGAAAACCGTTTACAAGTCTGTTTGAATTTAGTTTCTATATTTAGTAGAATAATTACAACTACAGCACATTTGTAAGTTGGGAAAATGTTATACATATGCGAGACTTTTATATATGTAGAACTGAAACTGCATTTTTATACATTTATTTATTGATTTCTGTTTTTTATTTTTCTCACAGACTATTAACCCTTAATCATGTCACACACACACACACACACACACACACACACACACAAAACTGAAAATAGAATGATGACTATGTGCGCTTTGGTTTTACTTGCACCGTAAATGATGATCTGCAAAAACCCCAGTGCATCCTTTGTAATGGTGTAATTTCCAATGCAAATCTAAAGCTATCAAAGCCGCAAGACATTTCAACAACAAGCACGGTGGAGACAGTGTTGCAAGTCAAGATGTTGAATCACTAAAAACTAAAAGAGCTCGTTTTGATTCTCGAGGACTCCTTCCAAAATTACGTGTCATTTGTGTTGACAAACCACTGCTGATGGCTTCATACCAAGTGTCGTATAAGGTAGCCAAGTCCAAAAAAGCCCCATACAATTGTAGAACAGCTGATCAAGCCACGAGCATTAGATATGGCAACATTTGTTCTGGGCCAAGAAGCACGAAAAATGTTGGAATTAATACCGCTATCAAATAATGTCATTCAAAGCCGAATCTTGTGATCTGAGTGAGGATTTTTTGGATCAAGTTATATCATATGTCAGGTCTAGTTCCCTGAAGATCTCTCTCCAGTTGGATGAATCAAGTGATGTCTCAAATTGTAGTAAATTCATTGCACTGGTGAGGTATGTCAATGATGGTACTGTGAAGGAAGATGTTCTGTTTTGTGAAGATGTGAAAACAACCACACATGGAAAAGATGTGTTCCAGTTTGTGAAAGACTTCTTTGCCAAACGTAATTTAGATATTCCAACTATTGGCCCTGTGTGCACTGACGGTGCTCCTGCGACGCTAGGGAATAAATCGGGATTTTCTACACTGATGAAGAGGGAGATACCACACTTAAAGTAATCCACTGTTTTCTTCATCGTCATGCATTGGCAGCAAAAACATTGCCTCCAAAGTTGAAAAAAGTACTAGAGATTTCTGTAAAGACCATCAACTGGATTAGGGGTCGTGCTTTGAACCACCGCATCTTTAAGTCTATTGTGAAGATCTGGGAAGTGAACACACAGTTTTGCTTTTCCACACGTAAGTCCGCTGGCTTTCACGAGGGCAAGCTATAACCCGCTTCTTTGAAATGAGGGAAGAAATCAAAGTTTTTCTGAGGGAACGTGACTGTGATCTGCTTGGAGAACTTGAATCACAAAATTTCATGCAAATGCTGGCTTACTTGGCTGACATTTTCACTCGTATGAATGATCTGAGTGTGTCTCGTCAAGGGAAAGAGATAAACATATAAAAATGTTGTGAATAGTTGAATGCTTTCAAAGAAACATTACCTCTTTGGAGTCGACGGATGGAAAGAGGTAATCTTTCAAATTTCCCGTCACTTGAAGAAATGGTTGATAATCATGGAACCATAATTCCTACTGTGTATGAAGCAATTGTGGCTCATATAAAAATCCAGTCAAAATCGTTTGATGGATATTTTGCAGCTGGAGAATTGATAATTTAAGAAGAATGGATCATGAATCTATATTCTTACAACTTGGATAATATGTCAGATGATGAAGAGCTCAAGGAAAATCTTATTGAACTGCGGACAAATCGTGCTCTTGAAATACAATTTGAAAACAATTCTTTGGAGGAGTATTGGTGTTCATCAATGAATAAGTTTCCAAGACTTTGTGAAACAGCACTAGGTGTCCTCATCACATTTGCGACAACATACTTATGCGAGTCTGGATTCAGTTCTTTTTTGTCAATAAAGACAAAATCTAGAAATCGCCTGAATCCACAGGCAGACATGCGGATCGCTATCAGCAACAAAGTACGACGTTTTGGCAAAATCATATCTGAGAAAAAGCAGCAAAAAAGTCATTAAATTTAAATTCTACAATTTTGAAAGTTAGTTTTTATTTTTTTTTTATTTTTTTTTTTTTTTTTGTAATTTTTAATTTACACTTACACTGAATGACGAACTTAATTTTTGTGTACTGCTTGTATTTGACTTTGTTATAACAGTCTTTTTTATGTCATTCAAAAGTAAGCTTAGATAAATATGTTGCTCAAATTCAGTATAAATTGTTTTTTTTTTGTTTTTTTCTGATGAGATATTACTATAGTAGGGGGTGCAAGAACAAACTAAAAGTTTTCTAGGGGTGCGGGACATAGAAAAGGTTGGGAACCCCTGGAGTCTATGGAATATACAAGGATATATATATATATAATCACATCTCATCAGGTTCCTTTTGTACCTTGCCTTATCAAGATGAAGTACAATGGTAAGTTAATAAGTAAGTCACAAATGGCTGTAGAAAAATAACTAAATATGATAACAACTTGAACCCAGTTTATTTGCATACATACATTGTCCCTTTATTTCTCAACATAATTTCCACCACCATTGATGAACTTATTCTGGCTGCATAGAACTGCGTGCTCTGTTTTCTATACCACATTTTTATTTAACATTCAACTTCGGCGTCATTCGCGAAAAGTCTCCCGCCAAGGAGACAAGGGTCTTAGCCCACAGCGATTTTCGGCTAAAGCGGTGCATTGTGGGTAGAAAACGTTACGAGGGCGAGTAAACAAGTAAGTTGCATACATCTACGAGATGGCAGGTAAATGAGAACAGCGCACGAAGATCTGTGCTTTCGGTTTGGGAGAAATGATAAAACTATGGGATAAGTGCATCAATATTGGTGGAAATATGTTGAGAAATAAAGGGACAATGTATGTATTTAAATAAATTGGTTTCAAGTTGTTATCATATTTAGTTAATTTTCTACAACCTTTTCTGACTTACTTATTAAATGACCCTCGTATAAACAGCGGGAGAGTGCCCGCTTATAGGCTTCACGCATCGATATTCCCATGGACTCTGTTCTTCCCTGCGTCCATTGTTTACGTGATTGTCCTCTTCCTCTGCTTCCAGCTGGTCTGTTCATCATTGCTTGTTGTGGTATACCGTTAGCTGGTTATCAGCTTGCATGGTCAAACTATGTTACTTGCTGCCTTCTAATAAAATCTAGCGCTGCTATCTGTTCCCAAAGGAGATAAACTATACTCCTTGGGTATTTCAATGCAGAGTAAGCACGGACGCCATCTCTTGGAGTGGCATTACTGGAAAGCATGGAGTCGGAAATTGTAACAGCAATGGACTCCTTCTCCTTCAGACATGTGTGCCGAACACGATCTCCTGATTACCAACACAATTTTCAGTCTTCCCATGAGAAATATGACATCGCGGATGCATCCTCGGTCGAAACACTGGCACCTCATTAACTATGTCATCGTCAAGAGGAGTGACAGACAAGATTTTCAGGTCACAAAGTCCATGTGTGGTGCCGAATGATGGACAGACCATCGTATCATTATCTCGAAAATAAACATACACATCAAACCACCACGCCTTCGAGAACAACGACATCGGAATAGACATCAAATACCGCAATGAATGGAAAGCTTATTCAATCCCAGAAGGCTGAAAGCTAAAACCAAAATTAACAGCGACACCGTCAGAGTGCTTCTATTTGCTGATGATTGCGTTCTATATGCCAACTCAGAGGCAGACATGCAACACAATATTTCAGCTTTCTCACCTGCCTGTGCCAACTTTCGGCTCAACATCAACTAGAAGAAGACTGCAGATAAGAGTCTTTCATTAATCTGCTGCTGAAATTTCAATCCTTCATAGTAATGAATTCTTCACTGCAAAGATCACTACATCTTGGCCTTTTCTTTTCTTCCTGCTCTCTAGCCTTCCAGAATTGTGTAATTGTTTTCCCTGAGTGTGACCCTTGCTTTGAGAGGCGAGTCTCTTCCAGGCCAGAAATATCAATATTACGACGGCTGAGTTCTTCAACAATCACATCCGTGTTTCTCACAATGTCAATATTTGTCAGATCAGTGGAAAGTCCCGAACACATGGCTCTTATTACATATTGCAAGCCTTTGCTTGAGGTTACTATTTTTCTTTTCTTGTGCATGGTGTATCTGTTTTACAGCCTGTGATTCTGATTTTGTCCAAGCCCCAGGCACCCACTGAAGTAGAGAGACTGAGGTGGATCAGCACCCAACTGGCTGGGGTCTGCCCAGCCTGAGCCGGGTGGTAGCGAATCAGTGACACACGTAGGTGTCTCCCACTGTCAGGAGCAGTCTGTGGCGGTTCATGTCTACGTCAATTGACAAGGACTTGTAACCGCTAACAGCAGCCTCTAGCTTTGATTCCAGACCAGTTAAGCCAAAGGGTGAAGTTATACCTCTCCATAGCAAAACGCGGGGCTGAATTGTAGAGACCACGTGATGCCAAAGCAGCATGATCCCTCTCTAGTCCCGCTAGTTTACATTTCGATGAAGACAAGCTGCAGAAACTTCCAGATCACCAACGCAATGTTCTAATTGTCCGCCTGACGGAACTTCGATCCTAGACTAGTTGCCAACCAACTCTTAGGGCTAGGTCTGCCCTGCCATGACATGTAATCTTTATGTTGCATTTCCTCACACCAAGATAAGAATTATATCCTCCCAAGTGTACTCCTTCTGCCCAAAGCTGCTGGTACAATGTGGGGTATCAGGTGTGGTGAGCGCCACCAAACATTCGGCGATAACAGAAAGCAGATAGTACCATTTACTGTCATATATAAAAAAAAATTTTTTTTGCGTATCCCTTACGGGACGTTGCAGTCAACACCAGCATTTTCAGCTGCTGTTGATGTAAGGCAAGTGTTACGTTCAGTAGTTTGCCATTGCTTATTGAACGACCGGCCCCTATATCTTTTTCGAAAAAACCAGCACCGCTGGGTTTCGAACCCGGATATACGGATTCACATACCGCGTTCGCAAGCCCTTAGCCACAGAGCCCGGTGCTGTCATATGGCAACTCAGTAATATCTGACTAAAACTATACCAAGAATCTTACTGACTATAGACGTGATTATGAAGACATCAATCATAAGTACCGCCAGAAATGGTTTGAAATATGTATTCTGTCAAAGCAGATTGATAATAAGGGCTTCACCATTGACTTGGCCATCCTGTCCTAAGCACGAAATAAATGCAAGATAAACTAACTACATTGAATCTCAGGTTAAACAAATTACCACTAAACTCATATGTGAATGATAAAGAAAATGAGAGTAATTCACACAATTTGCAACTCTTTTCATGAACATTTAAGCGACGGAATGCTGCACATATTAAGATAGTACTATAGACAAATATGGAAGAAATAAAGATATCAAAACAAGAATGCAAAAGGCAAAATAAAGTTTTAATAGGATTAGAAAATGTGTGGAAGTCAACATATATCGAACATTGGAGCAAACAAACATATATTATTTAATTGTAACGTTACATCCACACTACTGTATTGTTTGGAAATAATGATCACGACCAAAACTGTTACTAGTAAACTACACATTTTAATTAATAATTGTCTGCTCACAAAAGAAGGGCTGAAATGATATTACAGAACTATCAATGTGGAGTTTATGGAGCAGAGAGCTAAAGATGCAAGTTAATCAAGACACGAGGAAAGGGCTTTGTTACTTCGTGAACATGCACTGAGAAACACTGAGAACATAATATATTAGATGTTTGTTTTAAACCGCAGGGCAGACTAAGCAGAGGAAAGCCAACAACAACAACAACAACAACAACAACAACAACAACAACAACAACAGCAACAACACACACACACACACACTCCAACACACAAACACACACGTTGGGTTGAATTGTAGACATAAATAAATACAATTGGTTGGGAACGGACGGAGCTGCATTAGTTAGTTAGTTATCAGTTGGGGTATCTTCATTACACTCCGGACATGTCCATAGGTGCTCAGATCCTCCCCCCAGCATATGCATCAGCGTCCGGTGGCTAATAGTGCCAGTTCTGTGTTGGTTGACGAGGCGCTTTGTTTTCCCGATGTACCTCTCGCGTCTGGCTGTGCCGATTCTTACTCCCAGGTCTTTCATCCTGGAAAGCGATGTGGAATCACTGGCGTCAAAATCCTCTGTTCTCGCCATATCTTTAAGGGCGTTAATAACATCCGCACGATCCATGGGCTGGCCATCTACAGGGGGTGCAGAGCCAGCCAATTTATCAGCTCGTTCATTTCCCTCGACTCCCGCATGTCCCGGGACGAAGATGAAGGTCACTTTGCGGACAACAGACTTCCGCAGCGACTCAGTCCACTGTCTACGTACAGATCCAGCTTCGACCTTCTGAATCATGCTCATTGAATCACTTAGTACACACACGTTGGTATAATGCTGTGATTCCAGCCATATGAAAGCCTGTGTAACTGCCATCACCTCCATCGTCATGCTGCTCGTGGTCATAGAGTGGGCACCACTGGATTCTTGAACGGTTCGGCCCGCTGAACGGGCTGTAAATGCCCACGCACTTCTCTGCTGCTTTACAACAGATCCATCTGTATAGATGAGCACTTCGGGGCTATCTGAGTGATCATAGATGAGCGCGTTAACCTCTGCATTGACAGCGGCAGGGTTCTGCTCTCTGCACCGTCTGTCGAGTGTGATAATGCAAGAGAAGGTACACTTAAAAGCTGGAGGCATCGGCACCCATTCCTTGCCGGGGTTGATACTGGTAAGACTGCAGACCTGTCCGACGACATCTTCCGCCCGACCCATCCATGATTTGCCCCTCTTTAGCCTGTCACCCTTTTCTCTGAATACAGCGTCATGCAGAGGGTGCTGCTCATCTGCACTTATTTTTAAGTATGCACGAGCTCTCCAGATCTTGATCCTGTGTTCCATTGTCGGGAAGTCAAGGAGGTATCTCATTGCTACACAGCTGGTGTCTCTCGTGCAGCCCAAAATGATGCGCATGGCTTCGTTTTGTACCTTTTCAAGTCTTCCAATCTGTGTAGGGCTGACAGTGAGGATGGCCAGGGCATACTCGATGCGTGAAAGCACAAGTCCTTGGAACAGAAGTAATAGCAGTCTTTGCTCGATATTGCAGTCGCCATGACTCTCATTGCTGCCAAACCTTTTCGAGCCTTCGTTATGACATAGTCGACATGATCTCTGAAGGACAGGCTACGATCAAGCCTCATGCCAAGATATGTCATTGACTGGGTTCTACTCAGAATGCTCCCATCCATTCTTACTGCCGGCAGGTCTGTTTTCACAATATGGTTGTTTAGTGAGAACCATGTAACCGTTGCCTTTGCAGGGTTGACAAGGGCATCGGCATCAGCACACCATGAGGAAATTCGATCTAGTTCGCCCTGCATATAGTTGGCAACCGCCTGTCTATCTCGACCCTGTCGATACACGAGGATGTCGTCAACGAATGATAGAGTCCTACCCCTCCCATCCAACTGTAAATCCATCCAAATGGACGGAGCTGCATGAGATAGCAAACGTAAGAACGGCCTGGATTGATTGGGTTGAAGGCCTACATCCAATGTATCATAAATGGTGAAATAAGAGCTTGTATTAGAAAAACCGATTGATTCCTAGTTTGGTTCCGAATGAATTATATCACGTAAAAATCTCGCCATCGTATATGTCATCGAGAATTGTGCAGATATCTGGAGATAAATCCAACTTCCGCGAGTTGACGATATTAGACATGGGTTAAGTCCCCGCTAATCACTGGTATCGTGAAGGCTAATAGACTACAATGGCTGGGGCATATAGAAAGAATGGAAGATAATAGGGAAACAAAACTCGCTTACACTCAGGAAGTAAATGACCGTAGACCCCGAGGTAGACCAAGAAGACGGTGGAGAGATAATATATATATATATATATATATATATATATATATATATATATATATATATATATATATATATATATATATATATATATATATATATATATATACAGACCTACAAGCACTTGGAATCAACGACTGGCAAGAGAAGGTCAACCAGAGAGACGAATGAATGGAGACAGATTGTATCTGCAGCATAGAACCTCAAAGGCTCGGAACGCTGAAGAAGAAGAAGAAGAAGAAGAAGAAGAAGAAGAAGAAGAAGAAGAAGAAGAAGAAGAAGAAGAAGAAGAAGAAGAAGAAGAAGAAGAAGAAGAAGAAGAAGAAGAAGAAGTTTCAGATAATCATATATGTACCATCAACTGGCCGACTCCGCGGCTAAAGGCTTGCGAACGCGGTTCGTAAGCCGGGTACCAGGAGTTCGAAGTTCAGCTGCGACCGATTTGTGTAGCAGACCGTGTCGCGTTGAGTTATACGTGCTGTATGAGAGCCGGTCGTTCAGAAAGCAATGGCACACTACTGAACGTAACACTTGCCTAGTACATCAACAACAGCAGAAAAATGGTAAGGGATACGCAACTAAAAAAAACAAAAAAACAACCGTCAACTGCGGCGAAGGGCTAACGAACACGATTTGCAATGCCGCATACCGCGTTTGAAATTAGTTGCAGACGATTTGGAATTTTTATCAATTTTAAGGGGGTCGGTAGTTCAGAAAACAATGACACACAACTGAATGTAAACGAGCTGTGTAATTCAAATATAAAATGCAAAGTGTGGGAAGCGGAAATAAATACGTTCGGAGACATTCACTTTCTCTCTGAACAAAAACATATGCATGAGGAATGTTGGCCTCTAAGAGTTACGAAAGTATATATTCTTTAAAACATACTATTTAAATTAAAATCACATCTTCGAGTGCAAAGTATTTTTTGAGAGTTTCATCAGAAACAACATGAATCATAGTTTATTCAAAAGTAGAAGCTACAAGTGGATTTGCAAATGCATTTACGACATAAATATAATCAAGAAAAGAGGTAACACATAATAAACATACATTATGTCTCTTTTCTTATTTGTTCAAGAAGAAGGAGTGCCTTCCATCCACTTATGCTCGCGCTGCGTTGAATGATTATCTCCTTAAAAATAATTTAAATAATGTCACATACTCACACTATACTCGATTCCTGAAGCTGTGGGTGGCATTCTGGTTATCAGTAATTGAAAGTCAATGTTTAAGAAAGAAAAGGACTATTTGATGAGGCCACAAAACAATGTTATTCCAGTTTAGGAAAGTCTAGCTTCAGGCAATGTACAAGATGCCACAATGCACGAAATTGTGTACAATTGCACTTATGTCTTCGCCTTACGATGTCTAAATTGATAAAACTATTTTGACATTTCTTTCAGCCATATGAAGGTAAACTAATGAATATATCACAAAACGTTAGTTAAAAATATAGGAACCCTGTAATTTGAATCACAGGGTCTATAAAGGAGTGCACTAAACTGTGGATGAGGGAAAACATATTGACAGCTTCTACTGACAGCACATCGCTTCACTAGAGGACAGGACTGATCCCGTAGACATTGTAGAGTAAGGGCAGCTTGTCCACGCAGTGAACTTACTCGGGATATTTTTATTTTATTTATTTATTTTCTTTTTGTGTGTGTTCATATCCTATTTTTAGGACACAGCTGTCAACACCAGAATTTTACTGATGTTGTTGGTGTCTTGGCAAGTATATGCTACTGACTGCTTATATCAACTGATTCGTGATGTGGTCTCTATGACAATGGCAGTGGGAAAACATTAAAATAAGAAAATAAACACATACATTACAAGAGGGGCGTTCATAACATTAGGACATTGGTGTAGGTAAAATTGAAAGTTAAGTACAATAACCTCCCACTGCTTCAGTTAGATAAGCATTGATAAATTTTCCACTTTGAGGACACTTGCATTGTAATATGCATCTATTTTCGGAACAAATTAATGCTACAAAATTCTGTCCATAGCTTAACATCGCAAAGAATCAATTGTGCGAAAGATTTATCGATGGAACCTGAAATGTCGAATAGCAATATCATTAACACCCGATAACATAACACAAAGATTATAGCAACGAAGTCGATAAAGTAAGTCATGATGAACATATTAAAGTTTGGAAAGATAGCAACATCGATGGCAAAGATTTAAGAATAATACAGAATATTTACTGGAACCAAATAGCTGCAATTAAAGTGGGTAATAAAGATGACAATTAAGAACGAATAAAGCTAGGAGAACGACAGAGATGTGTTTGTAACCGGATCTTCTCTCTCTATTAAACTAAAGTTGTTGCGTATCCCTTAGGGGACGTTGCAGTAAACACCAGAATTTTTCAGCTGCTGCTGATGTACTAGGCAAGTGTTACGTTCAGTAGTTTGCCATTGCTTTCTGAACGACCGGCTCCAATACCAGCACGTTATAACACAACGCGACATCGGTCTGCTGCACAAATCGGTCGCAGCTGAGCTTCGAACGCCTGGTACCCGGCTCACGAACCGCGTTCGCAAGCCTTTAGCCACAGAGTCTCTCTCTATAGCGAAGTAATAATGCGCGAGATCAGTAAAGCCAGGAATATTAATCGGAGGTTGTAATATAAACAATATACGTTATAAAGATGACATAGTATTTGTAGCGGATAAGGCAAAAAATCTACAATAATTGTTTGGCATTGTAGTAACAGGGGTTGCAAAGAAAGGACTCTTCGTGATTATCAAGAAAACAGTAACAATGGTTATATCAAAGATAAAAGTAACACCAAAATGTGAAATGAAAATAGAAGGCACGATTCGTAATCAAGTGGATAATTTTAAAATCTTTAGGGACATTTATAACATCGGATGGAAGATGCACAACAAAAATTAAGAACAATATGGCAAGCAAAAGTTGTATTTCAGAAAATGAAAAGTATCTTATGCAATAAGTCACTATCATTGAATTTAAGAAGGAGGGTGCTGGAGTGCTATATAGAACCAGTTTTGCTGTATGCCAGGGGATCTTGGAATGTAAATTAGCACATTAGAAAGAGCTTGGAGGCAATAGAGGGGTGGTTTATGAGGACGGATGTTGCGAATTCTTTGGATTGCCAGAGTAACTAGCGACCACTGCTTAAAAGCGCCTAATGAGACTAGAACATTATATACAACAATAAGAAAGAGACAAAAACAGCGTCGTTTGCTAATGTGATGAGAAGAGAGGCATTGGAGAATATTGTGGCATTTGGAAAGATCACAGGGACGAGAGGCAGATTCCGACTAAGAGAGATGATTCTGGATAGATGGAGACGGTGGCATGGAGAAATATGATCAGCAGAGCTGATCCGGAACACCAAAGACCGCGATATGTGGCGAGACATGAACGCCTACGCCAGATGACAGGGAACTTGATGATGATGAGCATAACATGCCTCACCAAAGAAAAGCAGCTTAAACAATCATATTATGTGTCAGTTAATTACATGTATGGCCAAATATAGCTGGCTAATTGTTAATGCTCTTGATGTGTGTATTGCCGAGAATTAAGTTATGAATATTTAAAAGGCCAGTGGCAAAAATAAGTTCTTCACCCCTGCCATAAAAGATCAGTACGTATGCTGAAAGTGTAATATGAAACGTCCATAATGATAAGACCAGTGACAAATATGATCCATTTCCATCCGTTGGAAATCAATGTCCAGAGCTCGCATATGCAAATGACAAGGTCTCTCTCTTAAATAGTGTCATGACAATAGAATAGTAAATCCTATTCTGTCAATAAAAAAGCGCATATGGAAATCCAGGTATTTAACGTAGAATTAAAAAAAAATATTAAAAATAAACCATCCAAAAAAAAAAAGAAAAGAAATAACACTCAACAATGAAAGCATTGAAAATACCACACTTTTAATTTATTGTCACCATAATAAACAATAGTAAGAACTGTAAAAAGAAGGCAGATATATTCTAGTGACAGCAATGTGAAGTTAAGCAGTAAGTGAAACATATGATATAACAACATCAACCAGTTTAAAGTAGAATGTCTGAAATCATACAACTTGTCTTTGGCAATATGCGTATGTCTGTCGTATGCAATGTTTGAAACACTAACGTAAATCGTTGGTAATATTAAACTTAAATGCTATAGACACATGATTACTTTACAGTAAAAGAAGAAAAAGAGCAGCTATGATAAGTTACAAGATCTGAACATAGAAAGCCAATTGATCCATAACCAGCATTATATCTCGCTAACGTAAACAAGCAATTAATGAATCACAAAAACAAGAAGTAGATTGTGAGCATTACTAAAACACGATTACAAGAACAAATTGGATGTTGCGACCCAAGCCTTTGTCACCACAGAACAAACAAACACAAACCGACACAAAACTACATGAAACACACGACACGACAACAATATTAAGGGTACTTATATGAATCTGTATCCTAGCTTGGAGTGACTGACGACTTACACGCGTTCGACGACTATCAGTGGATTGTATTGGCCGGATGTATGGTAAAAGGGTCAAAGTTCAATATCGTCAGAAGCTCAGGTATTGGCTAAACAACTAGGCGGAAGGAGGTTTGGTGGGAGGCGCCCATGTCGTGTTAAAGTAAACAAGAAACGTTGACAATATTAGCGCCACTGTGGTTTGGAAAAAAAAACATTGATGGATGACTAGGATTCCTGATGTACAGGCAGGGTTGACCAGAACGAAGACGGACACAGAGCATTGAAAACATCTCATTATCTCATCTCATCTCATCCTGTTTCTCTTGTACCTTGCGGTGTCGAGGTAAAACATAAACAGAGGGAGAGTGCCCGTTTATGTGCTTCGTTTATCATGATTACCATGGTTTCTGTTATTCCCTCTGTATATTGTTTACGTGGTCGGCCCTTTTTCGGGTTCCGTATTGTCTGTAGCCTACATCATTGCTTGTTTCGGTATACTGTTAGTTGGTAGCCTTGTTGTATGGTCAAAAAATTTAACTTGCTGTTTTCCAATAAAATCTGATTTCTTCATGTCTGATTTTCGCTCTTCTTGATACAGTGAGTATTCCTCCCAGGAATCTTATTTCTGTTGTTGTAATTATTCTTTTCTACTTTTCTGTCATTGTCCAGGTTTGTCATTAGTAGCATATACTGTAGTTGGAAGGAATGTTGTGCTCTTTACATTTACATTGGCACCTTTCCGTCTTGACAGACGATAGTTTGGTACATTGTGCTTCAAAAAGGCTTAATAACTACGACCCATGGCGGTGGCGATTGTGGCTGGTAATGCCAATTCTTGCTGCAAATGTTTGCCCACAGTAGATGCATGTGAAAACATGGTCATTTCCACCATTGTTCACCATCTTACGTCTCTCGCGCTCTGTGTGTGCTTTATCTGCAATCAGTTTCTCCTTTGTCTTTATTCCATTTCTGATAGTTGACCTCCATGCAACACGTTCAGCGGCGACTGCCTCCCAATGTGCATTATCTATGCCTGTATCAATCATGTCCCGCTTACACACATCTTTGTATCGTAGTAGAGGCCGGGTAGCGGGGTAGGGGTATCCCCTATCAAAGGAGAAGTAAGGCGCCTCCTTCCCTCCGCTAGCCTACGGGACACCCTTGGGCAAGGTGGAGTACCCGTTTAGCCCCCCGATCAGGGTTACGTGAAGCCATGGGTGCAGGTGGTGGATGAAGATGAAGAGCAGCCGACAGATAGTTGTAGGTTATGGTCTCCACCTTCACGACGGTAGGCAGAGGATCTCCTTTTTTGAGGAGACAATGGCTACGGTCACTGACCAGTATGGTCACTGCTGGGAAGGAAAGCAATGACAAACTACCTTCTTTACACATGCCAAGAAAATCATATTGTGTTCACTTATCGATAATCAGAGAAACGGCGTAAATGGGTGCTCCATAGGAGCAGCCTCGCCCGGTAGGGATAGTCATGCGCACCAGGTGACTCCAGACCGTCAACAGGCTACAAGGTGCAAAAGATTAATATCATTGAAAGTAGGAACTTGGAATGTTAGAACAATGAATGCAGATGGAAAGTTGGAGGACATAAAAAAAGAAATGGAGAGAGAGAAGATTAACATATTAGGAATATCGGAAACGAGATGGAGAGGAGCAGGGATAAGGACAGGAGAGGATTGTAAGATTATTTACTCGGGGGGAGAAGAACAGCAAAGAGGTGTAGCCATTATATTAGATAAGCAATCATCAAATTCTGTCAAAGGATATTGGGCTGTGTCAGACAGAGTTCTATTAGTAAAATTAAACGGAAGACCTTTTAAAATAAATGTAATTCAAGTATATGCCCCAACAAGTGAAAGCAGTGAAGAAAGTATAGAGGAATTTTATAATGACATGGAGTCAGCTTTGAAGAACTGTAAAAAATCAGAAATAAATATCATAATGGGTGATTTCAACGCAAAAATAGGAAAGCAAAGCGATGGATGCAGTGTAGGCAACCATGGTTTGGGAGAGAGAAATGAAAGAGGTTACAGACTTGTAGAATGGGCAAAAGAACAAGAAATGGTTGTAGGAAACACCTGGTTTAAACAACATCCTAGAAGATTATGGACATGGAGGTGTCCAGACAGCAGGATTAAAAACCAGATAGATCACATCCTGATAAGCAAAAGGTGTCGAAATGCATTAACAGTTGTAAAAACAGTTCCAAATGCAGACTGTTACAGTGATCACAGATTAATTACTGGCACATTGAGGGTAAAGTTAAAGAAAGTCAAGTATACAGCAGGAAACCCTAAATATGACTTGTGCAAATTGAAAACTGACAAAGAAATACAAGATAATTTTAACATAGAAGTAAAGAACAAATTTGATTTATTGTCTGATCTAGAGATCCTATCTCAAGATGTAGATGATCAATGGGAAATGCTGAAGAATTCAATCAGTTGTGCAGCAGAAAAAACTATTCCAAAAGTAAAGAAAGTCTGCCGTAAGACATGGATGACTGAAGAAATTTTACAACTAATGGAAACAAGAAGACAGAACAAAAATAATCCTGCCAAATATGAAGAAATTCACAGAAAAGTCAGAACCTTATGTAAGGTGGCTAAAGAAACATGGCTTGAGAAAAATTGCAGAGAAATTGAAAAACAACACAACAGTAAAAATGCGAAACTAATGCACAAAAGAATTCAGGAGATTACTAATCAAAGAACACGTACATCAGCAGGCTGCCTAAAGACAAAAGATGGAAGAGTCATAATAGAAAACGATCAGATTTTACATGTATGATCAGATTACGTGAAAAACCTTTATGACGATAACAGAGACGAACAATATATTGTTCAAAATAACAATGAAGGGCCAGCAATTTTGAAGATGGAGGTTCAGAATGCTCTTAATCATATGAAATCTGGCAAGACCCCTGGTCCAGACAGCGTCACAACAGAAATGATTAATGCTTTAGAAGAATATGGAATAGATAAAGTTACCAGTCTGCTTAATACAATATATGATACTGGAAATATACCTCACGAGTTATGTAATTCTGTATTTTTTGCAATCCCAAAGAAATCAGGAGCCTTGGAATGTGATCAACATCGAACAATTAGTATAATGAGTCACATCACGAAGATTTTGCTAAGAATTATCATGCAAAGAGTTAGGAGGAAAATACAACCTGAAATAGGAGAAGAACAATGTGGGTTTGTAGTAGGCAAGGGTACAGTAAATGCTGTGTATATACTGAGAACCGTAATTGAACGTTCTATAGAAGTAAACAAAGATCTACACCTTTGCTTTATTGACTACACAAAGGCTTTTGATAAAGTGAGACATGTCAACATGATAAGGATGCTTTAAGATCTACAAATTGATGGGAAAGACCTTAGACTTGTAAAAAACATATATTGGAAACAACAAGCTGCCATAAGAGTTGATAATGAAGTAAGCCAATATCAGCCTATTAAGAGAGGTGTGAGACAGGGATGTGTAATGTCTCCAGATCTGTTTTCCCTGTACAGTGAAAATATTTTAAGAAATATTGAAAATATGGAAGGAATCAACATTGGGGGACGATGCATCAATAACATTAGATATGCAGATGATACAGTCTTGATTGCAGACAATGAACAGGACCTGCAAAATTTAGTAGATGCGGTTGTTACACACAGTGAACAACAAGGGTTAGAATTAAATTGTAAAAAGACACAGATTATGGTCGTCACTAGGAAGAACGAAATACCGCAGTGTAATATACAAGTAAATGGGAATATTCTTCAACAAGTGAATAGGTACAATTATCTCGGAACAGTAATAACATCTGATGGGAGATGCCTTGAAGAGATTAGAACAAGAATCGCCATGGCAAAAGTAGCCTTTAGCAAGATGAAAAACATACTGACCAATAAAAAGATGTCAATTGAAACGAGAAAAAGAGTGTTGAGATGCTACATAGAACCTGTACTTTTATATGGATGTGAAGCTTGGACAATGAGCAGCCGGGCTGAAAAACATCTGATGGCTGTAGAAATGTGGTGTCTGAGGAAAATGCAAAGAATACCATGGACAGCCAGAAAGACCAATGAAGAAGTCCTTCAAGAAACAAATGAAGATCGTAAACTGATCAGAAACATTAGACGTAGACAGTCACAATTCTTTGGGCATGTTATGAGAAGAAATGATTTGGAGAACTTGGTGACAACTGTAAGATCGAGGGGAACAGACCAAGGGGAAGACCTAGAAACAAGTATCTGGATGGCTTGGCCTTGTGGCATGGTCGAGACAGAAACACGGAACTGATCCACGACTCTGTTGATCGAGTGAGATGGCAGAACATGACCGCCCACGCTTACCGGCATGGCACATGATGGATGGATGGAGAGGCCGACACTGAGATCTCCTACCCGTCTGTAATTCACCAAAAAAGATGTCCTTTGGTATTCTACCATCATCCATCCTCCTAACATGTCCTATCCATCTAAGTCTACGAAGACTGAGCGTGGAATACACCGTCACACAACCTGATCTTTCCAATACTTCAGTATTTGTGATGTTGTCTTGCCACTTAATACCAAGTATTCTTCGCAGACACCGCATATGAAAGCTGTTTAAACGTTTCTCTTGGCGTGAGTAAGTTGTCCAGGTTTCACTGCCATAAAGAAGAGTACTAAGGTCACAGGCTTGGTAGACGAGGACTTTTGTTTTGGCAGTAAGCTTCTTGTTCTCCCAGACTCTTTTTGCTAACATGTTCATTGTTATTGCTGCCTTGCCAATCCTGATGTTGATTTCCCGATAGAGGGATAATTTGCTATTTACCTCTGATCCTAGATATGTAATATGGTCTACTATCTCCAGTTCGGCGTCGTCAATAAAGATTGATGGTACACCATGTGCACCTTGTGACATAATCTGTGTCTTCTTTTTGTTAATTGTTAAACCAAATTCAGAACAAGCATTGGAGAATCAGATAGTAGATGTTGTAATTCTTCCTCAGAGTGGGTCGTAATCGCAGCATCATCCGCTAAAAGCAACTCTCTGATTAGTACCCTCCTAATTTTGGTCTTGGCCTTCAATCTCTGAGCATTATAGAGGCCACCATCTGAGCGTGAGTGAATGTATATACCGTCATCCTGATCTCGAAAGGCATATTTCAGTAGAAGTGAAACGTATATCCCAAAGAGGGTGGGGGATAGTACACAACCTTGCTTAACTCCACTCTTGATTTCAAACTCTTCTGAAGGTGAGTCATCAAAATTGATTATACCCTTCATGCCTGTGTGGAATGATTCCACAATGGACAGAAGAGTTGGTGGGCAGCCAATCTTCTTTAGTGATTTGAACAGACCCTCACGACTGACAAAATCGAATGCTTTTGTGAGGTCGATGAAGGCAATAAACAGTGGCTGATTTTGTTCCCGGTATTTTTCATGCATCTGTCGCAATGCGATTATCATATCAACGGTGGACCGGTTCTGACGGAAGCCGCACTGTGTTTGGGATAGACTTGATCACACAGGACCTGAAGTCTGCGCAGAACAATTCTGGCAAATACTTTCCCAACAATACACAGAAGTGAGATACCCCTATAGTTGTTGCAGTCGCTCCGATCGCCCTTGTTCTAGTACAGCGTTATGACGTTCGAATCTTTGAAATCCCGTGGGACTTGTCCTTCTCGCCAACATAGATCTATTAGCTGGTGGATCTGTAGAGCGAGTTTGTCTTTCCCACTCCTGATTACTTCTATTGGAATCCCATCCTTACCTGGCGCCTTGCCAGATGCAAGCTCATTTATAGCACACTTAACTTCTGTTATGGTGGGAAGTGTGTCCAGGTGGTCAAGAGTTGGCAGGGTCTCTATGGCATTGAGGGCATCATCCGCTAGCTTGGTCTCACTTGACCAAAGCTCTAGATAGTGCTCGATCCATCTATCCATCTGCTGTTTCTTATCAGTGATGATTTCTCCAGTCAAGGTTTTCAGCGGTGCACTTCTTTTGATCATTGGACCACAGGCTTTCTTTATCCCTTCATACATGCTTCTGATGTTTCCCTTATCCCTTGCGATTTGAATGGACTCACATAACTTGATACAATAGTCAATCGCACACTGCCTGGCAGCCTTTTGCACATCCTTCCTTGCTTGCTTCAACTCACTCAGAGTGTTACGCGTTGGTCTTTCCTTGTTTCTTAAGAGAGCTATCGTGTTTTTATCAATCAAGGGCTGCAGTATCTGGCTGTTTGCCGCGAACCAGTCCTGTCTCTTATGATCCACAGTGCCGAAAAACCCTTGTATAAATAGTTTCCTTAAGTTTACTCCATTTATCATTTACAATACAGTTTTCTGATGTATCATTGAAAGCGTCTTCAAGTTGCTGTTGAAATTCAAAGCACTTTCCAGGATCGTGAGTGTTGATAATATTAATCCTGGGGCTAGATTTGTGTTTAGCTGTGTAGATTCTCTTTGGTCTCAGTCTAACCCTTGCAATAACCAAAGAATGATCTGTATCACAGTCAGAAGTGTGGTAACTTCGAATTAATGATGTATGGTTCAGATGTTGTCTCCGTGTGATAATGAAGTCCAGCTGATGCCAATGGCCGGATCTTGGAAGTTTCCATGTGACCTTATGCAGCTCTTTTGTTTTACAAAAAGGAGTTTGTAATACATAGGTCATTTCTAGTGCAATGCTCCAGCAGCCTTTGCCCATTATCATTCACGCAACCGATGTTGTATTTTCCAAGGCACACAAGCCATGAACTCGAGTCCTTGCTCACACGAGCATTGACATCACCGAGCATATAAATGTAGTCGGATTTTGGAACTGCCTTGATCACAGAGTCTAGCTGCTCATAGAACGTATCCTTCACATCATCAGAGTAAGCGAGTGTCAGTGCATATGCAGTAATAATGGTGGCAAATCTACAAGAGGTTGCCAAGCGCAGTGATAATAATCTTTCATTACTTCCAGCTGGGATATCAATCATTGCCAGTAGCGAATTCTTCACTGCAAAGCCCACACCATGTTGCCTTTTTTCTGCCTGCCCTCTTCCCTTCCAAAAAAAGGTGTAATTGTTTTCCCTGAGTGACCCTTCTTCAGCGAGGCGAGTCTCCTGCAGGCCAGCAATATCAATGTTAAGACGATTGAGTTCAGCATCAATGACAACCGTTTTTCTCACATCGTTAATATTTGTCAAGTCAGTGGAAAATCCTGGACACATGGTTCTTACGTTCCAGGTTGCACGCCGTAGCTTGAGGTGTCTATTATTCTTTTTATTAGTACCTGGTTTTACAGCCTGCGATTCAGATTTTGTCCTAGCCCCAAGCACCCATTGAAGCAGACAGGCTGTGGCGGATCAGCACCCAATTGGCCGGGGGCTGCCCAGCTTGAAGCGGGCGGTAGCTGATCAGTGACACCTGTAGGTGTCCCCCACCGTCAGAGGCAACGCGTGGCGCCCCATGTCTACGCCAACTGACAAGGACTTATAACCCTTAACAGTTGCCTCTCGCTTTGATTCCGAGACCGGTTAAGACCACGGATGGAGTTATTGCCTCTCCATAGCACAACGCCTGGGCTAAAATAAAGAAACCATGTGTTGCCCATGCAGCATGATCCCTCTCTTCGCCTGCCTATATGTCACGAAAAACACCGTGATTAACCAGTTGATGACAATATACGGATTCTGATTAAACGCCTGTTTTCAAGGCAACAACTGCTTTAACACAGACAGAGAAAAACAAGTTGGGTTCAAGTTACAATCAGATGTCAACAATCCCAGGAAGGTTAAAAATAACAGCTGCAGATGTTTACGGGGAAGGGAAGTGAGTGAGATGAATCAATACGCCGCCTTTGACAGTTCACAAACAGTCGGAGAAATTGTGGCCAGGTGTTGGTGACACGCTGCGGGCTTGTGTGGAGGTCAGGACAGGGGAGATAACTGTGAACAAGATCAGATAACTCTTGTAGTAATTTAATCTAAGGGGAAGCACTGATGATGAAATTGGTAATCTGCCCCTGAAACCAGCTAGAGTTGGAGGTCAATACGTCAAGTAAACAATTCAGGGCTGATTGCCAAGAAAATATGATTTGGTGACGGCAGTGTAACTCGAATTGTTGATCTAGGCGGTACCGCCTTGGCACTGCAGTTAGACATTGTTTAAAAAAAATGTCTACCGTGTGTGAATTAAGTGGATTTAATCTTTCACGTGCCTGTTATGGCAAATGTAGATGTGATTGGTAGATTGCAGTGTTGCTTAAGGTAGATCATATTGTGTAATTAGTCATATTTAATTTAGGCAGTAGCATGGTTGAAACTAGCTAGAGTAGTGAAGTGATAATTGGCTCGGCTAGTTGAAAATAGAGTAGTGAAGTATTGATAAGCTTTACTAGTTGAGAATTGAGTACTGGGGGATAATTGGGATATTCCAGTGGGTGTCCCTGGTGGGCGGGGCTCCGCATTCTGTTTGTTGTTTTTTTTTTCTTGTCTTGGCCTGATGAAAACAAATGTGTTGAGTCATCTGTCCCTGACAGAGTTAGGTTCTCTGTATTTTTCTGAGCAGGGCCAATGGCCACGATTATCTAATAGAGATCAGTGACGGGGAGGCTATCACCAGTTGTGTTATATATTTTACAGGTTCCCTTTGGTCGGGATGAAGACCACAGAACAATTGAAAAATCCTATCCCGGATAAATTGTGATGCAGAAAGATTGGCCAGCAACTTTCTCAATGGGTCTATGCTCGAAGAAGTTGATCAACATTGCTCAGTGGAGCTGAATGGTATAAGTATCCTACAGGATAAATACCGAATGAGTTTTAGGTCATACCATTCGTTAACACACCAGTGATGATGGATGTTCAGTCCACTTATTACTAGATCAGTAGGGACTGATGTTCACATTAGATGAAACCTAACATTGAAGTGTAGTTGTTCCACATATCAAGGAAATTATAACATTAGGACAATAACGAGAAAATAAAGAGAACTGTAGAACATTTCGCAAGAAGGAAAAACAACATGTTCATGGGACAGTGTTCCATTTTTTTTTTCACTGCGCAGGAACTATTAGGTTTAAGTTTTCTATAAACTATTAGGAACAGTTTTTGTTAGGAACAAAAATAGTATCGTTCCCAGATTGTAGAGTTGAATGGGAATCAGATTTCATCGTCATCAGAGCTCCTGGAGGAGGACATGTCTGAAGAGAAGGACACGCAATTGGTGAGGTCTATTGTCCTGACTCTTTTGATGTCGTGTAATCCTTGCCATGATGAGTGAACACTGATCCTGAAATTTGGAGTCTGACCTCTACATTTACATTAGAAGACACAATACACATTTTCTTTGCATACACGCCTCACGTACATTACAATTTTCTTTTAATAAATTAATCTTTATTAATTGTTGGAAGAATGAGTTGTTGAATATGTTGCGTTGGGGAGAATGAGAGGGGGCATAGTACGTCAGTGAGAGAGAGAGATAGGAAAAGGTGTCCACGGGCTGATGAAGTGTGGTGGACGGAAGCTGGTGGATTCTCCAGGTTATTAGAAAGGGGGTAAAATATAATGTGGGTGTTGACTCCCCTCACTCCAGGGACGACACTTTAGATTAAGACACGACACTAGTTCACCCCAGAGGAAAGTTAACACCTATACATCTCGAACAAGACAAGCTGCAGAAGCTGCCGGATCAGCAAAGCAATGCTCTAACTGTCCGCCGGTCGGAGCTTCGATCCTAGACCAGCTGCCAGCCAAGTCTTAGGGCCTGGTCTGCCCTGCCATGACTATTTTGTCTTTGGGTTGCATATCGCACCAGGATAAGGCTTGTACCCTCCCAATTGCGCTCTTCCGCCCGAAGCCGTTGGCACAGTGTGGGGTGTCGGGTTTGGTAAGCGCCGCCCAACATTCGGCGCTGACAGAAAGCAGGTAGTACCGTCTACTGTCATACGGTAGCTCAGTCATATCTGACTAAGACCTGACTCAAAGTGCTCTAGAGTGCTTTTTAGTATCTATTGCTACTTGTTTGTTCTTTAGTATTGGTGTCATTTGTCCACTTAGATGGTTAGCCTTTTTGCATCTATTTTCGATCTCATCTTCTGCATTGCCATTGGATATTATACTTTCTAAATACTTGAAGCTCTTTACTTGTTTCAGTGGATGTTATTTTAGATGCATCTTTGTTATTTTATTTCTGAAGACGTCTTGCTCGTGAAATTGCATGAGTCAAAGAAAATGGCAAGGGAACGACACTCTCTCGGTGGGCCGTGATGTGAGATATTATTCAAGGGATACATACTACAACACGCACACAGATGCACGCACACACAAACACATACACACACATACAAGTTTATCGATCCCTTGTCAGTTCCCTAGCCTGAATGTTTTTTTAGAATTGCCTCAATTATGAAATGAATGAATCACCCAACAAACGAGAATTAGATTGTGAGCTTTACTAAAGCACGACTACTAGAGACAAATTGGACGTTGCGGCCAAAGCCTTCGTTAGCACAAGACAAACCGACCTAAAACCTACATGAAACACACTATGACAATATTAAACTAATTAAATGTACTTATCTGAATCCCTTGCTTGGAAAGACTGACACGCGTAGGGCTGCAGTGGATTAATAGACCGGATGTATGGTACACTAGTCAAAAGTCAAGCGGGAGGGGAGTGGGGTGGAGAAGCGTCCATGTGGTCGGACAAGTGAAAATTAGGACCGGCAAAAATGTCGCGGACACCGTTCACAATTAGGAATTCTCGTTAAGCGCTCGAAACACAGCTGCGGAAGATTACACTGTGTTGGTCCTCACAGAGGGGCATGAGTCGCGGTCGTTCAGAAAAGGATGGCAAAACACCGAAGCGACGTCCTATAAAGGACCTGCACATACCTAGACGGTGGACTGTAAGCTAGGGAGTCGGAGGGGGTGGGGTTAGGAAGTTAAATGAATCTGTGTTGGACATTGAGGCCATGAGGGGAGAGTGTGCCCAACTTGAAGATGAGACGGTTGTCCAATGTCTTCCGATCTCGTTCGTGGGATGCGCATGATTTGATAGCCCTGATCTGTATGTCGGCCACGCCATGGTGGTCAGGACTGTTGAAATGCATGGATACTGGTTTGTGGGCGCCACTGGTGATATCAGAAAGATGTTGTCTAAATCTGTCACCAAGACGTAAGCCTGTCTCACCGACATATCTCATTCACATCGTGTGGAGGTAAACGCATAGTTGACGCTGCGACTGATGCACGAGAAACCCTCACGGATGTGGAAGGTCGTCTTAGGGAATGTCAGACTCTGGATTTGAAGTACGTGTAAGCAGGTCTTGCAACGCGATTGAACACAAGCCACCGTACCAGGAAGAGACTGTTGAGGTTGGGGTAGACTGCTATGGACCAGAACATCCCTGAGGTTACAATCCCGCCTTTACGCCACCAGAGGGGCCTCTTATAAGACATGACGAGTGGTCGGGTTCGCTCGGAGAATGGATAGATGTCTCAAGAGGATATTCTTGGCAGCAATATTGTGGGGATGGTAAGTAAGTGAGAGGAGAGGTCTATTATTTCGTGGTTTCGGTCTGGAGGAAAGAGCCTCATTGCGACTGATAGACTGGCAGCGGTGAAGAGCTGTAGATAGAACATTCTCACGATAGCCTCGAAGGCGAAAGAAATCAAGCATTTCGTGCGCTTTTTGATGGAAGTCGTTGTTATCCTGGCAAAGCCGTCGGAGACGTAACAATTGGGTGAAAGGAATATAACGTTTGCACGAGGGAGGGTGGGAGGAGGTATAGAGAAGGAATGAGTGCGAGTCAGTTGGTTTAAAATAAACCGTCGTGCATAGACCCGCGGAACCTAAAGAGAGTGTGAGGTCTAAGAATTTAACGGTCGACGAAGAAATGGTGGAGGTAAGTTTGATGCTGGGATGGAAGTCGGAGAAATGGTGAAGGTAAGTTTGATGCTGGGATAGAAGTCTGAGAAAAAGGCAATGAAGTTCTGGAGGTCAGACAAGGGCATGTCAGAGACACCAAAGCAGTCATCAGTGCACCTCCCATAAAGCTCTGGGTGCCTACCGGTGTATTGACTCCATACCTGGTGCTCCAGATAGCCTATGAAGAGGCAGGCATAACTAGGACCCATCTTAGTACCCATGGCCACCCCACTAATCTGGTCGAAGTAGTCCCCATTGAACTCAAACGAGTTGAGGTTGAGGACTATCTCTGCAAGACGCAGCAATGGTCCAGTGGCTATTGAGGGGTTATGCCTTTTCTCCAAGAAAAATTCCAAGGCTTTAAGGCCGTCAGAGTGAGGAATAGATGCGTAGAGTGAAGTCACATCTAAAGTGAAGATGTGATAATGGGAAGGTTTTGTGAAACTGATGGAATCGAAGGAGTCTCAGTTTCGAAAACGTCGCTTCTGAATACTTGGAACGAAACGTGTTACTCGATACCGGCTTTCCTACACACAGTTGCCTTGGAGCATTTGGAGACCAACATAGTGAAAGAAATGATAACGGAAGTAGACTGATAGAGCTATGCAGCCAACACGACCTCTATATAACACATACATTCTATAAACACAAAGACTCACAAATATACATCTAGTATAAATGGAATGATCTCGATACTAAAAGCCAAATTGATTTTATATTAACAAGAAATAACAGAAAGAGAAATATATTAGATGCAAGGGCAGTGCCCAACTTAGGTATAAACACAGCCCACAAAGTAGTCGTTGCCACAATAAGAATCATCAATAGAAGGAAGCAAAGACCAGGAAAATACATGCCATGCGAATCAGTAAACTTAAAAAAAACCCTCAAAGACGAGGCAGTGAGGGAAAATTATGAAAACAAGCTATCTGAAATCTTTGTAAAATTACCTATAGAAAGAAAGACTGTGGAAGAAGAATGGGAGATTTCAAATCAAGCATTTTAAATACTGCAAAGATAGCATGTGGAACCACGAAAAAATGCAAAACACGGATAAAGAAAATTGCTAGTTGGTGGAACGCAGAAGTAAAGAAAGCTGTAAAAGACAAATAGGAAAAATATAAAAAGTGGTCATAGAGCAAACAGGAATGCGATTACATAGAATATAAAATAGCGAGAAGACATTTGAATGGAATAGTAAAGAGAGAAAAAACAAAAAAGACTGGGAGGAGTATGGAGAAACTCTAAATAAAAACTACAAGGAAGCAACTAGAAACTTCTATAAAAAGATAAGTGCAATGAGAACCAGAGGAGAATCCTTTGACCCAACTGAAATAATTAACAACGAAAATGGAGAACCATTAAGTGAACAAAAGCAAATCCTAATAAGATGGAAACAGTACTTCGAACAACTTCTCAATATCCCATCACATGTCACAGGAATTCAAGAAACCGACACAGATGCCACCTAAGAACTAGAACCAGACATACTGAAAGAAGAAATTATAGAAGCCGTCAGATTAGTCCCATTGAACAAATCACCAGGACAAGATGAAATACCAAATGAACTAATTAAAGCAGCAAGAGAAGTAGGAACAGCATGGCTACATAGACTATTCAACCATGTTTAGGTAGAACAACAGACACCACGAGACTGGGGAAACGCCATAATTATCCCAATTTGGAAAAACAAAGGCAGATAAAGAGACTGCGCACAATACAGAGGCATTTCACTGTTGAGTCATACTCTGAAAATATGTTGCAAAATTCTTGAAAAAAATTTAAGAACTATTATAGAACCCCAGCTAAGCGAAACACAACTTGGATTTCGGAAAAACAAAGAATGCACAGATGCCATTTTTCCTCTTAGACAACTTATAGAAAAATCAATCGAATTCAATGAAACACTCTACTTAGGCTTTGTCGACCAACAAAAGGTATTTGATAGAGTAGATAGAAACAAGCTGTGGGAAATCCTTAAACAATATGGAGTGAGTACACAACTAATTAACCTATGTAGAAGCTTATACAACAACAGTGAATGCATAGTGAGAGCAACTGGTGGACACTCAGAACCCTTCACCATAAGATCCGGAGTACGACTAGGTTGTGTCCTGTCCCCTTTCTAGTTTATAACATATATAGACAACATATGTAAAGAAACCAGCCAAACAGAGACTGCATCAAAACCGCACGACGAGAATATAGAAGAAGAACCATCTGCAAATCTAACCATTAGAGAACTCCTGTTTGCGGAAGACCAAGCACTAATAGCAAAATCAGAAGCTGAATTACGAGACCACATGAATAGTCTAAACAAAATGTGTAGGGAACATAACATGAAAATTAGCACAAGTAAAACAGAGGTACAGAGGTAGCAACAACGATTTACCTAAACGAACATCCCTTGAAACAAGTAAATAGTTTCAAGTACCTAGGAAGTATAATATCATCAAATTGCAAATCAGAAGACGAGATCGAAAATAGATGCAATAAAACTCATTGGACAAATTGCACCAATATTAAAGAACAAACATGTATCAATAATTACTAAGAAAGCACTTTACAACACAATGTTCCTATGACAAAACTGGACAATGACAGAAAAAGAGAAAAGTAAAATCGCAACAACAGAAATGAGATTCCTGAGAAGAATACTCAATGTATCAAGAAGAGATAAAATCAGAAATGAAGAAATCAGGACTAAAGTGGGGGTTATAGCTGCACTAGATTTTATTAGAAAGCAGCAAGTCAAATGGTTTGGCCATGCAAGTAGGTTACCAACTAACAGTATACCACAACAAGCAATGATGTACAGACCAGAGGGAAACAGAGGAAGAGGCCGACCACGTAAACAATGGACGCAGAGAATAACAGAGTCCATGGGAATATCGATACATGAAGCTCATAAGCCGGCACTTGCCCGCTGTTTATACTTCACCTAGACACCGCAAAGTACAAGAGGAACATGATGAGATGAAATGAGTTATCTTTTCTGTCTCCAGTAGTAGATTAAATAGTTAGTAGCATCTCCTTTACAGGACGTTACTCTTAACCAGACGATTTTGACAATGTGTGATTCACGAGGCGAGTTTACGTTCAGTAGTAGTCATTAGCTGATACAGGCACACATGTTATATCATGGATTTCTCTCAAAAGCAACGGTTAATAAATTGTGAGATATCATTTCAACTTCCACATTCGTTCTGTGTCAAGTGCAATAAAAAAATACTCGAAGAATTACATTAAATGATAATGATGTAGTGTGTTGTGTTAGTTATTAATATGTAAAGTAAATAACGAACATTTTAATTATCAAGGCTTTTCGGACATATGGATGATACACCCTATTTGTAAACGCCAATCGGCATTCAAGGCTTTACGTTGTCAATGTAACGTCGACCACCTTTATTTCCGATGCTTTTTTCGTGTACCATTTAATAATAGTAAGTTTGAAATTAAAAATAAATCCCCCTCCATTCTATTCAAACCATTCAATCGTCTAGCTACAACAGCTACTACCTCGGCTCATTATTTCACACTATAGTACTGATTCCTTTACTCACTCTCCTGCTATAATGTAATTTTCACTTATGATTGTTCTGAGTTTTAAACTGTGCGACTCGCATAACCATATTGTCATGACTCAAGTTATAGTTGTCAGGATTCGAATTACCCTGCCATGATTGATTTTACGATGTGATGAGTGCTATTTATTATTAAATGACTTCAAAATGGAGACGGATTGTATCTGCAGCAAAGAACCTCAATGGCTCGGAACGTTGAAGACGAAGAAGAAGAAAATGTCAACTTCTATCCAACACTTAAGAACTCCAAGTGTAACAGGGTAACGGTTCATTCAAATACATTATTTATCTTCTCTTCATTCGCATTATACGTTAATGCCGTTCCACATCATCACAGCGTCGTACTATCAATCACTACTATTTTTTTCGCACCTCCTTTACAGGACATCGGTGCCAACACCAGCTTTTACCGCTGTCGTTGATTTCTTGGCAAGATTACGCTCAGTAGTTTGCCACTGCTTTCTAAACGGTCGGCTCACTTATCCCGTACGTTATCAATGTGGTGAGAACCGCTTCCAATTCTCACCACATAAACGGGATTACGGAGAAAGTCGTTTAAAACCTAGGCCAGGGATTCCGGCCAATCAATACTACACTACACTAATATACAACTAAAACACTATAAAACATCGCCGACAGTCTACTGTTCGCCATAGCCGTCTCTGACCCTGAGCTTTGCGTTCTCTACGATGATCTCAGCTCTAGTGTCTTTTCCAGATACCTTTCTTTATCGGACTCAGTTCAAAGCGTGCTTCTCGCTCAAGGCCATACACATGCCCAATCGTGACAAGTTTGTGGCAAAAGCTTACATTCCAAGTCATGACACGTATCCCATTGAACGATCGTGGCAATAAACGTCACATTACAAACAACCCACGTAGGTTTGTGACAATTTGAATGCTGCTTATGTTGAACGAACAACCCATGTAGGTTTGTGACAATTTGAATGCTGCTTATGTTGAACGAACAACCCATGTAGGTTTGTGACAATTTGAATGCTGCTTATGTTGAACGAAGTCAAGAAACGTTTATCGTGTTTAACCGTTCGGTGTTTAGATCTTAAATAGCTTTTATTTATTTTTTTTTAAATTGGTATCTTAATCTATTAAACTAGTTTAGTTTAATTTAGTTTAGTCGACGGATCAATATCACAGCACACAGGTGTAACTCATAAGTACTCCGTTCTACTTCTAACTCAAGCCTGATTCCGGAGAAACTCAGCTCAGTGCACGAACTCTGTAGCACCGGCGAGGATCCTGAAATACTTTGGGTAGATTCTTATCTCGAAATAATTCCCAGGCAGCGCCGTTAGGCTACTAATTTACGATTTCCAACTGCCAATGGATTTTTACGTGCGTAAAAATACACACGGCCGTCCGATCTCACTACCCATAGACCAGGCGAACTTTTGTTACTTGAAGTCCAAGTGAAAACATCCCGGCCCTTACCAGGGCTTGAACCCGGGACCTCCAGCACTCGAGGCGGTCAGAGCTTAGACGCTTCCATAAATATTAGCTTATCCGCGGTGGCTGTGTCTGACCTCTTGTGAATGTTAATACACCTATGGATGATTATTATTTATTGTTTGTCTTCCTAGATTTACCTGTTATATATTAAACTGTCAAGAAGAAAACATCAACGTAAATTCTGCCTAAGTTTACATTCTGACAGCTAACAGTCATTCAGTAAATGATGTAATGGTACCGATACATATCCATCTGAATACATCTCTAGCAAATCAAGATGTTGACAATTATCTTGGCGGAGTCAGCATTCCCGAGCACGTGCATTATCAACAAATAATTACAATAATTAATTATGTTTTTCTTTCCGGATATGTGAGTTTCTGTGGGATCATAGCTAACAGTATCAATTTAATTGTGTATTATCGACAAGGCTTAGACACGTCCATAAATAGTACCTTATTCGCGCTGGCTGTGTCTGACCTCTTGTGTCTGTTATTACAAATATGGATGATTATTATATATTGTTTTCCTTTCCTAGATTTACCTGTTGAATACGCCGATCTCCACTTCATGACTGGGGCATTGCCTCACGAGACGTTGTCACGATTAACCTGTTCAATTACCGTCTATATCACAGCTGAGAGATGCGTGTGTGTTTTATTTCCACTAAAAATACATCAACTAATAACCTACAAGCGAACGGCTTTCATCCTTGTGTTTATTTACATGGTTACATTACTGTCCTGGATCCCTCTCTACAGTTCGTCGTACCTGGAGTGGAAGTTCATTCCCGAGATAAATCGAACTCTGCTCGGACGCATTATTAAAACAAATCAGGAAGGAATGGACAAAGCACTTTACTTCTTAAACGCTATCTTTGGAATTGTATCAGTGACCGCTGTTATTGTTTTTACCTCTGTTCTAATTTCCATACTGAGATCAAAGTCTGCCTGGCGAAAGTCTGCACGTATTCAGCAGAAAAAATCAGATCCTATATCTACCAGGGACAGAACTACATTAACTATGGTGGTCATGATTGCTGTTATGTTAATTGTATGTTACACACCCTCCGTTATATTGTGTGTGGTGACTTTCATCTTACCTGAGTTCAACTTTGCAAGACGACACGCCGTCGTATTTGAGTTAGTTTGGTCATTTGCTCTTCTATTTGAGAACATCAACTCCAGTATTAATATCGTTTTCTATTTCAAAATGAGTTCAAAATACAGAAATACATTCAAAAGCATGTTTAATCTGTGTAGTGGTCCGGGTGAAAACGCCAGAAAACCCCGCAGAGACAAGCTTAGTTTGTAATACGAGCACGGTTCTCGGACCAACCCAGCCATGTAAAGTATGCTTCACAAAACAAAGACAAACTGGTGAACGTAATACTCTTCTTCTTCTTCTTCTTCTTCTTCTTCTTCTTCTTCTTCTTCTTCTTCTTCTTCTTCTTCTTCTTCTTCTTCTTCTTCTTCTTCTTCTTCTTCTTCTTCTTCAATATTCCGAGCCATTGAGGTTCTTTGCTACAGATACAATCCGTCTCCATTCGTCTCTCTGGTGGACCTTCTCTTGCCAGTCGTTGATTCCAAGTGCTTGTAGGTCTGTACATGTATTATCTCTCCACCGCCTTCTCGGTCTACCTCGGGGTCTACGGTCATTTATTTCCTGAGTGTAAGCGAGTTTTGTTTCCCTGTTATCTTCCATTCTTTCTATATGCCCCAGCCATTTAAGTCTATTAGCCTTCATGATACCAGTGATTAGCGGGGACTTAAACAGATCATAAATGTCTTTGTTAATTCTTCTTTTCCACTCTCCACTTTGTGTATCCCTAATGGGTCCAAAGATGCGTCTTAAAATTTTGTTCTCAAAGGTTTGTAACACGGCTTCGTCTCCTTTCGTTGTACTCCAGGTTTCAGAGCCATACAGCACAACTGGTCTGATGAGTGTTTTGTATATTGTGAACGTAATACTTGCCAAGACATAAACAACGGCAGTAAAATACTGGTGTTGACTGCAACGTCCTGTAAAGCATATGCGGCTATAAAAGAAATATGCACCAGACAGTTTTCATACTAGTTGTATGGGAATTGTCTGTGATGGAAGTACAGCGTCAAAGGAAAGTGTCTACATGGCCTTACAAATCTTGTCTTATAATATGTGAAGACATTATACTTCGCAACCCAGAGTAAGGAACTACTTTATCCTTTTAATTTGTCCCCAAGAAAAACAGAAAAACGTATACGTGAATTTCACTTCAAGATAATCAGATATATTAACCATTGATTATATCTAATATGCAGCGTACACAGTGAAGCAAATCATCCAGATTTACCTATGTCCGCACAACTACAGATAATAAATAACATATTCATACCAAACATATGCTACCAATGTGAAACCTGAAAATTGTCCATATCACATTTACATTGGCGAAGACCACACACAGCCTCGCAGGGCCTACGGATGTTTAGCTCGCTGGGTATTATTTATTTAAGGAATCTGTGTAACTCAGGTCACAAGGCGATATTTGTGTGAGGCAACTAACTCATCGCCGGCTTCGTGGCTTAGAGGTTATGACTTTTCTCCGTAATCTCGTATACTCTCGTGGGTTAACGTGATGACGGTAAGAATCAGCGGTGGTTCGATTCACATCGATAACTTACGGGGTATGTGAGCCGGCCGCTCAGAAAGCAATGGCAAACTACTGAGCGTAATCTTGCCAAGAAATCAACATACAGCTGAAAGATGCTGGTGTTGACAGCAATGTCCTGTAAAGGATAAGCAAAAAAAAAAAAAAAAATAACTCATCAAACAGTTTACCGGGAGATATGTATGTAAGGCAGTTAACTTTACAAATCAACTCACTGGGAGATATGTGTATAAGACAAGTAACTTTACAAAATCAATTCAATGGGAGATATGTGTAAGGCAGGTAAATTTACAAATCAATTCACTGGGACGGCTGCTAACTGTAGAAATAAATTAAATTTCCATCTGCACATGCGGGTTTAATTCATCATGCATTATTTATTTGGGACAGCTAACTCTATAAATACAGATGCCATCGAAGAACTAGAACCAGACATACTGAAAGAAGAAGTTATACAAGCCGTTAGATTAGCCCCATTGAACAAATCACCAGGACAATATGAGATACCAAATGAACTAATTAAAGCAGCATGGCTACATAAACTTTTCAACCTTGTTTGGGTAGAACAACAGACACCACGAGACTGGAGAAACGCCATAATTATCCCAATTTGGAAAGGAAAAAAACAAGGCAGCAAAAGTGACTGCACACAATACAGTGGAATTTCCCTTTTGAGTCATACTGGGAAAACATTTTGCAAAATTCTTGAGGAAAGATTACTAACTACTATAGAACCCCAGCAAAGCGAAACACAAATTGGATTTATGAAAAACAAAGGATACACAGATGCCATTTGTGCTCTTCAATTAATATATCAAGTTCCGTCTCCACAATAAAGGCTGGCTGTAATGGATTTCCAACATTGTCTTCTCTCGCCTTGACTGTACATTCGCCTTGTTTGTCCATCTCTTGGTGTTATCTTCCCACTAGTATCGTTGTCTACCTCTTGATCGTTTGCCTTCCAGTATGGTTATAATAAAATTATCATGTCTTTAAACAAGGCCAAAATATTTCACTTGTCTCCTCTTTATTTCTTTCATCAGCTCTCTCTTCATTCCCAGTGTTTCTAGAACCTCTACATTTGATTGTTTATGTTTCCATGAAATATGACATATTCGTCCGTATATCTACATCTTCAGGACATCTATGCGACTTTCTATTTGCTTGTTCACTATCCAAGCTTCCCCGTAATCGTAGCATTTAATAATTCTCATTTTTAATGCGTTATTAATCTCTATAGATGTTAAAACTGATTTCATGCCGTTGAAAGCATTTTTGGTCATTCATATTCTCTTTTTGATTTCTATTTCATTTCCGCCATCATCTGTTATTATATTCAAAGTTAGGAGAAACATGTTACATGTTCTAGTATCTCCCCGTTGCTCTTAGACAACTTATAAAAAAAATCAATCGAATTTAATGAAATACTCTACTTTAATTATTGGGACCAAGAAAAGGCCTTTGATAGAGTAGATAGAAACAAGCTGTGGGAAATCCTTAAACAATATGGAGTGAGTACACATCTAATAAATATATATAGCAGCGTATGTAACAAAAGTGAATGCATAGTGAGAGCAACTGGAGGGCACTCTGAACCCTTCACCATAATATCCGGAGGACGACAGGGTTGTGTTCTCGCCCTTCTCTTGTTCATAACACATATAGACAATATCTGTAAAGAAACCAGTCAAACAGAGACCGCATGAACACCGCATGCCGAGAACACAGAAGATGAAACATCTTTAAATTGCACCATTAGAGAACGCCTGTTAGCGGACAACCAAGCACTAAAAGCAAATTCAGAAGCTGAATTACTAGACCACACGAATAGTCTAAACTTCTTTTTTGTGTGTGTGTATGGAACAAAACTTGAAAATTAGCACACGTAAAACAGAGGTAATGACTATATCTAAAGAAGATTTAAAAAAACACAACAACAATTCATCTAAGGCAACATCCCTTGAAACAAGTAAAGAGTTTCAAGTACCTAGGAAGTATAGTATCCTCAAATGCAAGTCACAAGACGAGATCGAAACTAGATGTAATACGTCAAAGTAACTAATTGGACAAATGTTACCAATACTAAAGAACAATGTTAAACCTGGACAATGACAGAAAAAGAGAACAGAAAAATTACAACAACAGAATTGAGATTACTGAGAAGAATACCCAATGTATCAAGAAGAGATACGATCAGAAATGAAGAAAGCAAGACTAAAATGGGGGTTATAGCTGCGCTAGAATTTCTTAGAAAACCGCAAGTCAAATTGTTTGGCCATGCATATAGGTTACCAACTAACAGTTGACCACAACAAGCAATCATGTACAGACCGGATGGAAGTAGTGGTTAGTGGAAGAGGCCGACCATGTAAACAATGGACGCAGGGAATAACAGAGTCCATGGGAATTTCGATACATGAAGCCCATAAGCGGGCACTCTCCCGCTGTTTATACTTCACGTCAATACCGAATGGTACAAGAGGAACATAACGAGATGAGATGAGATGAACTCTATAAATCATTTAACTGGGCGATAGCTATATGAAGTAGCTAATTCTATAAATCATGTATTTTTTGTTTGTTGCATATCCTTTACAGGACATCTTTCAGCTGTCTGTTGATTTCTTGGCAAGGTTACGCTCAGTAGTTTGCCATTGCTTTCTGAGCGGCCGGCTCAGTATCCTGCAAGTCACCAGCGGGGGTCGAACCGCTCCCAGTTCTCTCCCGCTACGAGACTCTGCGTAATAAACGGGATTACGGAGAAAGTGTTGTAACCTCTCAGCCAGAGAGACCGGCTATAAATCATGTTACCGGGAGATATTTGTAAGAGACAGCCAACTCTATAAATCCGCCATTCAGATGTCCAACTCCACAAGCGTGTGATGGCACCTAACAGGCAACTAACCATTGTATGAACACCAGCGCAAGACGGTCTCCTTCCAAACAGCACACAACTCTGTTTCGATAGTGGTATGTGGGATTTCGAATTCCGTTCGTAACCACATGACCATATCGTTGGCAGAACAGGCTTAACAAAAACTTTATTTCATGCAATAACCAGTACCTTATGCAATAAGTATGTATAATTGAATATCAGAAAGAGATAGCTGTATATAGTATGTATATACATTACTAGAAGTGGAAAAAACACACAGCAACAGAAGTGAATTTATTTAGCTTTATCAGTGTATACGCTAGTTTTAAAATGCCCTCTGACCCCATAGTTCATTAATATTTCTAGAGGTCAGCATGGCCGATTAGATAGGCGCACTGGCTCATAAAATACCGGTGTTTTGTTAATGGTGAGGAAGCGGATTCAACCACTACACCGGTTAATTGTACTAAAATGTTGACTTATCGTCCTTGACTTGGGGTCGTAAATTACTGGTAACACAGAAACGGAGTGGGATCGCCTGATGGCGCTGGGCACTGGTTATAGGGACAGCTAATGCACACGCCAAAATCAAAGAGGACTAAAAAATCAGGTTGGACTATCCTCGAGTTCACAGTTAGCTAATAGAAACAAATAATGTTTCTCTGCGACAAATGTATAGTATGTCAGCGCTTTGTAAACACCATGCGTGCTAGAACTGCACATTTCCTTCTACATAATGTGTCTATCCCCGGATGCCTGAAAACGTATGTAGTTAATCATAACTTGAGGATACCCAAACACCATATACGATGTCAATTAATGCTAGGTATGCCACACACTGAAGAGGCAAAATTATTTTTTTATCGGACCAGTGAGTCAGCTCGGTATAAATAAGTTCGCCGACATTTTAAAGAATAGTCTGGATAATTAATATCTGGTGGAAAAATTGGGAAGAGGAAGGGAACATATTTCTACAACTTGTATGATGTATAGACTATGAGAAGGATTAGCACGTCACAATTCAATGGCAGTATCTGCTATGGAGCTTTCCACTTTAATTTCAAGTGAAAAGCACACCAAGCATATGAAGCAAGGAAAAACACTGGGCCAGATGGAATCATAACATAAGAATTATAGGTAATGGGAGAATTTGGAGTAGATATATTACCTAAATCAATGGTTCTCAACCTTTTTTGGCCAATGCTGCCCTTGATCAGATGTTCAGAACGACAACCCACCACCCTCGCCCCCTCCTTTACCCTACACATTATACGTAACACTGGAAGTTAATTTAGTAACACATACTAGAACAAGTCTGGACGTCTACATAAAACGTGGTTTGCGGGTCTATTTACGTTATAAAATGAATTTTAGAGAGGCGAGAAGTACAGAATCGTAAAGTATGGAGGGAAAAACAATATCAAGTAATCGGTTCTTGTAATAACTCGATCTTGAAATAATCTTAACCCCCCCCCCCCTTTCCGGAAACCATAAATCCCCCACCCCTGGGGGGGGGGGGGATTCTCCACCGGTTGAGAACCACTGAATGGCAAGTGTGGCTGGTAAGGCCAATTCTTGCTGCAAATGTTTGCCCACAGTAGATGCATGTGAAAACATGGTCATTTCCATCATTTTGCACCATCTTACGTCTTTCACGCTCTGTGTGTGCTTTATCTGCAATCATTTTCTCCTTTGTCTTTATTCCATTTCTGATAGTTGCCCTCCATGCAACACGTTCAGCGGCGACTTGCTCTCAGTGTGCATTATCAATGCCTGTATCAATCATGTCCCGCTTACACACATCTTTGTATCGTAGTAGACGCCGACCCTGAGATCTCTTACCCATCTGTAATTCACCAAAAAAGATGTCCTTTGGTATTCTACCATCATCCATCCTCCTAAGATGTCATATCCATCTAAGTCTACGAAGACTGAGCATGGAATACACCGTCACACAACCTGATCTTTCCAATACTTCAGTATTCGTGATTTTGTCTTGCCACTTAATACCAGATATTCTTCGCAGACACCGCATATGAAAGCTGTTTAAACGTTTCTCTTGGCGTGAGTAAGTTGTCCAGATTTCACTGCCATAAAGAAGAGTACTAAGGACACAGGCTTGGTAGACGAGGACTTTTGTTTTGGCAGTAAGCTTCCTGTTCTCCCAGACACTTTTTCTTAACATATTCATTGTTATTGTTGCCTTGCCAATCCTGATGTTGATTTCCTGATCGAGGGATAATTTGCTATTTACCTCTGTTCCTAGATATGTAAAATAGTCTACTATCTCCAGTTCGGCGTCGTCAATAAAGATTGATGGTACACCATGTGCACCTTGTGACATAATCTGTGTCTTCTTTTTGTTAATTGTTAAACCAAATTCAGAACAAGCATTGGAGAATGCAGATAGTAGATGTTGTAATTCTTCCTCAGAGTGGGTCGTAATCGCAGCATCATCCGCAAAAAGCAAATCTCTGATTAGTACCCTCCTAATTTTGGTCTTGGCCTTCAATCTCTGAGCACTATAGAGGTCACCATCTGAGCGTGAGTGAATGTATATACCGTCATCCTGATCACGAAAGGAATATTTCAGTAGAAGTGAAAAGTATATCCCAAAGAGCGTGGGGGATAGTACACAACCTTGCTTAACTCCACTCTTGATTTCAAACTCTTCTGAAGTTGAGCCATCAAACTTGATTATACCCTTCATGCCTGTGTGGAACGATTCCACAATGGACAGAAGAGTTGGTGGGCAGCCAATCTTCTTTAGTGCTTTGAATAGACCCTCACGACTGACCAAATCGAATGCCTTTGTGAGGTCGATGAAGGCAATAAACAGTGGCTGATTTTGTTCACGGCATTTTTCTTGCATCTGTCGCATGAGAATATCAAATCAATGGTAGACCGGTTCTGACGGAAGCCGCACTGTGATTCGGGGTAGACTTGATCTCCCAGAACTTGAAGTCTGCGCAGAACAATTCTGGCAAATACTTTCCCAACAATACACAGAAGTGAGATACCTCTATAGTTGTTACAGTCGCTCCGATCGCCCTTGTTCTTGTACAGCGTTATGATGTTTAAATCTTTGAAATCCTGTGGGACTTGTCCTTATCGCCAGCATAGCTCTATTAGCTGGTGGATCTGTAAAGTGAGTGTGTCTTGCCCACTCCTGATTACCTCTATTGGAATCCCATGGAGCCTTGCCAGACGTAAGTTCATTTATATCACACTTAACTTCTGTTATGGTGGAAAGTGTGTCCAGGTGGTCAAGAATTGGCAGAGCCTCTATGGCGTTGAGGGCATCATCCACTAGCTTGGTCTCACTTGAGTAAAGCTCTAAATAGTGCTCGAGCCATCTATCCATCTGCTGTTTCTTATCAGTGATGATTTCTCCAGTCAAGGTTTTCAGCGGTGCACTTCTTTTGATCATTGGACCACAGGCTTTCTTTATCCCTTCATACATGCTTCTGATGTTTCCCTTATCACTTGCGATTTGGATGGACTCACATAACTTGATCCAATAGTCATTCGCACACTGCCTGGCAGCCTTTTGCACATCCTTGCTTGCTTGCTTCAGTTCACTCAGAGTGTTACGCGTTGGTCTTTCCTTGTTTCTTAAGAGAGCTATCTTCTTTTTATCAATCAAGGGCTGCATTATCTTGCTGTTTGCCGCAAACCAGTCCTGCCTCTTATGATCCACAGTGCCGTAAGCCCCAACCGCTGTTTTATAAATAGTTTCCTTAAGTTTACTCCATTTATCATTTACTATACAATTTTCTGATGTATCAGTGAAAGCGTCTTCAAGTTTCTGTTGAAATTCAAAGCACTTTCCAGGATCATGAGTGTTGATAATATTAATCCTAGGGCTAGACTTGTGTTTAGCTGTGTAGATTATCTTTAGTCTCAGTCTAACCCTTGCAACAACCAAAGAATGATCTGTATCACAGTCAGAAGTGTGGTAACTTCGAGTTAATGATGTATGGTTCAGATGTTGTCTCCGTGTGATAATGAAGTCCAGCTGATGCCAATGGCCGGATCTTGGATGTTTCCATGTGACCTTATGCAACTCTTTTGTTTTAAAAAAGGAGTTTGTAATACATAGGTCATTTCTAGTGCAATGCTCCAGCAGCCTTTGCCCATTATCATTCATGTGACCGATGGTGTATTTTCCAAGGCACACTGGCCATGAACTCGAGTCCTTGCCCACACGAGCATTGAAATCACCGAGCATATAAATGTAGTCGGATTTTGGAACTGCTTTGATCACAGAGTCTAGCTGCCTTATAGAACGTATCCTTCACATCATCAGAGGAAACGAGTGTCGGTGCATATGCATTGATAATGGTGGCAAATCCACAAGAGGTTGCTAAGAAGAGGGATAATAATCTTTCATTACCTCCAGCTGGGATATCAATCATTCCCAGTAGCGAATTCTTCACTGCAAAGCCCACACCATGTTGCCTTGTTTCTGATTGCCCTCTACCCTTCCAAACAAAAGGTGTAATTGTTGTCCCTGAGTGACCCTTCCTCAGCGAGACGAGTCTCCTGCAGTCCAACAATATCAATGTTAAGACGATTGAGTTCAGCATCAATCACAGCCGTTTTTCTCACATCGTCAATATTTGTCAAGTCAGTGGAAAATCCTGGACACATGGTTCTTACGTTCCAGGTTGCAAGCCGTAGCTTGAGGTTTCTATTATACTTTTTATTAGTACCTGGTGCATTGGTTTTACAGCCTGCGAGTCAGATTGTGTCCTAGCCCCAAGCACCCATTGAAGCAGGCAGGCTGTGGCGGATCAGCACCCAATTGGCCGGGGGCTGCCCAGCTTGAGGCGGGCGGTAGCTGATCAGTGACACCTGTAGGTGTCTCCCACCGTCAGAGGCAACGCGTGGCGCCCCATGTCTACGCCAACTGACAAGGACTTATAACCCGTAACAGTTGCCTCTCGCTTTGATTCCGAGACCGGTTAAGACCAGGGATGGAGTTATTGCCTCTCCATAGCACAACGCCTGGGCTAAAATAAAGAAACCATGTGTTGCCCATGCAGCATGATTCCTCTCTCGGCCTGCCTAGTTCATTCCAGAGGAAAGTTGACACCTATACATCTGGAACAAGACAAGCTGCAGAAGCTGGCGGATCAGCAAAGCAATGCTCTAACTGTCCGTCTGTCGGAGCTTCGATCCTAGACCAGCTGCCAACCAAGGCTTAGGGCCGGTACTGCCCTGCCATGACTATTTTATATTTATATATATATATATATATATATATATATATATATATATATATATATATATATATATATATATATATATATATATATATAATTCATTCAGTAGCATGTCTCTTGCAGAACCTCGCTCCAATAGCAACCGTTCGGTCGGAAACTTGTCGAACATAAGCAAGATGTCCCGCGTCCGATACACCCATGTGGAGATCATCCGCCACATCCTGCACCCACCTTCTCTTTTGCCTCCCACGTCCTCTCTTCCCATATAACCCTCCATGATCGTTCACTCCAAAATTCATGTTTCAAGTGACCAAAATATTTCAATTTTCGTTGTTTTATCGTGTTAGTAGCCAACCTTCTTCAATATTCAGATCTCGTCGTACGGATTCATTTGTTCTGTTTTTTTTTTTCTTTCTATCCAAGATATTCTTAGAACCCGTCTATAACATTTATATTTAAATTCATTAATATCCAAGTCTCACATGCGTATGTTGCAATGGAAATATGGATGCTCTTAACAATCTAATTTTTTTTTTCTTTTTTAATTCTATCTTAAAATCTTAATTCTGTCTGTCCCCCTTCACAATTTATTCAGTTATGTTATTTTTTGAAGAGCAATAGATATTCGTCTTTTCATTTCCTTAATTGTTTCACAATTGTTGGTAATTAATTACCCAAGATATTTGAAATGTTCTACCACCTCAAATTTTTTCCTCATTAACATATATTTATTTCTCCATAATAGTTTAATCTGTATATATTGTTTTTGTTTTTTTGCCATAAGATATAGGTTGTGATATTCGTTATTCTTTAGGGTTGAGATTATTAGTTGTTCTATAAATATCTGCGAAGTGGATAGCAATACTGCACAATCAGCATATCGAATGGCTGGTATTTCTTGACCGCCTATATTTAGGGCATCATATTCTGCTTGGTTATATCATCTCTGATATTTCTCATTATATTTTCTGCGTACAGCTTAAATAATTATCGGGACAGCACACAGCCCCGACGGACTCCTTACCCGATGTCAGTCCAATCGGACGTCTCGCCATCTATTATAACCACTGCTTGTTGGTCTACCTAGAGAATATTTATGAGTTATACTATATGCGATGGAAAACCCATTTTCCTCACGTTTTCTAAATGTTTCTGATGTTGTTAAATAATCCAAATAACGTGAGAATAGGTTTATATTAAATTATATACACTTCTCCATTACCAAACACATGTTGATATGTCTGATCTCTTGTTCCTGTGTGTGTGTGTGTGTATGCATGTGTATGTATGTGTATGTGTGTGTGTATGTGTGTATGAGTATGTGTGTATATGCGTATGTATGTGTGTGCATATGTGTGTATGTGCGTGTGTATTTGTATGTGTATGCGTGTGTATGTGTGTGTGTATTCGTGTATGTATGTGTATATGTTTTTGTGTGTATCTATTTATGCATGCAGTGTATGCGAGGGAGTGTATATTTTTATGTTAATGAGTGTGTGTATAACAGTTTTTGCAAATGATGTAAGTATGTATACGGGTATATATGTGTACGTGTTTGTTTATGAATGTGCGTGTGTCTGCCTGTCTCATAAAATGGTAATATGCATTTTTTACATTTACAACATTCAATTGACACAGTTGTTTTCCTATGTCAATGTAATATGCACAATTGTTAAACCAAATATGATTGACCGGCCGAATGTAAGAGGGGCCTGCGTGCTTATTTTTTAACCCTATGAAAATAAAGATTGTTCGTTCGTTCGTTTGTTCTTCGTTCCTCTTCCTTGTCTAAATCCAGCTTCAACCACGTTAATCTCTTCTTCCATTTTCCTACGAATCCTTCCCATTATGATTTTAGTGGAATTTTACTTGCATCACTGATCAGGGCAACAGTTCTATACTGCATAATTTCAGATTGCCCATTTTTGGTATTGGAGTGATGATAGTTTTCTTCCAATCTTTTGGCCACATACCAAATGTCCATATATTTTTACATAATGCGTAATAGATTTGTATGCTTTCTTCTTTTCCCGCTGTAATTAGTTCAGCTGGTATCTCATCACATCTTGGTTATTTACCATTCCTCAGGTTGTTTTATTGTCCATGCAATTTCATGTAATTTGGTTCAAGCTCTTTCTCTGCTGTAATTGGTTCATCTATCTCACCCATATCCTGACAGTCATTCATATCATACATTCCACTGCAGTATTCTTTCCATATTTCTAGAATTTTTCTGGATTGTGTTATGGTATTTCCCAACTTGTCACATCATCATCATCATCAAGTGCCGTGCCGGCTGGCATAGGCGTTCATGGCTCTCCATAGATCTCGGCCTTTGGTTTTCTGGATCAACTCTGCTGCTGATATTCCTCCATGCCACCGTCTCAATCCATCCAGCATCACTTCTCTTGGTCTACCTCTGCCTCTCTTCCCCTCGATCTTTCCAGTTGTTACGATGTTCTCCAATGCCTCTCTTCTCATCACATGACCGAGGAAAGCTGTTTGTCTCTGTCTTATTGTTGTATATAATGTTCTAGTTTCGTTAGCCTGTTTCAGGCAGTCATCGTTAGTTACTCTGGCAGTCCAAGGAATTCGCAACATTCGTCTCAGGAACCACATCTCTGTTGCTTCTAATTTCTTCTTAATTTGTTCATTTACATTCCAAGATTCACTGCCATACAGCAAAACTGGTTCTACATAGCATTTCATCACTCTCTTTCTTACATTCAGTGATGTGACTTATTGCATAAGATACTCTTCATTTTCTGAAATGCGGCTTTTGCCTGCCCTATTCTGCTCCTAATCTCTGTTGTACATTTTCCATCTGATGTTATAAATGCCCCTAGGTATCTAAAATTATCAACTTGGTTAAGGATTTTCCCTTCTATTTCTATGTCACATTTTGGTGTCACCATTTTCTTTGATATTACCATTGTTACTGTTTTCTTGATATTCAAGGAGAGTCCTTTCCTTGCACTCTCTGTTACTACAACGTCTAATAATTGTTGTAGGTCTGTTGAATTATCCGCCACCAATACTGTGTCATCTGCATAGCGTATATTATTTATATTATAACCTCCAACTAGTATTCCTGGCATCTCTTTGATCCCTCTCATTATTACTTCGCTATAAAGGGAGAAAAGATCTGGTGACAAGACACACCCTTGTCGTACTCCTAGCTTTATCTGTTCGTAACTACCCTCTTTATTTCCCATTTTAATTGCTGCTACTTGGTTCCAGTAAATATTCTTTATTATTCTTAAATCTTTTCCATCAGTGTTGATATCTTCCAACATTTTAATCAGTTCATCATGTTTTACTTTATCAAATGCCTTAGTATAATCTATGAAGCACAAATATATGTCTCTCTGTTTCTCTATTGACCTTTCTATTAGTGTCCGTAATGTATAAATTGCATTGTTTGTGCCCTTTCCTTCCACAAATCCATACTGTTCTTCACTAATTTCTATTTTTATTTTCTTTTTGGTTCTTCTCATTATGATTCTGAGTAGAAGCTTAGTGATATGGTTTATAAGGTTAATTGTACGAAAATCTTCACAATCAATTGCTCCTGGTCTTTTTGGTATAGCTATAAATACAGATTTCAGCTTATCACTGGGTAAATATCCACTGCTGTAAATATCATTCAACATTTTGGTTAATATATCTACTCCAAATTCTCCCAATAATTCTAATTCTTCTATTGTGATTTCATCTGGCCCAGCTGTTTTTCCTTTCTTCATACGTTTCATAGCGTCAGCGACTTCTTCTTTCAGAATAGGTGGACCTTCTAAGTTACTATCTTCTGTTAATTCTTCCCTTTCTCCTTCATATAATTCTCTTATATACTCATTCCACCTCTTCATTATAGCATCTTCCTCTAATATTATCTTTCCTGTTTTTGATTTCAAACACCCTGTATTTATTCTTATTTTTCTTCCTGTAAGCTCACTGATTTGTCTGTGCATATTTTTTGTATCTTTAATGGAATTTAATTCAATTTTTTTGCATTGCTCGTTTAACCAACTTTCTTTAGCCTTCCCACATTTATCTTTTATTTATTTATTTATCTTAGTGTATTCTTGATGGTCATTTTTACTCTGTTGTCTTTTGCCCATCAGTTTTAAGATATCTTCATTCATCCATTTTTTCTTATCTATTTTGCCTCTCTCCGGTAATACTTCTTTGCTAGTTTGATGAATGGAGTCCCTTAACATTTCCCATTGTTCATCTATACTCTGTATTTTAGTTATTGCATTGTACCTATTTTTCACAGTCACTCTGTATTGTTCTTGCATTTCTTTATCTATTTTCAGAACCTCTTTATTAAGTCGCATGTTCTTAACCATTTTTTTTCCCTCTCTTTAATCTTACTTTTATTTGTCCACATAGTGGTACATGATCACTATTATAGTCAGCACCAGGCATTGTCTTTTCATTCATTAAAGCATTTTAAAATCTTTTATTAATTAGTATGTAGTCAATTTGGTTGCGTATTTTCTTATCAGAGCTTATCCATGTGTACAGTTGTCTTTTATGGTGTTTAAACCATGTGTTTCCAATTATCATATAATTGATATTTGCCAATTCTATTAGCTTTTCCCCTCTTTCATTTCTTGTGCATAAACCATAATTCCCCACTACATCCTCCATTTTTCCCTTTCCTACTTTTGCATTAAAATCACCAAGTATTATCTTTATTTCTTGTGATCCAATTTGAGCCATCGCCATTTCTATTTCGTCGTAAAAGTGTTGTATTTCTTCATCACTACTGCTTGCTGTTGGTGCATATACTTGTATAATATTTATGTCTATTGGTTTGCCTTTGAATTTTACCATAATAACTCTATCTGAAATACACCAGTATCCATTAATTGACTTGGCTGTTTTTTCGTCTAGTATTATTCCTACACCTTTTTCATGTGTATCCCCTCCAGAATAAATTATTGTGTGATTGTCAGCTATAATTTTGCCCGATCCCTTCCATCTCATCTCACTAACGCCTAGTATATTCATTTTCATGCTATCCATCTCTCTTAGAACATTGGTCAACTTTCCTAGCTCATTTAATGTCCTAACATTCGATGTTCCTACTCTAAATTTATTTATTTTAGTTAAGAATTTGCCATCAGTAGCTGGATGACGGTCTGGTGTCACCTGTGGCTCATGACTGTCCCTACCGGACGAGGATGCCTTAAGACAGCCATTAACGTCCTTCACTAACTTTGATATATGTTTTGCCATGAAGTCTTGGGAAGATAATGTGGTGGTTTCCCCTTGCCTTCCACATTCACATGGTGGTCTTTTTACCTCTGCCTTTGACAGCCATTTCCGACTGTAAGGACAAGTGAGTGCCCTGCTCTGCTCAGCTGCAGAGTTGTCCACTTATTCCGGTGGATACTCGGTCCCCAGAGCTGTGTTACATATATCAATTAATTTAACATATAAGATATGTGACACATATAGAAACCGATAATTGAAATAATTCAGTAAATTGTGATACGACATAATTTTTTTTTTGCAAAATAAAAATTCTCTTGTATAATGCATGTGTTTATTTTCATTCTGTGTATCTTGATTGAATGTTAGTGCTGATGTTAGACTCCTATGCTACTTGAACTTCAGAATCTCAGGAACGAGACATCATAGTATTGAATATTAACTTGTATTTTGAACTCATTTTTAAGTACAAGAAAATGTTCACACTGGAGTTGATGGAATCCAGCAGAAGAGCAAATGACCATAAAATATAGTGCAGGTTTTCGTACTTTCCACCTGGGTTAAAATCGGGGTCGAGGAAAGCTGTACAACTTAGATTGATTGAAGGCGTGTAGCACACAACTAAAATAGTAGCAATCAGGACTACCATAGACATGGTCTTTCTCTCCTTGCTTGTAATGGAATCTTGTTGCTGTTTCTGACAATTTACAGATTTACGCCATGTAGATTTCTCTTGTAGCTTGACAACTAATACCAGGGTGAAGACGACAACGACAATAACTGATACCAATTCGCCAATAGCGTGCATAAAGTTTACCACCTTTTCCAATGTCTGTTTGTGATTTGTAAACACTAAACCAAGAAGAGTTGCGTTTCTCTCTGGGTAGAAATTCCAGTCCAGATACGACGTACAGAAAAGTGGAATGGGACATACAGAGGTAATAAAATAAATAAATATAATAATGCCAGCTGTTAAATTGGGAGTGATTATCTGCTTAATTTGTAGCGGGAACACCACACAAAGACATCGCTCTGCGGTTATGTAGACTGTGATTGAGCAGGTCATTCTTGTGAAAGTCTCGTGTGGAACACAACCCGTGATGTACTGGACGTCTGAATAGACCATGGGCAGTCCCGCCAACTTTAACAAAGGGATGACTATGTACCATTGCAATATAACCAGACTAATTAGGTCAGAAATAGCCATAGCAAAAAAGCTAATGTTGATTGTCGTGTTGAGACCTTGTCGGTAAAATATAATAGCATTAATTATGTTGGAGACTATTCCGAAAATACTGACAACCTCAGACAGAAATACGATATTCACATACACAAATACCTGTTTGTGTCTCTCTGTAATACTGATAATCCAGTTTTTCTCTGCGCTATCTTCACTCGCAGAATGATTCACTGCGATGTGTGAATCTGCCATTAAATCGATGTCAGATATGAGATTTAATATTGCGTTTCTCCAAGATCTAAATGTTTATATTGTGGATCACATCAGTGTATTTCTGATATGCACAAATAAAGGCGATACCACAGTTGCTTACGTGTTTTGCAGCTCAGCTTCTACTCTAGTTTGTAAAGAAAATCTAAATGTCAGAGCTTGTAAATACACACATTGCGTTTTGGCGCCGGATCAGAGTCAGATCCTAGCTTAACGGACGGATTCGAGCACGGAATCACCACTTCAGAGATGACTCGTAGATATCCCAAATAATCATGACAATTGTCATTCTGTTTAATAATATAAGAACAATTATAAAACAACCATACATGTTAATTATAATCAGAGTGTTCCTGTACACATGCTTGATAATGTGTGTGTTTCCATTTGACGTGTATCTAAATTAAGATGAATACAGACACAATATGTATTAATGGCGCATTCGTTTATTATCTTGCTATTTTCTGATATTCAATAGCACGTGTTATAAAAATGTACTGGAGAACACAACAAAACCTGCATGAGACATATCCATTCCGTGGGCGTCACTGGTTGACCTTATCAGACGTAAAACAAAACCAAGAGGGCAGACTTTGGGATTTGTTTGTATTTTGGCTCTCACTCGCTTTGAACTCAGGCGTAGTCAATACACACTACTTCTAGTAGTGCTGGACTGAATTTTGCACGTGGATTAGCTTTCCCTATTACAGTTGTCCCTCGCCATCAGGCGAACCCACTCCGACTTCAGAGATACTTATAGTTTACATCCGCAAGTTTAGGACGATAGGTCAACATTTTAGTCAAATTGTCCACTTTAGGGGTTGAACCCCTTACCTCGGCTTCACCACACCGGATGTTTAAGAATACGCGTTCTTATCCATTCGGTCATGCTCACCTACGACCATGGGAATAATACCATGACGCTATAAATATATAATGACACGACGCTATAAATATTTAATGACACGGTGCATACCGACAGCACATCGCACGTTTATCTGGTGCGGAGGCTTAAAACGATAATCTATTAAATTATTTACTGCGATTATTGCAAACTGTAAAATACAACAAATGTATCCGCACAGAGAAATAACCAATTTTACAATAATATAAAAACAACAAATGTGTTTCTCGTAGACAGACAAGTCCTGCAGGTTTAATTCCCATCAGGATTTAGGAAACTGTTAATTCACATCATGAAACGAATAACGCGTTAATGTGTATCGCTAAGCTTTCATTTCATGGTAAAAGCACTAACAAAAACTTGTGTTAATAATTAAAAATTTAAAAAAATGTGTTAATTGGGGTGGGAGAGATAGAGAGAGAGAGAGAGAGAGAGAGAGAGAGAGAGAGAGAGAGAGAGAGAGAGAGAGAGAGAGAGAGAGAGAGAGGAGGGGTGGGTTCACTCATCTCATCTCATCTTGTACCTTGTGGTATCGTGGTGAAGCATACACAGTGCCCGTTTATGGGCTTTATATATCGTAATTCCTCAGTGAGTCATGTATAATTGATTGTTTTTCATGCGTTTTAATGCTTATTGTTCTTTTGTTGTCTAAGATTAGCTTCATATGTGATGTTGAATAAATAATGTATGAGAGGAATTAGAGAAGAAGGGGAGAATGTCAGCCGGGCCTGCGTGCCCAATACTTAACCCTTTGAAAATGAAGAGATTAATTGATTGTAATTCCCACGGACTCTGTTAATCCATCTGTCCAACGTTTACGTGGTAGGTCTCTTCTTCTGCTTCCATTTGGTCTGTACATCAATGCTTCTTGTGGTATACAGTTAGGTGGTAACATTGTTACTTGGCGGAACTATTTGACCTGCTGCCGTCTAATAAATTCTAGCGCTGCTATAACCCCCACTTTAGTCTGATTTCTTCATTTATGATTTTCTCGTTTACATTGAGTTTTCTTCTCATGAATCTCATTTCTGTTATTGCTATTGTTTTCCTGTCATTGTTCATCTTTGGCATTGGTAGCATAGTGTTGATAGGAAGATTGTGTTGTAGAGTAATTTCTTAGAAATTATTGATATGTGTTTGTTCTTTAGTATTGGTGCCGTGTGTCCAATGAGTTGGTTTGCCTTATCGCATCTATTTTCGATCTCACCTTCTGATTTGCCATTTGAGGATATTATATTTCCTAATTACTTGAAGTTCTTTACTTGTTTCATGGGGTGTCCTTTTAGATGAATCTTTTTTATTTTTGTTTTTGTTTTGTTTTGTTCTTTGGTTATATTCATTACCTTTGTTTTACTGGTGTTCATATTCATGTTATGTTCCTTACACACTTCGTTTAGACTATTCATGTAATCTTATTATTCTTATTCTTATTCTGATTTTGCTATTAGTGCCTGATCGTACGCGACTAGGAGGTCATTAACAGTGTAATTTGCCGAAGGTTCTTCTTATGTGTCCTGTTCGTCATGCGGTGTTCTTGCGGTCTCTGGTTGGCTGGTTTGTGACGTAGGCTCTACACCGTTTACACTCCATTGCACCAAGCATTGCACCTATTACTCCTTTACCTTGTTAGTACCCAATCAATGTGTATAGATCTATATGCCCTTCATATACTAATCTTTAGGATTGTATTTTAAGTATAATCAGTTGTTAAATATGTAGCCTGGTAGGACTATACATTGCAAAGTAAAGCGAACACGCTAATAGCTGCAAGTGGTGTCCGTTATTTTTTTTTAACAACAGACAATTGACCTGCGGTATCAACCAAACAACCGTTAGCAGCCATGGCACATATTCTCGACCCCCGTTAAATTTTAGATACAATTGCGCTATCCACTAAAAGTTGTAGTCACAAAGGAGAATCCACTCGGCCACACGTTCTAGCCACTCGGCCAGCCGCCCCTCATCAAGCATACTATGCGTGTTAACTATCTCTTAAATCCGGTACAATCACATTTAGTCGTGGTGTTTGTCCATCAAGAATGATGATGACCATTCAATTCATCCAGTGGGCATGAAAGTTTGGAGTCTTGAGTTTTAAATGTCTAGTAATTCCTATTTTGGCTCGAAATGTTCTTTGACAATGTGGACAAAGAATGCTTGGCGTTTCAAGAGGAGAATCTCTTGCATTGGTTATTTTGTCCAGCCTTATTTTCCACAGCTCTTGCAGTCCTGTTTGCTTCACAAGTGACTACACCTTTGCGAAATGATGTACGTTGTGAATTTCGGTCTTTGGCAGCAGTCTCCCAATTGTCGTGATGAATTCCAAAAGCTTTTAGTGAGATCTTCAGAATGTCACATACAGGGGATCAAGGGACTGACAAGGGCTTGCATTTATTGGTGTGAAGTTGGCGTAGTGACCTATCCTTAACCGTGTACCAAAGTACCATCAGTTATCAGTTATCAGTTATCAGTTATCAGTTGGGGTATCTTCATTGCACTCCGGACAGGTCCATAGGTGTTCAGATCCTCCCCCCCCCCCCAGCATATGCATCAGCGTCCGGTGGCTAATAGTGCCAGTTCTGTGTTGGTTGACGAGGCACCTCGTTTTCCCGATGTACCTCTCGCGTCTGGCCGTGCCAATTCTTACTCCCAAGTCTTTCATCCTGGACAGCGATGTGGATTCACTGACGTCAAAGTCCTCTGTTCTCGCCATATCTTTGAGGACGTTAATAACATCGGCACGATCCATGGGCTGGCCATCTACAGGGGTGCAGAGCCAGCCAGTTTATCAGCTCTTTCATTTCCCTCGACTCCCGCACTTCCCGGGACGAAGATGAAGGTGACTTTACGGACAACAGACTTCCGCAGCGACTCAGTCCACTGTCTACGTACAGATCCAGCTTCGACCTTCTGAATCATGAGTCACTTGAGTCACTTAGTACACACACATTAGTATAATGCTGTGATTCCAGGCATATGAAAGCCTGTGTAACTGCCATCACATCCATCGTCATGCTGCTCGTGGTCATAGAGTGGGCACCACTGGATTCTTGAACGGTTCGGTCCGCTGAACGGGCTGTAAATGCCCACGCACTTCTCTGCTGCTTTACAACAGATCCATCTGTACAGATGAGCACTTCGAGGCTATCCGAGTGTTCATAGATGAGCGCGTTCCCTTCTGCATTGACAGCGACAGGGTTCTGCTCTCTGCACCGTCTGTCGAATGTGATAATGCAGGAGAAAGTGCATTTAAAAGCTGGAGGCACCGGGGTTGATACTGGTAGGACTGCAGACCTGTCTGACGACATCTTCCGCCCGACCCATCCATGATTTGCCTCTCTTTAGCCTGTCACCCTTTTCTCTGAATATAGCGTCATGCAGAGGGTGCTGCTCATCTGCACTTATTTTTTAAGTATGCACGAGCTCTCCAGATTTTGATCCTGTGTTCCATTGTCGGGAAGTCAAGGAGGTATCTCATTGCTACACAGCTGGTGTCTTTCGTGCAGCCCAAAATGATGCGCATGGCTTCGTTTTGTACCTTTTCAAGTCTTCCAATCAGTGTAGGGCTGACAGTTAGGATGGCCAGGGCATACTCGATGCGTGAAAGCACCAGTCCCTGGAACAGAAGTATTAGCAGTCTTTGCTCGATATTGGCAGTCGCCATGCTCTTATTGCTGACAAACCTTTTCGAGCTTTCGTCTATAATCTCATTTCGACATGATATCTGTTTTCAGGTCTTCGATCATCCTCATTGCCAGATATATCATTGACTGGGTTCTACTCAAAAGGCTCCCATCCATTCTTACTGTTTGTTGTTTAGTAGAACCATGTAACCTATGCTTTTGCAGGGTTGACAAGGGCACCGCATCACGCACCATGAGGAAATTCGATCTAGTTCGCCCTGCATATTATTGGTAACCACCTGTCTATCTCGACCCTGTCGGTACATGAGGTGTCGTTTTCAAATGACAGAGTTTTATTTTTCCGTCCAACTGTTGTTCAGTGATCGGCACCGTTTACGCGTTCATATTACTGGTGATGTGGTTAACCCTTCGGCTATTCTGTACATATTCGTTATTCGGCTCTGAAGACCAACTCCCGATCTTAGCACCACCTCATTTGGAGCAGAACTGCAGCTATTCATCGTACAAGTTGAGGGTGTTCTTGCGGTCTCTGGTTGGCTGGTTTGTGACGTAGGCTCTACACCGTTTACACTCCATTGCACCAAGCATTGCACCTATTACTCCTTTACCTTGTTAGTACCCAATCAATGTGTATAGATCTATATGCCCTTCATATACTAATCTTTAGGATTGTATTTTAAGTATAATCAGTTGTTAAATATGTAGCCTGGTAGGACTATACATTGCAAAGTAAAGCGAACACGCTAATAGCTGCAAGTGGTGTCCGTTATTTTTTTTTAACAACAGACAATTGACCTGCGGTATCAACCAAACAACCGTTAGCAGCCATAGCACATATTCTCGACCCCCGTTAAACTTTAGATACAATTGCGCTATCCACTAAAAGTTGTAGTCACAAAGGAGAATTCACTCGGCCACACGTTCTAGCCACTCGGCCAGCCGCCCCTCATCAAGCATACTATGCGTGCTAACTATCTCTTAAATCCGGTACAATCACATTTAGTCGTGGTGTTTGTCCATCAAGAATGATGATGACCATTCAATTCATCCAGTGGGGATGAAAGTTTGGAGTCTTGAGTTTTAAATGTCTAGTAATTCCTATTTTGGCTCGAAATGTTCTTTGACAATGTGGACAAAGAATGCTTGGCGTTTCAAGAGGAGAATCTCTTGCAGTGGTTATTTTGTCCAGCCTTATTTTCCACAGCTCTTGCAGTCCTGTTTGCTTCACAAGTGATTACACCTTTGCGAAATGATGTACGTTGTGAATTTCGGTCTTTGGCAGCAGTCTCCCAATTGTCGTGATGAATTCCAAAAGGTTTTAGTGAGATCTTCAGAATGTCACATACAGGGGATCAAGGGACTGACAAGGGCTTGCATTTATTGGTGTGAAGTTGGCGTAGTGACCTATCCTTAACCGTGTACCAAAGTACCATCAGTTATCAGTTATCAGTTATCAGTTGGGGTATCTTCATTGCACTCCGGACAGGTCCATAGGTGTTCAGATCCTCCCCCCAGCATATGCATCAGCGTCCGGTGGCTAATAGTGCCAGTTCTATGTTGGTTGACGAGGCACCTCGTTTTCCCGATGTACCTCTCGCGTCTGGCCGTGCCAATTCTTACTCCCAAGTCTTTCATCCTGGACAGCGATGTGGATTCACTGACGTTAAAGTCCTCTGTTCTCGCCATGTCTTTGAGGACGTTAATAACATCGGCACGATCCATGGGCTGGCCATCTACAGGGGTGCAGAGCCAGCCAGTTTATCAGCTCTTTCATTTCCCTCGACTCCCGCACTTCCCGGGACGAAGATGAAAGTGACTTTACGGACAACAGACTTCCGCAGCGACTCAGTCCACTGTCTACGTACAGATCCAGCTTCGACCTTCTGAATCATGAGTCACTTGAGTCACTTAGTACACACACATTAGTATAATGCTGTGATTCCAGGCATATGAAAGCATGTGTAACTGCCATCACATCCATCGTCATGCTGCTCGTGGTCATAGAGTGGGCACCACTGGATTCTTGAACGGTTCGGTCCGCTGAACGGGCTGTAAATGCCCACGCACTTCTCTGCTGCTTTACAACAGATCGATCTGTACAGATGAGCACTTCGAGGCTATCCGAGTGTTCATAGATGAGCGCGTTCACTTCTGCATTGACAGCGACAGGGTTCTGCTCTCTGCACCGTCTGTCGAATGTGATAATGCAGGAGAAAGTGCATTTAAAAGCTGGAGGCACCGGGGTTGATACTGGTAGGACTGCAGACCTGTCTGACGACATCTTCCGCCCGACCCATCCATGATTTGCCTCTCTTTAGCCTGTCACCCTTTTCTCTGAATATAGCGTCATGCAGAGGGTGCTGCTCATCTGCACTTATTTTTAAGTATGCACGAGCTCTCCAGATTTTGATCCTGTGTTCCATTGTCGGGAAGTCAAGGAGGTATCTCATTGCTACACAGCTGGTGTCTTTCGTGCAGCCCAAAATGATGCGCATGGCTTCGTTTTGTACCTTTTCAAGTCTTCCAATCAGTGTAGGGCTGACAGTGAGGATGGCCAGGGCATACTCGATGCGTGAAAGCACCAGTCCCTGGAACAGAAGTATTAGCAGTCTTTGCTCGATATTGGCAGTCGCCATGGCTCTTATTGCTGACAAACCTTTTCGAGCTTTCGTTATAACATAATCGACATGATATCTGAAGGACAGGCTTCGATCAAGCCTCACGCCAAGATATGTCATTGACTGGGTTCTACTCAAAAGGCTCCCATCCATTCTTACTGCCGGCTGTTTAGGGAGAACCATGTAACCTATGCTTTTGCAGGGTTGACAAGGGCATCGGCATCAGCGCACCATGAGGAAATTCGATCTAGTTCGCCCTGCATATTATTGGTAACCACCTGTCTATCTCGACCCTGTCGGTACACGAGAATGTCGTTATCAAATGACAGAGTCCTACCCCTCCCGTCCAACTGTTGTTCAGTGATCGGCACCGTATACGCGTTGAATAGTACTGGTGACAGTGGTGAACCCTGCGGCAACCCTGGACATATCGTTATCGGCTCAGAAGACCAACTCCCGCATCTTAGCACCACCTTCCTTTGGAGCAGAACTGCAGCTATACATCGTACAAGGTGAGGGTGCACTTTCAGTCTGAGGAGGGTTTGCTTCATGTGCTCGAAGGATACTCTATTGTATGCGTCCTCTAAGTCTATGGCGGCCGCACATGTCTCTTCTCTGACCTGAAATCCTTCGTAAACATCTTGAGCAAAGATCGCCGCATTCAGCCATGACTCTTTATTACCATTAGTACCATCACACACATGGACTGTGTCCAGAGTACTCGTTCCATCTCACATATGCAAACTCCAACCAATGTCAAGAAGAAAGCCTCGTATTAAGCTAAAACAGCTTTCTATCCTAAACTATTATTTAAAATAATTTCCCAAAGTAGAAGGTAGGAAATAATCCTCTTGTGAATGACTACTTGTGTCAGTTAATAGTAATTAATACCGACACAATGAACAAGACTGACAGTAAATCCAGTGATAACAAGGAACAAGTAATAATAAATAATGTTATAATTAACAAAACAGGTAATACCTCTTCAGTCAACTAATACTTATGTATGAAGTTCCGACCCACGTATCCTACATTGGAAATTATGAGAAGCGAAGAATAGCAGCACTGCCAGCTGCCATGTATGTCGGTAAAGGTGACTTAGGACGTTTGGAAGTGGGCTTGGTATCTTCATCCCGTAGAAGACTATAGCTGTCCCATCAAAACGAACCATTAACACGTCTAAGCTAAAGAAAGTAATAATAACTCAGGCAACCGAAAGGAAAGGAGTTTCTTCTAGAAGATGTATGACACGTCTCGGAGAAAGTGGCAACACGTTTGTCTGGATCACACTTACTTCCATACAATATCCTACACAATTTTCCAGAGTTAGGCCCTGGAACCTCGTAACTGTGGATTATCTGAGAAAGTCGAAACAGGTTGTGCAAGACATTACAAATTCTAAGGTGCAAATGTTGGGATTATGGGAAACAAGCTGGAACGTAGTAGACGAAAAGCTTTCGAGGAAACGTGACTTCTGCCCGAGAAGTTTTACCCGGTGTCGCGAAATTCCCTGTATATCTGTCTTTTCGGCATTTTTGTCGGACGAGAATCTCCTGGCTCAGTTTGGCTACGGGAGATCCCATGTCAGAAAACTTAATAAAGATTTGGCTTCTTTTAGGAAAACTTGTTTCTTATGGATTGGGTGAAGTTCAGAACATCCTGTTCATAGTTGTCTCTGAATTTACTCCATATGACGTCATGTAATCTCGTGTCAAATGCTAAGGGAGGAATCCCCGAACCGAGAATACACAAGAACGTCAGCGTAGGCAACTCACTTATACTGCTGACGTCAGAGGTTTGTGAGCTGCCGTGGAAAGCCCAAGAAAGGAATTGCACTAGCCTTATTGTTTCTAAGCCACTTCTATAGTTAAAGCTTGCCATTCAATGAGGAGATAGACCCGCGGTGGGTACTCCTCCAGACCGTATTCAAAGAGGTTGAAAGACTCTCGAACGGATCTGAGGGCTGTGAGTATGGCAATTTTATCTTGGAAGGTATAGTGAATATCCTTGGTTACCATCTTGTATGGCCGTTTATAAAGGCGTCTCTCGGTTGTGATTCGTTCTGCATGTCCATAGGCCGGGCCGGTTTACTAACGGTCACTCCATATAAACACCACAAACACAACACATTAGATTCCTACAGACAAGGGGCTCTTAACGCTCTGGGGAAAGGAATATAGTGCTAGCCGTAAAGGGTAATCAAACCGCCTTGGTTGGCCCGATCAGCAGGAATATATACACACCACGAATGTAGGAGGCGATCAGTTTGTGGGTGGCGGGTTTGTGCGTGGTTAAGACCGTCTCTGTGCCGGCAGGTTCGAAACTCGTTGAAAGAGACGAATAGAAGTACTCGTCGTGGTGGGTGTGGAAGATCGATGTGAACAGCGTGGTTCTTGTGTCGAGGAGATCGTTCGAAGGGGCACTTAAGGAACTTCGCCGAGGCAGATGCTATTGTGTGTGCATGTGTGTTGAGTCGGAGTTCATGCACAGTTCTCTTCTCTTTCTTCCTTTTCTGGTTCTATCGAATTGATTCCGTTCTGGGACAGCCTGAAGGATTTGCTTTCTTGATGGGTGGAATTGAGGGGGCCGACATTGCATGTTGGAACTCCGTCAGCTCACACATACTAGGTTGATCTAAGTTTAGGCTTTGTGGTGGAGCCACCACGTCCGTGTGATGAAGAAGAAGACGTAATTGTGTTATTGAGTTCCTTGGGTCAGGGACTACGCGGATGGGACTGGTACCCATATTCCTCAAGGTTCTGAGACAAAGACAATACTGGTGGGATTTGAGGGCCCGTTGTATGGTGGCCTCTCCTGGTCTGAGGGCAGGTTGCCCCTACATAGGGTTTGGCCAACCGGTGGTTCCGGAGTCAAGCACCCGGTGCTCTCTTTTCAAGGTCAGCTTCTTATGTGGAGCAAGAGGGATGGCAGCGATGAAACGAGGGATGTCGTGGACTCCAGTTGATACTGACCAGGGTGTTTACTCTTGCTTATCCGCTCGGAAGTGAAATACCGCTGTACCACTGGATAACAGTTTGGTTTCTAACACACACCTAATCATCGAACTACCACCCTACTAAAACTCCCGAAAAATCAAGTAAGGTGTATTGCGTCCGTCTTGGGATTAACCGAACTGTTACTTGATGGCACCACCATTACTATGTAGTGAGCTGACTGGACAGAGTATGTTTATAAGCACTACACGATATTTTCCATTGAGGAAACTGAGGGTCGGAAGATCTTCTAACTCAAGACTGTGAGTTAGGGGCTGCATCCCGACAGGAGCTCAGCCGCCCAGCAAATACTATTGTGTACCAGTGGGACTTCACCAAAAGCTCCAGAGTTGGAGCTAGTGCATAATATTACTCCTATTTCATTCTTGAACATTATACATTGGAGTCATCGGTCATGTCGACGTTGTCTTCAGGACCGGGTTTGGAGAACTACTAGGGATAGCCTAACGTCGCCTAGACTTCATACTTGGAAATAAGGCCCAAGAGAAGCCCGGTGAGCGTATTCCAAACTATAGACGGTTGGACAGTTGTTGAGTGGCCCGATGATGACAGTTTCCCTTTTGATAGAGACGAACTATCGATCTATTCCTGGAATACGGCAACTTCATTATCTGTTACCTATTTGTGTGTGTGTTCTGTGTTGATTCAATACATTTTCTGTTAAGTTGAGTTCAATGGACTTTGTGTCTGGTTCATTATCGGGACGATCCCCCAGAAGGGTGTCGCCCGTGATTGAATGAGTGGGGTGGGAGGAAAAGTCCAAGTGTTTGTAGGGTCAGGAGACTAGCTGCATCGGTGGCCTGACTGGAGCTGGTCCTGATATTATAGGGTGTAACATCAATACGTCCTACCCCGACCTATCCTGCTACACCCGGTCAACACAACAAACACCCACAGAAGTCGGATGTGTTGGCCTAATGGCGCAAATAAACTTGGCACAACGCAATTACATTTGAAAAAACACTCCGGATGAACGCAGAAGAAGACAGAAGAAGAAGAAACGTGACTTGTGTTATCATGTCATAAGGGTTGGAGAATGGTAACATGACACTTCAAAGTAGTACCTTCTCTTATTGTCCATGCGGTGCGGCGTTGGTGGTCATGTCCTTCCACATTTCTTGTGTCACGAGTTCTGCCAATCATGTCTGATTCTGATATTCCCCATACAATGATGGCAGACTGTCCAGCTTCTTGTCTCTTGGTCTGTGGTGTTTTCATCATTGCTCTATAATACCAAATCTTCGCAGAATCTACATAATTCCTCACTTTTCTGCCAACTGACCATGATTTACTTCTATACATCAGGATTGATTCAATATAAATATTAAGAACTAACAAAACAATACTAAGAAATCTTTTCCTGGTCACGACTGACACAGATTACAGAAAATATTCAGTCATCTTGTGAAATGCTGTCGTAGCTTGGGCTAATACATCTTCCAACTGCTGTTATTAATCACCATCATCATCTTCCACTTTTGCCGTCAAGCGGCGTGGGAAGAAAGAATTGGTGCTCAAGAGCCCGATGGGTGGCACTGATAGTGTTATTCCATATGATTGTACAATGTCTTTGATGTCGTCAATTCATTTTCTTCTAGGCTGTCCTTTGCTCTCGTAGAAGATCTTCTTTGATGTAGGGACATTGATGGTAATTGATGGTTATGCATTCTAACGAGATGGCTAAACCATTCGATCTTCTGTCTTTCAATATATACGGCACAAGGTGTTGATCCCACTGTCTGTCTGATAACATCATTTCTTATTCGGTCTCGGATAGTTAACATGGCAGCTCTCCTCAAGCATCTCATCTTGCAGGTGTTAATGTTTCTTAAGTGTGATTTGGATAATTTCAAAGTTTGATAGTTGGCAGTACAGGTTTGGCGTGAACATGTTATTTATTATCTGTACTTTTTGAGGACATGGGTATGTTTGCTTGGTTTAGTAGTGGTGATCATATAAGCGAACTTACTGTAAGACATCTGATTTCGATGCATCTGCCTTGGTGGCATACGTAATTCAATGTGGTCAGAAAGAAAACTAATGAATCCCATTCATCTGAGACAACAAACAGAGCATATAAAGAATGTGTGATTAATCCTGCACTATTCAATATATGCATAAACATAAAAACAACACAAACAAAAGCCATCGGTTAAGACTACCAAGACGTGTAACCAAATCCTGCAGAATAACAACACATCTCATTGAATGGATTACAATTTACTTATAATCAGAGTTTCGTGTCCTATATTGGAAGCAATGAATAACCACATTGTAACTCATCAAGCATGTCGTAAGGATGTGCCTAGTTCAAGGCAATCGTATCATCAAATCATTATAAATATGAAAAGATCACATGGAGCTAAATTAATAACTCAACAAACCATGAAGAACTTCTAGACGAGTTATGATGCGATACGGTGACAGTTGCAAGGAGTCTGGATAGCAGATTAATGTCTTTTAACATATGAAAATCTATAGGATTGGTACCTAATATGTTAAAATTATGTACTAATTAGGAATGACAGTAGTGGTAGTGGAGGAATTGACATATTATAAAATTAGCATTTCGGCATTATTCGAAACACTATAGAATGCTGCAGGTAACAAGCTTTAAAGCACAAATGAAACATTGCTGCTCGGTGGACATACAAAGGAAAGAGTAGCCTTCATGGTGTTTAAAGAAAGAGAGAAAGCGTGGATTTTCGAGCAGACGTTAGACATACGAACGTACCGCAAGCCTTACAGTATCCGTGTGTGCTTTTTATATACTTTATGAAGACTACCCAGCTATTGAGTTAACGCTAAAATGTTAATGTTGTTGTTTTTCTTTAAATCTTAAATGTTACATTTTCACTACTACTCTTGATTCTGTGTTCCTCTCTCCATTTCCCAATATTGTTAACCTTTTATATATATATATATGTATCGGCATCCAGAGAAATAAGGGTCAAAGTGACATTCATTGCGTCATGCTGAGAACATCGTTCTGCACAGCATTTGCTCCATGATGATGATGATGTTGTACTCTGATGCCCTATTTGGTACAGTATTTAAAGATGTGCAGGCATTTGTTAAAAACGTGTGGATTTTGTTGCTTGTTGCAGAACATCAATAGATGTGATAGATTATAATTCCAAAAACAAAACCGAATAGATCATCAACTCATCTCATCTCATCTCATCTTGTTCCTCTTGTACCTTACGGTGTCGAGGTTTCGAAGTATAAACATAGGTTTCGAAGTATAAACATCGTGAGAGTGCATCAACAACAGGCAGAAAACAGATCATCAACAACATTAAGAAAACAGTTCACCAATAACAGTGACTAAACAGATCACCAATAAAAGTTAAATTGCAGACCCTCAACAAAAGAGAGAAAACAGATCATCAACAGTGAGACAAGATGCTACTTATGTATTAATAGGCCCTGTATGTATGCGACACATATGTTTACTATAAAGCATACCAACAACATATAATATCGATTGTACAAATTCTGCTACTCAGTTATATACAAAATGGCCAGTTGTGAAATGTGTGTGTTAAAGTAGGCTACTCTAACAATTTAAAATGTAACAATGTAAAATGGTAGTATTATATCACATAGTACAATCTCTAAATTAGCACACTCTCGGGTGACATGTGACAAAGATGACCCTATTGAACAACGCAACAAATCATTCATCACATACAATAACCTTTACAGGGTGATTTTACTTCAGCCATAAATTCACGGGAACTGAGAGGAGGGGGGTGGGGGGGGGGGGGGGGGGGGGGGGGGGTTGTGCTCAGGCTAAGTTTAAAGTCGGAATTAGAAATTAGTGGGTGTTATGATTGAATATGAGTGCAATATTTACATGTAATGTATTTCTAATGCTCTATTAGTGGCCGCAAGTATTTGACTTGGACTCGAATTAGGGTGATGTTAACCCGATGTGTAAGTCACGTGTTTATGATTTGATTTGATTTTTTAAAGGTGGAAAAGTGGGGAGTTATAAATTGCAGAGTACACATTGTAAAGATTATATATTTGCACACATGGTGATATGCAAATCATTATATTATAGATTGACAGTATTTATATTTACAAACTTGGTAAGATCGTCGGTGGTTGCTCATTCTGTATGGCTGACAATTGTTTGCTGTAGACTCTGTACGATAAACACAATCAAAGAGAGGCGCATAGACATATAGACACACATGGCGAAATAAAAGACATAAAAAGACAAGAAAGACAGGCAAATAGAAAAATACACAAATGCCTGGACAACCAGACACAAGGAAAGACACATATCAGACATACAGAAGGGCAGACAGGTAGACATATGGGTTGACATACATTGACGCAGCATAGCAAATACAGCAGATACATAGACAAATGTATCTAAATAGTGCGTGTTTCTTTGTGTCTGCTGCGTAATACTGAAACATGCCACCATCTCCATCACTCGCGCATTCAGCCTCTAGTGCATTCACTACAACCGCAGCAATAGAAGCGAACTGATGATATAGGAACTTATTGTTTTTTTTTTTTAATTTTTATTTTTTTTTATTTTGCTTTGCATACCCTATTTACAATACATCGCTGTCAACACCAGCATTTTCCTGCTGTTGTTGATGTCTTGGCAAGTTTTACGCTCAGTAGTTAACCATTGGTTTCTGAACGAACGGCTCGCATACAAACACTGCTGCCAAATAGTTCACCGCTATGTTTCGAACGCGTGGTAAGTGGCTCACGAATCACGTTCGTAAGTCTGTAGGCCACGGAGACCAGCATAGGAACATATAGTCCATACAATTTAGATGTAAAATGTGCCTGGGTTCAGTGGCAAGTTGAAAACTACCGTGCTGCCAGCTAGTCGCAGAGGTTGTGCGACATTTGCGAGAGGCATTCTTGTGGTCAAAACGATCGGGTGTGTAATTGCCAAGACTCCAGCTGACATAAATGGATACATAGTAGGCACAGACCACAAATACTTTCTTTAGGCCTTCTAGATGTATTCAACAGTTATCTCAATAATGAACGGCAGCAATATGTGTGGTCAATGTGACGTATACTGGATCTCTCTTCTTCTTCAGCGTTCCGAGCCATTGAGGTTCTTTGCTGCAAATACAATCCGTCTCCATTCTTCTCTCTGGTGGACCTTCTCTTGCCAGTCGTTGATTCCAAGTGCTTGTAGGTCTGTACATGTATTATCTCTCCACCGCCTTCTTGGTCTACCTCGGGGTCTACGGTCATTTATTTCCTGAGTGTAAGCGAGTTTTGTTTCCCTATTATCTTCCATTCTTTCTATATGCCCCAGCCATTGTAGTCTATTAGCCTTCATGATACCAGTGATTAGCTGGGACTTAAACAGCTCATAAATGTCTTTGTTACTTCTTCTTTTCCACTCTCCACTTTGTGTATCCCTAATGGGTCCAAAGATGCGCCTTAAAATTTTGTTCTCAAAGGTTTGTAACAAGGCTTCGTCTCCTTTCGTTGTACTCCAGGTTTCAGAGCCATACAGCACAACTGGTCTGATCAGTGTTTTGTATATTTTGATTTTGGTGTTACGAGATAGCGCCTTTGATTTTAGTAGATGTTGTAGTGCATATATACTGGATACATAACTAAAATATTTAGGTTAATCCCATGAAGGGTCCTAGCACACCATCATTATAATATGGGTTAACCCATAATCTAAGTAACCAGTAGCTAGGCGTAGATAATTTAATAGTCCATTACATGGCTACTTGGGGAACATTGATAAGAAATGTAGCGAATGATTATCTATGTTAAAAGTTGTCTATGTAAATATGTAACTAACATAAAAGTATATAAGGTGATTAACTCATGTAACAGTATATAATATGATTAACTGATGTGAAAGTACATACGCCGATTAACTGATGTGAATGTCTGTAAGGTGACTAACTAATGAGACGGTATATATGTTGATTAGCTCATGTGATAAAAGGTGATTAACTGATGTGAAGTGGGTCGGTTGAAAGACGCGGAGAACTGGCATCAATGCATAGGGTTTTATTTCATAAGGCTCGGTCTCATTCCATAGAGCGGCCTATCGAAAGCTTTGCACAGAGTACGAATGTAGCAGCAAAGACGACCTCATGAATATCTGACAAAATTGCACTCGTGAACCGAATGGGTCTAGAAACAAACACACGACCTTTGGAGTGAGCAGCGTGTTTAACCATTTTGCCACGGAGACTTCCTCTGATGTAAAAATCAATATGGTGATTAATTGGCGTGAAAGTGGTTGGTCATTACTTTCTGAGCGACCGGCACTCATACCATTCTTTGAGGACCAACGCAGGGCGGTCTGTGTCCAGGTCGCCCGGAGCTGTGTTTTGAGCGAGTGATGCTCGGAAATTGCGAACTACGCCCGTTATCCTTCGCTACGGAGCATTAATCCTTATTTTACCTTTCGCTCACATAGGCGTCTCCCCATTCCCCCAACGGATGTTATCCCGCCGGATGGCTTAGCCAATCCTTGAGCTTCTGGTCCATTGACCACACATCCGGTTTATACCATCCACTCCCAGTTGTCAAACGCGTCGGTCGCTCAAGACATATTCAGCTAAAGAAGGATACAGATAAGTAACCTCAATATTTTCAAGTAATGTTTTTCATGTAGTTGTGTGTCAGTTTGTGTTTGTTTGTTCTGTGCTGACAAAGGTTTAAGCTGTAACGTCCATATTGTTTCTAGGAAAGGGGAAGGCAGAGAAGTAAATATTAGGAATGGTTGGCCTAGTGAAACAAAAACACAGAGCTGATCCACGACTCTGGTGATCGCGTGAGATGAGGAAACATGGCCGCCCACGCTTATCGGCACGGTACACGGTGAATGAGTAAGGGTTCCGAGGAGAAGTTGATAGAACTAGCAAATCATTACAACAACATAACTCAAGGCGACATAATCAAAAGACAGTTGATTGATAGTTACTTTATACAACTGCCGAATTACTCATCTTGTCCCAGAAATACTGAATTCAATATTCTGGCCAAAACAATCTTTCTAACACTATGTCATAAACAACAGCCATTACCAATTTGTTGACAATCGTTTCCTGAAAGCTGTATTGATAATTAATCACTGATTTCTTTGTCCATGACATATGCCTGGGTCATTGACATTGAGGTGAGTGAACTGTAGCCGGGCTACGAGAAAAACAACCAGCCCTGAGAAATAATGGTGAGGGTGGATGCAGAACCCCAGGGTGGATGGGGTGAGAGACAGTTGAGTTTTGTGTGAAGTCAGGAGACTGAAAGGTCAGTTGCGGCTGAGACCGACTGAGGGTCGGTTCGTGTGTTTTGGACAGCTGATGTTTAGACTCCGAGCGGGGCAGGAGTCTAAGGAGAGGAGCGGAGTTAGATATAGATCTCCGTCCTGTGTTGTTCTCCCAGTTTTGAATGCAGGCCTAAAACCAAGTGGGGGTTGTATAGTTATTGGAGGCCTGAACCCAAAGTGGGTTGTATAGTTAATGGAGGCCTGAACCCAAAGTGGGTTGTATAGTTAATGGAGGCCTGAACCCAAAGTGGGTTGGATAGTAGCTGGATAACTGTATGCCTAGACCCAGTGTGTGGGTTGTATTGTGTGAGGTCCAGCCGTGGATAGGAGCTGGATAACTGTCCTATGAATTTGAGATTAATAAGGCCGTGAGTAGGCAGTAATGTGTGCTGGTTAAGATGTGAGGAGGAAATATATATTCTATGGATTATATTGTTTCTGGTTATAGAAGTATGTTACGTTTGTCCGTGTTCTTTCTGTATTAAAGGATTATGTGCGCCAAATCAATCTTGTTCACTGACTGATGGATGTGTACTACTGGGGTGAGTTGCATTGTGAGACAGGTGGCTAGCTCTACTTACACTCCATAGTGACATACAAGGAACATTGAAACCTAGACAACGACCATCTCACTCAGTTATTATAAAGAACTTTGTGACAGTCCACTTAGGGGTAAGACTAATCTTTTACATTCTAGTGAACAAAAGGTATTACCTGTTACCATCATGTAGCAGTAGTGGCAGAAATGTTGTACCATCACATGTTATATTTGAATCCAGATTATAAAAGGATGAAAAACCTTATAGATTATGAATTCGAAGAAATGAGAGCGAACAATCGGCAACAATACAAATGGGAAGTTACATAAATATAGAAATGGACAAAGGTCGGTTAGACTGCAATCAGAGTCAGCGATATAGAACATTTCTGACAAACTGCAGCCACACATTTATCTGTGGACAAAGCATTAGTGAAAAAATCCCTCACTTATTCTTTGTTACATCTGATATTTTTGTTTTTCTTGCAGTCAAGAAAAGGCAGCGCTGAGGAGGGAGAAGAGTATTCTTACAGTCATATTTGTTGTACTAATGATGCCTATTGTTCCAGATCTAAGCAAGATGAACGCATGGTTTGCACTGCATTGCGTGGCTAACTGGCAATAAAATCTCCATGTTGGTTATTTAGTTTTTATTGATTAATGGTGTTGTTTGTTGGAATTGCTGTTATTGTTATTTTAGTTTTAAGGCAACAAAAGTGGTGTAACAATCATCCTAGCTTGGCATACAACAGCTACACATTAAAAAGCATCTGAGATTTTTATTTTCAGCGGTGAACTAACGTGTGTTTCTGGTGCCCATATGGTAGGGAAATAATGGGGCCACTGTAAGCTACCATGTATTTTGTTAGAGGCAACCAGGGAGAGTAAACATGGTATAGTTTTGCCGTCCTATAGTCACCTCTAGCTGCAAATTCTTATCCAGTATTACACACCAACAAATCATAAGATTGAATAAGTTAAGGATGAATTACAATGACGTTTCGCAGTACTAGTGGTAAAAATGGTGTGTGGTCATGGGTCCTATATCTCTGCAAGACGGGTATTTTTACCTAAAATTTGACCTGAGCACTCGCGTCGACCCATCCTGATTTTTTTTCCTGAAAATATTTTAAGAATTGAAGCGGGTGGCATAATAGTGACAAAATCATCAGTGGAGCGTGGACTGGTTGATACAACTATTGGTTTACAGCCATATGCCCAAAGAGCGTTCAGACGTGTATAAGGATACTTCACTTGTGCTTGCTTACTATACATAACCAACAACAAACTCAAATATCCAACGTTTGAAAGGATATCGAAATGCCAAGAGTAGGATAACAACGGTTATGAAGAGATCACCTAGAAACACGGATTTGTTGTAAGGGACGAAAACTTGTATTATTCAATAATTATTTAAGGGTGAATTAATAGTCATAGGTGGAAGTGTTATTCTACATACAAGAATAGCATGCTGTATTTGTGACAGGTTCGCAAAGTATGCCAATGAAGATTTAAACTGGTATATTATGTATGGAGACGAAGACGAAGGTATATCGCCTACCGTGGCAGTTCTGCCCAGACCACGAAGGTAACGAAATGGGTGAAAACCCTGGGGGATCTTGAGTTAGATTGCGACAAGGTTGATGTGGTGAAGGCTCACTATAATCGACTGAAGTGCAACAAAATCAATTGACCCACATCTGTAGAGGCCATTCCGCTTGGGGATGAGAGTGAGCACACACACACACACACACACAGAAAGAGAGAAGGAGAGAGAGAGAGAGAGAGAGAGAGAGAGAGAGAGAGAGAGAGAGAGAGAGAGAGAGAGAGACTTAATGGATGGTGGAAATCACAGGAAGGCTTGGATTCAGGTTGCTTCTTATACCACCAGCATGACGACTTTTTTCGGCTACTAAAAATTGGGACGGAGCACATGCGGGAATGTTCTCAGTTCAATGATGTTGATTCTTGATTTCGTAATCATTTTCAAAGTATAAGAAACAGAGATAGAGATGGGGTGGATCTGAACAGAGTGGTTGCTGTCTCTGAAGCAGTCTCGGTTGACAACGATTAGTTTCATCTTCGTGCCAGGGCATGCGGGAGCACAAGGAAATGAGCGGGCTGACAAGCTCGCAGGTAAGGCTAAGGTGGAGGGCGGACGAGCCATGGACCGGGCTGACATTCTGAATGCTCTACGAGAAGTAAGACTTGTGCGAGAACCAAGTGATGACTGCGAATTTACAACCATGGCCAGACTACGCGAACAGCAAATCAAAAGAGGGGTGGCCAAACAAGAACACTACGCAGGAAGCCAAAGAAGATTGATAAAACAACACAGAACTGGTGTCGCTAGCCGCTCCACGCTGCGGGAATTGCTGAGTAGAGGTTCTGAGCACTTATGGACTGAATGGTTCGATGTGCAATGAGGTTGATCTGTCGACTAACTAACTAACTAACTAACTAACTAACTAACTAACTAACTAATCAGTCAGGTCTTAGTCAGATATGACTGAGCTACCGCATGACAGTAGACGGTACTACCTGCTTTCTGTCAGCGCCAAATGTTGGGCGGCGCTTACCAAACCCGAAATCCCACATTGTGCCAACGGCTTCGGGCGGAAGAGCGCAATTGGGAGGGTATAAGCCTTATCCTGGTGCGAGGAAATGCAACCCAAAGACAAAATAAGTCATGGCAGGGCAGACCAGGCCCTAAGCCTTGGTTGGCAGCTGGTCTAGGATCGAAGCTCCGACAGGCGGACAGTTAGAGCATTGCTTTGCTGATCCGGCAGCTTCTGCAGCTTGTCTTGTTCCAGATGTATAGGTGTTAACTTTCCTCTGGAGTAAACTAGGCAGGCCGAGAGAGGGATCATGCTGCATGGGCAACACATGATCTCTATATTTTAGCCCAGGCTTTGTGCTATGGAGAGGCAATAACACCATCCCTGGTCTTAACCGGTCTCGGAATCAAAGCGAGAGGCAACTGTTACGGGTTATAAGTCCTTGTCAGTTGGCGTAGACATGCCTCTGACGGTGAAAGACACCTATGCCACATGGCGTTTAGACATAATGACGTCATCGGAATGGGCGGTGGAAAATCATATACGGAGTTTCCCATTCAGACACTAAAGTGGATGTCAACAGAGGAATCCAAGGAGAATGTGGAGAACGTCATTGGACAGCAACGGGAGACGCTGTGACTTTGTGATACGAACAAGATGTGTTTCTGAAGGCTCGATGTGAAGGTGACACCTGGATGCCGTGATTTCGGGATGAGGCAGCAGGGAGTCTGGTAAGGAATTTATTGAGACGACAACGGTGAATGGATCGGGAATAGAAATCCACCTAGACTGAATCTTAGTATCTAAGAAATTGAACTGAAGAATAGATAGGAAGGCTTCAAGGGCAACGAGCTGGACTGGGAGCTCAAGGGTGGATGTATGTGAGTAGGCGCCGATCCTGTGGTTAGGGATCAGCTTGCTTTTCTGCCAGAGTTTTAATCCTTTGTACCAGTGACGGAAATAAACGTCTGGAAAATCGTTCGCTTGAGTATGCTGTTCTGAATCGTTCGATTAACGAGTTCTGTTACCAAGTTCCGATTTTTCGATGATGCTTTTTGTGTTTGCTCCAGTTGCGTTTAGCGGACAGGCACATTGAGACATGTGGGGGTCGTTTCTGGACACCGTTTGTTGATCAACATAAATCCCCGCCAATTTCCATAGCTGATCATAAAAGGAATTACGTACCAGCGGCGCAGTTCACACCGTGCTACACAGAAAGAAAGAAGGAGCACATGAAAACCCGCGTCACCAAAATGCCGGAAGAACACCCAGAATAAATGAAGTGAAAAAGCATTTTGTGATAAAGTAATAACAGGTGAAATTAAAACATCATAAAAACTGTAAGTACGTACACAATTAATACATAATAACTCAATCATGTTCAAGAAGTACGATCTATTAAGCATATCAAGTTTGCACCAGATGCGCAAAAACATTCCACCTTATTGAACACACCACAGCGCTATGAAATATTAGAAATAACGAACATTGAGTAATAATGTAACTTATTTAAGAACATTATTTATTTAAAGAATATACAGTTACAACTATAAGTCTACGTGAGAAAAGAAGATGGTGGTTACATAAGAGATATGCGAAACAATCGAAACCATGGTCGACATTGAAAAGGAATTATGTCGATGTGAGTAGGCCATAAGATCTAAAGAAACACTGCACTGCCACAAGTCTACACCACAATATTGTACGATAACACAGCAATGGACACTGTACATTCGAGAATTGATGATTTGCTCACGAATTTGATTGCAACTGCTCAAAAGTGACTTTATGCTAAACAATCTGCGGAATTTATGAAGTTCGTCATGATTCAAGATTATTATCACATTTATCGTTGGACTGTTCCACATAGGATGGAGTGTACTACCGATCTGCAAGTATAGTTTACTCTATCAGAAAGACATTCGTTATTTTACGAACATTACTAACAGTTTTGACTTGGTTGTTTAAAACGCCAAAAGATTTTGACACCACACACGATTATATTTGATGCCGACACTCTGTCATAAATTCACTATCGGCGCAAAGGACATTCGATACGTCTATAGACATTATTGATTGTACATGTCTGAAAACTTGCTGACGTCGGATGTTGGAGGATGCTATACACTACCATGAAGATTACCTTCGCCACATAGATTGTCATCTCTCAAGGAAGTTTAGGTGTGACATTCAATTGGTCGCTACACGTTAGATATCACGTCAGGACTTATTATATATACTCTTACTCTGATACCCTGACGCCAGGACATTGAGGCAACACTTCTACACAGAATACCACACACAAACCAGAAAGAAACTTATAAATTGGTTAACAGACACCAAGAAATACATCACAAACACTTGTGCGCAAGTCAACGAGATTAGTGGAACACAAGGGATACCAACGCTATTCATAATGAATTCACCGACATTATTTTATACTTGAAGATACTACTTACGGGATGGAGGACATTACAACACCATTACCCACATACCGGACAACAACTCTCACTTCAAGACGACACGTACACGTACACTAGGACATACTATTTTGAAATCACAGAGGATTTCGTTACATTTGAAGAATTCAACTCGGTCAGTCGGGACCGAACATTAACTCATTACGTCGACATCTACGGACAACGGTAACGTTTGGACACTGATTGACTGTACACGGATACACTACACACGTCAGGAGGCTACTCACTTAACACTTCAGCGGTTACACATCGGAACGTTATACGGAGTGACATTGTTCTTATAGGGCGTGATACCATTCGTTTTCACGCTAAACTTTACGACGCTATACTCCATTGTGGACATTAAGCGTTCCAGTACCCACAGCATTCAGCTGCTATAACTCAAGTATCGTCGAAAACACCCAAGCCAATCACGTTTCTCAGAAATTGGTTACGAACCGCGTTGGTTCGGGTTTGTACAAATTCATTGTACTTTCGTACAAGCAAGGAGCGGTCTACTTCCTTATACAATTCCTTCCCTTGGCATATCGTCGTTAACATATAGGATGTAAATTATCGAGCATTATATTTACGGACACGAGAACCTGAAAAAGGCCAGTATATGTTATTGTTGGTTAATGTGTTATTGTTGATAAATGAGGTGCCTATTATTTAATAATAAGTAAATTAATTCAAAAATGGATAGTGTGGGCGGTTAGAAGGGCATTTCTACATTAATCAAAGACACTTGAATATTGTGGGATCAACACATAATTGTTGTCAGATATATAGATGGCAAGAAGTTACTGAATTTCTTTATTGTTCAAGTTTACAGTGCTGTTGAGTTACAGTTCACATTTTGTTCAACAGTTGTTATATTGATTATCTTATCTGAATCAAACATATTTACATTTTTGCATTGTCCTATCATTTGTCAGCTAGATTATTGTACAGGTAGGACAACATGTCGACACTACAATATTTCACGGAGTTGGGTGAGAAGAATGGTTTAGCTGGTGCGGACCTTAGGAATTGGGTGCTGCAAGAATTCAGAGCTCAAACCGCACGTGAGTGGATGGAAAAACGAGAAAAACATGCAACAGAGCAACTTCAAGCTACGCGTGAACGACAAGAACGACAAAAGAAATGGGCACTAGAGATGGCTATCAAGCAGAATGAGATAGCTGGAATAAGAAAAGAGTTAACGGCAAGACAGATAACCGCAGTCGCAGAGTTAAAGGCACTGGAACATGAAAAGAGGGTAGCCTTGCAACGCGAACGATTAGAGTCTAGAGAAAAAGAATTAACGTTGCAACGTGAAAAGATATCTGCAATGAAGAGAGAGATGGAAGAAAGGCGGATAACTGGAGAGGCAGAAATCAATCAAAAACGACTCGCACTTCAAAATGAGAATATTGCAAAGGAAGCAATGTGGAAAGAGCGTATAAGACAAATGTATGAAAGTAATCACACAAGTAAAGTATGTGCTACAGTAGTGAAAGAACCAATCGCCAGAGATTTCGTTCAGAAAGGAACTATAGAACACAAGTCTAACGAAACACTTACAAGTACAAATGCCCAAATTGAAACAACAGAAGAAGAAGAAGAAGAAGAAGAAGAAGAAGAAGAAGAAGAAGAAGAAGAAGAAGAAGAAGAAGAAGAAGAAGAAGAAGAAGAAAAGATGCAAATAGCACAGGGTACATCAACGGTAGACATGCATGATACAATGCTACTGAGTGATAGCATAACGGTAATTAATTGCAAATGCCAAGATTTACACAAAATCAACGAACCCAAACATGAAGAAATAACTGATACTCACAAACAAGGCAAACGAGATTATTTGTCGGTAAATGACATATTTTTGAAACATTCAAAAAAGAAACCAAAAGTTACACGCATTGGTTGTTACACACAAAAGTTACATGCACAACAAGCGAGGAAACATAGTGTAAACGGGTTCATACAAACAAAAACGCATATCATAAACATGCACACAGAAGTGAAGAAGCATAGCACAAATATACACACAAAAGGCAAGAAATGGATTACATACATACGCACAGAAGTCAAGAAGTGTGGCACTAACAGATACACACAATCAAAGAAATACGTTGCGTGCGGCATTACAATTATCCATTCACAAATTAAAAGAAGATACACAAGACTGAAAACAATTACATTGTTCCAATCAACAAAGTTACAATGTACAAATATTGGCATGAGTGCAGAAGAGAGATTCTACAGATTTGAAACAAAGAAAGAAAGAAAGAAAATAAATGAAAGGAAGAATAAAAGAAAACAATAAAGAAAAATAAAATGGGATGAATGTGAAAGTGTTAGGTTCATATCAACACATAGTACACTACAGACACATTAGGGTCTTATTACTTAGTTATACCAGATGTCACTGTGTAAGGTTATATTTGTCAGAATTATTCTCACTATTTTTCTTCACTTAAGTGTGTGAAAATATGTTGGTTCTCTATTCTACATATAATTGTTCGTAACTATATCGTTATTAGAGAACTTAATAATTTTATGAAGAGTATTTGATTTAAATATTTATTAAATTTCTGATTTATTATCTTAGAAATCTTGAATCTGTGAGATATGATTCTTCACAAAACTGTAAGAGCTACAACTCAATTATAATCTTGCCGATATTTTAAATCAACTATAAATATAAATATTTTATTCAATTTATTCAATCCTAGTTTATTATAGTTGTTTGTTCATAGAGTGTTTGGAAATATGTGTTAGATAGCACCGAATTTACTGGCAATACACACACAGATCAACAATTACATATTATTAATGCAAATAGCTAGTTTAAATAGTTGGATACTTCTGTCAATATGTGATTTTGACAGGATGATAAGAAATTTACGTGAGGAGGAACCGTTGAGGCATGGAGAACTTTGGGAACTTTGACTTGTGTGGGTTTTCTCCTGTATCGAGTTTTCACTTGGATGGTTTGTGACTAGGGGTAACTACTGTAAAGGAAAACTGGTGAACAAGTATTGTGATATGAATTGAACATTGTATAATATTATTGTGTGTATATAGAATTTAATTTAATGAATTGTGATAATAGTTGATTAGTTAACGTAGTTAGATTAAATACTATGTTAGTATAGTTATATTTTGATCATTGATCATTAGTTATTATTACTTAATTCCGAGTACGCCTAAAATTATGACGTCATAATACTAGTCCCCTACCTACCCGTTGGATGAGATTAAGATTTACGACATAGCGGTCGAGATAAAAGTCATTGTGTCTACACTGCTATGTGTCAGGTTAATTCTCTTGGAGAAAAAAAATGATTACATCATTTTAAAAGGGAGGGGGGCATACTGCCACATGGCGTTTAGACATAATGACGTCATCGGAATGGGCGGTGGAAAATCATATACGGAGTTTCCCATTCAGACACTAAAGTGGATGTCAACAGAGGAATCCAAGGAGAATGTGGAGAACGTCATTGGACAGCAACGGGAGACGCTGTGACTTTGTGATACGAACAAGATGTGTTTCTGAAGGCTCGATGTGAAGGTGACACCTGGATGCCGTGATTTCGGGATGAGGCAGCAGGGAGTCTGGTAAGGAATTTATTGAGACGACAACGGTGAATGGATCGGGAATAGAAATCCACCTAGACTGAATCTTAGTATCTAAGAAATTGAACTGAAGAATAGATAGGAAGGCTTTAAGGGCAACGAGCTGGACTGGGAGCTCAAGGGTGGATGTATGTGAGTAGGCGCCGATCCTGTGGTTAGGGATCAGCTTGCTTTTCTGCCAGAGTTTTAATCCTTTGTACCAGTGACGGAAATAAACGTCTGGAAAATCGTTCGCTTGAGTATGCTGTTCTGAATCGTTCGATTAACGAGTTCTGTTACCAAGTTCCGATTTTTCGATGATGCTTTTTGTGTTTGCTCCAGTTGCGTTTAGCGGACAGGCACATTGAGACAACCTACAGGTGTCACTGATCAGCTACCGCCCGCCTCAAGTTGGGCAGCCCCCGGCAAATTGGGTGCTGATCCGCCACAGCCTGCGTGCTTCAATGGGTGCTTGGGGCTAGGACAAAATCTTAATCGCAGGCTGTAAAACCAATGTACCATGTACTAATAAAAAGAACAATAGAAACCTCAAGCTACGGCTTGCAACCTGGAACGTGGGAACCATGTGTCCAGGATTTTCCACTGACATGACAAATATTGACGATGTGAGAAAAACGGCTGTGATTGATGCTGAACTCAATCGTCTTAACATTGATATTGCTGGCCTGCAGGAGACTCGCCTCGCTGAGGAAGGGTCACTCAGGGAAAACAATTACACCTTTTTTTTGGAAGGGAAGAGGGCAGGCAGAAAAAAGGCAACATGGTGTGGGCTTTGCAGTGAAGAATTCGCTACTGGGAATGATTGATATCCCAGCTGGAGGTAATGAAAGATTATTATCACTGCGCTTGGCAACCTCTTGTGGATTTGCCACCATTCTCACTGCATATGCACCGACACTCGCTTCCTCTGATGATGTGAAGAATACGTTCTATGAGCAGCTAGACTCTGCGATCAAGGCAGTTCCAAAATCCGACTACATTTATATGCTCGGTGATTTCAATGCTCGTGTGGGCAAGGACTCGAGTTCATGGCCAGTGTGCCTTGGAAAATACAACATCGGTCGCATGAATGATAATGGGAAAAGGCTGCTGGAGCATTGCACTAGAAATGACCTATGTATTACAAACTCCTTTTGTAAAAAAAAAGAGCTGCATAAGGTCACATGGAAACATCCAAGATCCGGCCATTGGCATCAGCTGGACTTCATTATCACACGGAGACAACATCTGAACCATACATCATTAATTCGAAGTTACCACAGTGCTGATTGTGATACAGATCATTCTTTGGTTGTTGCAAGGGTGAGACTGAGACCAAAGAGAATCTACACAGCTAAACACAAGTCTAGACCCAGGATTAATATTATTAACACTCACGATCCTGGAAAGTGCTTTGAATTTCAACAGCAACTTGAAGACGCTTTCAATGATACATCAGAAAATTGTATAGTAAATGATAAATGGAGTAAACTTAAGAAAACTATTTATAAAACAGCGGTAGGGGCTTACGGCACTGTGGATCATAAGAGGCAGGACTGGTTTGCGGCAAACAGCCAGATACTGCAGCACTTGATTGATAAAAAGAAGATAGCTCTCTTAAGAAACAAGGAAAGATGAACGAATAACACTCTGAGTGAGCTGAAGCAAGCGAGGAAGGATGTAAAAAAGGCTGCCAGGCAGTGTGCGAATGACTATTGGATCAAGTTATGTGAGTCCATTCAAATCGCAAGTGATAAGGGAAACATCAGAAGCATGTATGAAGGTATAAAGAAAGCCTGTGGTCCAATGATCAAAAGAAGTGCACCGCTGAAAACCTTGACTGGAGAAATCATCACTGATAAGAAACAGCAGATGGACAGATGGGTAGAGCACTATTTAGAGCTTTACTCAAGTGAGACCAAGCTAGCGGATGATGCCGTCAACGCCATAGAGGCCCTGCCAACTCTTGACCACCTGGACACACTTCCCACCATAACAGAAGTTAAGTGTGCTATAAATGAGCTTGCATCTGGCAAGGCTCCAGGTAAGGATGGGATTCCAATAGAGGTAATCAGGAGTGGGCAAGACACTCTCGCTGTACATATCCACCAGCTAATAGAGCTATGCTGGCGAGAAGTCCCACATGATTTCAAAGATTCAAACATCATAACGCTGTACAAGAACAAGGGCGATCGGAGCGACTGTAACAACTATAGGGGTATCTCACTTCTGTGTATTGTTGGGAAAGTATTTGCCAGAATTGTCCTGCGCAGACTTCAAGTCCTGGGAGATCAAGTCTACCCCGAATCACAGTGCGGCTTCCGTCAGAACCGGTCTACCATTGATGTGATATTCTCATTGCGACAGATGCAAGAAAAATGCCGGGAGCAAAATCAGCCACTGTTTATTGCCTTCATCGACCTCACAAAGGCATTCGATTTGGTCTGTCGGTCGTGATGGTCTGTTCAAAGCATTAAAGAAGATTGGCTGCCCACCAACTCTTCTGTCCATTGTGGAATCGTTCCACACAGGCATGAAGGGTGTAATCAAGTTTGAAGGCTAAACTTCAGAAGAGTTTGAAATCAAGAGTGGAGTTAAGCAAGGTTGTGTACTATCCCCCACCCTCTTTGGGATATACTTTTCACTTCTACTGAAATATGCCTTTCGTGATCAGGATGACGGTATATACATTCACTCACGCTCAGATGGTGGCCTCTATAATGCTCAGAGATTGAAGGCCAAGACCAAATTTAGCAGGGTACTAATCAGAGAGTTGCTTTTTGCGGATGATGCTGCGATTACGACCCACTCTGAGGAAGAATTACAACATCTACTATCTGCATTCTCCAATGTTCTTTTTCTGAATTTGGTTTAACAATTAACAAAAAGAAGACACAGATTATGTCACACGGTGCACATGGTGTACCATCAATCTTTATTGACGGCGCCGAACTGGAGATAGTAGACCATTTTACATATCTAGGATCAGAGGTAAATAGCAAATTATCCCTCGATCAGGAAATCAACATCAGGATTGGCAAGGCAGCAACAACAATGAACATGTTAGCAAAAGAGTCTGGGAGAACAGGAAGCTTACTGCCAAAACAAAAGTCCTCGTCTACCAAGCCTGTGTCCTTAGTACTCTTCTTTATGGCAGTGAAACCTGGACAACTTACTCACGCCAAGAGAAACGTTTAAACAGCTTTCATATGCGGTGTCTGCGAAGAATACTTGGTATTAAGTGGCAAGACAAAAATCACAAATACTGAAGTATTGGAAAGATCAGGTTGTGTGACGGTGTATTCCATGCTCAGTCTTCGTAGACTTAGATGGATAGGACATGTTAGGAGGATGGATGATGGTAGAATACCAAAGGACATCTTTTTTTGGTGAATTACAGACGGGTAGGAGATCTCAGGGTCGGCCTCTACTACGATACAAAGATGTGTGTAAGCGGGACATGATTGATACAGGCATAGATAATGCACATTGGGAGCCAGTCGCCGCTGAACGTGTTGCATGAAGGGCAAACATCAGAAATGGAATAAAGACAAAAGAGAAAATGATTGCAGATAAAGCACACACAGAGCGTGAGAGACGTAAGATGGTGCACAATGGTGGAAATGACCATATTTTCACATGCATCTACTGTGGGCAAACATTTGCAGCAAGAATTGGCCTTACCAGGCACACTCGCCACCGCCATGGGTCGTAGTTATTAAGCCTTTTTGAAGCACAATGTACTAAACTATCGTCTGTCAAGACGGAAAGGTGCCAATGCAATGATAACTAACTAACTAACTAACTAATTAACTAACTAACTAACTAACTAACTAACTAACTAAGAAACAGTAAACTTCATTAAATAAGAGTATCATCAAGCCGCAGCAAAGGAAATCAAATTTATCACATTATTATTAACACGTACGTTGGATCATCTGGTTATGACGTAAACGATTTAAGAGATGCAGTTGCAGATGGGGATTACCTCATGCTGGTGAGTAGATTTAGGTTGAAACTAACGAGATGCATGCCATCCTATAAACAGAGAAACCAATACACTATAATATTTCCTAGAAAACAAGGAAAGAAAAACACTAATTGTTCTTGCAAACGTTATGGTAGTAGTATAAAAGCATTTGGGATGAACATGTATATACAATCTAAACACACATGGATAAAGCCGGAAATTTAAAATATTAGACGAAATTGATATTATTTAAGAAAATTAAATTCAAAGAACATCTAATTAAATCCAGATCTACTAATGTCAACACTCTTGAAAATATACATAATCTAATAAGTGAAAACCAAAGCAGGACATCAAGGGCACTATTTAGATGACCTAGCAAGAGAGGCAAAAGTACCACCAGCGAAAGGAAACAATAAACACATGTATAGTATCACATGCATAATACCACGAGTCAACACAATTGACTTAACAAAACTGCTAATGAGACAGTTTAAAAAACATTAAGGAAGGAAGGAAAAGATTGACGAATCACGTGTAAGTATTTACAAACTGACCAATCCCAAAATACCCGTTGGATTTAACGCTTGGGGTATTGGAACTAAATATTATTGTGAGAAATCATCTAAAGATGACATATAGAAAGACATTACACTGTAAAAACACGAAAGCTGCTTGCCCAGATGGCATCCCAACATAATCTATTAAAGCCACTATATATACCCCAGCGGAAGGACCAAAGCAATTACTTAGTAGAGACTGAGCGACAGGAGAAATTACAACATATTATAGAAAAGGAAACGTGATGAAACTGCCATCGAAATGGGACCTGCGGATGTGGGAAAATCATATTATTTTCATGTGGAGAACCTCTATTAATCAGGTTTATCATTGGGAGATTAGAATATACCATTTATAAATGACACAAACAGATTTGGTTGGAAAAATAAACACATGTTTCGCTAAAATATACCTTAATGACAAGATAGATGGTCGCATTACGAATAATAACCGAGCAAAGTAGTGAAAACAAAAAGCCGATACTTGTTAATCCCGATGGTGTTACCGAGGAAATTCCTTGTGTCAGACTAAGAAGTAGAATGAGACTAGGAACGTGGAAAGGGAGAAGTCTGTATGAGGGAAAGCTTATGATAGTATGTGATGAGGAACTTCTGGTCCCCAACATGGCTGATAGGCATTTGAACCGTTAAACCTGTGGAGTGTTTAAGCTTCTGGCTACGGTTTGCAACAACGCTAATCTCTTCCTGTACCCACTTTAGCATTAAAATCTCCTATTATTATTATGTCATTATGACTAGTCTTATGCAATGTGTCTTGCAGTGTGCTGTAAACATCTTAAATTTCGTCCTCGTCTACTGTTGAAGTAGGTGCATATATATGTATGAGTGTATGAGTGTGTGTGCGTGGGTGCGTGCGCGCGCGCGTGTGTGTGTGTGTGTGTGTGTCCTTTGAGTCTGATAGTGAGGATTTTGTCATTAACCGGTTATATCCAATTGAATCTTTTGCACTTGGTTTATCTAAACAAAATGCCACTCCGCTCTGGAATCCGACATGTCTACCAGAATATATGAACATACTTCCACTTTCATTTGTGACAGGGAAGAGGAACAAGTGATTGCATACTCGCTTAATGTTGTGTGGATTTTTCAAAGGCATTTGACTGTGTACAACATCAGAAACATTGGGAAATCATGCGAGAAATGGGCTTTCCATCACATGTAGTACATCTCATAGAAATGTTCTATCTAGACCAACAAGCAGCGGTTAGAATAGATGGCGAAGCATCAGATTGGTTTGACATCAAGCAAGGAGTCTCCCTATCTGTTTAACCGGTACGCCGAAAATATAATGGAACATGTCATAGACAATATAAACAAGGAGCAGTATGATGTCCAAAATACAGGTGGCCATGAAATACCAGAGATTCGATATGCTGATGATACAGTATTACTATCCACATCACAGAATGGTATAGAAAATCTAATAACATCAACCCAAATGAATAGCGAAAATCACAATATATATATATATTAACACACCAAATACAAGGTTAATGCATATTTTGCAAGATGGAAAACTATTGACTAATAATGAGATGGAAATTGCATCTGGTTCCAAATGTTGCTGTATATAGCAGGGCGCAGTGTTGGGGTGAGCGCCCAGCATTGCTTAAATACCCCAATGACTCGTGAATACATAACTTCTGCAGCAAATGTCCAACTCCTGGCCTTCACGTGGCGATACTGTTTTTACTAACAGGAGAAGAGGCGACGGCGAGTTTCTGGCGCAAATAATAACCAGTATGCTCTAGATGTGTATGCACGTACATGCATGTGCAGACACGTGTGTGCGCGCGTACGCATCTAAACTCGAGTGAGACCACAGTCTGCTCTAGCAAAGGAAAGGTGCTGAAAATCAAATAAAATCAAATCAATTTTATTAGGGTCACAAATTGGGCGCGCAGGCCCGTCTTACATTCATCCCTTCCAATCACTCGTCTTTCGTTCATCAAGAGCATTATACATTTATATAGGAAGAAAAATAAGCATTGTGAAATGAATGTTGTAAACATAAACAAGGCTAATTACCATGTTATGAAGCCCATCTCCCACTTATCCATACATCACCCCACCCACACAACACCCCCACCTACGCACACACACGCGCACCAAGGGACACATACACACCCCCACCTACCCACACACACGCACACCAAGGGACACATACATACCCCACCAACCGACCCATCCCCCCCCCCCGCACATCCCCCACCCACACACACTGCCCTCACCTGATCCCCCAACCAAAACACACTAGCCACCCACAAACATTCCCCCACCAACCCACACATTCCACGCCCATCCACATACACATCCTAATCCACACATCCTCTCCCCACCCACACCTCAAACCACCCATCCCCCAGCCACATGTCCATCGACAACATATTCCCCACCCATGCACACAATCCCCCACCAACCCACACATCGCACATCCACTCACACATCCCCAAACCATACACACACATCCCCACCAACTGACATGTCCCTACCCCCCCCCCCCCCACACACACACACATCTCCCTAACCACCCATACATCCCCAATCCACTCACACACACCCCACCACCTGAAGACGGAGGCAACCAGCCAGGAGGCGCACCGCAGAAATCAGGATGCCACGCAATCACGCAAAATGGAATATGTCGACTATTGCTCGCCCTGCTTTGGACCCCCAGGCAGGTGCAGTGCCGAACCCTATGTCTCGTAAGGGTCCAACCCCAACTACTGGAGGTCCTTCTCAGATGTCTGGTGGAGCCAGGAGACATGATAAAATAACGGTTGGCCATACTAAACAAAGACTTAAAATAATGCACTGGAATGCGGAGGGAGTCAGCAACAACAAAAAAATATAATTAGAAAACATCCTGGACCAAGAAAAGGTAAGCGTATGTTGCTTGCAAGAAACTCACCTCAATGAAAATATAGCCTTCAAAATCAGAGGCTACCAGTGTTACCGATCTGACCGAAAGGACAGGCTAAAAGGTGGGATACTGACCCTTGTAAAAAATAATATCACTGCTTCCCAAATCATGTTCAATCATAACAACCACTAATTTCTAATTCCGACTTTAAACTGAGACTGAGCACACCCCCCCCCCCCCCCCCCTCAATTCCCGGAAATTTATGACTGAAGTAAAATCACCCTGTAAAGGTTATTGTATGTGATGAATGATTTGTTGCGTTGTTCAATAGGTAATCTTTGTCTCATGTTACCGGAGAGTGTGCTAATTTAGAGATTATACTATGTGATATAATACTACCATTTTACATTGTTACATTTTAAATTGTTAGAGTAGTCTACTTTGGCCGGCTTCGTGGCTTAGAGGTTATGACTTTTCACCGTAATCTCGTATACTCTCGTGGGTTAACGTGATGACGGTAAGAATCAGCGGTGGTTCGAATCGCATCGATAACTTACGGGGTATGTAAGCCGGCCGCTCAGAAAGCAATGGCAAACTACTGAGCGTAATCTTGCCAAGAAATCAACATACAGCTGAAAGATGCTGATGTTGACAGCAATGTCCTGTAAAGGATATGCAATAAAAAAAAAAAAGTCTACTTTGACACACGCGTGTCACAACTGGCCATTTTGTATATAACTTACTAGCAGAATTTGTACAATCGATAAAATATGTTGTTGGTATGCTTTATAGTAAACATATTTGTCGCATATATACAGGGTCTCTTAATACATAATTATCATCTTTTCTCAATGTTGATGATTTGTTTTCTCTCTTTTGTTGAGGATCTGCAATTTCACTTTTGTTGGTGATGTGTTTTCTCACTGTTATTGGTGAACTGTTTTCTCAATGTTGTTGATGATCTATTTTCTGCCTGTTGTTGATGCACTCTCACGATGTTTATACTTCACCTCGACACCGCAAGGTACAAGAGGAACAAGATGAGATGAATTGATGATCTATTTGATTTTGTTTTTGGAATTATAATCTATTACATCTATTGATGTTCTGCAACAAGCAACAAAATCCACACGTTTTTGACAATTCCAATTCCAATTCCAATTTTCAAAAACAAAAATTCCAAATTCGGCCTCGTCTAACCTGCTTCATCCGCTGTGGTTATTGTTGAGGTCCGTGGTTTTTGTGGGTTTTATTTACCCTAATTCTTGCCGAAGCAGCTGCCAGAACTGGAAACAGCAGAGCCGTATTCCATATCATGAAGCAACTATGCAATCACTCACCTACACCAAATATACCCATCAAAGACAAACAAGGCAATCAACTGTTATCCGATGACCTTCAAAAGCAACGATGGGCAGAACATTTCAAAGAAATATTAAATAGACCGCAGCCTGACACTGTTGCGAACCTGGATGGAGAAATTACTATGCCCCCACTAGATGCCTCCTGCGAGTCATTCACCATGGAAGAGATTAAAGCAGCCATCAAAATATTGAAGAACAACAAAGCTGTTGGTGAAGATAAAATCTCAGGAGAAATGCTCAAAGCAGCAGATGAGAACACCTTACAACGTTTGTTACAGCTGATCAATGAAATCTGGCAAAGCGAATCCCCACCACAACAGTGGAAAGATGGTGTAATTTTCAAACTGCCTAAAAAGGGCGATGTGTCTGATTGCAATAATTTTCGTGGTATCACTCTATTATCAGTACCAGGAAAACTTTTTTGTAGCATGTTACTTGAGAGATTGAAAAAGGCGATAGATGAAAGGCTCAGAGAAGACCAAGCAGGCTTCAGACCAAAACGGTCATGCATAGACCACATTTTCACCCTCAGAATATTCATTGAAGACTCCGTAGAATTCCAGTCGAAATTAATCACCAACTTTGTCGACTTTCAAAAAGCCTTCGACAGCATCCACCGTCCTTCACTTTGGAATCTACTTAACATCTATGGTTTTCCTACCACATATACCAACGTCATAAAATCTTTCTACAAAGAGACACGTTGCTGCGTAAGAACAGAAACAGGCAACTCTGACTGGTTCTCAGTCGAAACAGGAGTGAAACAGGTTGTGTCTTATCACCGATGCTTTTTGGAATAGCTATCTTGGGTCATGCGCAAATGCACAAAAAACACAAGTATGGGTATCCATTGGGTTGACAAAATTCTAGAAGACCTGGACTTTGCCGACGACATAGTGCTTTTGAGTTCAACACACCCGGATGCCCAAGAGAAAATAAACCACCTCCAAAATGTTTCAGGGCAAATTGGTCTCCAAATTAACACCACAAAAACAAAGACTATTGATCTTACCAACAGTTCAGATGACACCAAATTGAACAGCTACGTTCTTGAAAAAGTCAACAGCTTCACATACCTAGGAAGCAAAATGACATCTACAGGGGACTCAACACCAGAAATATCATTTAGAATCGCACTGGCATCTAGTGTCTTCAATAAACTGTCAAACATCTGGAAGTCAAAGACACTCAGCAAACACACAAAACTTAAAATCTTCAACTCTTGTGTGATGCCAGTGTTAACGTATGGATGTGAAAGTTGGAAATCAACGGTAGCTTTAGATAAAAAATTAGACAATTTTGAGAACAAATGTCTTAGAAGACTTCTAAACATTCACTGGACAGACTTCAGAACCAATTCGCAAATACGACAAGAGACTAAGCAAGATACAGTATCCAATTGCATAAGAAGACGCCGTTGGAACTACATCGGCCATGTACTCAGAATGGACAAGACAAGACTCCCCTACCAAGCCCTCATATGGTCACCGGTAGGGAAAAGAAAACGGGGAAGACCAAGAGAGACCCTGCGTAGAACCATCATTAGAGAAGGCTCATTCAATGGCCATGTAAATATCCAAGATCTACAACAGGTAGCAGCGAACCGCCAAGCATGGAGAGACAGGACTTCTGCCCTACTGCGCCGCCTTAGGCTCAAGAGGAAAGATTAACTAACTAATTCTTGTCTTGTGAGTCCTATCTCGGACTGGTTATGTAGCGTTTGTGTCTGTGACGTCAGCAGTGGGATCGGTCGGCGGCTGTCCTTTGTGCATGTTTCCCCTTGTGGTTTTCTTTGTTGGTGTAGCCTCCTGGCTCGTCTAGCTTGACTTGCTGAAGTCCTTATAAGGACATTTTATTAGGTCTTTTAGTCTCCTGCTCTGTGCATTGCCCGTATCTTTTGTTATTGTAGGCTCCTGGCTCGACTGGTTTGACTGTCTGCAGTCCTTATAAGGACTTTTCGTTATCCCACTCCATGCATCGTAGGCTGGGGGATCGGTCGGCGGCAGTCCTTTGTGCATGTTTCCTCTTGTTGTTTTCTTTGTCGGCGCAGGCTCCTGGCTTGACTGATTGCAGTCCTTAAAAGGACCTTCTATTTGGGTTTTTTTTTGGTCCTCTTTTTTGTGCAGTTTCTTTAGGAGCTTTCCGACGTTTCCTTTTTTCCTCCTCGCACGTGTTTTCACTTTCGAGTTTGAGTTTCTGCTGTCTTTCGATTTTTTTTTCTCCGCGCTCAGCCATAGTATTCTCTCTCCGTCTTCTATGTAGTACGAGTGGTCAGGGTCATACTCAGGCTCATACCATACATCTGGGTAGTTTACCGGTCTCCTCAGTTTCTTGTGTTTCTCCTTTACTCTTTCATCCCAACACCTTTTGAATTCCTTGTGCCTGAGTTCTTCCACTCTTGCATCTTCCAGTAGCTCCTCCAAGGTAAGTTTCTTTGGTCTCTCCGTGCCGTCATCAGGGTGCCCTTCTCGGTTTTCTTCGGATTTCTAGCGAGATATTGGTTTCCCTTTGTCTGCCTCGGGTATCGCGGTTGGGCTGCTAGCTCTAGTGTGGGTTCTGTTGGTTTGTTTTGGAATAGTTCCAATTCAGATCTGTGCAATTCTCTTTCGGGCTTGATCATTTGTAAGATTTCTTCGTTCTCCTTCTTCAACTCGGCAATGCGCTCCATCTCTTGTTTGATGTTTTGCTGTAACTCCTTCATTTCAGCAAGCAGTTTTTTTTTAATTGTCGCTGGTTTGTGGCGGTGTTAGGAGTAGCTTGATTTGCTTCTTTAGTTCGTCTATTTGGCTTTGCAGTCGGGCTCTTTCCGCTTGTGAGCAACCCGTGGCTGTCTCGCACCACCGCATTGCTTCGTTGTATGGTGTCCTTGTGGTTATGCTATCTTCAAGACGTCTCTGTGTCGTTGCAGGTACGGACAGCCCAGGTATCTTGCCCCATGCTTGAACAGGCAGTTGGCGCACTTTCTTCTGTTGTTAGGAGCTCGGAAGTCCGTGTCCAGCTTGGCCAGCGGGCACTCCTTAAAGGCGTGATGATCGGCGCAGTATAGGCAGATTTCCGTCTTACTGCGACACGTAGCTCTGCTGTGGCCGGCCTTCTGACATCTGGAACATTGAGTTATTCTTGGGGTGAATCTCTCTGGTTGCTGTATTCTCTTGTTGAATGATACTGTGGTCGACATTTCGCTGCCCTCCAATGTCACCGCTGCCAAAGTTGTAGGTATCTTGGAGTAAGTGAGGAGCCGCTCCGCCTTCAAGAATCGGATGTGAAGATTCTCTTCTCCTAGATGTGATGGCCAGCTCAGAGAACATTCAGTAGTGTGGCCAACACTTTCACTGCATGAGCAGTTGTGGGATCTAAATCCGGATTGTATTCGGTAATTCTTCCGTGGTTAATTTTTAAATACACAATGTAGCCAGTCGCAGAATCACAAACGATAAATGTTTTGATGTGGTAATTGTGAGGCTTTGTTGCGTTGTATTGTCTGTGTTGAAATATGCCCTTCCACCGAATAATCATTTCACCAATGGACACATTTTCAAATGGGCAAAATGCTTTCTGGAATTTCTTCAGAATCATGTCAACAAGAGGATCAATTTTAATTGCACCTGCAGCGTCTCGTTCACATACTTGAAGCATAGTGTGATAAATAGATTCAAATCTATTCCTGGGAAACATAGTGGCATACCAAGGAGTATATAAATGTGCAGCAGTACTCCAATAGTCTTTGATCCATCATCTTGACTCGAGCCCCATAGCAATAATGACAGACGTAAACTTTAGCCAAACTCGTGCTTCGTGAGTGGGGTCCAGGATAGCAGACGCGAATATTGTCTTTTTGGATTGTTCTGCATCAATATCCTTTCTGCATATTCATTTAAGTTTTGGATTAAAATATCCACTATGTCATCATCAAAAAACACTTTAAGAAAATCCATTGGTGTTTGAAGTTGATAAAGTACAGGTTTGACGTGAAACCTTCGAGGACAAAACTCAAATTTCGGTTTTGTTTCCCCTTCTGACATATCTTGCCATGTTGATGTTGTTGATGATGGTGGGAGAGGTGCATCACGCTCTAATGACGCTTATAAAGTCGAGTTTTTACGTCCAGTTTTATTCTTATTTTGTACTGTTTGCTTTCTTTTGCGCTTTGTAGTAATTGTGATATCCTGACATTCATTGTCAGACACCTCAGCTGATGACCAATTTGCACTGTCATTGTAGGTTTCTCTATCACCACGTGCTGAATCACTACTAAAACTACTATCTGAATCTTCGTTCAAATCTGAATCACTATTGTCTAAAACTTGTTCAAACAGCAATCTAGCTTGCTCTGATGTCAGTGTGCGAGGCCGCATACTCGAGGGCGTTGTCATTTGTGTAAACCTAAAACAAACTAACACTAGTTAAAAACTAAAACAAAAACTCACAAAAATCAATGGGTGAAAACCTTTGAATTTACAATGCCGAAAGGGGAGTGTTCCGGGTTTGTGAATTTTCAATTTAAAGTCACTTAAAATTGCGGAAGGTAGAAGTGTATCAAATACACCACTGATTACAATGGGACGATGAAAGGGCCCATGAGCATCACTGACGGTAAATTGTGACGGTGTATGGGCCCTTGGCAGAGAAAGAGTTAAGTCCCATCCACTACTGACATGTAATAAACGCGATTACAATATATAATCGATTACTTTACAATAGACATAGTTGGAAAAATCCAAGGTCTTCTGACGATCGGCTCCGTAAATATGCATTAAAATTGTTAACGGTAGACCTCCTACCAATGCTGCCATCTGTACTTTTCACTTTACACATCAAAATAGACTAATTTTTAATATTTCTTTTAATACTTACAGATTTACGTTTTTAACCACACAAAACCGGAAGCAGTTATGTATCCTACCGCATGAGCTTTGAAAATTCAGCTTCTTAATGCTTGTTGTGGCGACACGTATTCGATATAAGAAATTATTTCGGGTCCTGTGGTGAATCCACCTTACGGCTCGATTGCGAAATTCCATGCTACTTACATTCACACATATGTGAAATTTATGTCAAACTCTCTGAATGGACTTACACACATATGATTAAAGGCACATCAGACCTCTATTTTTACGTTATAAAATATCTGGGTGTTGCGATAACATTGATATCTGTATACTACGTCTCTGTTATCACTATCGGGTGCATAATTTTAACGCTTTTGCGAGATTACTGCAAGCTAGACTAGATTTGTCATAATCCGCACATGCCGACAGGTTTTACCTTTCGAGATGTACAATTTCTTACATATATTGTAGTTTTTTATTCATATTTACGCAACATTTCATGTGCTTACTTCATTGGCATCAAAGCAAAGTGCCTTAGAATATTCGTTTACACTTTCGGAGATGTACTCGATCAAATTGTGCCTCATTTAAAACCGCTATATTCAAAATTTCACTACCGTGCGTTATTCGGTCACTGTGATATTACACTAAGAGCAGAGGCTAGCCCCGGGCTTGCCGGTATCAAGGAACACAATTTTTTCCAAAATATGCGAGGGGAAATAACTGGCGTTATTATGTTGTCAAGTATTTTTATGATTATATCGTTGTGACATATTCACCATCCATCATTTTACAGCGCGTAAACATTTCACACAAACCCAGAGATTATCAAAACAATTACTGCACGATGGAGAATTGAACTCACCAAGTGACACTCATAACAGACAAATGCCAAGTTAAAAATAGGAAAGTTAGCGTCAACAGACTGGAAACCTATTGGGAGAAAGACGTCACGTGAATATAGCGTCGCCCCAGCTCAGGCGTCGTTTTATTGAAACCGCGCACTTCCCAAACTTCTAGGCTGTCGATTAGACGCAAAGCCAATGTGTCCTGCTTTTCACATTTTACAACCGGCAGTTTGATTCTAGTTCTGAGGTAAGCTTGTAAATTCTCAGATCTAAGTGATACCAAGATGTATGAAGCAGAGGTATCCAGTGTTGTATGTCCAATTAATTGTATTTTTGATAAAATAAATCTCTGAAAATGTGAAAACTGCCGACCGCAACTTCGAGTTACACAGAGCCTTTTTCCCCGGCGAACCAGACATCTTATACTTTCTCAAAACTGCAAAACTCTTACATTCTTTACTACATTTACTTACTTTACCAGGTGCATACAACTATAATCTATCACAGAATAATGTATGAGGTGAAACTTCCAATGCACTCAAATGCATTTCATCAAAAAAAATTAAAAAAACTTTTATAAAATGCTTCTGCAGAGCCAAGTCAGTTTGTGCATACGAATCACTACCTCACTTTAAATTGTACTTATTTCTGTCTATTTGCAATCTAAAGAGCTGAAACAGGAATTATATTCTTCCTTTCCTCTTTACGAATTGAAAAAATAGTAGTTGATGGAAAATAATTGTATTCATGTGTCGGATTTAATTTAAAACAGCGCACTCTACAGATTGCATTGCTTAGAAGAGGGTTACGTTCACAGACGCTTTTGTGATAGCCGGACTTAGTAATCTGTCCAGACTTAAAGGTGAAAATTACCTCGGTCTATAGCCAACTGTGATCGCCGACGGAATAGACATGATGTGCACTGGTAATAGATGTAGGAGAAGTATAAGTAGACGAAGAGAAGGAAGGAATTCGTAAAATCTTCAAGTAATAACCTTTTTACTAATGTATTGTGTCATGACCTTGTATAGATTACATTGTGTAACAAATACACATCAGAAATCTGTATGTTGGACATGAACCACAATAAAACACACTAGATGAGTTAAACTCAGATTAACTCCTGAAGGTGAGGGAAAGTAGTACAATCTATAGAACCCCACACAACAGAAGTTAACTCAACACAATACCCCTCACAACACTCCATTCAACACCTACCACAACAGCAGGAACAAGGAAAAGATTTAGAATAAGAAGAGGAAGACAATTAGCTTGCTTTGGAAGGTACAGATAAACAATTATATACACAATGTAGAACAAAGAGTTAATGTAGATGTTTAATTGTATGTCATTTATACAAATGCATCTCATCCTTGTCTTGATCTTGCCTGTCAGCTTGATTACAATGATCCAAGGAACATCACATCATCACTCTTTATCTGTGTCTGACTGTACACTTCTCACTGAACTACAGGTCCACTGAAGAAATGCATACAGCAGGTACCAGACAACAGAAGATGCATCCAGTGTAATAATCTCTGACCCCACCCCAAATCAACACAACAACACTTCTTCTGATCTTGTCCTTCCTGTTATGTTGTGTTTACTCTATGAACATGCTGTAAAGGATTATACATATCTATGCGAATTTTGTACAGTGATGTCTTGGAGCCAACCTGACCAGAAAGAGGGAAGATGAGAGAAGAAGATGACCAACACCTGTGATGGAAGAGAACTCAAGCCTTGAGCAGAGTATGGGAAGCCTTCAGAGAAGCTAAACTGGCCAAAACTGAAGTGGACCCATCAGACAATGGACCCAGGCTTATCCACATCTCCCATTCACAAGGTTACCTTTTTCCTTGCCACAAACTTCACCCCTCTCAGGAACTGATTTTCCTGAATAATGGTTTACATTTTGACAAACTTAAACTGTACAACATTTTGATAGTTACCATATCTCACCACACAATTAATGTTATTTATTTATTGATTGACTGTGTTTGGTCCTATGGTCACTTTTCTATTTAATTCTGTATATGCCAAACAGATGTGATCAAACGAGAATGTTAATAGGCCAAAAGAACTGTAGCTATATTCTCTATTAATTTGTCAGTCCAAACTATCTGGTGATTCTCTATCTTGTTTGTGTAAAACATGTTGTCAATGACCACGTGTGTTGGTTAAATGTTTAATTAACAAAACCACATTCACACAAAATGAATTAAATAAGATAAGGCAAAGAAGAGACTCTACATCTCTTAACTGTTCCAGATCCATGTTATATTTCACCTGATTCTTACTGAGAAAGTTTTTTCAGACATTTTTCTTCAGCAATTAGAAGGGGGTTCGTGAGCTATTACCATTAAATTCCAGGTGAAAAGACAAGGGACAAACCTAGTGCTTACTTTTCCCCCAAAAGAGGACCACACACTCCTAGACAAATAATAAAATTCGAGTCTGTAAATTCTTCAAGGGTCGTATTCTTGATTTATTTGCATACAAGAAGTGGATGGGGCCCAGCTTCCTTTAACCGAAATGGGTCATGCACATTAGTGATTACCTGTCCCTTCAGAATATACGACATATATTGTGATGCCCGTCCCGGATTTTGAACCCCAGCAGACAGTTTAGATAGCTATTATCCTAGATGATAAACCCTGAGAATAGATAGATATCTGACGAGGGATTCTAAACCATAGTGGATTAGTGACACTATATGTGAACAGTATTCATTTGTGAATTGTATGGCATTGTACTTGTTTTAAACAATTATAGAAATTGTTACACAAATTTAGATTTTCAACTGTGTCATTTTATATATGATAAATAGACATCATGTGGGGTACTGATTGACTTCCATATGATATGAATGACAATTATAGATAGAATATAGTAAGTGACTGATAGATAGAATATAGTAAGTGAATAATAATCACCATATAAAGAATTATTAGCCGTACTATGGCTTCAGTCATCAAGGTAGGGTACCCTTATTGATATCGTTGAGAACGAACACTTGGTAGTGCAGGTGTGATATAAATTGCCATAAGACCTGCTATCCGATGATGTATAATACAAACCGCTTGCCGCGCTCCTAGCACCCCGACTAATTTTTATAGACATCTCGCGTCCTTGCAGCGTTCCCAATCTCAGAGTGGTCTTCCTTATGTTACGGAACATGATTTCTACTCACTGCACTAGACATGCTGACACCACCGCTTGTGAGAATCCAGTTTCGAGAGAGAGAGAGAGAGAGAGAGAGAGAGAGAGAGAGAGAGAGAGAGAGAGAGAGAGAGAGAGAGAGAGAGAGAGAGAGAGATCACATGGTGATATGAGTTGTCTTAAACACGTGATAAACAACATGGCGAAATAATATCAATGATACCAAACCACTCCAAGCGGTCCTATCTTTTACTTTCTCCTGCAGCTTCGTTTGTTTCCTGACAATATTATTCACCTCTGTAATTCTCTTCTCTATATATATTTTAGGTCTCTCGCTATTTCCTTTGCATTATGGGTTCCAGTCAAGAGAGTTTCTAGTTATAATGTCCTCTGATTTTCTCAATGTGAATCAGTTACATGTGTAGTGTGTATGATTGTCGCTGCAGTGAGCCAGCCACGGCTCTTTAAAATATGCCCCAGAGCTGTCACAGACGCTTCGAGAACATTCATATTGCACGATGTCCTATAACTGTTTATGCAATATTACAATAGCATTCTCATAGACCAAGTGCTTAAAGCTGTACTGTACGTCTAGTTTGGACACAAATTATTCGCAATAAATAGGCTTAGTTACTACGCATATACCGCCTCCGTGGTGAAGGTGTTACGGACGCAGTTCGTAATCACGCACACCCGCGTTCGAAACAGCTGCGGGTGATTTAGCAGCAGACCGCCTTGTGTTAGTTGTTTACGAAATGGTATGGGATCAGAAAACAATGGCAAACTACTGAAAGCAAACTTGCCAAGAGATCACAACAACAAACATTACTGGTGTTAACTGCCACGTCGTGTAAAGGATATGCAACTGATTTAGTTACGCATATGTTGGATTAGAAATCTCCTGTCGTATTCCATACGTTGGTTCGGATAGAACCCCATCCCTCGCTTTACTTATCGCTAGGAAAACCAAACGATGCTTTGCATTTCACTGTCCCATTTTGCTAGTCATAAACTGTGAGCGCATTTGGAAATAAATATGTTTGTGCCAATTGTCGCTCTTGCTCACACCAATTTTATGTGATGGTTATAGGGGGGAAAGAGCCGTCTGATTTCATCCAATTATCCTAACCATTTATTTTCACGCATTATTATTGGTGTGCGTTACTATTGGGCAAACGTTTATTATCAGCAGGTGTAATATATGGCTGGTTGATTTACATTTTGATTGAACACATAGCTGTTTTCCACATAACCCTGTTTTATTCATTATTATCAATGGACTGTTGTTTGTGTTTGATTTTAGTTTTCTTACCCGACGTGGATATACGTCTGACTGATTTGTGTTTGTATTGTACGCATGCGTGCGTTGATTATATTATTGTATTGATTCTAGCTGTTTTCTGAAGTTGTCTATCATAACAAAAGTGTTGTGTGAGAATCTTTGTTTTGTTCATTGTTCTTGTTGTTTAGCTTAGTCTCTGCTGTGTGACCACCTACTACATATCGTGGAAAGGGACTGTTATCAACTCTCTAAGTGCATTGGAATAACATAATCCCACCCGTTGACTCTTATTCTATCTTTCCTACTAACAATTATCTCCCGTTTTGCATCTTTCTATCTTTTCTTCTCTACGCTTCACGTGAGCCTCCATCTTATAACACAATCACGACGGCTTCATATTTATGATTTGCTCCAAAAGCTTTTAACTAGATGACAGAAGTGTGTGGCACGTACCTCACCGACTAACTGATGCAGGGCCACAAATTGTTCCCTAGTTTCTTTATGTCCGAGATGTTCTACATTGTGTTTATTTCCATGTTTATACGATGTTATCTATCTCTGAAGATTCAAATGCATTATACTCATCAGTAGATGCTGGTCGGAATCTGCATCTCAGCGCATACTCCATGTACAGTGGAACCAGAATTCTTATTAATACTGATGAAGTCAATTTCATTTGCTCTTTTAATATTCTTGTATTTAGTAAAACACCTCCTTACATACCACACTGATTTCAGGCGTTGAATAATCCCCATTTTCGTTCAGTATCCCAAATGCGCGTTTCTCCACTATTTCTTCATGTTATCCGATACTATTTTGGCATTTAATTCACTATCAACACTTTTATATTTCCATTTTCTGTCTTACTATAGTTCATCTTTAAACTTCTTCACCCTTTATCATTTGCTGGTACATAACAATGGAACATGTTTATATGTATTTCGCAGCTAATATTTTATCTGGTATTGGGAAACCAGTGACATGCCAACCGTCCTGTGTCGCATCTTACGATATGCATGTTAGTTACAGGATCAATGTGCATTTCTTCCCCGATAGGCTTCTGTAACACACGTGTGTAATCCGATGACATAAATTCTAAATGTTGTATTCAAAACAATAGCTATTGCCAGACAAACAAAGTTTACTAGTACATTGGGTTCACGTCTCTCTAAAGACAAGCAACAACAACAACAACAACGACATCAAGAACACCAATAAAAAGTGGACACTCAGTGCGCAACAGTGCGAATTTATTGTCAGCTATCCATGATATTTTGCACACACTCTCAATCTGCCATACCTAGGTCTGGAACAATAGAGGTCTTGATTTTCACAGCAGTCTGACTTGAAATCGCACATTTCTCCTTTCTCCATGCTTCCTTTCCTAGCTCCTAAAAATACACGGGGTAATAAGATTAGTCCTTATCTAAATTATCAATAAACCTTATCAATGAAATCATAATAATGCCTAGTCCACAAATAAAGGTTGGCTGAAATAGATCACTGACGCGTTCTGTCTCTGGTTCCGCTGGTACTCCAATTGCATGCTTCTCATCGATAGGGTGATGTTGTTTTCCAACTTGTATTGTTGTCTTTTGCTTCCTTTGACTCCTTCTTCTCTCTGCAGTATGTTTATATGGGCGTTAAATACTATTAAAAGATGACGTTTCATGAGGCACAACACATAGCGACGAGTTAATATGTATTTTCTGTCTTAACCCAGTTATGTTCCCCTAAAGGATAATTTTATGCGGCGCGCAGAAAGTGCGCATTTGAGAAAGTAGTGCTTACACTGCGGCGCTGACATGACGGGCGGCGTTACCTTCCAGAAGGTGAGGCTAGGCAATGACCTGCTTATTGTTGCTAGTGTTAACTTTGTTTTACCATTAGCGACGCCTCGAACTGGTCATTCCCATGCGTGACAGTACTGTGGCGGCAGAGGTGGAGATGTTCCGTTAGACAAGAGTCTAGCCACCACTCCACACAGGTTCCCGAGCGAACTATAGAACGACTTAGCACATGAGCAGAAGAGGATTAGTGACAGTGGAGAATAATATAGCGTGGGAATTACTGGAGTTGCAGGAGAAAGAAAAACACGCAACAGCTTGAGCTTGTTTTTTTAATGTATGTTCCAAGTGGGGAATAGTGTGCAGAAGAATAAGGAAATAATACAGATGACTGTGATGGTGTTGATGATGAATTTCACTTTTTTTTTAAAGCAAAGACAATGCAACAGTAAACACTTACCCTGGAGCAGGATTGTACAGAAAGCACGCTTGCCAGCAATAATAAGATAGTTAACGCCCACATGTTTAGGATTGTTTGAGTGTGAAAACTTTCGTAGCCAACGATCACCTGGATAGTTTGATAACTAACATAGTTAACTGACCGGTAAATGGCATGTACTGTATGGAGTGGTATATTTATTGTGAACTTTTATTGGTTTATATAAGAACAAATTGAACGGTGATGTAAACAAGACATAAAATGTGTAATTAAGCCACCATGGCTGCGCGTATTCTGCTATAGGCATGTTAGCGTCATAAACCGATCATTATGGCCATTACAAGGTAGGTCGACCACAATATCTCAGTGTGTTGCAGCGGGCGTTTTTGGTGCAAGCCATATGTTAAACATGGCTTCATGTTGCGTCATATGCCATATTTATATGTGTTTGTTGCTATGAGTGAGAATAGGTTGTCCAATTTCAAACAGAGAGATGACTAGTTCCCGGTCGATCATAAAGAGGGGTCGTTTTCAGTCTCGTCTTGTCTTGACATTTATGACAATGTCTGCTTGTGTGTCTTCCTTTAAAGTGTCGTCCCTGGAGTGAGGGGAGTCAACACCCACATTATATTTTTTTTCCCTTTATCAATATCCTGGAGAATCCACCAGCTTCCGTCCAACACACTCCATCAGCCCATGGACACCTTTTCCTATCACTCTCTCACTGTCGTACTATGCCCCCTCTCATACTTCCCCAACGCAACATATTCAACAACTCTTGCTTCTAAAAATTAATAACGATTAATTTATTAAAAGAAAAGTGTAACGTATATGAGACGTGTATGCGAAGAAAATGTGTGATGTGTTCTATAATGTGTGTAGGATCGGACCCTCAGATACTAGCATAGTCAGTTCATCCTTGCAAGGACACACCACAGCACGTTAAGTCAGAACAAGTCCATCTCACCCGGTACTGTATCTCTCCTGCCGGACACCGACTGTCATCTGTAGCTACCTGGTAATCCATCTTCCTGATCATCCGAAATAGATACTGTTTGTAAATTACCGCTGATCATGGACCGATTATAAGTTCCTATCGTTCCTAAAAAAATGTACGAATCCTTTGTTGTGTGTACTTAGGTATCACTGCTATTGTTAATATACTTGATCCTAACTAGTGTCTATCTAGTTTCAAGTATCATGTCTTGTGTACTATTTCACTAGAATATATCACACCATGTGACTATTATATTTTAATGTTCTTATTAAGTTACCAATGTTCTTATTTTGTGTGTTGCATCAACAATCATCACCCATCTTAGGTGAACCTTAACACGCAGGAATCGTTATATTGGTTGGCTCTTCTGAGCCATGTTATGGTGAACCCTCCTGATTATGAGTCCAGCGTAAACATAATACCATCTTTCTTCTCGGACGTTATTCCTTTTAGTAAGAAACATTTTTGTGTCCAACTGGTGTTATGTCTAATTGAAGTTGCACTTCATCAAACCCAGTGTATCTAGATATTACCACACACAGCACATTCACTCAGTGACAAGAGTAGAATCAGGACCACAGACCTATGCAGACTTGTGAAGTGTGAACAGGTAAGATATTAGTCCTAACCCCTATCCACATTCACACTAGCTGGATTCTCCAATATGATATTTCCGTCTTATAACTAAGGATCCCGTGTCAAAAGACCCCGTTGTCAGAAGATCCCACTGTCAAAGGATTCACGTTTACGAGAGATCCCACTGTCCAAAGATCACGTTTACGAGAGATCCTGCAGTCCAAAGATCCCGTTTACGAGCCCCCAATAATGTCGTGTTTTCCTTTAAAGTGTCGTCCCTGGAGTGAGGGGAGTCAACACCCACATTATAATTTTTTTTCCCTTTATCAATATCCTGGAGAATCCACCAGCTTCTGTCCAACACACTCCATCAGCCCATGGACACCTTTTCCTATCACTCTCTCACTGTCGTACTATGCCCCCTCTCATACTTCCCCAACGCAACATATTCAACAACTCTTGCTTCTAAAAATTAATAACGATTAATTTATTAAAAGAAAAGTGTAACGTATATGAGACGTGTATGCGAAGAAAATGTGTGATGTGTTCTATAATGTGTGTAGGATCGGACCCTCAGATAATAGCATAGTCAGTTCATCCTTGCAAGGACACACCACAGCACGTTAAGTCAGAACAAGTCCATCTCACCCGGAACTGTATCTCTCCTGCCGGACACCGACTGTCATCTGTAGCTACCTGGTAATCCATCTTCCTGATCATCCGAAATAGATACTGTTTGTAAATTACCGCTGATCATGGACCGATTATAAGTTCCTATCGTTCCTAAAAAAATGTACGAATCCTTTGTTGTGTGTACTTAGGTATCACTGTTATTGTTAATATACTTGATCCTAACTAGTGTCTATCTAGTTTCAAGTATCATGTCTTGTGTACTATTTCACTAGAATATATCACACCATGTGACTATTATATTTTAATGTTCTTGTTTAGTTACCAATGTTCTTATGCTGTGTGTTGCATCAACAATCATCACCCATCTTAGGTGAACCTTAACACGCAGGAATCGTTATATTGGTTGGCTCTTCTGAGCCATGTTATGGTGAACCCTCCTGATTATAAGTCCAGCGTAACCATACTACCATCTTTCTTCTCGGACGTTATTCCTTTTTAGTAAGAAACATTTTTGTGTCCAACTGGTATTATGTCTGATTGAAGTTGCACTTTATCAAACCCAGTGTTGAACTTCCTCGTAACTGGTAGGGAACCTGTGAGAGAAACAACACATCTGGTGATAGTACTAGTCACTGATCCTACCGGCTGAGTGTAAGCCTATTGCCTTGCTCAGTTATTTTACAGCTAACTAAACTCTGTCATAGAGCATATTAGCCCTCACCTACGTCCGAATCAGGCGATGACAAAGAAAGACCCATAAACAGAGTGCACAACTTTAGTGGGCAAACCATTGAAAGATCCCCCCATTGGACACTTTCCCCATCTTAAATCTCTCCAATTATCACCCCTCTATCCTATTCATCCTAGCAGAGCCAATTATCACTTCACTACTCTAACTAGTTTTCAACTAACAGTGCTAATCATCACACTCTAGTGTTAACAAGACTACTGAATATATTAATTATGACTAATTATACAATATGACTACCTTAGGCAACACCGCAGTCCTTCCGAATCACATCTACAATTGCCATGCCAGGCACGTGTAAAACTAATTAACCCAATTCGCACACGGTAGATATTATTCCACTCCCTGACTGCGGTGCCAAAGCACGTCCGCCTAAATCAACGTTTGAGTTACACTGTCTCTCCCAATTATGGTTTTTCAAACAGCCTTGAATTGGTCACGTGACGTTATTCTTTATGTCCACACAGGTGTTATTTTGGGACGATCATCCCTTGTCAGGAATCTATCTTCCCTGGCTCAATCAATGTCAGAGTTGTCATCACTTGTTTTGACTCCCACAACAAGCTAGCGAGTTCCTGTATGCTCCCAACAACGGGTTTCCACAACAAACCGCCAATCTTCTGTCGAGTGGTAACAACCCCAGCCGCCATTTCGCTTGATGTCCAGAACTCTAAATGACAGACGGACTGTTTTCTCCCGAGCTGGCCACTTCCGCTTTTAATCCGACCTGTTTATGAACTGTCAAAGTGGTGTATAGATTCATCTCACTCACTTCCCCTACCCATCTGCAGCTGTTATTTTTGCCCGACCCGGAATGGTCTGATATCTGATTGTAATCAGGATCTGACGGGTTCTATTCTGTATTTTGTACAACTGCTGTGGCCTAGAAAATATGCGCTAAGCAAACTTTCTGTATTATCATTATCTGGTTAACTCATGGCGATCTCGTGACACTGCTGCGGTCCAAGCCACAAAATGATCCCATGATTTGTTGACCTGTGGCCTAGGTCAAACCGTATATACAAGTAATCCATTGGGGATGTTCTTTCAATGATATTATATTCCCAATGCGAGTATTGTGAGAAAACTTATACAGGCTTGATATATTTGGGTTGAACAATGCACACAGTTCATTTCAACATCCCGACTCATTGGCTGTCGCATATATGTCTTTCCATTGTTGGTATACATGTGAAGCACCAGCACAAGAGAGCAATGTCTTAACTGTCAGCTATTTGCTCTCTCCTAATCCCGAAGGGAACAGACCAAGAGGAAGACCGAGAGAAAAATACCTGGATGGCTTGGCCACATGGCATATACGAGACAGGAACACTGAGCTGATCCACGACTCCAGTGATCGAGTGAAATGTTTTTGGCTTTCTTCTTGTCATGTTTCTCCTGACTTTTGGGGTTAGTGGAAAGGTTTTCCCCTGCCTCCCCATGTACCTCGACGAACCGTTCTGCTAATTTTGTCACGAGGTCAATACGTTCCGCTCCTTGTTCTCCCAGGAACGTCCTGAGAGGTTTAGACATTTGCTTCTTCAGCTGGTCGACCACCATGAGCTCTTCCAGACTATCATAGTCATGTGCGAACCCAGCCAAATCCAACCACTTATGGAGATAGGATTTTAGACTGCAAACTGTAGGCGGCAAACAACTCCCCCGGTTCTCGTTTCGCTGCTCGAAATTTTTTCCGGTAGGTATGTGACGTAACCTCGAATCGTTTCAGCAGAGCCGTCTTCAATTCGTCATAATTGTTCTCATGTCCTGGTGGCAGGCGAGAATAAACCTCGTAGCCGGTCCCGCGTAATCACTGGGATAGCTTGAGATTCCATTTGTTACGCTCCAGACTCATAGCCACGGACATGGCCTCGAAGCGTTGAAGGTACTAGTCAATCTTCACTTTGTCCTCGTAGACCGCTAGAGGAAACTTCATAGCATGATAACCATGTCCACCTGCTGGGGTTGAGCCTGGGATGGAGGAACCTCCAACTGCCCCCTCAGTTTCTCCATTAGATTGCCTCTTCAACTCGAGTTCCCTCATCCGGTACTCGTGCTCCGTTTTCTGAGCCTCCTGCTCCTCTTCCCGTTTCCTAGCAGCTTCCTCAACTTCAAGTTTCCTAGCTGCCTGCTCAGCTTCACATTCCATCCTTCTAGTTGTTTGTACAGCTTCTATCCTTCTCAATTCCAGCTCGACCTTTCGATCTTCCCTCTCCGCTTGACGATACTCTCTCTCCATTTCCTGTATGTAATCCGTTAGAGCAGAACTCGACAATCCCATTTCTTCCCCCTTTGCCCTTAGTTCTGCGGTGGTTAGTTTCGGAGTGGCCATTTCAGAGAGGTAAGCTAGCAGGTCGAGTACAATATAACTGTAAATAATATACAGATATATGAACAAGTACTATAAATCTAGATATTACCACACACACAGCACATTCACTCAGTGACAAGAGTAGAATCAGGACCACAGACCTATGCAGACGTGTGAAGTGTGAACAGGTAAGATATTAGTCCTAACCCCTATCCACATTCACTCTAGCTGGATTCTCCAATATGATATTTCCGTCTTATAACTAAGGATCCCGTGTCAAAAGACCCCGTTGTCAGTAGATCCCACTGTCAAAGGATTCACGTTTACGAGAGATCCCGCTGTCCAAAGATCACGTTTACGAGAGATCCCGCTGTCCAAAGATCCCGTTTACGAGCCCCCAATAATGTCGTGTTTTCCTTTAAAGTGTCGTCCCTGGAGTGAGGGGAGTCAACACCCACATTATAATTGTTTTTCCCTTTATCAATATCCTGGAGAATCCACCAGCTTCCGTCCAACACACTCCATCAGCCCATGGACACCTTTTCCTATCACTCTCTCACTGTCGTACTATGCCCCCTCTCATACTTCCCCAACGCAACATATTCAACAATTCTTGCTTCTAAAAATTAATAACGATTAATTTATTAAAAGAAAAGTGTAACGTATATGAGACGTGTATGCGAAGAAAATGTGTGATGTGTTCTATAATGTGTGTAGGATCGGACCCTCAGATAATAGCATAGTCAGTTCATCCTTGCAAGGACACACCACAGCACGTTAAGTCAGAACAAGTCCATCTCACCCGGAACTGTATCTCTCCTGCCGGACACCGACTGTCATCTGTAGCTACCTGGTAATCCATCTTCCTGATCATCCGAAATAGATACTGTTTGTAAATTACCGCTGATCATGGACCGATTATAAGTTCCTATCGTTCTTAAAAAAATGTACGAATCCTTTGTTGTGTGTACTTAGGTATCACTGTTATTGTTAATATACTTGATCCTAACTAGTGTCTATCTAGTTTCAAGTATCATGTTTTTTGTACTATTTCACTAGAATATATCACACTATGTGACTATTATATTTTAATGTTCTTGTTTAGTTACCAATGTTCTTATGCTGTGTGTTGCATCAACAATCATCACCCATCTTAGGTGAACCTTAACACGCAGGAATCGTTATACTGGTTGGCTCTTCTGAGCCATGTTATGGTGAACCCTCCTGATTATGGTCAACATAATACCATCTTTCTTCTCGGACGTTATTCCTTTTTAGTAAGAAACATTTTTGTGTCCAACTTGTATTATGTCTAATTGAAGTTGCACTTCATCAAACCCAGTGTTGAACTTCCTCGTAACTGGTAGGGAACCTGTGAGAGAAACAACACATCTGGTGATAGTACTAGTCACTGATCCTACCGGCTGAGTGTAAGCCTATTGCCTTGCTCAGTTATTTTACAGCTAACTAAACTCTGTCATAGAGCATGTTAGCCTCTCACCTACGTCCGAATCAGGCGATGACAAAGAAAGACCCATAAACAGAGTGCACAACTTTAGTGGGCAAACCATTGAAAGATCCCCCCATTGGACACTTTCCCCATCTTAAATCTCTCCAATTATCACCCCTCTATCCTATTCATCCTAGCAGAGCCAATTATCACTTCACTACTCTAACTAGTTTTCAACTAACATTGCTAATCATCACACTCTAGTTTTGACAAGACTACTGCCTATATTAATTAGGACTAATTATACAATATGACTACCTTAGGCAACACCGCAGTCCTTCCGAATCACATCTACAATTGCCATGCCAGGCACGTGTAAAACTAATTAACCCAATTCGCACACGGTAGATATTATTCCACTCCCTGACTGCGGTGCCAAAGCACGTCCGCCTAAATCAACGTTTGAGTTACACTGTCTCTCCCAATCATGGTTTTTCAAACAGCCTTGAATTGGTCACGTGACGTTATTCTTTATGTCCACACAGGTGTTATTTTGGGCCGATCATCCCTTGTCAGGAATCTATCTTCCCTGGCTCAATCAATGTCAGAGTTGTCATCACTTGTTTTGACTCCCACAACAAGCTAGCGAGTTCCTGTATGCTCCCAACAACGGGTTTCCACAACAAACCGCCAATCTTCTGTCGAGTGGTGACAACCCCAGCCGCCATTTCGCTTGATGTCCAGAACTCTAAATGACAGACGGACTGTTTTCTCCCGAGCTGACCACTTCCGCTTTCAATCCGACCTGTTTATGAACTGTCAAAGTGGTGTATAGATTCATCTCACTCACTTCCCCTACCCATCTGCAGCTGTTATTTTTGCCCGACCCGGGATGGTCTGATATCTGATTGTAACCAGGATCTGACGGGTTCTATTCTGTATTTTGTACAACTGCTGTGGCCTAGAAAATATGCGCTAAGCAAACTTTCTGTATTATCATTATCTGGTTAACTCATGGCGATCTCGTGACATTCTACGGTCCAAGCCACAAAATGATCCCATGATTTGTTGACCCGTGGCCTAGGTCAAACCGTATATACAAGTAATCCATTGGGGATGTTCTTTCAATGATATTATATTCCCAATGCGAGTATTGTGAGAAAACTTATACAGGCTTGATATATTTGGGTTGAACAATGCACACAGTTCATTTCAACATCCCGACTCATTGGCTGTCGCATATATGTCTTTCCATTGTTGGTATACAGTGTGAAGCACCAGCACAAGAGAGCAATGTCTTAACTGTCAGCTATTTGCTCTCTCCTAATCCCGAAGGGAACAGACCAAGAGGAAGACCGAGAGGAAAATACCTGGATGGCTTGGCCACATGGCATATACGAGACAGGAACACTGAGCTGATCCACGACTCCAGTGATCGAGTGAAATGGCGAGTCATGACCGCCTACGCTTTCCGGCATGGCACATGATTGATTGATTGAATCCCGGTAGCGTGCGCATTAAAGAAAATCGGTGACAGGTGCTACTCTCTTCTTCCTCTTGTGCGTGGGATGGAATATTCAACGACTTTCCTGATTCTTCCACTCTAATATCTTACATGATTATGGGTTTCACGTCCTTTATTCTGCACTCAATCTTCCACGAGAGCACAGGCAGTCAACCAATTTACGTCAATTCGCCTTATGCCATCCCATCTATTCGCAGCTCCTTCCAGGCCCTGAACACCATTCCTCTCTGTCTCCCACACCCCCGTACCTATTCCTCATGGCTCCCTTCACCTGATCAGCACATGGGTCAAAGACAAAGTACACTGTCGTCATCATCATGAGCCATGCCGATTGATTGATTGATTGATTGATTGATTGATTGGATGATTGATTGATTTAGGAATCGACATCACAGCATTCGGGGCATTCCCATAAGTGCTTCTCCGTCCCCATTCTCAGTAGCCAGCCATGCCGATAAGCGTGAGCAGTGATGTTTCACCATCTCACATGATCATCAGAGTCCCGGATCTGCTTCGTGTTTTGGTCTCGATAATGCCACGTGACCAAGCCACCCAGACATTTACTTCCTTGCATTCCACTTGTTCCTTTCCAAGATGGTGGATGAAGTTGAAGAACAGACGATAGATAGTTATAAGGTATGGTCTCCAATTTCTCGACGGTAGGCAGATGATCTCGTTTTGAATACCATGGCTGTTGTCATCGACTAGTATGGTCACTGCTGGGTAGGAAAGCAATGGCAAACTACCTTCTTTACAAATATCAAGGCAGTCATGTTTCGTTCAATAGATAATCAGCATACGGCATAAAAGGGTGCTCCATTGGAGCAGCCTCTTTTGGTAGGGATAATCATGTGCACCATGTGAATCCAGGCAGTAAGCAAACGACTGAGTGCAAAAGATTAAAGACCATCAAGCTACATTAATATTACGCTTTCTCAATGTTTCCTCCACCCAGCGCAATCGAAATCCTAACGACCTAACGGCGCCTGCCTAGCCTTCTCCCCCAAATCCGCCATCACTTGACGTTGCATACAGAAATATTTGTTACCCGCTGTTGAAGCTACCCATGTACATCTATCTGTCTTATCCCGTCTTTCATAACCAGCATGTTCAGTATTTCCAATGCCTCCCATCGTCTGTTTCCGCCAACTATATTATTGTGGTGGACTATTTAATCGTAATTTATATCTCTATTTATACCCTCAAAACAAACAAACAAACAAACACCCAGGAATATAATTTGTGTGTCTATTTTAATAAATAATGAATTGATATATGTAATTCCAGATACCCCGAGCCGTTAATGGCATAGCTTCTCAAATAAATTTATAGTTCTTCTTCTTCTTCTTCTTCTTCTTCTTCTTCTTCTTCTTCTTCTTCTTCTTCTTCTTCTTCTTCTTCTTCTTCTTCTTCTTCTTTTGCTAATACTTCTTCTTCTCAGCTGTTCTTATAGCCAAAAACCTACGACGATCTTGCTAAGCCCTTCTTCTAATAATATAGTTAAGATAATGGATCTAACAATTCTCATTACATGATTTGCCTAGATTTGCATGGCCGCTTACCACAAAAGGGATCGCTTTGCATCTATGTATTATATATATATATATTTTTTTTTAAATTCGCATATCCTTTTACAGGACATCGCTGTCAACAGCAGCATCTTTCAGCTGTCTGTTGATTTCTTGGCAAGATTACGCTCAGTAGTTTACCATTGCTTTCTGAGCGGCCGGCTCAGATATCCCGCGAGTCACCAATGGGGGACGAACCGCTCCCAGTTCTCGCCGCTACGAGACTGTGTGATAAACGGGATTACGGAGAAAGTGGTGTAACCCCTTGGCCAGAGAGACCGGCCATGTATTATATAACCCATTTTTTTTTCCTAACCATATCGAGACTGTGTTATATTGTTTCGTTTAATATGTAACCACTATTTCTGAATTCAGCTGGTGTGTGTACTCGTTTTTATGATAAATACTCGAATCATTAAAGGTAGACACCCTTTATCCATATAAACAACCCATTAGTTTACTCTCAACATTATTTTGTCCCCTGAATTATTTTATAGTATGTTATGAAACAGCGTTTTCGTAAACTTCCTGGCAGCAAATAAATACAGTTATCTGATTTAAGATCAATGCACCACAACTGTGCATGTTATGAGTTGGCTCTAAATGAATTGTTTTCACGCCAGTTCTCCATCTTCTAATGAATAACTTTGGTATTTTATCCTAAAATATAAGTACCCTCTTATAATGGTATCTGGTAATGCCAACATTCACTCACATTATACAATTTGGGTATTGCTTGTGGGTGGAAATGTGCACATCTTAGAGTTGACTCGTGTTTGATCTTCTCAGCGATTAGTTTTCATGAATGACAGGAACGGGTACTTAGATCAGTTTCCAGAAGATAAAATGACACTGCGAGAGAATCGACTCATGGGAGATAATGTCGTTGACAGAAATACTAAAAGCAAGTGCAATACTGTTTACGTTATTGATCTTGCAATGTAAACACATTATAAACGTTTAAGTGATCACGAGGATGTATATCGACTTCACAGAGTCAAACCAGTATGTTCTAGAATATGTGAAAGTGGATAATTACACCTAGGGTTAGAGTGACGAATATCAATAATAATCACTCATGCCATGATTACACGACTGTGTGACAGCAACAAACTAAAATGCTTCGTAATTTAATAAGTTAATTTGAAACGTATAATGCGTGTGTCTCGGTTCGTGTATGTGTGTGGTGAGTGCGCGCGCGTGTGTGTATGTGTGGTGTAATTAACATTGAACACCGTCGCATAGCGTTGTGTTTATTGTACCTATTGAAGATGTGAACAGTATACTCGTAATGCGTTTCCTGAAAATATGCCTCATCCAACCTGAGTCACCTGGAGTAATAATCAATACTTGTTTGCTTGGTCTATTTCTGCTTAAGGATTCATTTGCATTTTAAAAGTGCAAACCGAAAAGGTGAGTGTGGGCAATGTCTCTATAATCTATTCACAATTTATTTATGACAAAATATGGAGTTAACTACATAGTTTCTGTTGACATGGAGCAGGCTGAAATATGTTCTCACAGACCAGTGACAGCACTTTCACACACAAAACATGCCACAGATATTATAAATGACTCTCAGAGAAATGTTATTGGCATTGTTGTTCTAGTTATTATGTGTGGGGTCATTAGTCTGTTTGGCACTGTAGCCAACATAATAAACATGATTATATTTTATAAACAAGGTCTAACCACAACCATCAACATTAGCTTCTTCGCTATGGCTATCTCAGATCTCAGTAGTGTGGTTTTCCAGCAGTTATGTAACGTCTATAGTAACCCGCTCTTTGTGAATCTGCATTTGCCTATTGTATACCACGAACTACAGTTCATAACCACAAGTGTAATGAGGCAGATATTTGCTAAGATAACATGTCTTATCACAGTCTACGTGACAGGTGAGAGATGCTTTTGTATCGCGTTTCCCTTACACGTTAAGCAGATAATAACACCTCGGAGAACTACCACAATTATCGTTTGTATTTATATGATCATATTCTTGTCGAGTGTCCCCATATATAGTATATCGTACGTTGATTGGAAATTATACCCTCCGAGAAACATAAGTCTCCTGGGTTTAGTTTTTAGAAAACACAAGGAACAAGTGGAGGGTGCGTCTTTTCTATTTATGGCCATGCTAGGTATTCTGTCTTTTATTACTGCCGTGGTTTTAACTGCCGTTTTAATTTACAAACTAAACCGAAAAAACGTATGGTTAAAAATGGCTAATGTTGATTTGGGGAAGTCAGAAATTGTGTCAAATAGAGATAAAGCCACCGTGTTCATGGTTATTCTTATCGCAACTATGTTAATAATTTGTTATTTCCCATCCGTGGCTTTATTTTGTGTGACCATCTTTGAACATGAATTTTCTATAGGGGGTAGATACAGAAATACCTACGTGGTTTTCTGGTCAATTGCTCTCTTGTTCGAGGATGTTAACTCCAGCGTGAATATTTTCTTCTACTACAAAATGAGTACGAAGTACAGAATAACGTTTCGGAAACTGTTCTTGAAATATGATGAATAAAGCAAATGTGTGCATCCAGTGGTATTTTGTGTTTTTGTGTCAGTTATTATATTTATTTGTTGATACATAGAATGTGAGTCTTTTCCATAGTTTGTCCCTATTTTCATGCAATGTTGATTCGACCATACTTCTTTAGCTACTTTGCATGTGTATTCACTATTTCTGTATGTATTTTATTATATTATGTTCTTCTTTATGTTGCGTTTTCTTTCTTCTTTCGTCCATCATCTGCAAAATTTTATGTCATCCATTTCTGTTTCGTAATTCTATGATTAGGTGGAACCATTTCTTATGTCTGTTGGACTGATTCCCGCAACATGTCCTATTTTTCATCAATATTCTTTATTATCTCTCCAGGATTGCCCAAACTACAACATATCCAGGCGAACCTTCTGGCCTAGAGAGACAACAATGGAAGATAAACTCTATGGACCGCTGAGTGAACTAAACATGACTGTTAGATTCATACAAGAGACAACATTGCAGTTATAAACATATTTCAGGCGAACGAAAGAAGAATTATCTCTGTGGCATTATATCTGTTCTTTACATTAACATTGTACCTTTTTTCTAATTTCTTTGTCTGTTTTAAGTAATGCTAGATCTAAATTGATGTTCTTTGGGGTTTTCTTTACTGTTTTAGGACTTAACCACATCTTTTCTACAACTGGTACATGGTCACTATGTACATCTACTCCTGATCTAGCTCTTGCTCCAATTAAGCTGCTGCTGCTGAATCTCTTTGGAATCAATGTGTAGTTATATACTGTAGGATACGTTGAGAAAATCTCAAGGTGATAGAGGAAAACTGAAGTTCCTCTTTCCAAATGTGATCCTGCCCGTTGTAATTATATTAGCCTTTAGTGGCTCAATTTTTTGAATCCATAAATAGAGTCTCTGAGAACCAAGGAAGTCCCCAATGCGAATAATAATAACAGTCTTGTGGATTTTTCCTGCCCCTCATCTCTCAGCTAATTAATTAATATCTAGGGTATATTAACAAATGACAAGAATAAAGTAACCAATCAAAGAATTCTTCAACACCCACAGTGGAAATGTAATCTCTTCAGATTTAATAAACACCAAACTGGGGTATTGGTTATTCTGTCAAATAAATAATTCTTCCTTCCACAGACCATGGTATAAATATACAACATTAATGTCCCACACATTCACTTCAACAAAATACCAACATACATCTTAGTTCACCAGCGTGTTGGGTTCTATAATTGTCTTTGTTAAATTGTGCAAAGTATAAGATCTGTATTAAACTCAAGTCCTTTCCTATATGAGACTGTGGAACCCTGTTGTAAAGAATGTTAACAGATGAGTGTTGACCTGGTCTAGGTAGGTGGTTAGTTGATTAATTATCCACTCTTGGGTTCAAGTAAATGTTCCCTGTTCAATCTAAGTTGATACCATTTAACCTCTCTTGAGTGGTTAGTTGAAACTCTTGCGGGTAGTTTCTTTCATAATAGTCTTCTTCATCACTCCCCGTCAGGCGCTCCCATCAAGAGTCAGACTTGGATCGGAATAGATCAAACCACTACCTGAAATTCCAGCATCATACATATATCTACTGATATCATCAATACATCTCTATGATCCTTAGAAATGGAAGAAGGTAAAAAACCCAAGAAAAAAAAATTCAAGGAAAATAAATAAAGGGAATTATGACCCCAGGTAAAAATAAACAAACAAGGATGAGGGTAAAAGTGTCCCCCAACAGTTATCAATCCCCTATCTGATTCCTCTCCATACAATCCTTCATTACAGGGCGTTAAAGGTTTAGACTACCAGATAAGCAGTGTCATCATGCCTGTCACCTATAGTCTCCAGGTTGAGTAATACATTGATAGATTGGGAATTTGGTAATCATGTTCACCATTCCCCTTTGTACATAAATATTTCCCCTCGATATTCTTCCATCTAAAAGAAAAGGCCTCACACATTAAGGGTATTTAATTCGTATTTAAATGCATTGCGTATTTACTTATAAACAATATAAGTACATTATGGTATCCTCTCCTTATAATATTCAGGTGAATTCTTCCTAACCATGTGCTTTGAGGGGGAGCATCTTCAATCCTCTTCAACATGTAGGTATCATGCCTTTACCTTATTCATCTATAAGATCTTTTTTTATCATCATCATCATCATCATCAAACACAATTCAGGAAACAAAACTATTGGATTGTAATATTAGTGATATGGAATACAGAGAGGCGTCATGCTTAGAAGCACACTAAATTATTAATTAGCGCATTGTTAACCACTATCATCTTCTCCTCTGATAGACATGACATTATAATTTAATTTTGCCTTAGTTTAGTTTAGTTTAGTCGATGGATCAACATCACGGCACACGGGTGCAACCCATAAGTGCTCCGTTCTCCTCCTAACTCAAACCTGAGTCTGAAGAAACTCATCTCAGTGCACGAACTCCGTAGCACCGGCGTGGGTCCTGAAATACTTTGGGTAGATATTTAACTCAAATTTTGGCCCGTGCAGCGCCGTTAGGCTACTCTTTTTCGATTTAATTTTGCCTACTATCAGGTGATTTCCGGTCTCAATGGTCGAAGGGTTAGCAGCTTTCTCCGTAACCCCGAATACTCTCGTGGATGACGTGAGCTCACGAGAATTGGAAGCGGTTCGAGTCGCACCAGTGACTTATGAGTGTATGAAGCCGGTCGCTCAGAAAGTCGTGGCGTGCTGATGAGCGTAATCTAGCCTAGGAATCAACATACAGCTGAAAGATGCTGATGTTGACCGCAATATCCTGAAACAGGATGGAAACGCAGAAAAATAATCAGGTGATTGATTGATGGATCATACTCAGCCACAGTATGTCACTTTTCTTCACCCAATTCACAGTCATTCCCCTGAAATCATAAACATACTTGCATGGATGATTAACAGGCATAATTATGTGACTCACAATCAATACATTAACAGATGAATTGACAGATTTAACATCAATCAGCCACAAATGAATCACCACATAAATGCTTCCATAGAATACACATGATGTTATTATACCACATAGGGAACTATTTAACATTGTATGTGCCCATGTACTGTTTCCAGGACGAATTACACTAATCCCTCCTACTAGTGATTGCACATTTAAGATAGTTCCTTACTATTAAACCAAGGATTCTAACCTGCTAAAAAATCCTAAGTTAATCACAAACTCCTAAACCACTTCTAACTTAGCTTAATTGCATAAGGAGTAAAATGCACAACCCAGGCACGAAGCTTAGGCTTTCATAGAAGCTGAATAATTAGAATAAATCCTTCACTATGGCTTAAGCTAGAACACAGATTAACCATGAACTACGACATCTGAATATAGTGCTTAGTCTCTCCTGAATTAAAGTTCTCAAGGACTAATCACATTGTTATAACACACCAACTTACCATTTTTTGGGAAGGAGAAAGACTAACGTAATATTACAGAGTGCTTACTTTCCATATAATGGAGTGGCTTCTACATGCATAACGTCAGCAGTATTCAAGCTCCAGACTCGGTTTTTATTGTCCAAGTTCACTGGCTGTTTATAGGCCGGTACTTCCTTCTCTTTCTTGCTCTTCCTGATTTGTTAATCTTTAGTAGACTCGTTTAGTAGAATACCCCAGGCCATCAGTCTAGTGGGCTGTTCTCCATCTGAACGCCGTCTGCAAGCTTTTGTTTTTTCAATACTCTTACTGCTGGTCTTTCTCCATTTTTATTACAGCCCGGCCGGGAGTCGGCTCTGACGTCATGACCAATGACATAGCTCCTTTTTGGCTATAATTATAATATTGTCGTTGCAAATCCAAATCAGCGCTCCGTTTTTAAATTCAACTGATGCAACATTTCATCTTTTGTCTTAACTAACCGCGCTAATTCCTTCCTTCTTCAAAATTGAATTTGAGTATGATGGTGGTAATTGTTGGCGCGGTTGCTAACTGGAGGGTAGTGCGGGGAAATTTAAACAGCGATGTGGCGGTTGGCAATATGTATCCGCCTGGGTTCCCCTCTCAGACAGTTATTCCCCCGGACAACTTTAGTTTCGAGCAACCGCAACAAGCTGATTTTCCCGCTCTAATCCGTTATACCCCAATTCTCTTCTCTCTTCTCTGATTTCGGTACAGAATCTTCAATAGGATGTATGCTGAGAAAGTCCGAATCTACATGTATCCTTCCAGAGACATATTTTATTTGAAATGAATATGGTTGTAGGGGTAACGATCATCTCATAAGTCGAACGTTTAAGTTTCTGGAGGCAGCCAGGAACATTAGATTTTGATGGTTGCACTGTATTGTGAAATATTTCCCATACAGGTACGCCTGGAACTTCTCTACCACCCAAACCAACGCTAAGCTTTCTTTTTCAATGGTAGAATAGTTGCGCTCTACTTAGTTCAATTTTCTACTAGCATAGGCATCTTTGAAGAGTATAGATTGTTCCTCGTCCTTTCATTGCAGTAAGGTAGCCCCAATTCCTATGTTACTTGCATCTGTCCTAAGGATGCATGGACGTGTGAGATCTGGCAGGTGGAGAGCAGGTGTAGCTGTTAACGCTTTCTTTAGGTCCGTATATGTTCTCTCGCAGTCAGCAGACCAAACGACATTCTCTGGTTCCCCTTTCCGAATGAGATCTGTCAACGGAGATGCGAGGGAATTGAAGTTCGTGATGTATCTTTGATACAATCTGCAGAAAGATAAAATGGTCGAACATCCTTCTTAGTTCTGGGACGCGGTGCATTCCGTAATTTCTCCACATTGATCTCATGAGGTTGTATTTATCCTTCCGAAAATGTGTGTCCCAAAAATTCCAATTGCCGGAATCCAATCTGACACTTATTGTGTCTAACTGCTAATCCCACTTCCTTCAGGCCGTTGAATAGTATCTTCAGTGTCTCAAGATGCTCCTCGAATGTTTCTGTAGTAATCATGATATCAACCATGAAATTGCTAAGGTGTGGATGCTGCAATGGATCCAGTAGTTTCCTCAAAATCCGAGTGAAGACACTATGAGCATTGCTTAATCCGAAAGGAAGAACATTACATTAGTAGTGTCTATCAGGAGTGCTAACCACTGTCTTACTTCCTTTTTCACTGGGAATTGACAGTATCCTTTACTGAGATTTATCCTTGTGAAGTATTTTCTCTGTTGAGGCTGGTGAAAAGATAATTCTGATCCAGAAGCGGTTCAGGTAGGAACTCTGTTATAGCGTTTAGCTATCTATTATCAATGCACAACCGATGTTCACCATTGGTTTTCCTCGATAGAACTACGCTTTCATTATAAGGAGATTCTGAAGGTGATATTATCCGAGCAGAAAGCAGTTGTTTGATTTCATCATCGAGAGGTTTAGCTTTTGCATACGGAACAGGGTAGGTTTTTACTCGCACAGGTGTTGGATCCTTCAACTTTATGTATACTTCTATGAGATCCGTCCGTCCTGGTTTGTCTGTTAGTATCTCTGCATAGGTTTCTAAGCACTCTCAAATCTGCTGCTGCTGATCCGTCGTTAATTTTGGGCTGATGTCAACATCTCTATGTCGAGAAGCCGAAACAACCACATAATCAATCTCGATAAGTCTCTTTGATCTAGAGAGGATACTCAACTCCCATTGTGTTCCCTTATTCAACTTCCATTGCTACAGTTAAAGCTATCAAATGTACTGTCTCGGTGGCGGGTCTCTCGTTGTACTTTTGTAACATGTTGAGATGAAAGATTTTCTCTTTCCCCTTTATAGAGATTTTTTTTTAGTTTGTTCGGGAAATTTTCTCCTTTACTACATAAGGTCCTGTCCAACCGATCTGCAAACTTGTTTTGACTCATGGGGAGAAGCAATAGCACCTTTTCTCCAACTTCTAACTCTCGATACTTTGCTTTCTTTTTGACATATTTAGCCATACTACGTCGTGCTTTTCGTAGATTAGCTGCGGCTAATTTCCAGCTAAGATGAAGGCGTTGTTTTATCTCGTCCACATATGTAGATGCAGTCACAACAGTCTTTTCAACTGAATCGTCAGTCCATGTACGAAGTAAAGATTCCAATGGTCCCTTGATTGGACGCCTAAAACAACAATGTTGCCGATGCAGTTCCTGTAGATGTGTGTGTGTGTGTTACTTCTCGGTACGCAAAAAGGGCTGCCGGGATGTATGTATAACACGCATCTGGTTTTTCTTCAGCTAATTTCTTCAAGATGTTTATTAAGGTCTCATTACATCGTTCCACAGCTCCATATGAAGCAGGGTGGTACGTTGAAGTTTATATCTGTCTAGAATGGAACAGTCTAAAGACGTTCTCCATTAGCTTTCCTCGAATTTGCGATCCGCTGTCAATGAGGATTCTGAGTGGAAATCCTAATCTGGTAAATATGCCAGTGATGGGGATATACCCTAATGTCGCAGGTGATGACCAGTTCTTTGGGGCTACTATCTGACTTTCTGGGCATAACTTTACATATTGTTGAATGTCTGTGTTCATTCCCGGCCAGTAATAACGGATAAAGATTCGTTGCAATGTTGCGTATATTTCCATGTGTTTGCTGAACGGCATACTATGTCCCATCTCTAGCACTTGCATTCTGTAAGTAGTCTGTATAAAGAGTTGTGAGTACTCCTGCCCTAACTTTCCTGCATTCCTGTGAAGATGTCCATTCTTCGTGTAGATATCACATTTCCTATGAGGTGTATGCGATTAAGGCAACTTACGAAAGCAAGTCCCGAGTGAGCTACCTGCTGGTTAGGCTTGTTTTAATTCCACTGTTTGAAGATTTGCTGGTGTCGTTTTCGTTGGAGTTTTCTTAGCCTGTTGGTGTGTAGTCACCGATGGTGCTCTCATCGGCTGTAATGTTTCTCCTAAGAAGACATATCGACATCCTAGCATAACAGGGTAGATTGTGTCTTCGATGACCGCTGCTCTGATTTCTCCCGTTACATAGCGTGAAGTTATGCCACAGGAACTGTCATAAATACGGAACTTTTCATAAATCCCTGTATTTCGACTGCTTCCTTGGTATCTTGCTCGGGGGTTACCAAGATAACTTTTGGGGAGACCAAGACCCTCTTCCTCCTTATTTTATTTATCCCTGGGGTCAAAATTCCCTTTATTTATTTTGCCTAGATTATTTTCATGGAGTTTTTCTTTTTACCTATTGCCATTTCAAATGATCATAGAGATGTATTGGTGATATCAGTGTATATATATATATAGTATATATATATATATATATATATATATATATATATATATATATATATATATATATATATATATGATGCTGGAATTTCAGGTCGTGGCTGGATCCATACCTATCCAAGTCTGAGTCTTGATGGGAGCTCCTGACGGATAGTGATAAAGACGACTTATGAAAGAAACTACCTGCAAGAGTTTCAACTAACCACTCAAGAGAGGTATAATGGTATCAACCTAGATTGAACAGGGAACCTTTACTTGAATACATGATTGGATAATTAAACAGCTTACCACCTACCTAGACCAGGTCAACACTCATCTATTAACTCAAGATATTTGTGGCAAATAACATTCTTTACAATAGGGTTTCACTGACTCATATAGGAATGAACTTGAGTTTAATCCTAATCCTAATGATGTTAGCAATTTAATTAAGACATTTCGCAGGACTGGTGTTAATGATGTGCGCCAACCTGGTGCGACACTCTTGTTTCTGATGACACATCCCTCAGCATCAAGGACAGCATACCAATGCGTCCAGACAAATAGGTAAGAAAGTTTACACAATATGTACACAAGTCTGGCAGTACTGTCCATAAAATCTCATCTCATCTCATCTCATCATGTTCCTCTTGTACCTTGCGGTGTCGAGGTGAAGTATAAACTTCGTGAGAGTGCCCGGTTATGGGCTTCGTATATCGACATTCCCATGGATTCTGTTATTCCCTCCGTCCAACGTTTACGTGGTCGGCCTCTTCCTCTGTTTCCATCTGGTCTGTACATCATTGCTTGTTGTGGCATGCTGTTGACTGGTAGCCTACTTGCATGGCCAAACCATTTGACTTGCTGCTTTCTAATAAAATCTAGAGCAGCTTTAACCCCCTACTTTAGTCCTGATTTCTTTATTTCTGATCTTATCTCTTCTTGATACGTTGAGTATTCTTCTCAGAAACCTCATTTCTGTTGTTGTGATTTTTCTTTTCTCTTTTTCTGTCATTGTCCAGGTTTGGCATTGGTAGCACAGAGTTGGTAGGAAGATTGTGTTGTAAAGTGCTTTCTTAGTAGTTATTGATACATGTTTGTTCTTTAGTATTGGTGCCATTTGTCCAATGAGTTGATTTGCCTTATTGCACCTATTTTCGATCTCGTCTTCTGATCTGCCATTTGATGATATTATACTTCCTAGGTACTTGAAGCTCTTTACTTGTTTCAAGGGATGTTCGTTTAGGTGAATTGTTGCTGTTTGTTCTTCTTTAGTTATAGTCATTACCTCTGTTTTGCTTGTGCTAATTTTCATGTTATGTTCCCTACACATTTCGTTTAGACTGTTCATGTGGTCTTGTAATTCAGCTTCTGATTTTGCTATTAGTGCTTGGTCGTCCGCAAACAGGAGTTCTCTAATGGTTAGATTTGCAGATGGTTCTTCTTATGTGTTCTTGTCATGCGGTATTCTTGCTGTCTCTGCTTGGCTGGTTTCTTTACATATGTTGTCTATATATGTTATGAACAAGAGAGGGGACAGGACACAACCTTGTCGTACTCCAGATCTTATGGTGAAGGGTTCTGAGTGTTCTCCAGTTGCTCTCACTATGCATTCACTGTTGTTGTATAAACTTCTACATAGGTTTGTTAGATGTGTACTCACTCCATATTGTTTAAGGATTTCCCACAGCTTGTTTCTATCTACCCTATCAAATGCCTTTTCTTGGTCGACAAAGGCTAAGTAGAGTGTTTCATTGAATTCAATTGATTTTTCTATAAGTTGTCTAAGAGCAAAAATGGCGTCTGTGCATCCTTTGTTTTTCCTAAATCCAAGCTGCGTTTCGCTTAGCTGGGGTTCTAAAGTAGTTCGTAATCTTTTTTCAAGAATTTTGCAAAATATTTTCCCAGTATGACTCAACAGTGAAATGCCTCTGTATTGTGTGCAATCTCTTTTGCTGCCTTTGTTTTTCCAAATTGGGATAATTATGGCGTTTCCCCAGTCTCGTGGTGTCTGTTGTTCTACCCAAACATGGTTGAATAGTCTATGTAGCCAAGCTGTTCCTACTTCCCTTGCTGCTTTAATTAGTTCATTTGGTATTTCATCCTGTCCTGGTGATTTGTTTAATGGGGCTAATCTGATGGCTTCTATAATTTCTTCTTTTAGTATGTCTGGTTCTAGTTCCTCGGTGACATCTGTGTAGGTCTCTTGAATTCCTGTGACATCTGATGGGATGTTGAGAAGTTGTTCGAAATACTGCTTCCATCTTATTAGGATCTGTTTTTGTTCACTTATTGGTTCTTCATTTTCGCTGTTAATTATTTTAGTTGGGTCAAAGGGTTCTCCTCTGGTTCGCATTGCACTTATCTTTTTTTAGAAGTTTCTGGTTGCCTCCTTGTAGTTTTTATTTAGGGTTTCTCCATACTCTTCCCAGTCTTTTTGTTTTTCCCTCTTTACTATTCTACCTACATGTCTTCTCGCTATTCTGTATTCTCTGTAATCACATTCCTGTTTGCTCTTCAACCACTTTTTATATTTTTACTTTTTTTCTTTTACCGCTTTCTTTACTTCTGCGTTCCACCAACTTGTTATTTTCTTTATCCGTGTTTTGCGTTTTTTCGTGGTTCCGCATGTTATTTTTGCAGTATTTAAAATGCTTGATTTGAACATCTCCCATTCTTCTTCCACTGTTTTTCTTTCCGTAGGTAATTTTACAAAGAGTTCAGTTAGTTCTTTCTCATAATTTTCCCTTACTGCCTCGTCTTTAAGGTTTTTTAAGTTTACTGATTCGCATGGCATGTATTTTCCTGCTCTTTCCATAAAATCCTGAGGAAGAAATCGAACTCACATCCATTTAAGTTTTTGCGTTGTACCTCGAACTAAAATAATCAGATCATCAATGGAGAGTTATCTTTGTATGTGGTTTGAGAATTTACTTGCTCAAAAAGGTGAAGAAATCCTCCAAGTCACTATTTTTACAGGCGAAGCATGGTTAATTTTTTTCTGGGAAAGTTAGCAGTCTGAATGATCGTCTTTACAGTTATGATAATCCTCAAGCGTTGCACCCAATGCCTTTCCCCGATCAGACAGTAGGAATGTAGTGTGCAATGATCATCTTTGGAGTGATTAAAATCCCCATACGTTGCAGCCAGTGCTATCCACGATCAGACATTAGAAGTGTGGTGCGTAATGAGTCGTATGCGCATAATCCGTCAATTTTCTTTAACCTTACTGTTAATTCTGAAAGATACCGGATTAACATTCTGAAGTCCAACTTTTGAACGTTAAATTGAACAAGGCTGATTTCATTAAGATGGTGCAACTACTCGCGCAGCTGTAAAATCACTAGAATTCTTAGATGGCAAGTTTGCAAATCGCATAATCTCTCGCGAAATTTGGCCTGCACGCTATCCGGATCTTACGCTCCCAGATTACTACCTCTAGCATCCACTTAAAGGAAAACAACCACGACACAACAATAACCTTAATGTTTCAGTTGTCAAGAACATTAATAACTTTACAATGCCCGAGTTGCACAAGGTCTTCGACAACATGATATTCATTCTTGTCAATTAAACCGTGGAGGATATGTCCAACACATGTTGTGAGTAGAGCTGTAATGTGGAAAATGTTATCGATAATAATACACCGTATATCAATATATGTTTTATGAACTACAAAGACGATGACTACAAAACTTGGAACGGCAATGTTTTCAAAAATTCCACTGTCATTAAAATAGTACAATCTGTACTAGCAGCAATGACGCTTTAGATAAGTAATACTAGGGTTGTGGTTCCTCGTGGAGTGATCATCTGTCTAATGTGTACAGGAAACTCTGTGCACAAACATCTCTCGGCACTAATATAACATGAGATAAAAGAAGTCATCCTGCCAAACATCCCCCATTTTGGAAATGTCCAGCAGTGTATCTCCGTGTATATCAATGGTAAATCTAAGTAAAGAAATAACAGCTGTAATTTACAGTCAGTTGCTGTAAAACACCGTACAGAGAACCGCATTGACCACAGACAATAATTTAATATTTATGGCTGTGATACGCCACCGTCAACTTAGCCTTTCATTTACGCTTATTTGTGTTTCACCATCAGCAAGAAATTTTCACAACATTTCTGAGAACAGTGACTCGAGATTTCAAAAATGGTTGTTAAAAGTAGAAGGGGATAATACTAAGTTTTTTGCAAATATTGCAAATATTCAAATGCAGCCAGGTTTAGTGATATTGAGAGGCACAGGAATACAACGAAACATCAGAAAGCCGAACAACCATTCAGTACACAAAGACAAACAACAATGGCATTTGACAAACTGAAAGATGAAGTCAAAGAAATAGAAGGATACATGTCTGTGTTCATTGCTGGCCATTGTTCGCTGCGCGTGGTTGACCATTTAAGTGAACTCTGCAAGGTACACTTTGGGGACAGCAAAGGTTGCAAGAACTTTAAGCTTAGGAGAACTAAGTGCAGAGTAGTTATTTCAAATGTACTTGCACAATATTTAAAACAGACTTGATAGCTGTAATTGGAAAACGTAAATACAGCTTATTGATTGATGAGAGCAATGACATTTCTGAAACTAAGCTACTTGGAGTAGCTATTAGGTACTATTCAGAGACAAGAAAGCAGTTTGTGTTTACTTACTTAGATTTAGTTGAAGTGAGTGAATGCAACGCGCAGGCAATTTGCAATGTGTTAAAAGATTGTTTAAACAAGAATGGACTTGAGTTGCAAAGACTAGTTGCACTCGGCACTGACAATGCATCTGTCATGACAGGTATAAACAATGAAGTATATATACAATTAAAATCCGAAGTTCCTCATCTGGTACTAGTTAGGTGTGTATGTCATTCCCTTCAGTTGGCAGTGTCACAGGCTACAGCTGCTTGTCTGCCCAGGAACAACGAGTTCATGATTAGTGAAACATAAAACTGGTTTTCTCACTCAAGTCTTCGTCAAGCACAGTACAGGGAGCTTTTTGCTTCAATAAATGATGGACAACATCCGATGAACGCTGTTCAATTAAGACAGACACAATGGATGTCCATTCAGTCTGCCATTGTCAGAATATTGCAGCAGTGGGTCGAGCTCAGAACTCATTTTGATATAGCAAGACTCAACGAGCGCTGTTACACAGCAGAACTTCTACATTCTATGTTTAGCGACATGAAAAACTATGTGTATCTCATATTTCTCAAGTATATTCTCGGAGAAGTTCAAAGTGTGAATAAGAAATTCGAAGCAGATATACAGGATCCATTAAAACTACTCAGCGATCTTGTCCAACTCAGTGATTCTATCAGTTCAAAGATTGCTATTCCTGTGGAAAAAATAACAGAAAGTTATGCTATTCAAGATTATTTAGATCCTAATCCCAATCTAGGTTATGAGTTTGAGAAAGAAATAGCAGGCTACCAGTTTCCTGATGAGAAAGAAATTCGTGGAAGGTGCATCCAGTTTTTAATAGAGATGCTGACAAAGCTGCGTTTACGTTTGCCCGATAACGTCCGAGTGTTGCAGTCCATGTCATGTCTTAGTGGAAGTGAATGTCTACAGCCGATGAAGCCATGTATATTGGATCATGCTAAAATGTTTGTAGAAGATGCAGCTACTCTCACCCGCATCGATTTCCAGTGGAGAAAACTTCATCATATGCAGTGGACACAGACCTCTGACACACTTGGACTGTGGGCAGAAATTGCCTCATACAGGGATGCCACCGGTGAAAACCCTTTCCAAGATCTTACAGATTTAGCTTTAACGTTGCTCATTTTACCTCATTCTAATGACGCGGACGAGGAACGTATTTTCAGTCAGATGGGAGTAATAAAACTATTATTGCAATTTACTGCTTTTTTTTGGCTCGAGATTAGTTCTGATTGGGAGTTGGCGGATCTGGAATAAACTTAATTCTAATATTAAGTGATAATAATAAAGTATAATGTGCTACCTTGTTACATTTGTAATAAAAACCGTTGGTGTCTTTTTTTGGTGCTTTCCAAAAATGTTTGGTGCTTTTTGGTGCTTTTTGGGGTCGATTTTGGATCTTTTGCATCAAAAGGAGAGGGCAACACTGCATACAACTTATGCATTAGAAACGAAACTAAATGAAATGATAATTACAAGGTCATCCTGTTCAATGTTAAAGTAACAACTCAGAATCATCATACAATGGATACCATCCCACTGTGGAGTACCCGGAAACGACGGAGCTGATCAATTGGCTAAGGAAGGAGCCAAAGAAGATCATCCTTATGTGCCCGTTACATACCACCAAAAGAAAAGAGTGATCAAATCAGTCAGAAAGCCACCAAAACCTGCTCACGATTACTACCACGTTATGGACAGACCAGAACAAGTCAGTACTCTGCGCCTCAGAACAGGACACAATAGATTACACAACCACATATATACAAAATTCAAGATTGGTGAAACAGCCATGTGCAGATGTGGATTGGCGTCGCAGACAGCAGAGCACATACTCCAAGACTGCCCAAAATATAACATATTTAGGAAAACCTTCTGTCCTAGAGAGACGACAGTGGAAGATAAACTCCATGAACCGCTGTGTAAACTACAAAATAAAAAGACAGTTAAATTTATACAAGAGACAACATTGCAGTTATTGACATATTTCAAGCGAACGAAAGAAGAAGAGGAAGCATCTGGAAAAAGATTGTTGTTGTGCTGCATATAGCATGTGCTTTTGTGTGGATATGCGGCGTAGACAAACGGGTAAACAGGCTAAGGGAGTTCTGGTGGCTGTGGAAATATGTGTGTTTTTTTAATTTGAGGGGTGTAGGAGGTTTGAGGGGGGGGGGGGGGGGCAAGAATACCATGGGCAGACAAAACAAATAAACAGGTCCTACGGGAGACAAATGAAGACCATGGGCTGACTGGATAAATTGGACGTGGACAGTCACAATTTATTGGGCACCGTGTGCGAAGATGTAGATTGGAGAACTTTGTGACGCTGGCAGGATTGTGGGTAAGAAAGCAGGAGGAAGGCAGAGAGATAAATAGCTGGATGACTAGGCCACGCAGTGTGGTAGGGACGGGGGCACGAATCTCATCCACGTATCTGGTGATTGTGTGAGATAGCAAAACATGTCCGCCCACGCTTTTCGGCACGGCACATTATGATCATGATGTCTACTTATTAACAAAGAACAATTTGGATGCATGTTACATATTAAGTACTTGTTAAAAACATTCTCGAGCAGTTATTTACACACAAATTTGAATCATGCTTTAGTAAACAAATATAATCAATCTTCTTGTTTCATATTGAGACATGCATATACTAACAGTTTGGATCTTCATTGCCAGTCCTGTACTTCCGACATACACACATATATTAACCGTTGCTCCACACTCTCTGATGGATGTTGCATTGCAATTAACAAGCGAATTATTTCTCACCGTAAATGTGCCCTACATTTAATTGTTAGTAAACATGAAACTGATAAATCTAGTCTGCATACACATGTTCAGCTATTAGGAGCGTTCATTTGATATCCGCTCGTGCCGCACCGCGCATAAATGCGTAAGTTGAGCATGATCATGTCATAGTCATGTGATACGTACTGACCGATGGATAAAAGAGCACGTGCTTATCGTTCCATGATGCATAGGTTCAATAATCAATCTCAACGGAAAAGATCGCAGCAACGCTGGTGCTCCACGTCCATCAAATTTATTAACGGTAATCGGTCGCACAGATCAATATATGACAGTTCCCATGTTAATGGGAGGGACAGTCAAAAATATATACCAATTAATGATTTATATATCTTCTATCTCAACTGCAGACTCTATCTCATTTTACTATTTAACAAATGACGAATACATATCACACTGTCCGTCGCTTTGCGATTATCTTACAATTCCTGCTCCCTAAACAATCCAACTTACGCAACTCTGCGTGTGGCCGATTCCGTGACTCCCAGTTGCCATTCAACCGGCACATTCTGGTGGCATCCATTTTCTATTGTCCTCCGTTTTAGACGTCGTTCTGCCATTCGTCCTCCTTACTGCGGATTGTGCCCTTGTTTCCTCTTCTTGCTGTAGTATCAAATGTCATGCCCATAATGTCTTTTAGTTGGCTATTCATGTTGATATCTCGGTGTTGTCATTTCGTGCGCCTTTCTCCATTGATGTTTCCAACCTCCACTGACTATGGTAATGTAGTCTCCTTGTGACGTAATGTAGTAACCTATGTATTCATGCGTGTCTAGATTAACTCTTTCTAATTTTGTTCGCCACAATTTTCGCAACTTATTCTAAATCATTGACTCTTGCCTCCGACGCTACATGGCTGTGTTATTGATGTTTAAAGGGTTTTACATGATCATTAAAAAATCGTTATTCGTGACCATAAGAGGTGAATGAGACTGGTCAGCTCAATATGCGTAAGTGAGTTTAAAATGTATATTTCATTCAGTTCTCAGATTCTGGTTAGAACCTTCAATGTAAGAAATGCTTGTCAACAGTTGACTAGCTACTTACTTCACATTCTTACTCCTTAAAAATGTATTTGTGAGTTGTAGGCATTGCTCATTAGAAAGGAGATCCCTTCATGGGATTATATTTTTCCAAATCATATGAACACTGGCTTGACCCTTGTGGACAATACAAGGCTCATATTAGATCTATCTCGATCAAAAACATGAGCAACAACAATAGCTAGACCGGAGAAGTTTAATTTCTCCTTGATTGGTGAAGCATTTTTCTTGGTTAAATTCCAAGACAACCAATTCTCTGACCTAGTATGTTTCTGTTTAATGCATAAATAAACAAGTATACATGCTTTTCATATATTTATATACAATATATAGCAAGAAATGTGTTCCGGGTAGTTCCACTCCTTTCAATTCCCCTGCGGTTATAACAAATGGCGAGCCTTCACGCCACTAGGTTTTGTGTGCAGGCATGTTAACATAATTACCCAAAAATATATATATTATGTAAGAGGCCTTGCATAGGTGTATATATAATTTAGCTCCCCCTTCTCTGTAATGCTAGGACTTATTTCTCCATCTTTGTCCTGATTAGCTACTTGCTTACTTATGAATAATAATAAATACTATTTGGTTGTTTGAAAGAATATATTTTAAATGCAATATCTGTACGTCAACACTTATTGAAATGTATAGTCTACGTGATGGATTATATCACATACAACGAGCGTATATACATCAATATTACATAGACTAGAACACCCCACATCCAATTCCAATTCTTCAAAACAAAAATTCCAAATTCGGCTTCGTTCAACCTGCTTCCTCAGCTGTGGTTATTGTTGAGGTCCGTGGTTTTTGTGAGTTCATTCATCCTAATTTTTATCTTATGCTCTCTGACGATTAAGTCCTTTCTTGGACTGGTTATGTAGCGTTTGTGTCTGTGACGTCGGCAGGGGGATCGTTCGGCGGCTGTCCTTTGTGGGTGTTTACTCTTGTGGTTTTCTTTGTTGGTGCAGGCTCCTGCCTCGTCTGGCTTGACTGGTTGCGGTCCTTAAAAGGACTTTTTATTTGGTATTTTTGCCTTCTTTTTTGTGTATTGCCTGTAGAAGCTTTTCGATGTGATATGCCTGCTTGAGCCTTCTTTCACTCCCCTTCTTACGTTTGAGTTCTTGCTGTCTTTCGATTGCTTCCTCCGTGGTCAGCCACGGGATGATTTCTCCGTCATCTATGTAGTATTGCCATGGGTGTTCAGTCATCCTCGTTTTTTTAAATCTGATACTGTGGCGGTACGGCCGGGCATTGGTTTTTCCTTGAGTTTCTTGTACTTCTTTTCTTTTTCTTCCATATGCCTTCTGTATTCCTCGCATTTGAGTTCGTATTTCCTCTTTATCTTTGCGTTCTCTTCATGGGTAAATGTTGGCGGTATCGGGTCGTCCTCTATGCCGTCGTCAGGGTGCTCATCTCGGTTTTCTTCGGATGTCTGGTGGGATATTGGCTTCCCTTTGAATGTCTCGGGCGTCGTGGTTGGGCTGCTGGCTTTCGCTTGCGGTTCAGGCTCGGTTCTCTTGGTTTTCATCCTGCGATTTCTATGTGATTTCTTGTATGGCTTGTTGGTTTGATTTGGAGAAGTTCCATTTCAGCTTTCTGTAATTCTCGCTCTGATTTAATGGTTTGTAGGACTTCTTAGTTCTTCTTCTTTATCCATACTATGTGTTCCACTTCTTGCTTGACGTTTTTGCGGATTTTCTTTATTTCAGCCAGCAGTTTCTCATTGTCGCTGGTTGTTGTCGGCGTCAGCAGTGTCTTGACTTGCTTCTTCAGTTTGTCTATTTGCTTTTGCAGGTGATCTTTTTCCGCTTGTGAGATGCCCGTGACTGTCTCGCATCTCTGCATTGGTTCGTTGTATGGTGTCTTGTTGTTGATGGCGAGCTTTAACACGTCTCTGTGTCGTTGCAGGTACGGACAGTCCAGGTATCTTGCTCCATGTTTGCTCAGGCAGTTGGAGCACTTTCTTTTGTTGTTAGGTGCTCGGAAGTTCTTGTCCAGCTTTGCCAGCGGACACTCCTTGAAGGCTAGTGATCGGCGCAGTAACGGCAGATTTCCGACTCTCTGGCTGCTGCATTCTCTTGTTTATTGATACTGTTATCGTCATCTCGCTGCCGTCTGTCGTCACCACCGCAAAGGTTGAAGGAATCTTGGAGAAGGTGAGTAGCTGCTCCGCCTTCAAGAATCGGATGTGGAGATTCTCATCTTGTAGCTGCTTCAGGATTTCTTGGTCTGCCAGCTCCACTTGGATTCGTTTGACAACCCACTTGGTTGTCGGCGAGTCAGTGTTTCTGACTCTGGTGTCTTTCTCCTCTCTCTCTCTCTGCGTTTCAGTAGGCTTGTCTCTTGTTTGTAGTGGGTTGCCGTCTTCCTTCCTCGTTGTAGCTTCATTAAAGGATTTTTGAGGTTCTTGTTGTTTACTGCAGCTCGCCGGTAAGTTTACTCCCCTCGTCTTCTTGTCGGCTACCACGCTGCACATCTTGGATACCGCGTATTTCTTGGTGTTCTTGCCACATGCCATTTTCCTCGCCCGTATCAGGCGTCTTGATTTGTTCAGGTGACTTGTCTTGATAGCGCTCGCAGTGCGAATGTGCGACGTGACCTCACATTTCAAGGAGTTTTAATTTATGTGGACTTAAAAGAACCGATCGGTCTCTGTGGCTGAAGGGCTTGCGAACGCGGTTTGTGAGCCCGTATACCCGGGTTCGAAACACGGCGGTGCTGGTTTTTTCGAAAAAGGTATAGAGACCGGTCGTTCAGAAAGCAATGGCAAACTACTGAACGTAACACTTGCCTAGTACATCAACAGCAGCTGAAAATGCTGGTGTTGACTGCAACGTCCCGTAAGGGATACGCAACAACATTTTATAAAAGAACCGATTCCAAGTAGTCAAGGTCCAATAGGCGTTAGCAAATCGCTAATGATTGTTCACATGATGGATTTACCATGTTTTGAAGACACTAAATATCATTTTGAGGATGATTGTGGAACATTCTGTTCTGATTTATTCAACAGTGTTGTTCTAAAACAATCACCATTATTTCATGAAGAGATTTCGAAACGTCTGTCTGTACTTTGTACTCATTTTATAGTAAAAGAAAATGTTCACGCTAGAGTTGATGTTCTCCACCAGCAGGGCTAGTGCCCATAGAGTAGTGAATAAGTTTTTATATCTACCCCCGATACTAAACTCTGGTTCAAAGATGGTCACAGAAAATAAAATCACGGAAGGTAAATAACAAATAATCAAAACACTTGAGATCACTATAATCATTAGCATTGTGGTTTTATCTCTATTTGTGATGCTGTCTGACTTGCACAGATGAACATTAGCCGTTTTCAGCCAAGTGTTTTTTTTATCTAGTTTGTATATTAGAACCGTGGTTAACAGGACTATAGTAATAAATGACAAAATACCTAGTATGGCGTGGAATAAGTACATCAAACCCTCTACTAGTCTCTTATTGTTTCTAGAAACTAAGCCAAGGAGGCTTCTGTTTCTGCTGGGGTAGAAATTCCAGTCAATGAAGGATATACCGAATGCCGGAGTTACAGATAAGAACATTATAATGTAAAAGCAAATGATTACTGTTGTAGTTCTTCGGGGCGTGATCATCTGTTTGACATGTAAAGGAAACGCGACACAGAAACATCTCTCGGCGGTGACGTAGACTGTTAGGAGACACGTTATCTTTGCAAATAGCTCCCGGATTATATCTGTAGTGATGTATTCAAACTCATCGTACACGATGGGCAAATCCAGATTCACAAACAGCGGGTTGCTATAGACGTTACATAACTGCTGGAAAACAAGACTGCCGAGATCTGAGATAGCCATAGAAAAGAAACTAATGTTGATGGTTGTGTTTAGACCTTGTTTATAAAATATAATCATGTTTATTATATTGATCACTGTACCAAACATGCTGATGATTCCACACACGATTACGAAAACTATCAGTTTGAAAACATCTCTCAGTGAGTCAGTTATGATTTCTGTCACATAATTTAAATGTAACTTTGTTATTTCTGATACATTATGTGTTTGCTCTGTCAACCCCATTACCATACAGTGGTTGTAATTGATGTTATATTGTATAATATATAACTTATGACTCCATGCATGAGGTTTAGGTCACCATTTCTGTCTGTCTTTATCGGATTAAAAATTGTCAATAAGTAAATCATGTTAACTGGAGCACACGTGACTTATGTCATATTACTCTATGATTTCATTACATCCAAACTACTCTTCTGCGTATATCTTTCATAATCACAATAAGTAACACATAGTCAATTTGTTGAGATGCAATGCAATGTTAGACTGAACGTGTAGTTGAAAACCGAAACAAATTAAATGATTCAATACTTTGTTTCTACAACGTTAAAACGTGAATACAGCAAGAGTGCGTGTACATATGCAGCTACTGTAAACAAAATAACCTTTCAACCCAATGAACAACAGGCGCTCTCCCAACTTAAACGTCCTTTTTTTTTTTTAAAGTTGCTTATCCCTTACATGACGTTGCAGTTAACACCAACATTTTCAGCTGTTGTTTATGTTCTTGGCAAGATTACGCTGAGTAGTTTGTCATTGCTTTCTGATCGACCGGCTCACATACCCCGTAAGTAACGAACGCGACGCAATCCGCTGCCGAATGTCGCACAGCTGTGTTCCTCACGTGGATATACGGGATTGTGGGGGAAGAGAAGTCGTTAACTACTTCGCCATGGAGAACGGCTAAATGTTGTTACCAAATTAAAATCTATTCCTGCTGACAATGGAGTTGACTAATTCAATTGAAAGTACAAGAAGAGAACAACCAACTGCAGGATGGAACGGTTTACAGACAACAGATACAACTAATAACAACAACAACCAGGTAAAGAGCAAATAATCAAGCAAGGTTTCCAGCCTCGCTTGGCTACCTCGATGTTCATCGACTAGTGGTGATTAGTTAAACCTACCTTCTATATGGTGCATTGTTTGTTTTTTGTCTTTTTGTGTGCATTCGCCCGCTCGATTGCAACTCATACGTAGTATATACACACTACTTCTATTAGTGCTGGTCAGAATTGTGCGTGTGGATTAGCTTTCTCTAAAACAGTGTCCCTCGCAAATAGGTGAACCAAATGCACGGGGGGGGGGGGGGGGGGGGGGAAGGGAGGGGGGATCCAATAAGAACTATCGTTTAAGTTGCTCTTATCCTACACAACATATGCTGGTGAACATGCTGGTGTTGAAACCATTGATCTGGTTTGTATCAGCAGTGGCAGTGTCACCAGGACAGCAAATCGTTCAGGTGATGAGGACAGTGATATTGATCTGGTGCTGGTTTCTCCTTCACTCACTATAGTGTGTAGATGGGTTGCCCTAGGGTACCACGGCGGGAGACCACCACCCATGCAGCATATTGGTGGAGAAAGCCAGAACCAGGCAGCACAAGTCAACGGTAAAGACTTTCTAGTATGACAGTACAGGGCAAGATATGTTGAGAAAATTAAGGCGTGACAAGCACAGAAAGCTTCAGGGCAGGAAAAGAAGCTGGGAGCAACCACATTGGTGGAATTTTGAGGTGGAAAAGGCCTGGGTGAATAAGCGCTGTGCTGTAAGGAAATGACAAAATGCCAAGAAGAACAGAGTTGCCCATCCTAGGCCCTGCATACACTTAGAAAGAGAGACGCACACAAAAGTAAGCTATTTTTTTAAAAAATGGTTATGGTGGTTAAAAGTGAAAAATGGGCAGAGGTGTGTCAAAGACTAAGCACAGACAAGACACTGAAATTGTTCTGGCGACTACATAAAAGCATGAGTGGGGTAGTCAAGAATACGAGCATTCCTGACTTCCAAGGTGCTGACCTTATCTGGCAGAGGACTAGCGAGATCAAGGGCAAAGCCCTCTTGGAACGCTATCTAGAGCAGAGCAACCAGACAGACAAGAGAGGCCGAAATCTTGCCAAGGAGGTCACCTCAGACAGGTGCAAGGCCCAGAACATTTCGGATGAAGACACAGTGACAGTGCAAGAAATCTATGCTGTGCTTCGTCGATTAAAAAGAACCAAAAAAAAACAGCGCTCCAGGGCCAGATGGCATAAGGTAAGACGACATCAATATGTGTACCGACAACGAGCTAGAGAAACTAGCAGACATGTACAGCAACAGCATAGGGAGTGCTAGCATCAAGGAGGAGTGGTTACACAGCTATCTGATTCTCTTGCCGAAGCCTGGCAAAGACCACACATAAATTCAGGGATATCGAGTAATAACTATGCAGAATACAATAGACAAGCTGTTGGAGAAGTTAATTGCCAGAGGAATATCAAGCCAGCTAGAGAAGCAAGGTGCTTTCCCACCAACCCTGGGAAGGTACCGTCCAGAAAGAGAAACATGCACTAATGCAGCAGTTTTTGCCCATGATGTCTATGAAGATTTCCACTCAGGCATCGAAACATTTGCTGTAGCGATTGATCTTGAGGACGCGTACAACAGAGTACCATTGGATTTTTGATACAACAATATATCCTAGCCTACCACATGGATCACCATTATCTCCGGTGCTCTTTAAAGCCTACATTGAGATTCACCAGCGAGAACATCATGGGACTGGGGAGGACATTGCCGTACGCAGACGATGTTTTAGAGTATAGTCAGGGTAAGGATAGAGATCAGGTTGCTGTGGAACTACAAACCGAACTCAATCGCATGAGCACTTGGTGTGTAGAAGCTGGGGCAATGGTTAACTCAACAAATGCTACAGTGACATGGCTCTCTTTGAATAAACTTATTGTCAACACCCCAACGCCAACTGTAAATCTGGGTTCAGAAACGGTGGAAAGAACGCAGGCAATGAATAATCTGGGGACACGATTTGATCGAAGCCTAGCTTATACTGAGCACGTAGATCAGGTGATAACAAGGGCCAAGCGGGGTTTGGCTACGATGCGGGTGATGGCGGCGGCAAACTTTGAGTAGCACCGTCTATGTCTTCTTTACGAGGGTCTGGTCTTTTCTGTTTTGTAGTATGCGATGGCGATCCTGACTTTCAGCCATAAGCAGATAGAAAGGATGGAAAGGATACAGAACGAAGCTATGCGCATTATTCTTGGATGTACAAGAGATACAGCATTGAGGGCGATGCACTACCTTCTTGATTTTCCAACAATGAGGGACAGAATACAATTTCGCCAAGCACGATCCTATCTCAGAGTCAACGCAAGCAAACAACATCCACTGCATTGTGAGATTAAGAAGGTAAAGGGCAGCAGGTTAAATAAGAGGAATGTCGTGGATGGGTCAAGCCAAAGACATTCTTCAGCAGTTGTTTTCACGACAGGGCTTAGAACATGGCGAGGGCTGTGTACAAGAGCCAACAGAGTTCTGTACATCCTTTTCAGTGTGCATCCAACTAGATAGGAAATGATGACAAGAAAATTTAGCTGCTGTGGAGGCGGAAGTACAGGCTTTGATCCTCGACAATTCTTTAGAGGATGATGCTGTAATTTACACGGATGGGTCGGTTTTTCAAGGAGTGAGAAGTTCATAGGCCTTTGCGGCTCAGGCCTCAGGGGAAATTGTGAAGGAAGAGTCTGGCGCTTTTGATTTGACCACAAGCAGCCTGACTATGGAAGTCATATGGCAGTAAGTAAAACAATAACATGGCTCGAAACACAGACATTCAATCGGGCGTGTGTCCTTAGTGACTCAGTGAGTATGCTTGGGAAGATAGAGATGGGTGTATCCGAAGAGAGTGGGTGCTGTCTCTGGAGCGGTCTCGACTTGCAAAAATGACAGGCTTGCAGGTAGGGCTACCTTGGATGAACTATAGACCAGGAGACATTCTGAATGCTCTGCGAGAAGTCGATTACAAAAACCAAGTGATGACTGGGAATCTACAACCATGGTCAGGCTGCGAGAACAGCAAGTTAAAAGAGGTAAGGCCAAACAAGAACACTACGCAGGAAGTGAGAGTAATAAACCAACACAGAACTGGTGTCGTGAGCCGCTACACGCTGAGGGATTTGCTGAGGAGGGGATCAGATCACTTATGGACTGAGTGTTTGTATGTGCAATGAGGATGATCAGTCGACTAACTAACTAACCAGCTAACTAACTACACAACATATATCATAGTTACTTGTAATCGTAATTCAGATGTTGGTTGCCTATCTCCCTTCCTATATTAAAGCCAAAAACCACGACATCTCCGTTTTCTAGCCTTTCAGTTTCACGCTTTTCTCATGGACATCGTCACTTTAGACGTAGCTTCTCTCTGAACTTTATATCTCCACTCTAACGGTCTTATGGTGTTGAAATATGTTTGGACAGAAGACATACATAGTCCCACTGAATTCGCCGAACAACTGTTGTGTCTTGCGGAAATGGTTCGGAAGTGGAAACCGACTAACGTTCACAATTTTATTTTCCGCACCTCAATTCATCTTCCTGCTTTGAGAATCATATTTCTTTCTGCCATCTCGTACGTTCTCTACAGTCAATAAAGATAATATCAAGACATAATGGAATTCATCTCCCTTCGTGGCTATAATAATGCTATTTTGTAAACTTATTTGGTAGCTCTTATTCTCTCAGTCGTGCTCAGGCTTTCTCATTCTACCAAAACAGCACAACAAAAGACATATTAACTAACATATAACTCCACATATTTGCTGTTTTAAATAGCCTATTGAAGCCTCTCTGCATCCTTACTTCCTTCAGACTGAATTCAGCGCTCACATATTTCTCCCAGGGTTCCCAAATAGAGATGATCTGTATACGCCACCTGAATCTCAAAAATGACCTGACCAAGAGCAGATTACGTCAACCTCCAGAGTCTCATTCAGGCACTGCGTCTTGTCTTCAAGCTCGACATAAGACCTGTCTCTCAAAATTTGAGGGCATACTCCTGGACGAGCCTTAATGTCATGTAGGCAATCATCTGCACTCGTTGTGTAGTGAAATACATGGAAAAACAGGCGTATGCTTGGCCGACAGACTTAGGCAGGTTCTTTGGATGCCAACAGTATCGTCAAAAAACATGTGTCAACGCGTGTATACATTGAGACGTTGCTAACAGTTGGATCACGACCAACATATCTCAACAGCATAATCATGGGTAAGCGTGGGCTGTCATGTATTCCCATCTCACTCCATCATCAGAGTCGTGGATCAGCTCTGTATTAATGTCTCGATCCCACTATTTGGCCAAGCCATCCAGTATTTACTGCTCTCCTTTCCCCTTGTTCTTTTCCCCTTAATCTTGCCAGTTGTCACCAAGTGCTCCAATTTGTTTATTCTCATAAAGTGTCAACAATATTGTGACTGCCAACGTCTAATTTCTCTAATCAGTTTACAGTTTTCATTTGTTTCTTGTAGCATTTTACCTTTCGCCCACATGGGCGTATCTACGCCCCCCCCACCCCCCCCCCCGCCTCCACAGGATGTCTCCCTGCCGGTGGCTTAAAGTATCCCTGCTAGCTCAAACTGACGTCAAACGCGTCAGTCGCTCCAAGCAAGAATACAGATAGTAACCTTTATATTTTCATATAGTTGTGTTTCGTTTTGTGTTTATTTATTCTGTGCTGACCAAGGCTTTAACCGCAGCGTCAACTTTGTTTCTTGTAATCGTGTTCTAGTAACGCTCACAATCTACTTCTCATTTATTTTATTTTTGGGGGGTTATTCGTTAATATGTTTCTTGTAGGACTTCGCCGTTAATCTTTTTGTCTGCCCATGGTCTTCTTTGCATTTTCTTCAGAAACCACATTTCCACACGTATTAGATGATTTTCAACTTAGTCTGCTCATTGTGAACGCTTCACACCTCTACAAAAGTACAGGTTCTATGTAGCACTTGAAAACATTTGTATCGTTGCAATTAAAATGTTTTTATTGATCAGCATGTTTTCAATCATGCAAAAAGCTACCTTCGCCATGGCGATTCTTGTTCTAATCTCTTCAAGGCACGTCCCATCTGATGTTACGACTGTTCCGAGATAGTTGTGCCCATTCACTTGTGTAAGAATATTCCCATTTTCCTGTATATTATTTTGTGCTATTTCTTTCTTCCTAGTCACGACAATAATATGTGCCTTCTTACAATTTAATTCAAACCAACAAATCTAGCGCATATAGTAAAATATTTCATATGCAGAAGAATTGTGCTCTTAAGTCTTTAGCCATAGAGCCGGTTAGATACACGTCAACCAACGTTTCCTGTTATCTCTATTTTATAATATAAGTAAGAGTGAAGCTGCATATTTCAGAACCCTATATTCAACGCTACCCATATGAAAGGCAGGATGTCAGGACTCCACACTCAACCCTAACTTTTCACCCGCTATATTACATCATCATTAATATCCCATGCGTATGCACATCGTTATTCATCGATCCTGAATACACGTCGACTCACCCACACTGTTGATGACTCATACGTTGAGAATAAATCCACTATGAAGACATACTCTGTCAGAATTTATCCGTCTGTATTAAATATCACGTTGTAATCAAGTGTCCCATGTTCTGTTTAATTCTACTTAATTCCTTAGTTTCACATGGTTCTTTGTTGGCCTTTTTTTACAGGGCCGCTATAGTGCATTTGCTGCGGTTCGCACGTGCCTGCGTTTTCTTGTATTTGCGAGGTTCGAGCACATCAACACCCCGTCTACCATTCCACTCTTTTTAAAAAGTGTGTATAGGTTTTCATCCTCCACCCCCGCCTATTATTTGCATCGATTATATGTCCACTGCATCACCACATTATAGCCATACAGTGAGTGCCAATGTGTGTGTGTGTGTGTGTGTGTGCAAGTGTATGTGATATTACACGAAATACATTGTCTCATACGCCGTCATATTGTGAAGGCCAGTGGTTCTCAACCGGTGGTGAATTCTCCCCCAGGGGGGGGGGGAGGGGATTTTAGGGTTTCCAGGCGGGAGGGGGGGGGGGGGCAATTAAGATTATTTCAAGATCGTGTTAATACAAGAACCGATTACTTGATATTGTTTTTCCCTTCATACTGTACATTGCTGTACGTCTCATTCTCCTAAAATTCAATTTATAAAGTAAGTAGACCCACAAATCATGTTTTATGTAGACGTCTAGACTTGTTTTAGTATGTGCTATTAAATTTAGCTTCCATTATTACGTATACTGTGTAGGGGCGGGGGTGGAATTTTTAGGTAGGAAATACGAAAGAGGGGAAATGACGTTCCGAAAATATGGTGAAGGGGGGCAAGGGCCAAAAAAGGTTGAGAACCACTGGTGTAGGTCTTAATGCACGGAGAAATAGGTGCCAAATGTTTCGATCACTGTCGCAGGCGACGACCTTATGTGTCGAACAGGAGCTGATTGTGGTCTTGACGTTATCAGCGCAGTTACTATCAACTTCGATAAAGCACCAGCAGTGTGTGTGTAAGTGTGTTTGTGTGTGTGTTTGTGTGTATGTGTGTGCGTGCGTGCGTGCGTGCGTGTGTGTGCGTGTGTGTGTGTGTGTGTGTGTGTGTGTGTGGAAACTATTGATTCGCCCCTCTATTCATGCGCTGTTCTCAACTTCTTTCATTGTTTCTCGCTATTTGCCTCGTCACTAGTGAAAGTGACCGTTTCCGAAATCTCAATTTTTATTACGTAACGTTGACCCTAAGGCCAGTGCGGTCCGGTTCTCACTGCGACTTACAAGCATGATGATATTTTCGTCGCTTGCAGTTATCCTTTGTCAGCGTCTCACACAAAGCACCCTTCATTCGTCATTTTACTCGCTGCAGTGAGTTTCTTCACATGCATTCAAAGATATCAAACGCCGCATGTGGGTTCATACTTTATTTATGCATAATAGCAATATCAACAAGATGCGTGCCTTAACTCACAATTCACGCACATATGGCAGTTAAATCTTTCGCTACCAAGAGCCCATCTAGTGCCACATTGCATCCGCTGTGGTGGCAATTGGTACTTTTATTGCCACAAAATGATCAGTGGTTTATGTGATACATTTCTGCTCCGTTTCGGAATTTTAAGTTACAGTAAACTGACAAGTCGCACAACCGGAAAAGAGCCACATCATGACTGTGTTGTAAAACATTTGTTAACATTGGATTTTGGTTTTTTGCAGTTTTAAAGTTGTTTGTTTTGGTTTTTCACAATGGAAACGCCCACCAGTATGCGTCCACGTAGAATGACTTCAGATTTAGCTAGGTTAATGTTTTAAACTGTTTTAAACAATAGTGATTCCGATATCAGTGAATATTTAGAAATAAGTTTTAGTTGTGTCTAAAGTTTTAGCACGTGGTGATAAAGAAAAACCAGTGAATGTTCGTCAACAGCTGAGTGTCTGACAATGAAGCACGAAAGGCTGAAGTTTACGTCTGTCATTATTGCTATGGGACTTGATCCAAGACCATGTATCAAAGACTACTGGTGTACAAGTGCACATTTATATACTCCTTGGTATGCCACTGCCACTACGTTTCCCAGTAATCGATTAGAATATATTTATCACACCATGTTTCACGTATGTGAACCAGAGGCAAAAAAAAATAAAAATCGATACTCTTGTTGACATGATTCTGAAGAAATTCCAGGAAGCATTTTACCCATTTGAAAATGTGTCCATTGATGAAATGATTATTTGGTGGAAGGGCTAAATAAAGCTAAAATACCATGCATTGTTGTCTCTACTAAGTCTGTAGTTGGAACTGTTGAGAGCGGATTGCGAAAACCGCAAAGCAAGCCGAAGATGGTCTCCATGAATATAACATGGCGATGAACGGCTGCGACAGAATGGACCAAATGGTTGGATATTATAATATCCATGATAGGAAAACCATTAAGTGGTGGAAGAAGATCTACTACTGGATCTTTGAAATTGCGCAGATCAATGCTCACATCCTACATTCCATATGTCAAACAGAGATAGGAGGAAAAAAATTGGCATTGAAGGATTTCAAGCAAAGTTTACTGGAAAGTGCTCATCGCGAAGCAGCTCAGAGTATTCCTGAAAGTTTGACACCATGCCTGCCGAAGAATTTCAGTCTGTTGCAGGAAATTATGTCGAAAGAGTTACATGAGCCAAGAATTTAATAGAATTTGTCGGTGTCAATAGAGACTGTTTTTTTTTTTTTTTGCAGCACTCGAACTAAACGACACATATCATCTTTTGTTTGCTCCGGCTGCACTAATAGACCACACTTGTGCGACAAAGTTTGCTTTGCAGCCTATCACAAATAGACTGCCACATATAGTAAATAAAAACAAACAGACATGACAATTAAATGTAAATCTGCCAAGTGTTTTCCTAATTTTTGTCTGAAAAAAGAAAAATACATGATTCAGAATCTGCGGCAAAACTTCTTTTCGGATGAATGATTGGGAGCAATTGTGTTTATAGTTTAGAAAAGTGTTGTTTGTTCAGTAAATTCAACAGGATTAATACATCATATCACTTATATATACATCATTACTAATTAATACTCAGCCATAGCAGTCATGCAATCACAAAACCCCGCACTCAATATTCCTATCTTAGCTCGGAAAAACTAGCTCTCACTCCCGCAATCAATACACTCGCTCCTCGAACACACGCGTCCTTCCTCTAACGAGTCAAGTCCCAGTCTGACCCTTCTGGTGTTCGGCTTACTAACCACGTGGTGCTTGACCCCGTGTGTCTCGGGATAGTCGGACTGTCTCAGTTGTCTTGCCGTACTGCTGTCTGGTCGTGTTGTCTCAGGTCCTTCAGTGCACGGTCGTCTCCATTACGTCACTGCGTCCTGTTTATACCTTGTGTCCTGTTTATAGCTGGGTCTTGTTATCCTGTCTATGTCCTCCTGTCCCTAGCCATCTCTATTGCTCTGTCTCTGATATCCCTATTGCCATGTATATGTCCGGTCTCTATTCCCCAACACGCTGACATCCTTGTTTGCTAAACATCAGCTAAATACATTATGTATATTTGTTTTATGCAGTTCTGTTAGTGACTAATATATATATGTAACGTATGCTAGCAAGTAAATAGAGCCTTAATGGTGAACAAGGTGGAGCCGCGACGATAATTTCTTTAATACCCACTTATGGTCCTCTACATAGACATCTTCTAACATATTTATGTATATCTGTCGAATTAGGATCGAGGGACGTATTCTGTGAAACGATTTAATAGTTATCTAACACAGAATTGTAAAGTGTCAATTTCGTGTGTGAGGTATTGTTATGCTATGTCATGCAATGGTACTGCGAGTTGTTAAAGTGTGTATTATTGGCGAAATAGAAGAGATAAAGACATTATAATAAAATCAATTTTGTCAGGTCTTTGTCAGATATGACTGAGTACCGTATGAAAGTAGACGGTACAACCTGCTTTCTGTCAGCGTCGATTGTTCAGCGGCGATTACCAAACCCGACACCCCACATTGTGCCAACGGCTTCGGGTGGAAGAGCGCAATTGGGAGGGTACAAGCCTTATCCTGGTGCGAGGAAATGCAACCTAAAGACAAAATGTCATGGCAGCGCAGGACAGGCCCTAAGCCTTGGTTGGCAGCTGGTCTAGGATCGAAGCTCCGACAGGCGGACAGTTAGAGCATTGCTTTACTGATCCGACAGCATCTGCAGCTTGTCTTGCTCCAGATGTATTGGTGTTATCTTTCCTCTCTAGTGAACTTGGCAGACCGAGAGAGAGATCATGCTGCATAGGCAACAAATAGTCTCCATATTTTAGCCCAGGCTTTGTGCTATGGAGAGGTATAACTCCATTCCTGGTCTTAACCGGTCTCGGAATCAAACCGAGAGGTAGCAGTTACCTCTCGTACTATATACATAAGTACTAGTCAATTGGCGTAGACATGGGGCGCCTACAGGTGTCACTGATCAATTACCGCCCGCCTTAAGCTGTTCAGCCCCCGGCCAATTGGATGCTGATCCGCCACAGCCTACCTGCTTTAATGGGTGCTTGGGGCTAGGACAAAATCTTAATCTCAGACTGTTAAACCGATGTGAGAAAAACGGTTGTGATTGATGCCGAACTCAATCGTCTTAACATTGATAATCCTGGCCTGCAGGAGACTCGCCTCGCTGAGGAAGGGTCACTCAGGGAAAACAATTACAACTTTTTGGAAGGGTATAGGGCAGGCAGAAAAAAAGGCAACATGGTGTGGGCTTTGCAGTGAAGAATTCGCTACTGGGAATGATTGAAATTCCAGCTGGAGGTAATGAAATACTATTATCCCTGTGCTTGACAACCTCTTGTGGTTTTGCCACCATTATCACTGCATATGCACCGACACTTGTTACCTCTGATGATTTGAAGGATTCGTTCTATAGGAGCTAGACTCTATGATCAAGGTAGTTCCAAAATCCGACTATATTTATATGCTCGGTGATATCAATGCTCGTGTGGGCAAGAACTCGAGTTTATGGCCAGTGTGCCTTGGAAATACAACATCGGTCGCATTAATAAAAATAAGCAACGGCTGTTGGAGGATTGCACCAGAAATGACCTATATATTACAAACTCCTTTTTTAAAACAAAAGATCTGCATAAGGTCACATGGAAACATCCAAGATCCGGCCACTGGCGTCAGCTGGACTTCATCATCACACGGAGACAACATCTGAACCAAACATCATTAACTCGAAGTTACCACAGTGCTGACTGTGATACGGATCATTCTTTGGTTGATGCAAGAGTTAGACTGAGACCAAAGATAATCTACACAGTTAAACACAAATCTAGCCCCGGGATTAATGTTAGTAACACCCACGATCCGGAGAAGTGCTTTGAGTTTCAACAGCAACTAGAAGGCGTATTCACTGATACATCATAAATTTGTACAGCAAGTGAAAAGTGGAGTAAACGTAAGTAAACTCTTTATGAAACAGCGGTAGAGGTTTACGGCACTGTGGATCATAAGTGGCAGGACTGGTCTGCGGCAAATAGCCAGACACTGCAGCCCTTGATTGATAAAAAGAAGAAACCTCTCTTAAGAAAGAAGGAAAAAACAACGCGAAAACTCTCAGTGAGCTGAAGCAAGCTAGGAAGGATGTGCAAAAGACTGCCAGGCAGTGTGTAAATGACTATTGGATCAAGTTATGTGAGTCCATTCAAAATGTAAGTGATAAGGGAAACATCAGAAGCATGCATGAAGGGATACAAAAGCCTGTGGTCCAATGATCAAAACAGGTGCACCATTGAAAACCTTGACTGGAAAAATCGTCACAGATAAGAAACAGCAGATGGATAGATGGGTAGAGCACTATATGGAGCTTTACTCAAGTGAGACCAAATTAACGGATAATGCCCTCAAAGCCATAGAGGCCATCCTAACTCTTGACCACCTGGACACACTTTCCACCATAACAGAAATTAAGTGTGCTATAAATGAACTTGCATCTGGCGGGGTCTCAGATAAGGATATGATTCCAATAGAGGTTATCTCTGCGCAGACTTAAAGTCCTGGGAGATCAAGTCTACCCCGAATCACAGTGTGGCTTCCGACAGAACCGGTCTACCAGTTGTCTACCAGCTACTTCATTGCGACAAATGCAATAAAAATGCCGTGAACAGAATCAGCCACTGTTTATTGCCTTCATCGTCCTTATAAAGGCATTTGATTTGGTCAGTCTCGAGGGTCTGTTCAAGGAACGAAAGAAGATTGGCTGCCCACAAACTCTTCTGTCCACTGTGGAATCTTTCACACAGGCATGAAGGGTATAATCAAGTTTGATGGTGCAACTTCAGAAGAGTTTGAAATCAAGAGTGAAGTTAAGCAAGGTTGCGTACTAGCTCGTACCCTCTTTGGAATATACTTTCACTTCTACTTAAATTTTCCTTTCGTGATAAGGATGGTGGGATATACATTCACTCACACTAAGATGGCGGTCTCTTCAGTTCTCAGAGATTGAAGGCCAAGACCAGAGTTAGGAGGGTACTGATCAAAGAGTTGCTTTTTGCAGATGATGGTGCAATTACGAGCCACTCTAATGAAGAATTACAACGTCTACTATCTGCATTCTCCAATGCTTGATCTGAATTTGGTTTAACAATTAGCAAAAAGAAGACACAGATTATGCCACAAGGTGCACATGGTGTACCATCAATCTTTATTGACGACGCTGAACTGGAGATAGTAGACCATTTTACATACCTGAGTTCAGAGGTAAATAGCACCCTAGATCAGGAAATCAACATCAGGATTGGTAAGGCAGCAAAAGCAATGAACAGGTTAAGAAAAAGAGTCTGGGAGAACAGGAAGCTTACTACCAAAACAAAAGTTCTTGTATATCAAGATTGCGTCCTTAGTACTCTTCTTTATGGCAGTGAAGCCTAGACAGCTTACTCACACCAAGAGAAACGTTTAAACAGCTTTCATATGCGGTGACTGCGACGAATTCTTAGTATTAAGTGGCAAGACAAGATTACAGATACTGAAATATTGGAAAGATCAGGTTGTGTGACGGTATATTCCATGCTCAGTCTTCGTATACTTAGAAGGATAGGATACGTTATGAAGATGGATGGTGGTAGAATACCAAAGGACATCTTTTTTGGTGAATTGCAGATGGGTAAGAGATCTCAGGGTCGGCCTCTACTACGATACAAAGATGTGTGTAAGCGGGACATGATTGATACAGGCATTGATAATGCACATTGGGAGCAAGTCGCAGCTGAACGTGTTGCATGGAGGGAAAATATCAGAAATAGAATAAAGACAAAGGAGACAATTATTGCAGATAAGTTACACACCGAGCGTGTAAGACGTAAGATTGTGCATGATGGTGAAAATGACCATGTGTTCACATGCATCCACTGTGGACGAACATTTACAGCGCGAATCGGCCTTTACAGTCACAGCCGTCCACCGCCATGGGTCGTAGTTATTAAGCCTTTTTGAAGCACAATGTAACAAACTATCGTCTGTCAAGACGGCAATGTGCCAATGATGAATAAAATCACGCTAGTGTTTCACACACACACACACATACACACACACACATACACACACACACACATATATATACACACTCACCCCTCCCACATATATACACACACCCACCCCCACCCCCACCCCACACACACACGTATATTCAGACACAAAGGCATATGCATGAGTGTTTGTGTAGCTACAAGAAAACAATAATGTAGCCCTCAATCAGATTTAGAAAACAACCTAAATTACGTGCCAGCCGAAATAACTAAACCATGGAAATTAATGTTTTCTTGAGATAACATCATTGCGTCTGATATATTATAGGGTGAGTCAAAGATTGATACAAAATATTAGAAGCAAAGAAAGAAACCAAACAATTTAGAAATGCAATATTTACCAGCTAGCAATGGGTAACTGCCAGCCATAGTACAGAATACTAGCAAATAGCAGAAATGCAATTGCGATTGGCTACTAGAAGTGACCACGCCCAAAACTATCGGCAGAAAAATTAAAGAAAACTGACAGCAAGATCGTGATTCTGGTGCAGACTGATCCAGGTATTCATTTCAGTGATAGACAATGTAAATTAAGCCGTGGATATGTCTCAGTTATATTGATGTCTAGTATTTAAGCATTAGGCATGCTAGGAAGCAGACTAACAAGATAATCGATGTGTTCTGGTTACATATTACAAACGCACATGTCGATTACACACATGTAACTGGTGAGGGCATGTATGCCTCAATTTGTGTAAAATGTGTCCTCTACTTACTTATTACTTATTATATAATAATATTTTGAGAGGAATAATATCGCAAACAAAATTGAGACTTCCTTGAGCTGCAAACGACATATGCGTGGACAATGAAGAAGAAGGAAGAATGCACGTAACAACATTTAATATCAGGTCATGTATCAACTAATATACGAAATGAGTTCTGAAAGCTGCAAGATACAGGCTATAGGTATTTGGATGGAGGCATGTATAGATGTCCTTGAAAAGAGGGAGGAAAACATAAAGCATGAGTAAAGCCGGAAACTTTTAACATAGAAGAAACGAGAACCAAAGATTGTAATACTAGCAACATCAGAGCTACGAAGACAAGAGGCAAGGAGACATGCAAGTAGCCTGTAAAGACGTTTCGAAATTGTTAAGGGCGAATTAAGGACAATAGTTAGTTGACATAGTTAGAGAAGCCTGATAATGAAGTATGGGTAGATGGCCTAAGATGCCTTTACAACAGAGCAAAAGATAGTTTTTAAAAAAAGCTAGTTGCATATCCTTTACAGGACGTTCGCAGTCAACACTAGCATTTTTGGCTGCTGTGATCTTACGGCACGTTTACGTTCAGTAGTTTATCATTGCTTTCTGAAAGATCGGCACCCATACCATTTCGTTAAAAAACCCAACGCAATACGGTCTGCTGCCAAATCGCCTGCAGTTGTGTTTCGAACGAGGTATGCGGGATCATGAACTGCGTCCGTTACTCTCTTGCCATGGAGCCCGCAAGGTAGATAGTAGGACAATATAATTATATACGAGGATTGTTCAAACATAGAAATCGGTTTTTTCTTACCAACATTAAAGCCGTCTTGTACAGATTGCTGAATACTTATGATAACTGGTGAATAGACCAATTCCATAGAACATCCAGATAAGCAGACTGCGTGATAGATACAGCTTGATAGATATCAAGTTCAAAATGCCATCTAAAGAAGAGATTAATTGAGTTGAGTTGAGATGAGTTGAATTGAGTTAAGAACCGACATCATTGTACTCAGGACATTCCCATGCGTGCTCCGTCCCCTCGTTCAACAGCCAGCGAAGAGTCATACTACTTATCCTTCCCACCGCTATCTGATTAAAAACTCTCCTGGTCTTCCCACTCAGTTTTGAGATTCTTCCAGAAACCCTGCCGATCCCGCGCAATCTCATTCTTTCCACATATGGGTTCTCAATCTGTTCCTCCGCTTTCTCCACCTGGTCCCACAAGCGCACGACCACCTCTCCCTAGTCCATAGGCAAACTACCACTAAGAGGTGCATTCCCTGCTAGCCTATCAGTCTGTTCATTCCCCCGTACCCCCGCATGACCACGTCAAAATGTAAATACAATTCTCACATTCCACTTTACTAAGCATACTCTTTGAATCCGTAATGAATACAACATGTGTTGCAGTGGTCTCCTCTAGCCACCGGAATGCCGCTATTACTGCCTCCACCTCCATTCTCATGCTGGAGGTCGTAGTCTCATATGCCAGACTCTCCTTTTTGAAGACTCGTCCATTAGCCTTTGCAATAAAGCCCCAGCCACTACGTCTGTTTCTTACCACTGACCCATCGGTGTAGATGACTATGTCACCTTGATGTGTGTTGCTCTCGATCAGCTGTTGCACTTCAAACTCAGCGAGGCCCATTCAGCTGCCCATTCTTTGCACTCACGACCCAGTGTTATTATTACACTGTGCCAGTCCATGATGTCTTCTTGACCTTCAACCCATTCTCTTTCACGATTGATCGTCTCTAGATCACACACGTGACGTATAGAAATTTCTGCCTGTGCCATCCAAGACCTGCCTCGTCTTAGTCTATGACCTTTGACCATATCCATTGCTGCATGCAGCGGGTGACCCCGCTATCATACCTTCAAATGCGGAAAACCAGTCACAGAATTTAAAACAAAAATAATAGAAATAAGTATGAATCATCTGACGAATTGAAAAGATATTGACCCGGATAGTATCGCGGCAGAGGCCGTTAAAATGTATGCTAACATATTACTTATATTGCTGCGCACAATATAGCAAATAATAGCTAAGCTACGATATTCAGAAACCAGTAAACATCAGAGTAGCTAATACAGAAGTTGGAGAAGTGAATAAGGGAGGGGGGAATTTAAAAAAAAATATTGAAATGACCTAGCTAGAGAGGCAACAGATATAGCATTCATAAGAAAACAAAGAGACCGTTACAGCACCAGAGGGAATCAAGGTGGATTTGATCAAAAACACAAATTAGAAAGTTCTCATCAACATTGTTGTTGACTAATGATAAATCAATTATATTAACCTGAATGGCTGAATGCAGTGAATGCCTCTTCAAACGACAATCACAAGAAGACCTTCCAGATAAGCGGCCTGCAGAAGCAGATATCAACTGCAAAATATAATCTAACAATCGCTGAGTTAAATATAATGCAGATCGACATCGCTACACCAGGTTTTATCCCATATAACTCAGGCTCTCTCCGCTGAGAAGGTACCCACATTCCAAAATCAAAGTGCAGAATACGACCTCCGCAGCTCTAGCGGCGATCCATCAGGGTCTCCGAAATAAAATTTAACAAAAAATTAAATTGTACACTCAAATCACATAACGGAGTCCGAAAACCAAGCCATGACCTTCTGAGCACGAGTAGACGTCTTCACCATGGAAACCCCTAAAGACGTCATTAATAAAACTGTTGACTTCTGTGGGGACAGCAAGTTAAAGGGTGGCATACCAGCAGATACGTTAAACCTCTACTGAATTAATGTATAAACTAGCTGAGTATAAGAGACTGCAGATAATAATATATTAATAATGTTACTGTCAGATCATTGCAATATATTCATCGTCATAATCATCATTATCGTCTTCCACTTTTGCTATCTTCCACTCTTGCTGTCTTCCACTTTTTGCGTTCTAGCTCCCGATGGGTGGTACTGAAAAGTGTCATTCCGTGTGATTTATCACATCTCATCTCATCATGGTCCTCCAGGTTGGGGGTTGAAGCGTGGGGTTAACATCCCCACCTTTGTAAAAACCTTTCTTTGTTACGAAACAAATACATGAGCCTCGATATCGGACTGACTTATCTGGACAACGACCTTGGAACGTTAAAGGACTTTTGAGATTTGGAACATGGAATGTACGGACACTATATCGAGCTGGAGCGGCCGAAGAACTAACCCGGGAGCTGGTTGAATATCAAATGGATATCACAGCAATTCAAGAAATAAGGTGGCCAGGAGAGGGTACTTTAGAGCAAAATGGAATGATTATAATATATGGAGGAAACACCCAAAATAAACATGAATTAGGAACAGGATTTGTCATCAAAAAAGAGTTATGGGGGAACATTTTAAACTTTAAAGCTTTTAATGACAGGATTAGTAAATTACGAATAAAAGGTAAATGGAAAAATATAACGATGATTAATGTACATGCACCTACTGAAGAGAAAGAAGATGATATTAAAGAAGACTTTTATAATGATCTGGAAGATGTCATAGAAGAAACCCCCAAACAGGACATCCTGATTGTGCTGGGAGACTTCAATGCAAAAATAGGTAGAGAGCAAACTAATAAAAAAGTGGCCGGTATGGAAAGCCTACATACAACTTCAAATGATAATGGATGGAGAGTCATCAACCTGGCAGAAGCCAAAGGACTGCAGATTAGCAGTACCAGACTACAAAGAAAGGATATACACAAACAAACTTGGAAATCATGTGACAAGAGAACCTATAATCAAATAGATCACATTTTAATTAACAACAGAAATGCATCAAACATACAGCAAGTCAGAAGTTATAGAGGAGCTGAGTGCCATAGTGACCATTTCCTCGTTGGAGCAAAATTTAAAATAAAACTTAAGAGAGCTTTCTATACTAAATTACAAAGATTACACCCAACATATAACAGAGAAAAACTACAAGACATTACAGTCAAAGAGAAATTTACAGATGAAATAAAATGTAAACTTGAAACTTTGCAAAACCCTTTGGAGGAAAGCGTTGACCAAACTTGGTTGAACATCAAGAATACAATTCAATCTACCGCAGAAGAATGTCTCGGTGTGTCAACCACGCATAGAAAGAACAGATGGTTCAATCAAAAATGTGAAGAAGCAGTCACTAAGAAGAAGAATGCCAGACATGTATGGTTAAATGACATCAATAACATCCAAAAGGAAGAGCATTATAGAAATGAATGTAAAGAGGCTACAAAAATAGTCAGACAGCAGAAGCGAGAATATATGAGTAATATAATCAAAGATTTGGAAACTAATCACCAGAAAAATGAATCCAGAAAGTTTTTTAAAGTACTGAAGTCAATGAAACGAGGGCACCAACAAAACACATATGGTTTAAAAGACAAAAATGGGAATATGATAAATACCAATGAAGAAATGTGCAACACATGGAAAGAATATTTTATTGAATTACTAAATTGTGAAGCTCCAAGTAACATTTTCCCACAGGAAGAGGTTCTAACATGCGAACCACAAATTGAAGAACCTACATTTGAAGAAATCCTATATGTAATCACACGACTTAAAAACAATAAGGCAACTGGGACTGATGGAATTGCTGCTGAATTTATAAAGGCAGGTGGCCATGCATTACATCTAAAGCTATACGAACTAATAATAAAAATCTGGAGGACAGAAGAATTACCCCATGACTGGAAAGAGTCATTATTGATACCTATCTTTAAGAAAGGAGACAAGTTCCAATGTGGAAATTATAGAGGAATATCACTACTGTCCACAAGCTATAAGATACTATCCGCAGTATTACTAAATAGACTAAAACCATATTCAGAAGACATATTAGGTGACTACCAGGCGGGTTTTAGACAAAACAGATCAACAATAGATCAGATATTTATCTTACGACAAATAGCCGAGAAACATTGGGAATATAAAAGAGATCTCCATAACATTTTTGTGGATTTTAAAAAGGCTTATGATAGTGTCCATAGGAATAGTCTATGGAATGTTATGCAGGAATTTGGAATACCAAGGAAGTTAATTAACATGACCAAACTATGCATGGAAGATACTTATAATATAGTAACATATAAAGGCAGGAAATCAGACCCCTTCCAAATAACATCTGGCTTGAAACAGGGTGATGCACTATCGCCGCTACTCTTCAATCTGGCTCTAGAGAAAGTTGTAAGGAAGGTAAAGGAGGAATGTGATATTGGAGGAACATCCAAGCTGCTTGGTTATGCAGATGATATAGATATTATAGGGCAAAGTGAACAAAAGACATTAGAAATATTGACTCACTTAAAGGAAAAAGCCCAACAGATGGGGCTGGTTATCAACCAAGATAAGACAGAATATATGGTAATTTCAAGAGACGGAATGGCTAAAAACTCTGGCCACATACAAATAGATAATATGACCATTAAAAGAACGGAAACATACAAATACCTGGGTACAATCTTCAACTGCTCCAACATCATAAGGGAAGAAATACAAACTAGAATCAACTCTGGAAATAAGATATACTATGCACTACAACATCTACTAAAATCAAAGGCGCTATCTCGTAACACCAAAATCACAATATACAAAACACTGATCAGACCAGTTGTGCTGTATGGCTCTGAAACCTGGAGTACAACGAAAGGAGACGAAGCCTTGTTACAAACCTTTGAGAACAAAATTTTAAGACGCATCTTTGGACCCATTAGGGATACACAAAGTGGAGAGTGGAAAAGAAGAAGTAACAAAGACATTTATGATTTGTTTAAGTCCCCGCTAATCACTGGTATCATGAAGGCTAATAGACTACAATGGCTGGGGCATATAGAAAGAATGGAAGATAATAGGGAAACAAAACTCGCTTACACTCAGGAAATAAATGACCGTAGACCCCGAGGTAGACCAAGAAGGCGGTGGAGAGATAATATACATACAGACCTACAAGCACTTGGAATCAACGACTGGCAAGAGAAGGTCCACCAGAGAGACGAATGGAGACAGATTGTATTTGCAGCAAAGAACCTCAATGGCTCGGAATGCTGAAGAAGAAGAAGAAGAAGATCTCATCATGATCTTTTTGTACCTTGCGGTGTCGAGGTGAAGTATAAACATCGAGAGAGTGCCCGGTTATGGGCTTCATGTATCGATATTCCCATGGACTCTGTTATTCCCTGCGTCCATCGTTTACGTGGTCGGCCTCTTCCTCTGCTTCCCTCTGGTCAGTACATCATTGCTTGTTATGGTATACTGTTAGTTGGTAAGTTACTTGCATCACCAAACCATTTGACTTGCTGCTTTCTAATAAAATCTAGTGCTGCTTTAACCCCCACTTTAGTCCTGATTTCTTCATTTCTGATCTTATCTCTTCTTGATACATTGAGTATTCTTCTCAGGAATCTCATTTCTGTTGTTGTGATTTTTCTTTTCTTTTTATTTCTGTCATTGTCCAGGTTTGGTATTGGTAACATTGTGTTGGTGGGAAGATTGTGTTGTAAAGTTCTTTCTTAGTAGTTATTGATACATGTTTGTTCTTTAGTCTTGTTGCCATTTGTCCAATGAGTTGGTTTGCCTTATTGCATCTATCTTCGATCTTGTCTTCAGATTTGCCATTTGATGATATTATACTTCCTAGGTACTTGAAACTCTTTACTTGTTTCAAGGGATGTTCGTTTAGGTGAATCACTGTTGCTTTTTCTTCCGTGTGATAGTAGAATGTTTTTGATGTAGTCAATCCATTTTCTTCTAGGGCGTCCAATTGCTCTCGTAGCATATCTTCTATGATATAGGGCCAGTGCTAGTAGTTAATGGTGTTGTATTCTAACGAGATGGCCAAACCATTTGACCTTCTGTCTTTTAATAAATGTGGCACAAGGTAGTGGATTTCACTGTTTGTCTGATAACATCATTTCTTACTCGGTCTCGGATAGTTAGGTTGGCAGCTCTCCTCAAGCATCTCATCTCACAGGTGTTGATTTTGCGTAAGTGTGATTTGTATAATCTCCAAGTTTGAGATTGGTAGCATAGGGATTTTTGTGAATATGCTGTTTATTATCTGTAGTTGCGTGGACATATGTATGTTTTGATGTTTCAGTATAGGTGAGAGTTGATATGTAAGTGCTCTTGCTTTTTGACATCTGATTTCCATTTCTCTATCCAATCTACCATCTTGTGTGATTATACTTCCAAGATATTTGAATTCTTTAACTTGTTTCGAGATGTGCCATTTATCTGTATACTTAGTGGACCAGAAGATCTGCTAACCTGCATTACTTCTGTATTTATTCCCATATTGTATCTGCTGCATGTTAAACTCGGTTTACAGCATTAAGAAATATTTTGTTTTGGGAAATGTCGAGGCACTAGAGGATTCCATATTAAATTAATACCTTAATGAAGGAAATCGATAGAGAGGCATGTGGTCTATAGTTCTCAAAAAAGAGAAATTAACAGACATTTAAAATAAGACCACGGATGAGACAGAGGTGCCTTTTATCCACTTTATTTGTTTATATAGTATATTGACTGAGATATGAATATAGCACTTTTGAGTGGATGTGAGGCGTGGACAATGAGCGGACGAGCTGAAAAACAGTCTGATAGGCTGTGGAAATGTGGTTTCTGAGGAAAATGCAAAGATTACCATGGACAGACAGAAAAACCAATGAACACGTCCTTCAAGAAACAAATGAAGATCGTAAACTGATTAGAGACATTAGACGTAGACAGTCAAAATTGTGTGGGCATGTTATGAGAAGAAATGACTTGGAGAACTTGGTGACAACTGGCAAGATCGAAGGGAAAGACCAAGGGGAAAACCGAGAAGTAAATACCTGGATGGCTTGGCCACGTGGCATGGTCGAGACAGGAACATGGTGTTGATCAACGACTCTGGTGATCGAGTGAGATAGCAAAACATGACCGCCCACGCTCATCTGCATAGCACATGAATGATGAATGGATAAATATTGATGCTACAACTTTCTAGTTACTAGACCGCATACTCTGGACACGGCTATAACAGCTAGTTTTCTTCAGCAGATGTCGATGAGCATGGAAGGGAACGTTCCCTGTTCGTCGTAATGTAGACACGCATTCATGCAAATATGCATGTTGCCCTATGTCTAGATTTTCATTTATGTTAATGCAATCATAATACCGTTTTGTTTTTAAACTTAAAGTAGCTTCATAAAAGTGGCTTTCCTTCGACATTTGAACCATTGCAGCTTTTCTGCATTTGAACATTTCCCCAAACATATTATATGCTATTGTTACTATTACAACAACAATAACAATAACAGCAACAACAACAACAACAATAATTACTACTGCTATTACTGCTACTGCTACTACTACTACCACTTCTACTAATACTAATACTACTATTACTACTACTGTTACTACTACACCTACTACTAGTGCTACTACTATTAATACTCGTCAAGTACCTTTCCAAATGTCGTGATTATGCTTCTTCACATCTTGCAATTTCCAGCAGTATTAATTCAGATATTAGCAGGTGGGTATTGCAATGGGGTGTATGATTTCGCCGATACTATCCGTCATGGCCATAGAGGTGATCTTGGATGCGACATACTGCTTACGCACACTGGTCCGAAATTCAGCGAGGACAAACAAGCCGCCACTGAAGGCCTTCATCGACGATACGACAATCCTGACACCGAAGGAGTGCGATGCCCGCAGCATCCTCCTCAGGCTAGATGAACTGATTCACTGGTGCAGGATGAGCTTCAAGCCGAAGAAATCAAGAAGCCTGTCGATCATGAAGGGTAGAGCAGCTGAAAGGTTATTAGGGTTGCCTGGCAGGCAATTCCCTACTGTGGTAGAGGAATCCGGTAAAGAGTCTCGGCCGTGTGTACGATGCCACCCTGACGGACAAGATGCGGGAATAGAAATACACGAAACAGCGGTAAACGGTCTGCGCGCCACTGAGAAAAGCAGACTGATGAGTAAATTCAAGATCTGGTGATCTCCAACTCATGCTTATTCCGAAACTTCCTATGGCCTCTGCTGATATATGATACAGCCACGAGAGCAGTGGACGCCACTAAGATGAAAATAAAGAAATACATAAGAACTGGCTTATAGCTTCACCAGGTCCCACGAACGTTACACGATACTGCAAACAGTCCAAGCTCGTTCTCCATTTCTTGCACGTCATGGAAAAATTCAAAGTCGGGAAAGACAAACTCGTGATGATGATAGGCGAGTCTCCAGATGAAACAGTCAGCACCTCACAACCCGCGCTTAGAACAGGAAGGAAGTAGAAGATCGACAGTGCGGTCAGGGCTGCCCAGGCATCACTTAAACTGAAGAAAGTCATGGGGTACATCCAGTCGGTTAGAAGGGGGTTCCGGCACCAGTGGTGTACAGATGTTCTTTGATGCTCGGGGCCAACCCCTTGATTGGATGCCCCTAGATTGTTCTTTCCCTAATTCATTTCTCCTCCCCTCCCGTGCTGCCCCATCTCCATACTTGGATGCCCCCCTCCCGGCTGGATGCCCGGGGCCGTCGCTTCCCCGCACCCTATTGTGCACTCCACTGTCCCGCACCATGGCAGAGCTCTGATGTGGTCTAAGGCGACGGCCAAGGATCGCAGAAACATGGTGGTTCAGGAAATCCGTGAGGAAGAGGACGAAAAGATATTCCAAATGGCTGCTCAGCAGGCGCAGTAGGGCCAGAGGATGTCATGGGAGGGGATACTGCAGAAGCCTCTAACGTGGAATGACATATGGCGTAATGGCACAACTGCGCTTAAGTTTCGTCGTCCGATCTCCTCTACGATTTCTTGCCATCAGCTGCCAACTTGGTCAAGTGTGATAAAACCACCGACCCGTCCTTACCCCTCTGTAAGAAGGTCCAGAAAGCGGAACACTTATGGCAAATGGCAACGAAGACGAACGGAGGCGACATAGGCAGTGGCCGGGGAAGAAGCTGACTTCCCACGACCAAAGGGGCTAGGATGTGGTGAGGACACGAATAACCGGATGCACAAAGCTCTCCTCCCAGTTGGATGGGGGGGGGGGGGGGCGCTTGGGAGCACATATGTTCGCAGACACGGGAGACACACGGAATAACACAACGTCAACGCAAACGACACAACTATTCGCACGGCAGGTGAAAAACACTGGAGTCGTGACCAGAGAGGGCCCACCAGGGGTCCACCCTTAGAATGTAAAAGGGCCAACACATTCGGAGAAAGGGGACCCGTTCTGACGATCAGAAGCTCCCTTTTGTGCCTGCTCCGCGGCAAAGTTTTTATCATGATTTCACGTGCTGACATCCTTCTGTACAATGACAATAAAGTGTCAAGAATGGTCTCTATTTCTCTTCTATCTCTCTTTCCACAACACCATCCAGTCATCACACTATTATGTGTCTTCTCATTGAAGAAATGATCTGGAGAACTTCGTGACAACTGGTAAGATCGAGGGGAACAGACCAAGGGGAAGACCTAGAAGCAAGTACCTGGATGGCTTGGCCTTGTGGCATGGTCGAGACAGAAACACGGAGCTGATCCACTACTCTGATGATCGAGTGAGATGGCAGAACATGACCGCCCAAGCTTACCGGCATGGCACATGATGGATGGATGGATGGTCTTCTCATTATATAGCCAACATATAATGATTGCCTCTGTCGTGTTGCCCTAAACTAATCTCTTTTACACATTCTTCTTTGTCTTAGTTCATCTCCAGATGGCAATACGAATAAACCCAAAGAAGTCAGAAATAACTTTATTTTATTCACATCTCCAAAGTGTTTATCCTCAAACGGGTATTGAAAATACATAGTCTGTCTTAATTTGTTCTTCCCCATCTGTCCTGGTTTCCTATATTACAATATTGAAAGTTACATTGACGTAAGTGAAATGCATTATCGGATGTCCATTCTGTGTAAAGAAAAGCAATCCAGTAAACAACAATGCTGCTTCCAACTATGTGGCAAGCTAGTAGATGATACCCACAGCCTACCCATAATTGTTTATATTGTGCATGTTGCTACAGGTGTCCAGCATGTGGCCACCTAACACTTCTGACGTTTTAATCCGACGGATGGCTGTTCGTAACCAGCTTTCCCTGTGGTCGTCAAATAAATGGTCACTCTCAAACAAACCAACACGGCAGCAACACTCTCGGCTTATATTCAGACTTGTATAACGGCATTACCATTATTGCACGCCACATCTTTAATTGACTGCACGTTTTAAACGCGTAATCTTGCCTAATACATTAACAGCAGCTGTAAAATTCTGGTGATGACTGCAACGTCCTATAAGGGATATGCAACTTTAAGAAAAAATACGTGCCATCCCAGTCAGTAACATAGATTCGGTTATGTACTCTGTTGTCGATGTCTACTGTATTTTACATTCGCTCATCCTCCTTGCTGCCGTATTGTTCACGTCAGAACGATTCAGTAAGTTGCGACAGAAAAGTGTGGGGTGTAACACAGCAAATCCAGATCTGGAAACACCAGAAGCAGATTCGCGTCGACATTTACAAGTTGTAATCATGGACTTTATGACTGGTGTTATTACATGTATGTTAGTTATCTGTTATACATCCACTGTGAAGTTTTGCGTAACGTTAACATGTGAGCAAGTATGCAGACGCAGTGTGAACTATGCTATAATAGAGGTTTACAATATATTTATAGTTAATTTATTTAGATGTATGGGAACTGACGATTGTGAGAATATGACACTTACTGGTATCTGAAAATAAGTACACAGAACAGTCGGCGTTTGGAACATTCAGGTTGTGATTACGTACATACAAACACATACATATGTGAAGCCCTCTCTTTGTGTTTGCCATACTTGCCGTCGTATCAAAGTTTACCTAAAATTCTACACCTATAATTCTACAATCTCAGCCTGCACGACGTGTTGATATTTTATGATTGCTGACTTTAGCAGATCGTGATCCTGGTATGTGATATTTCCCAAGTAAATTATTTCTGTAGCAGCCTAACCCACTGGATTTATGGTCATTGCCTATGACAAGTCTGTCATCAGTAACACACATATTAAATGCCATCCACGCAACACTAAAATATAAACCTGTTTTCAAGCATATTCTTGGCTTCTAGGTGTGTCTTGCATGATACAGGGACTTGTATTTTCTTAGAGATCGTCTGCTTGATATCCATTTATCCCACGCTTTCTGAGGAGGAAATGCTGTAGAAATGTGCCTGCACGCCTGCATGTCTGGCATGTCATTTTGTGTTTGAATTTCCTTCGAGGTGGATATTTGCTGTTTAAATGGCATGGGTTCGCAGGTCGATCAAGTCTAACATGAGCACATGAACATGTCATCAGAAGTAAAAGCGACCAGCGTGGTATTTACCACATCAATCATGGCACTTTGATTTAAAATGTGGGGTGATAATATAGATAGAGAATTACGCCACATAGCGTGAATGAGGGGGTCCTTTACAGATTGTCGTACCATCTCAGGTGTTTACATTTAGGTATCAAGACATCAGACGTCATTGCTTTTCTCAGTCAGCGCAAATTGAAATATAACAAGAAGTAATGACTTGAGTATGTTATTAATGTCTTTTATTGTCTACATACAATAGAAAAGAAATGGTAATAAATGCAAGAGCTATTAAACCGTGTTACGTTTCATATGTTCACCGTACATGTAAAATTAAAGCAAATGTTGTGACATGTGCGACACATTGCTGGTGAACAACGAACACATAAACACACACCCACACAGCGAGAAAGTGAGAGCGAGAGAGAGAGAGAGAGAGAGAGAGAGAGAGAGAGAGAGAGAGACAGAGAGAGAGACAGAGAGAGAGAGAAAGAGAGAGAGAGATAGAGAGAGAGAGAGAGAGAGAGAGAGAGAGAGAGAGAGAGAGAGAGAAAGAGAGAGAGAGAGCTACCGTGCACGTTACCTGGGATATTCAGAGGTTTCATGAGTTGTATTTTACGTGTGTAGATATAATATGAAGTGAATAGATGTATTTTTGTTGTAGAAATTGCTGAAATAGTTCACCCACATATTCACTGATACTTCATCATTTTCCTCTGGGTGTGTCAGGAATACTGTTTTAGACGAAATTGCGTTGTGTCTGTTTACAGCAGAGCTGCGAAATTTGCACCTTTCGGCGGACACATCCGACTTGTTCATACATTTGTTGACATAGTTAGCTCCCCGGGTGTTTCGTAGGACGTTAGACTCTCTCACTGTTGTGATTGTATCCACTGAACTTATCAGTGATGAGTATTTCGTAGGACGTTAGACTCTCTCACTGTTGTGATTTTATCCACTGAACTTATCAGTGATGAGTGTTTTGCTACATCTACTACCTCGCCATGTCCTGACAAACTGACGTAATACCCGCTTGCATTAATGTATATGCATTGCAATGTAATCGTTATGCAGTAATGTACAACAACAATACCTGCGCAACTAATGTTGTCGTACTCGTGCAAACATGATTCAAGCTTGAATACATAAAAACAGCAACACGAGTTTGTGCTGCTGTTTCACGCGGTAATGCTTCACGGGGTATATGCTTATACAATCAAACCTCGGTTTTCGTTGCCTTCGGTTTTCTCCGGTTTCGGTTTTCGTCGGTTGCTTCGGATTTCGTTGGCGTGGCCACGAAACCTCGCTGGAAATTGTGCAAAAACAAAGCTACCCATTAGTTCTGCTCAGTTTGGCGTTGTTTTTTGTTGTGTGATCATCATTTGCCAATAATAAAATATGAGAGCCACATTAACTGATTCAGTGCTGAAATCGGCCGCATGTAGAGGAATTGGCCATCCACGATAAGTTCCATTGTGGCGAAAAGGAATCTCAATACAGGAGGCTAATGTAGCGAAAGGCGTGAATGTGCTAAGGAAACAGAGATACAAAATAACTGAAGATGTCGAACAGTCATTATTATTTTGGATTCATCAAAAACAGTTAGATGGCGATTCTATTTCGGAGGCAATGGTGTGGGAAAAGGCGAAAGTGCAAGTTCGGATAGGTCTGGGGCCGATAAAAAGTATTAAAAACGATATTTATTCTCTATAAAATGTCATTTGGTATGTATTTTGGAGTGTCTACAACGAATTAATTGCATTTACATTGATTCATATATAAATAATTGCCTCGGTATTCGTGGGTTTCGGATTTCGCCGATTGTTTTCGGACGGATTACCAACGGAAACCGAGGTTTTTACCGAATATGTCTGTGGTGATTGTAATGTAGGATTGCTGTTCACACTCTCAGGGCGGTCAAATGTTTGCACAATCTTTCCTGCCTGGTTTTATTCATCAATTCTGTCAACATGATGAGATAATGATGATTGTTGCTGTTTTCTACAGTTTATGATGAGATTGCTTTATCTGTTCTTCCCTTGAGAACAGCTTTCACTGACATTAGCTGTCTTTGGTATGTTTGCAGGCCACAGTTCTTTCATTTTAAAGTGTGTGTGCGCGAGCGCGAAGACTTAAGTGTCCATTTAGGATTTGTTCAGTACTATTTGTTGGTTTTATCTAAACTTGCACATGTTTATTTTTTTAAGAATGAATTAATAAATTGATGTACAATGTATAAACATATTTAATTTCATTTACACACAAAAACGAAAAGAACACATAATCCTAAATTCCCAATCAACTACTCCACCAGGACATCAAATGTCACAATTGATTTCCTGACATCCAAATGCTATATTCACGTGACATAATGCAGTCATCAAATATAATAAAACATAATTATTTAACACATTACCAAAATGGGACTACCTAGACCGCGTATGGCTGGATTTGCACCATTCTATATGTAATGCACATTAGAATATACAACATTGCACAGAGCGTTAAAATCAAATCGTCAACATTTAATTTAGATTTAAACTGTTTTCGAAATTGATTACAAGCGCAAAAGGCAGGTGTAATGGACATAACACTTTTAGAGGTAAGAAATTCCACTATTAAAACGTAAACTACAGAAACATAGAGACTACGAAAAGCCCAGGAATAGCCCTTAACGACACCAAAAGACTTCCTTGTAAACAAACAAAATACAAGTGACTGTCTTCCTGCGGTCAAATATTATAAGCGTAATCATACATCAAATATGAATATTTAAAAATGAAAAGAGGAAATAGAAATTACAACACAAGCCCACTTTAGGCATACAACAGCCATAATTAACTCACACGAACATTGGAAAAGCAAAGAAATAATTAAAAACGAATCAATGGATATAAGACACTGAAATCAACTGTGTGATATGAATCAACCTTAAACATTCACATATAAAAACAAAATGTATTAACCTATATGCTTAAACCAAATGTAATGATTAACTCAGTGGCATGGACACCTGCAAACCATATGAAGGACATAAAACATTGGACATGAAATATTTCAAACCAAATGATGTACAAATCACATTGAACATGAAACATTCAAACCAAATGTACGACATGAAACAATGTAGGACATAAATCATTAGACATGAAACATTTCAGACCAAATGTATGACATAAATCATTGGACATGAAACATTTCAAACTAAATGTAGGACATACAACATTGGACATAAAGTATTGGACATGAAACAATAAACATTAATTATTGCAAATCAAATTTAGGGCATGAAACATTGGACATGAAACATTGAAAACTAGATGTAGGACATGAAACATTGCACACCTAATGTAGGACACGAAACATCAGACATAATACATTGAAAACTAAATGTGGTACATGAAACATTGGGCATGAAAATTGCAAACCATATGTAGGACATGAAACATTGACCATGAACCATTGGAAACCAAATGCACGACATGGCACCTCGGACATGACACATTTCAAACCAAATGTAGGACATGAAACATTGGTAACCAAAAGTAGGCCATGAAACTTTGGACATGCAACATTGCATACCAAATGTATGACACGTCAACACTGGACATGAAACATTTGCAAACCAAATGTAGAACATGAAAGATTGGACATAAAACATTGCAAACCAAATGTAGGACATGAAACATTGGGCATGAAACACGGCAAACCAAATGTAGACCATGAAACATTGGACATGAAACACTGCACATGAAATTTTGGACATGAAACATTGGACATAAATCATTGGACATCAAACAGTGCAAACCAAATGTAGGACATGAAACATTGGTCACGAAACATTGGAAACCAGATGTAGGACATGAAACATTGGACATGAAACATTGGAAACCAGATGTAGGACATGAAACATTGGAATCCAGATGTAGGACATGGAACATTGGACATGGAACATTGGACATGGAATATTGGACATGAAACATTGGACATGAACCATTGGACATGGAACATTGGACATGAAACATTGGACATGAACCATTGGACATGAAACATAGGACATGAAACATAGGACATGAAACATAGGACATGGAATATTGGACATGGAACATTGCACATGGAACATTGTACATGAACCATTGGACATGGAACATTGGACATGGAACATTGGACATGGAACATTGGACATGGAACATTAGACATGAAACATTGGATATGAACCATTGGACATGGAACATTGGACATGAAACATTGGACATGGAACATTGGACATGGAACATTGGACATGAAACATAGGACATGAACCATTGGACATGGAACATTGGACATGGAACATTGGACATGAAACATAGGACATGAACCATTGGACATGGAACATTGGACATGGAACATTGGACATGGAACATTGGACATGGAACATTAGACATGAAACATTGGACATGAACCATTGGACATGGAACATTGGACATGAAACATAGGACATGAAACATTGGACATGAAACATTGGACATGGAACATAGGACATGAAACATTGGACATGGAACATAGGACATGAAACATAGGACATGAAACATTGGACATGAAACATTGGACATGAAACATTGGACATGGAACATTAGACATGAAACATTGGACATGAAACATTGGACATGGAACATTGGACATGAAACATAGGACATGAAACATAGGACATGAAACATAGGACATGAAACATTGGACATGGAACATTGGACATGAAACATTGGACATGAAACATTGGACGTGGAACATTGGACATGGAACATTGGACATGAAACATTGGACATGGAACATAGGATATGAAACATTGGACATGGAATATAGGACATGAAACATAGGGCATGAAACATTGGACATGGATCATTGGACATGAAACATTGGACATGGAACATAGGACATGAAACATAGGACATGGAACATTGGACATGGAACATTGGACATGAAACATAGGACATGGAACATAGGACATGGAACATTGGACATGGAACATTGGACATGGAACATTGGACATGGAATATAGGACATGGAATATTGGACATGGAACATTGGACATGGAAATAGGACATGAAACATTGGACATGGAACATTGGACATGGAACATAGGACATGAAACATTGGACATGGAACATTGGACATGGAACATAGGACATGAAACATTGGACATGGAACATAGGACATGGAACATTGGACATGGAACATTGGACATGGAATATAGGACATGAAACATTGGACATGGAACATTGGACATGGAACATTGGACATGAAACATTGGACATTGAACATAGGACATGAAACATTGGACATGGAACATTGGACATGAAACATTGGACATGGAACATAGGACATGGAACATTGGACATGGAACATTGGACATGGAACATTGGACATGAAACATTGGACATAAATCATTAGACATGAAACATTGGACATGGAACATAGGACATGAAACATAGGACATGAAACATAGGACATGAAACATTGGACATGGAACATTGGACATAGCATTTCACAAATGACATAATTGTCTAAATATCAATCACATTTAAACTATCCGAAAGTTCTAAATGAATCAAATAATACAGACTAATCCCCTGTCTTTAGCTAATCTAAATGCTGGGGGTAAATGTTCATATGGCTGGGTCTCTAGTGTAAAGTTCATATGTGGAAGAAGAACTGTAGGGATTTGTTGGGTCTAAATGGTGTTGTATAACCATTGCTTCGCTGTTGACCGCTGGTATAATAGGAGGATACATGGGTAATGTATACCCACTTAGCTGGCTTCCTGTGGGGCACTGGGCAATCCTGAAGGGCAATGTTCAAGGAACCGTCCTCTGCTGTTCACTGCAACACCAAAGCGACGACCCACCTTTCCGAATGAACTCGACACTTAGTACATGGAGGTTCCCAGCGCAGGCATCATATGTAAGCCTAAGGCCACCTCCTGTATATGTGTTAATATAATGAACAGCATAATTGTATTCCTCCGTACACAATTGGAACGAGGGATCCAATAGTTCAATAGCCACACAACAGGTCTACACCTCATCTGTTGTGTGTTGCCACTCCATGGACTAGCTGTGCCCCTCGACAACACAAACACCCATATGACATAGGCATCCCTCCATTATGTCTGCAAGGTACGCCTCCTCACCCTAGTGCACCGATCCCCACACTCATCAGCACACCCAACCATCCATTGGTCCAGTCCACTGCCCAGCCCTAAATCAGAGTGCCATAGTCACAGCATCACAGTCCATTATTTTCCCTTTCAGGGTAGAGGACTGTACATATTTTTCATTATAAAAAATATATATTGCATGCACCTTAAAAAAACATATACATCTAGATAACGATAAGAATGTATAAAAACATCTTGAATAAGGAAAGAAGACTTTAAAATAATTATACGTATACCTTCCCTAAAATGCTGGCAATAGTCGAAGGAGAGAATATAACCAATTTTCACATGAATATGTCACATCATATTACAGAACACATAACCACCAACACGATATTTCCTGTCTCTGAATCTCCAGATCAGGATATTAATTGTCAGCTTTATTCAAAGAGAGACACTAATAGAGACTGGTAAATTATAAAAATTCACTCTACCCGAGTTAACAGCGAGCCAGAATTAGTATGTAATAAACTCCACTGAAACACAGAGGCACATATTGTCTGTTTAAAAATCCATGACTGACTGCTCTGAGATTGACTACTCTCTCGTCTATATGAACCCGAATTCGCTCTATCTAGAGATGTGTAATTGTTTAACAACCCCGTAAAATAAATCCGTTTATTCTTCCCCAATTTATATGACCTTTCATATTCCAAATTCGGCATCTTGGACTAGTTTTGTTATTACTACATGATTCCTTCTAGTACAAAAGTAACTCTGCTAGGGTAATGTAAATAACTACTCTACTGTCCCGTGCTGTTTCAAATTAGTAATTGTTATGCAGTGCTTAACCTTAAATTCCTCTACAGGCGTAGGTTGTGTACCTAACCAGCAAACTCCTCGAGAGGTGTTATTCTTGCACTAATATATTTAAGGAAATTCCCATATAATTGTGGTAAACCACACAAGGCTTGAGCTTAATCCGTATTCCACTTGTACAGAAACGACTCCACGTTTGCAAGGTTAAAACAATATAATTTGCCTGAGAATGTCCTCGTTCTACAGTGGTCTCAGGTTGTGGTTGTGGGTACCTTGAATATATCACAGTGCAGGATGTGGCGGATGATCTCCATATAGGTGTATCGGACGCGGGACATCTTGCTTGTGATCGAGAGGTTTTTCGGAAGGTTGGTATGGGAGCGAGGTTCTGCAAAGGACAAGCTACTGAATGAATGAATAATTAACATAATAAAAACACACCCCATCAAGATGCAAACATGTTCCCTTCTTTGAGACAGCGGCTCCTGACTGAGATGACAGAATACATTAATGTTATCGAGAAAAAGAATACCCAGAATGGAGGAGAAAGAAAAACAAAACAACCATAAAGAAGAATATTACCAGAGTAGCACTTGGACCGACGTAGTTAGGGATAAATCAGCATACACAAAAAGTAAATAAAAAGTCACCATAAAATGGAGATGGATAAAATTGCCTGAATATTTAAAAAAAAAAAAAAAAAAGAAAAAGAGCAAAGACAAAACTGCTAATGGCAAATGGGCCATTTTCAAATGCCTTCAGAACAAACAATGCAATCATATACCAGCTTTGAAGCAAGAACACCTGGCTAATTGATAGAAAAAAAAACAACAACATAGAAATGAGAAATCTGTTCACATATGCGGAACCAGTTGGTTCAATAATGATGAGCAAAAGTAGTGAGGAATTAGCATAGCTAGGAGAGCATAGGCTATATAAAATGTTGAGAAATCGGTACTTTGCTATTAACGTGTTTCTGCGTCAAGTGGAACACATATGGAATTACAGGTAGAAATTAGTTTAGTGATGGATCAACATCACGGCACAGGTTGTAACCCATAAGTGCTCCGTTCTACACCTAACACAAGCCCGAGTCTGGAGAATCTTAGCTCAGTGCATGAACTCCGTTGCACCGGCGAGGATGCTTAAATACTTTGGGTATATTTTTATTTCGAAATATTGCCATGGCAGCGCCGATACGCTATCCTTTTTCGATTTCCAACTGCCAAGGGACTTTCTTTACGTGCGCAACAATACACACGGGCGCCCGATCTCACTACCCAAAGACCAGGGGAAATTTGGTTACTAGACGTACACGTGAAAAACTCCCGGCCCTCACCTGGGCTTGAACCCGGGACCATCAGCACTCGAGGTGGACACCATACCTCGACACCACTCAGCCCCCTTCTTCCCCACTCATGTAGAGTAAGAAGAGACAATTAAAATGATTGTTATAACACTGCTTGAGTGGACTTGGAAATAAATCAACTTCACATAAATACATAGGAACATGTTTGTCACTCTTGCTTCGCTGCCTGTTGTGGATTTTGACTCGACTAAATCAAACTGCAGCAAATTCTGCCAAACATATCTGTCATGCACCTGGTAAAATAAAATATTATCATAGTTTATTTGTATTGAATTACGAGAAGAGCAAACATCAACCTGCATGCAAAGAATACGAATAATCAGGACCTTAAATGCATTTGCAGTTTCACGGTCAGACCTGAAAATAAAGAATATATTATAAACAGATCACTTCAATGATAACATGATACTGATATAATATAGAGACTGATACTGCAATTTCGCGATGAATTATGGAGGAGCACTTTAATTTTCACAACCGCAAGTTTAACATAATAATTTCTTACTTTTATAGAACAAGAAGCATACTATGGATATCAATAGCAAATGCGATATTGAAATACAAAGATAATTACACGTGCAAATGTTAATGGTATTCTCACACATAGTGACACAACTAATTTACAACTGGAGCTATAACGACATGTAGAAACAGTGTTAAAGATACAACCACAAACCCCAGTGTGTTGCGTCAGGCTATTCTCGCAAAAAGACTGGTATACATTTTCTTAAAATCTCACTCTTTCATTCGTGATTTTTAACATTATTCATCAGCGTATTCTTAGTGGTACCATCCTCGTCCCTTCAATATGCACGCGGTTCTTTTGAGACCATCGTTTATTACAGCAATGCTCGGTTAATTAGACCAGTGCTCTATTTAGGTTCAGATGTGTGAACTTAATCCCGAGTATACACGGCCGGTCACGTGCATTGTTTGTGGAACAAAGAGGCAAAGTTTAAATTCTTTTATTTATCAAAATAACACCGTGCTGGCTATGGCAGATTAGCATAAACAAATTATAATATTATCATTATAAACTAAGACTAAAAACCGCATTGACTACATCTTTAGGATGCTTTAACATTAAAAAATCAGTACCAATCCCAAACTGCTGCAGTGATCACAGGTGTTTTAAATGCATAGTATGTACGCATACAGTTAAAGATCACATACAATCTAAGAAAAATTATTGAATGTGTACACTAAAGAACGGAGAGATAAAAGACAAATTCAACACATATACACACACGCTCGCACGCACACACACACATACACACACACACACACACACACACACACTCATATTTTGATTTGCAGTATCTTAATGCAGCCTGACAGTGAATCGACATGTTAATTTTCCTAGATAATTATTGCCTAATAAAATAGCATGAGAAATACACGAACAAGTATACTTATAAACACTCCAAAGGCCATCCGTTTGAAATCAGATCGTTTTCCATGAATATTTTGTCATCTTTGTCAACCTTCTGATGTTTTTTGTTTTTTTTCTTAGTGATGTCTTGAATTCATTTGGGCATTAATTTGGTATTACGGGTGTTGTTTTGGTGTTCAAATTCCCTGTAATTTTCTTCAAGCCATACTTCATTTGCCTCTTTGCACAATTGCCTAAATGTCCTGGAAATCTCTTCATATTTATCGTAGTTATCTTTCTTGTATGTTCTTATTTCCATAGGCTTTACGAAGTCTTTCATGTTCCATTTCTAACATCCCATCATCTTCATTGTTTTAAGATAATTGTTTCTGCAGCTTAGCTGACTGATTTCATTAGTATTTCACATTGGTCACTGACATGTAGAATTAGAACTGAATTGTCCAGATCGGGCAATGCATCAAATCTGTTCTTTACCCCTACGTTGAACTTATCTTTATCTCCTCACTATACAATGAACGTAAATAAAAGTGTATGTTTCTTTGTGTATATTTGACGTTCTTTAATATTGTATTTAAATTGCTCTTGACTAATATACGTTCACTGTAGCAGTCTGCGCTTGGTACAGTTGTTGCTACCTTTAAGGCATTTTGAAATAGCAAGCTAATAAAGATGTACTCAATCTGGTTTCTGATCTTTTCGTCAAGACTTCACCATGTCCGTAATCTCCTTCTGCGTTGTTGACACTAGGTGTTTCCAATAATCATATCTTGCTCGTTTGTCCACTGTAATGGTATGCAACTTCCTTCATTATGTTAACCTATTCAGTTTATGCCTATAGATGTCGTCGTATCTTATGCCATCTAGCCCTGGAGCGCTGTTTTTTTTTTTTTTTTTAACGTTGAAGAACAGCCTTGATTTATTATTAATGTGCATCTGTCCTATTGATTTCCAACTTTAGCAATAAAGTCATCCTTTAAGATATTTAATTATGAATACTTGCATTTCTGGAAGGTATTCTCCATATCATTATAAATGCATCGGTGCTGTCATCACATCTGCCTATTGTTGGTGCATAAACTTGTATGAAGTTGAGAAAAAAAGACCTGCAACTTACATTTATCAGTAATATTCTGTCTGACACTCTCCAATATCCTTTTATAGATTTGGACCTCTCCATATCAATTATAAGTGCTATCCCTGGTTGGTTTTTCTCTCCACCAGAATGGATTATATTATATTCCTCGGATGTTACAAGATGCATATTTCTGCATTATCGTGTAACTCAACTGGGTTCCATGTGTGGCCATGTTAAGACATTGCTGTAATTTCTGAACATTACCAATGGATATCCTTGAATATATCTGATCCATATACTCGGTAGGTTGATTGTCTAAGCAATTTTACTTTCGGTAGTTTGCCACTGATTTCTGAACGAGAAATCAACGTTTATTTCCAACTGACCGTTAGGTTAGCGAAGCATACATAAGTGTATATAATTTGAAATCAATACATTACACTTTTGCAGTACATTTTCAACGTGTGCTCAACATATCTTTATTCAAGTTCAGTTTTTCGTCTTCTAAATGATTATCATATTGTATTAATACATTTTCAGTAATGTTTCAGAAGATAGAATAAGCTGCATAGCTGCGCTATTCACATTATACAAAAATAAGAGTTTATTGCTGAAAAATTGCAAGCTTTTCTATAATCACTCAGTTCTTAACTGTAAATGTGTGTGTGTGTGTGTGTGTGTGTGTGTGTGTGTGTGTGTGTGTGTGTGTGTGAGAGAAAGAGAGAGAGAGAGAGAGAGAGAGAGAGAGAGAGAGAGAGAGAGAGAGAGAGAGAAAGGGGGGGGATAAGAAAAAGAGTTGACACGCTGCACGTATTAACATTTATATTTCCCGTATTTCATGCATGCTTACGTAGGATAAACACCAGAAGATAATACCATATCATGAGAACCGACTGAGGCGCGATAAGTGCCTGAAATATGAATACTTTTGACAACTGTGCTAACACGTGTAAAATTACATCCATATCATCTATGTTAGTGAATTTGCAATATAAACAAATATAAAACCATTAAAAGATCACGAAGTTGTGTATTTATAGAAACGGAACAAACACATAAGTTCTAGAAACCGTAAACATGGACAATTACACCTAAAAGTTGGGTTGACGAATGTCAAGAATGAACCATATTTAACTATTCAGGCTCCAGGACAAAACGATGTTATGTCAGCAAATAACTTAAAACCCATGATTTAATACTTTAATGAAAACCAGATTTTATAGGTAGTTTACAGCACATGTACGTGCGTGTGGTATCATTATCTCTGTGTACTGTCAAATAGCCAGATTTTTGGCGAAGAGTTTACCAATGTAATTCGTATTACCGCATACCGCGTTCGATTACATAATTGCGGGTGGTTTGGAACCAGACTCTTTTGAGCTAGCTTACATTCAACGGTATGTCTGGCGGTCTTTCAGATAGCAATGGCAAACTATTGAACGTACATTTGCCGTAATATCACGATAATCCTAAAATTATGGGGAATACTGCTATGTCCTGTAAAGGATTTGCAACTAACTTTACTAACCGTCGAATAACATCGTCCTTAATCGGAGGCATAAATAATTTTAAAACTTTATGGGAGCTCGATTTCTGAAAACAAAATGATAAAACTATGTCACGTGATATACTAATCAATGTTTGATACCTTCTTGTATGTATGCGTATGGCTACATTTTTATTCTCAAACATACACACCAACACAGGGGAGATTATCCCTACTTGTGTCTTGTCGGTGAATTCACTGACAAATTGCTTCTGATCAAATACAGACTAAGTTGCATGGTTCCTACTGTGTAAACGAGGACTTTTCTACTGACATGGGGCTTGTTAGAAGGTCTAAAAGATCATAATTAGAGTATGCTGATACAAAATATACCACATATATTATGACTGACTCAGAGAAACGTGATTGCCCTAGTTGTTCTAGCTATTATGCGTGGAATCATTAGTCGGTTTGGTATTGTGTTCAATATAATAAACATGATTATATTTTATAAACAAGGCCTAAACACAAACATCAACATTTCTTGGCCATGGCTATCTAAGATCTCGGTAGTGTGTTTGTCTAACAGCTTTGTTGTTGTTGTTGTTCATTTATCTCAGTCTCCCTCACCACACAGCTGCCAATCGCTTGAAGAAAATGTCACACAGAAGATGAAATTCCTAGCTCTGGCTACGACCTTCAGAGTTCTCCGAATCTTATGAGCACGAGACTGACGATTAAGCCACTTCGCCTTTGAAACCCACGACTCTTAAATATGAGAACGACAACGTGAAATACACAGGAATAACACTGAAGAATTTCAGGGAATGGGGAAGGAACACGACGAATACATTGTCAGTGGAAAAAGCTAAATCGTATTGATAACGGCCGCCACTCAACATTTCATACATATTTCCATTGCCTTATATGCGTGCAAATCAGTGCCCATGAATATTGTCCTTCCGTAGTATCCATCCCTCCAGTAAATTGGCTACGGAGAAGCAATTTTTTTTTTCTTAGAGGGACACTGTTGTGTTTCCTGTTGAGGATGTTGTGTATTTTATAACCGTTTTCAGAATGTTCTCAAAAGAAACAATGGAAGGCAAGTTGTGGATGGAATTTTGATGGCAGCCGACAGATAGTGATTAGTTATGGTCTCAAATTTCGCGACGGCAGGCAAAGGTTCTATTTAAAGAAACATTGGCTATGGTCACTGACCATTATGGTAACTGCCAGGAAGGAAAGCTATGGCAAACTACCTTCTTTAAAGATGCATGGTTCATCGTGATTCGTCAAATCAATGAAAGTCACAAAAATGTAGCAACACTGAAATTGGCAGCATGGAATGTTCGTACTTTAATCTCAGAGGGAAGATTGGATAACATCAAACAAGAAATGGGAAGAGAGAATATTAATATCTTCGGTATCTGAAAGACGAGGTAGAAAGGGACAGGGATTAAAATAATAATAATAATAATAATAATAAGTCTTTATTTTCAAAGGGTTAAGAATTGGGCACGCAGGCCCGTCTGACATTCTGCCCTTCTTCTCTATTTCCTCTCATACATTCTTTCATTCAACATCACTTATGAAGCAACTTTTGACAACAAAAGAACATTAAAACGCATGAAAAATAATCAGTAACAAATGACTCACTGAGGCAGTGTTTAACATGGGCATTATAAATACCTAAGGAGGGTGTAACGTGCCATACATAAGGGAATGTTTTTTGGCTAGTTGTCGTTTGAGATAAGTTACCATTATTGTCTTGTTTGTGTTATTTGTTATGGGGGCATGTAGTCTGTACTAAGGTAGTGTTCAAACAGGTTGCGAATGTATGTATCATGATTGGTGGTGTCTTTGATTTCTTGTGGAAGATTGTTCCACAACTGAGCGGCAGAGTATGCTAAGCTTGTTTTATATAAGTCTATCCTAGGTTTAGGGACATGAAGTATATTTAGTCGTTCGCTATGTCTAGCGTTATATTTAAACAATGGCCAAAGGTAGCTTGGAGCATTTTGAAATAGGATTTTGTGAATTAGTTTGGTCTTATTAAAAAGTAGGCGCTTGTGGAGTGGCAGTAACCGGAGACGTTTATATAGGTTAGCATTGTCGGTAAGCTTTTCACCATTAATTAAACGCACTGCCCTTTTCTGGAGTGAATATAGGCGTTTTGTTATTGATTTGGAGCATCCATCCCAGACTGTGGAGCAGTAATCAATATGTGTTTGTATATGAGAAGTATAGAATATCTTTCTTGTGTTTTCGTCAAGGAAATTTTTAATTTTGGCAAGTTGGTATACTTTTTTGGCTATTTGTTTAACTAGAGCATGAACATGTTAGTTAAAAGTTAGATTTTGATCTATGATAACACCCAGTGTCTTGTGCTCGGTGACACTTTCTACAGGCGTGCTGCCAATGTGCAGCTGAAGAGTTCTCTGCGAGTTTAGAGTGTGAAGTCTTTGCCTGGTTCCTATTAACATAGACTTTGTTTTAGTAATGTTAATTTGCATGCGGTTTGCATGACTCCAGATAACTACACTATTTATTTCCTGTTGCAAGGATAATTCTAGCACATTACGATCAACAGCGTTTGTATATACTGTGCAGTCATCAGCAAATAGATCGCAGGACGACGACAGATTTAATGGAAGATCATTTATATAAATGGCAAATAATAGAGGGCCAAGAATAGACCCCTGAGGTACTCCAATATTAATGGTAATGGCTTGAGATAAAACTTTATTGTGTGATACTACTTGCTTTCTGTCTAATAAGAATGATTTTATTAATGTCACTATATTAAAACTTACTTTCATTGTTTCTAGTTTTTTAATTAGAATAGTATGATCTATCATATCGAATGCTTTCCTAAAGTCTATAAACACCGCTCCACATAGAGTATTGTTGTTAATATTTTGATGCCAGTTTTCTATCATGTTTGTTAGTGCCGTATGGCAAGAATATTTTGGCCGAAATCCTGACTGGCTGTCAACTATCAGTTTATGGCGAACTAAGTGATCTAGTGTTGTTTTGTGGATGTGCTTTTCTAGCGGTTTGGATAATGAGGATAATATTGAAATTGGTCTATAATTACTCATGAGACGATCGTCTAGAGGACCAGCTTTTAAATGAGGATACACTTTAGCGATTTTAAAGGCTGATGGGAAGTGACCTCTGGTTAGACATTGATTATATATAAAAGTTAGTGACTCGCAGATCGCCGGTGCAGCATGGCGAAGGATCCGACTACTAATTCATCTAGTCCTGATGAGTTATTGTTTTTTAGATTACGGAGATGAGTAAATACTTCAGTTGTCGTCATTAGCGGTATGTTGGAGGAAATGTGTCCATAGCATTTGTTCTCACAGAATGATGATAATAAAGATATGTCATGAGGCGCATCTGGTATTGCAGCCTTCAGTTGGTTTATGTCGGACTGAAAGTATCTACTGAATTGATCACATGTAACCTGATTTGATGGTAATGATTGTGATGATTTGTGTTTGTTTGTCAAGGTATTAATTGCTTTCCATATATCTTTAGTGTTGGTTTTATCTATTACTATGTTCTTAAAATAGTTTTTCTTTTCCTTCCGGATAACATATTGAACTTTGTTTCTCAGACTACGGTACATAGTTAGATCTCTATTTTTGTGAGCCCTGTCGCGATCTCTCATAAGTTCAACTACCTCCTGTGTGATCCACGGGGGCTTTGTGTGATGTTTAACACGAACTTCCTTAAATGGAACATGTTTATCAAATATACTTAGAAAGGTCTTTAGCCAGTGGTCCAGAGCATCGTCTGGGTCAGGAAGCTGGTAAACATAATCTAGAGATGAGTTGACCAAATCTTGTAAGAAGACGTCTCGATTGAAATTTTTGTAATTTCTATATTTTATGCTTATATGTTTGTGTTTGGGAGTTTTGGTGCCCCTTTTCGACCACGTGCAACATACTGGATAGTGATCGCTCATTGCATTGATAGGTACACTACATTCTGTGATGTTATCAGCACACGTAGTATAAATATGATCTATAAGTGTTGCAGATGATTTAGTGATTCTAGTGGCTTGTTTGACTAACTGTTGGAAATTATATGACTCTATTATGTTTTCCCATGTTTTGTTTGATTTGTTAGCGTCTATGTTGAAGTCACCTAGCAATATTATTTCCCTAGCATTACTAAAGACTACATCCATCATAGTGGTGAATTTTTCATACCAGATATTTCCTGCACTGGGGTTTCGATAAAGATAGCCAACTACTAGCGGTATGCAATTTTGAAGTTTAACCTCTATCCATACACACTCAATCTCACAGGTTTCAAAGTCTAGCCTGCGGTGGGCGTTAAGCGAGTTGGAAATATAAACTGCGATACCCGTCTCTTGTTTCTGATAGGGATCTCTTCTAATGGTTTTAAAACCTCTGATAGCGATGTCATCATCTGAGATGTTGCCATTTAATCGACTTTCGCTAACGCCAAACATGTGAAGATTTTGATTAAGTATAAGTGATAGTTCGGGCAGCTTCCCTAATAGATGGCATATGTTTACATGCCCGATTCTGAGCCCATTATTCCTGAGCCAGTGTTCGTACTTATTAGACATTTCAACAATGCGTAATCACAAGTTTAAAAGCAAAACACACACACACACAAAGTGAATACAACAAACTCACTCAAACTCACAAAAACACACTCTAAAGTACAGAGAAACAGTAATATCTCTGTAAATATATAAAAATACGTACACAGATCCGTAAGGAAGAGCAGTGAAGACCCCCTCACTCACCGTGAAAACACAATTAGAATTATTATAAAAGCTATACAGCTAAGTACTATCAATTAATATAAAGTCAAAACCAGTCAATGTTTGTAATAACTTATAACCTAATACGTTACTAGATCAAGTTATAACCAAATATGCAGATAAACGTTTAAGGAGAGGCTCTTTCTTGTACCGAGATCCGGTGTAGCTTTGTCTTAAGTTGCTAGTAAATACCAGGTTGTGTTGGTTGTTGGTATAGCGACATTATAAGTGCTTGACGAAGTGTAGCTGGGCTATACCGTGTGAGGTGCAACCATTCTGGATTACAATTAAATGGGTACTGATGATGTCTCATGGGTATGTAATGACTACCAACTAGAGCCTCTGGTTGGTGGCTAACAGGAGGTTGTGCTGGCACGTCGTTGTTGCTGAGAGTCGGATCCTTTCTGGGGAGAATAGGAATCATATCTTCGTAATTATTACCCTCCTGTGTGAAAAAGAGGTGGGGAGGAGTGTTACGAATATATATTCTTGAGGAGAAGACAAAGATGTGTAGCAATTAACTTGGATCTGGAAACAAAGTCGTTTAAAGGATATTGGGCAGTGTCAGACAGGGTTCTATTTATAAAGTTATTCGGCAGACCTTTTGACATAAAAGTCATTCAAATATATGCCCCAACAGGAGAAAGTAGTGAAGATAGTGTAGACGAATTTTATAATGACATGGAGAATGCTTGAAATTCAGAAATTAACGTCATAATGGTAGATTTTAATGCTTAGGTAGGAAATCAAGGTAGTAGATGTATAGTAGGTAAACATGGGTTGTGAGAATGAAATGAGAGGTGATACAGACTTGTAGAATTGGGGGAAAATGAACTGAAATTCGGAAACACTTGGTTCAAGCAACATTCAAGAAGATTATGGACATGGAGGCGTCCTGATAATAGGATTAGAAGACAGATTGTTTACATCATGATTAGTATAAGGTTTCGAAATTCTTTAACAATCGCAAAAAATAGATCCAAATGCAATGATCAGAGACTGATTATAAGCACACTACAAGTAAAGTTAAAGAAGGCCACAAATACACCAGGAAACACTACATTTGATATGTGGCGAAGTGGTCATCTTCTTCTCGGTATTTTGAAAATTGACAAGAAAATGCCACAGATGTAAAGAATAGATTTGATATATTGTCTGATCTAGATATTTTATTTCAAGATGTGGATGACCAATGGGAAATGTTGAAGAATTCAATCAGCTTGGCTGCAGAAATAACTATCCCAACATTACAGAAAATGGATGCCTGAAGGCATTTTACGACCAAAGGAAACCAGAGGAAACAACAAAAATAATCCTGACAAACATGAAGAAATTCACGGAAAAGCCAGAACATTATGTAAAGAGGCAAAGGAAGCATGCCTTGAGAAAAAATATGAATGGTAATTGAAAAACAAAACAACAGAAATACTACCACATCAGTGCACAAAATAATTCAGAAGCTTACTATTAAATGAACGCCTGCATCGACAGGCTGCCTGACAACAAAAGATGGAAAAATTATAATAGAGAAGAATCCGATTTTAGATACATGTTCAGGGTAAGTGAAAGAACGCTATAATAATACACTTGAAGTACATTTGGATATTTCTTATAATATGGTATGACCACCAATACTGAAGATGGAAGCTCAGCATGATATCAATCAAATGAAAATGGCAAAACCACGGTCCAGACACCATCACAACTGAAAGGAGTAGTGCCTTGGAAGAGTATGTCATAGACAAAGTTACTCGAATGTTGGACAATATATATATATATATATATTGGATTGTGATCAGCATGGAACAATCAGCATAATGAGTCACGTCACAACGATTTTACAGTAAATGCGGTGTATAAGATTGAATACATTAATTGAATGTTCTACAGAGGTAAATAAAGACCTAAATCGTTGCTGTATTGACTCCAAAAAAAGACTTTTGATAAAGTATGACATGTCAAAATGATCAGGATGCTTGCAGATCTACAAACTGAGGGGAACGATCTTTCACTTCTAAACAACTTATTTTTGACACAAGGGGGAATAAAGACTGATACTGAAGCTGGTTAATATCTGTCTTTTAAGGGAGGTGTGCGTCAGGGATGTATAATGTCTTCAAATCCTTTTTCCCCGTGCAATGAAAATATTATCAGTAAATGTAGAAGACGTCAGAGTCAGACCATTGAAGGACGTAAAATCAGTAACATTGGAAATGTGGATGATACTGTATTGATTGCAGATAGCGAACAGAATCTGCAACATTTAGTAGATGCCTTTGTCGCACACAGTGAAGAAGTTGTGTTAGAATTAAATTATAAGAAGACACAGATTATGGTCGTTAATCAATCAATCAATCATGTGCCATGCCGGAAAGCGTAAGTTGTCAAGACTCGCAATTTCACTCGATCACCACAGTCGTGGATCAGCTCGGTGTTCCTGTCTCGACCATGCCATGTGGCCAAGCCATCCAGTTATTTGCTTCTCACTTGGTCTGTTCTCTTCGATCTTGCCCGTTGTCACTAACTTCTCCAATCCATTTCTTCTCACAACATGTCCAAATTATTTTGACTGTCTACGTCTAATTTCTCTAATCAATTTACGATTTTCATTTGTCTTCTGTAGTACTTGGTCATTGGTTTTTCTGTCTGTCCATGGTATTCGTTGCATTTTCTTCGGAAACCACATTTCTTCAGCCATCGGATGTTTTTCAACTTGACTGCTCATTGTCCAAGTTTCACATCCATACTAAAGAACAGGCTCTATGTAGCACCTCAATACTCTTTTCTCGTTTCAGTTGACATCATTTTATTGGTCAGTATGTTTTCCATCCTGCTAAAGGCTACTTTCGTCATGGCGATTCTTGTTCTAATCTCTTCAAGGCATCTCCAATCAGATGTTATGACTGTTCCGAGATAATTGTACCTATTCACTTGTTGAAGAATATTCCCACTTACTTGTATATTACATTGTGGTATTTCGTTCTTCAGAGTGACGACAATAATCTGTGTCTTTTTACAATTTAATTCTAACCCCAGTTGTTCACTGTGTGCAACAATCGCATCTACTAATTGTTGCAGATCCTGCTCATTGTCTGCAATCAATACAGTATCATCTATATATCTAATGTTATTGATGTTTCGCCCTCCAATGCTGATTCCATTTATATCTTCTACATTTCTGAAAATATATTAACTGTATAGGGAGACATTACACATCTCTGTTTAACACCTCTCTTAATAGGCTGATATTGTCCCACTTCATCATCAATACTTATGGCAGCTTGTTGTTTCCAGTATATGTTTTGTTTTATAAGTCTAATGTATGTCCCATTAATTTGTAGATCTGCAATCATATCTACTATGTTAACATGTCTTACTTAGGAAGAAGGATATACCACAATGTAATGTACAAGTAAATGGGAATATTCGTAAAAAAAGTGAATCGATACAATTATCTTGGAAAAGATATAACATCTGATGGGAGATGCCTTTTACAGATTAGAACAAGAATCGCATTGGCAAAGGTGGCCTTTTGCAAGAAGGGAAACATACTGACCAATAAAAATGTGTCATTTGCAACGACTAAAAGAGTGTTGAAGTACTACATAGAACCAGCGTACTAAACTATGCCCTAGCTATGCCTGCCTCTTTATGTGCCATCTTAGCACCAGATAAGTCAACTACATAAAGGCAGAGTCCCTAAACTATACCAGAGTACATTGATGATGGTTTCGGTTTCACTACTATGACATTAACGGATACTGAAAAAATTCATAGACGATTCAAATTTTCATTCTACTATTAAACTCATTTCCCACATTTCTTTGTATTGCTTCAATATCTTAGATCGTTCGGTTTCCGTATGACCTCATAGTCTCACTACGACGGTCTACTACGTATAAACCAACCGAATCTCACGTCTTTCTAACCTCTTCTCACCCCCCCCCCCCCCCCCCCCCCCCCCCCCCCCCCCCCCCCCCCCCGCCTCCCTATAAAGTCGCAATTCTTTACTCTCAACTTCTGCGTCTACGACGATTGTGCCTAGATGATAAGGATTTTCGCCACAGGACCCATGAAATGTTGGACTTCTCTCGGCTCCGTGGCTATCCTGATGATGTATTATCGCCGGCTTTCAGCCGTGCTCTTCCATATAGCCTTGCAGAGGCTCTCACCACCAAGCCTAAACCACAAAACCTCCCACAGCATTTCAGTTAAAAATATCCTCTTTCGACATATGCCTATCCTTCAAGCTAATAGTGTTGTTGTTTGTCCATCAAGAATGATGATGACCATTCATTTCATCCAGTGGGGTTGAAAGTATGGAGCCGTGAGTTCTAAGATGGCTGATAAGGCCTATTTTGGCTCGAAATGTTCTTTGACAATGTGGACAAAGAATGCTTGACGTTTCTGGAGAAGGATTTACTGCAGTGGTTTTTCTGTTCTGTCTTTTCTTCACAACCCTTGCAGTCCTGGTTGCCTCACAAGTGACTGCACCCTTGCGTAATGATGCACGCCACGAATTGTGGTCTCTGGCTAAAGTCTCCCAGGTGTCATGATGAATTCCAAAAGCATTCAGTGAGATTTTCAGAGTGTCTTTAAAGCGGTTCCTCTGGCCGCCTTGGGAGCGTTTAATGGAACGCAACTCGCCGTAAAAAATTCGTTTAGGGAGCCTGTGATCTGGCATGCTAGTCAAGTGGCCAGCCCAGCGAATCTGATTCTTCATTAGTAGAGTGTGGATACCGGGCATGGATGCTCTTTCTAGGACTTCAGTGTCTGGGATCTTGTCTTGCCATTTAATCTCCATTAACTTCCTAAGGCAGACTGTGTGGAAGTGGTTTAATTTCCTAGCGTGTCGCTGATAAACAGTCCAGGTTTCACAAGCATATAGCAGTGTGGATAATACAACCGCTTTGTAGACTTTCAGCTTTGTTTGCAGGCTTATTCCATTTCTGTCTCATACATTCTTGTACAGTCTGCCAAAGGCCGCGCTGGCCTTGGAGATTCTTGCATTCACTTCATCATCAATTGTGGCAGCTTGTGACACAGTGCTGCCAAGATAGGTGAATTTGTCCACAACACTTAGACTATGACCATTCACTTTCATAATTAGCACAGTGTGATTATTCCCTGGAGCTGACTGGTACATAACTACAGTCTTCTCCAAATTGATATTGAGCCCAAAGTTGGCACAAGCATGTGAGAAAGCTGAAACATTATGTTGCATGTCTGCCTCTGAATTGGCGTATAGAGCGCAATCATCAGCAAACAGGAGCTCTCTGACGGTGTCACTGTCAATTTTGGATTTAGCTTTCAGCCTTCTGAGATTGAATAACTTTCCATCCATGCGGTAGTTGATGTATATTCCAATGCCGTTGTTCTCGAAGGCATTCGTCAACATAGCTGAAAACATGAGGCTGAACAGTGTTGGTGCCAGGACACATCCTTGTTTCACTCCATTGGTGACAGGAAAGGGCTCAGACAGTTCACCATTTTCCTGTACTCTTGCCTGCATGCCATCATGAAATAGCCGCACTATTTGGACAAACTTTCGTGGACAGCCATATTTTGCCATAATCTTCCACAGTCCTTCTCTGCTGACTGTATCAAAAGCCTTGGTAAGGTCAATGAAAGTGGAGAACATTTCGCAGTTCTGTTCCTGACATTTCTCTTGCAGCTGCCTTGCAGCGAAAATCATGTCAACAGTTCCACATTCTTTTCTGAAGCCACACTGACTCTCAGGAAGAAGACATTGATCGAGATGGGCTGTGAGGCGATTGAGAAGAATTCTAGCGAGTATCTTTCCTACAATTGAAAGCAAGGAGATGCCTCGGTGGTTGTCACAGGATTGGCGGTTTCCTTTTCGTTTGTAAAGGTGGACTATTGACGCGTCCTTGAAATCTTGTGGCATGGTCTCATTCACCCATATGTTTGTAAAGACTTGATGAAGTTGCTCTGTTAGAACCGGCCCACCTGCCTTGTGCCATCTGCTGGGATGGAGTCCGGACCAGTTGCCTTGCCGCTGGAGAGTTGCTGGATGGCTTTGTTTACTTCCACTATGGTTGGCAGGTCATCAAGTGTATCATTGATGGGAACTTGAGGAAGGCAGTTGATGGTTTCATCATCGAAGAAGGAAGCTGCATTTAAGATGTTGCTGAAATGTTCTGCCCAGCGCTGAAGGATATCTTTCTTATCGGTGACCAATGTTCCCCCATCTGCACGGAGGAGGGGAGCTGTGCCTTGTGATGTAGGACCATAGACCGCTTTCAGTGAGTCATAAAAGTTGTTCATATGTCTGTCAGCAAAGCCTTAAATTTCATCAGCTTTGCTGCTCAGCCAGGAGTCCCACGTGTGCCGAAGTTTCTGCTGCACTACTCTCTGAATGTTCTTGAAGGCGTCTTTTTTATGTTGACTTCGGGTCATTCAAATGTGCCTAAAGGAGAAGATGTTTCTCGGCCAGCAATTGGTTGTCTTCGGAATTTTCATCAAACCAGTCTTTATGCTTTCGGGGGGTTGGACCCAGGATTTCCATAGCAGTGCTGTAAATTATGTACTTTAGGGCTCTCCACTCTGTTTCTGTATCCTGTTTAGCTGCAGCATTGGGCTTGAGGCGGTCTTCCAGTATAATTTCAAACGACAGCTGCATTTTCTTGCTGTTTAGGCGGGTGACATTTAGTTGTTTTTGTTTTTTGTTTTTTTTTGGTTGTTTGATGTGAATGTTTATTTTCGAGGTAATGAGACGATAGTCTGTCCAACATTCGGCACCACACATGGATTTTGTCACCCGAACGTCTTGTCTGTCACTCCTCCTGACGATGACATACCGGTAATCAATGAGGTGCCAGTGTTTCGATCGAGGGTGCATCCACGATGTCCTGTTTCTCTTGGGGAGAAGGACAATTGTGTTGGTAATCAGGAGATCTTGTTCGGCACATGTCTCAAGAAGAAGAAGTCCATTGCTGTTACAATTTCCAACTCCGTGCTTTCCAATAATGCCACTCCAAGAGGTAGTGTCCTACTCTGGCATTGAAATCCCCAAGGAGTATACGTTTGTCTCCTTTGGGAACAGATGTTAATACATTGTACAGGTCCTCATAGAACTTGTTCTTGACATCATCTTCATTGGTCATAGTTGGTGCGTAGACACTCACAATGGTTGCATACTTCCTTCCACTCAGCAGGGGCAATTTAATGGTCATGAGCCTGTCGTTTATAGCCTTTGGAAATCCAGCTAGTTTGCCGACCAGGGCGTTGGATGAAGAATGACTTGCGCGATGAATTGGATTAAAGTTAGGAAGAGTTGCGCAATTCGTCGACCTCACTCTCTCACCTGAGTCCATCTGAATCCAGTGGCAGGACAAGCCAAGACGACTGGAGACGAATACAAGTGCAGTGGATGACCAGGGCGCTCTACGTGCCTTGCCGTGCTCATTACGTTCCACAACGCTTTGCAGGTAAACGCCGTCTTGCCCGTTGAATCAGGAATGATTTCTTCCGCGCAGTCTGCCGAATCCTGTCTTCACATGCTGGGTAGGCATACCCTAGTTCACCGCTTGGTTTGACACCAAATCGGCTACCCGCGCCTGGTTTAGCCAGCCTCTCACAGCTGTTGCCGAGGGTGGCCGCTGTCGCATGCTGACAGCTACTAGGAGCCACAGGCGTGAGCTGGGTGTCAGGCTTGGACCAGTGGGGGATGGGTCCTGAAAAGGACATGAGAGTCATCCTTACCAAACGTGCTACCAATGCCTGACACACCCGGTACCCCCCAAGCTAATACTAGCACTAGCGCGGTATTCTCAGAGAAACCCTTAGTGGCATACAGCAGGGACCGTAACCTCATAGATGTACTCATCCATAGTAGGATACAGGGCTCTCCACCTCAACCATCCCAGCTGGGTACAAAGGCATGACTAAGACCCCGTTGCAAGCCTTGCCTATATGTGCTACACACCCCAGGAGTACCATTCCCTAAGAGCAGTTTTCACATCAAGGAACAATTTTCCTGTACGAGTCGTAACATCATTTATGACATCATTTGCAAACGTATATTGGTGATACCGGTTTTCCGTTTAGGAGACCGATTCCGCCAACACCTGCAGGATATCCGTAACAACACCCCTAAGCCGATCTCTACCCACTTTAACAGCACGTAATACTATGGGGTTTCCGATGACCAACAATGTTCGTTTGACGATCATCATCAGCATCTTCCACTGTTGCTGTTAAGTGTCGTGGGGAGGAATAATTGATGTTCCAGCTCTTGGTGGGTGGCACTGGATAGTGTCATTCCGTGAGATTGTACAATGTCTTTGATGTTGTCAATCCATTTTCTTCTCGGGTGTCGTCTTGCTCTCGTCGCAAATAATCATTCATGTAGGGCCAGAGCTGGCAGTTGATGGTGTTGCATTCTAACGAGATGACCAAACAATTTGATTTTCTTCCCTTGGATAAATGTTGCACAAGGTGTTGATCCCACTGTCTGTCTGATAACACAATTTCTTATTCGGTCTCAGACTGTTAAGTTGGAAGCTCTCCTCAGGCATCTCATCTCACAGGTGTTGATTTTGCCTAGGTATGATTTGGATAATGTCCAAGTTCGTTATTGGTAGGATATTTTTGGTGTGAATATGCTGTTTATTATCTATCGTTTTGCGGACTTAACTATGTTTGGATGTTTCAGTATGGAGATGGTTGATATGTAAGTGCACTTGCTTTTTGACATGTGATTTTGTTTGCTTTTTTCTCTATCCAATCTTAACTTCCATCTTTTCCAAGATATTTGAATTCTTTAACTTGTTTCAGAGATGTACCATTTATCTGTATACTTAGTGGACCAGAAGATCTGCTAACTTGCATTACTTCGGTTTTGGCTATATTTATACTCAAATTGTATCTGCTGCATGTTGATCTCAGATTATTAGTATGATCATGCAGTCTGTCCCCGTTGCTATAAAACAGGATTACTCGTCTGCAAATAAACATTCATTTGAATAACGAAGACACAAACAATAGATTGCACTATTTATTGCCTGGCATATTTCGCTGCATCTCGTCATGTACATACTGCAGAAATCACACAACCTAAGTGAATTAACCAGATAAATCCTTCAAACTGAAATATATACATGTTCGCACAGTACTGTCGATTGTCTACCACAGTAATTGTAAGCTGACTAACATGTCTTTCTGCTTGCACAAGGACGGCTTACGAAGGTTGATTATTATAGCTTCAGCAAACTTTAACAATCGACTACACGCGGAAGGCACTGTCTCTTTCAACCACGTGACCGCTTTCGAGCACATGTCTCGCGACCGATGAAGCAGGACTGTTCCGGTGCGTCGGCCTGCCTAGGCTACCATCTTCTGTGTGTAGTAGCTTTACCATATGAAGGGTGTGGTATGTTATGCTTAAAATATGTCATAAACTAATGTCAACAATGGAACAGCATTTGCACCATCAACAGAAAGGATAAAAGGGAAGAATAATATAAGTTAGAAAAAGACAGAAGTAGTAGTAGGAGGAGAACAAACGAACGAATGAACTAGCGAACTTTTATTTTCAAAGGGTCACAAATTGGGCACGCAGGCACGTCTTACATTCGACCTTTCAAATCACTCATCTTTCATCCATCAATAGTGCATGTTACATTCGCATAGGAAAAATACATTGTCGAATGAATGTTGTACACATAAACAATGCATATTACTATGTTATAAGACAGGCAGACACACGTACAAACGCACATTACAAACACATACATAAATACTTACATACATACTTACATCATTTACACAAACTCTCACAGTAATGCAGAGTTTTAAAAAAATGAAGAAGAGAAGGATGGGTGGAAGCCATAAAAGGAGGAATATGCATTCATACAGAGCAGCTGTCAGCTCGAGCCTGTTGTTTCAGTACAGTTTGTCCTCAAATGAAAATGGTTGTGGCCGGCATAGATTTCTCTATTCTGGAATTGCTCGCCCCTGCAGCAGCCAATGTTGAGCTGTTTTGTATCCTCAAAATGTCATACCTGTAATTTATGGAACAAGTGGTATCTCAGCCTGTTGTGTCCTTTACTCTTTAGTCTTCATAATGTAACTGATTCTTTTCCTTTGTCTTGGTAGCAACTTCCTTGTGACCTCGTTCTTATCACCGCTTTGTTCTATACTGTTAAAAAAACGCAACATTTTTGGTATTACTTTTATAAAAGATATTCACTGATTGGACATCAGTCAACTATCGAATGTGTCCGTCTGGTAATTATCTTCTCGTGGTTACCTGAATTGTACTCATCTCATGATTCGTGAGGTCATGAAAGAGGTCAAGGATCAAAACAACCTTTTGACAATAACTCATGACCATTTCATGATAATCCCGTGAAACTACTGAAAACAAAACTCTCTGACCATATTATTGAATGTCTATAAAAGATTGACGCTCCTCGAATAAATTCAGTTGACAATTCAGTGCGCAAGAATGGCTCATCTCACTTCAGAACAACGACTCATCATCATTGGACGTGTACAGGCTGGACAGTCACAAAGTGTAGTAGCCAGAGAATTCAATGGGGTTAGAAGCATCATTAGTCGCCTTTGAAGGATGATTTCAAGAAACTGGCTCAGTGGCAGACCGGGCGTGCAGTGGAAGACCCAGAATCACAAATACTGCCGAAGACCGCTTCATACGGCTGCGTCACCTTAGGAATCGATTTGCATCTAGCGTCCTCTTCAGTCCAGTCAATGCCAGAAGCTCGTCGAATTTCAGATCAAACGGCTAGGAACCGGCTGCACGACGTTGGTCTTCGGGCTAGAAGACCCTACCGGCATAGCCAAAACCGACTAATGTTGGCGAATTAACATCGTCAATGGAATGTTGATACAACTTTGCAATTAAAACTGCAATAAAAGTGCGTTTCTTTTCTTTTTTCTTTCTCTTTTTTTTTTTTTGAACAATATATAATTACTTCTTATACACATATTGACCGTATCATAGACTATTTTTATATCAGATTGGGTATACTTCAGAAATCAAATATGGCCGTAATACAATGGTTTCGTGGTATGCCAACATACTTATACATGAAGAGGATGACAAACTGGCGCAGAAAGGTGGAATACATATTTATTACTATGTATCTTTAAAATTGACAACTACATTGAAACACAGATGTGGATATATCCCGGATATATGGACATCCGTAAGCTAAATGGAAACATACAACACATAATGGGACATGCGTGAAACGTTTCAGGTGGCTGTAGTCTGAAGTTAGTTATAAGATGTCATACACCTAATATTTTCCTTATTCATGCATTTAATCGAATAGTTCCGCTATCATCGACGTACACCCGTATAAACCATAACTAGTAATTGCTGACCTTTCTATGTACACAGTTGTTATTGTACACACATGTCAAAGATATAATGATAGTGTATTATAGAGATGTCTAAAAGAATATGAGCAAGGCAAAGAGTGGCATCAATGAACAATCGTGCTGGTATACGTTCTTAAGAAGCTGTCAGTGGACGATTGAAGTTTTTGAATACGCCAGTGCAGCATGGGACACGAGCCTTAACTGAAGGAATACTGACAACTTATGTGAAGGTACTAAAATGATCACGTAATCTATAATCAGTGCTGACTAGAAAAGATTATAGAATCCATCAACAAGCACAAACAACTCGCAGATTGATAGACCACCCCATGTGTTATAGGATTTGAAGTCTTGGAAGATGAAGACTAAAGAAGCGAAACTACTTCGTATATATGCGCACATACAGATTTGGACAAACTATAATTAACATAATAAAGACAAAACCCATCTACAACAGCCCGTCATTGAAATGATAGAATTGTTCTGTTATTGTGAAAAAGAACACCACTAATTGAGGAGAAAGGGGGAACCAAAAGTAGCAGTTAGGCCTATGCATACAGATATACATCAGCGAAAACCAAAAGCACAATCACTATAAAATGAGGTGGTGACATTTCCTGAAAGTAAAGAAAGACTTAACAATAGAGCAAACAGAGACAACTGTTCTAGTGGCAACTGGACCATTCTAAAATGCACTCAAAACAAACAATGCAAGATTGTAACCAGCTTTGAAACCACAGTGCATGACTGACTGATAAAAAACAATCCCGATATTGAGAAAACGAACACATAGAATTATTGAAAAAGAAGAAAAATACACATAAACTACACATATGAATACTACCGTAGCAGCAACTCGACCCATTATTATAGAGACAGATCAGCAAAAGAACTCAGTATGAAAAGGAAGTGGAGACAGTCTCCTAAATCTAAGAAACCGAAACAAACTCTCGAGTGGCTACAGTGCAGAGATACAGGCAACAGTAGTTGTGTTCACATAAAAACAGAGAGACACATAGCTCCGTTAACATAAAACAAGAGAGAAACTCCGTTCGCATAGAAGAAGGGAAACGCATAGCTCCGTTCATATACGAGGAGCAACCACAGTGGAGAAGTAGCAAACCTAGTAGGTCATGCACCATGTAAAACGTTGGTGTGTAAGTACTTAATTATCAACGTGTTACCGTGTCTTGTGGAACACTACATGCCATTAGCAGGCAGAGTAAGTGCAGACTACTAAACTGACAGCTGTAATAGTGTTAGTTAGTGACGTCGAAATCAGTTTACTTCACATACATAAATATACTATTTGTTGTCCTTGAAGCTTCTTTGTCTGTTTCTCTATTTCGAACTGACTACATCTAACTGCAGCAACCGCCGCCAAACATATCTGCGAGTTACCTAATTAAATTAAACATTATCAGAGATTATTTCTATGGAATCACACGAAGAGCAATCATCAACCTGCTTGTGAAGAATAACGACTAAGCAGCACATTAAAAGCTTTTGCAGTATCACAGTAAAACCTGAAAAAATATAGAATATAATAGTATTAACAGAACACCTCAACGATATCATGATAATCATATAATATAGATACTAATAATGAAATTTCGCCATGAATTTTGGAGGAGCACTGTGATTCCCAGTTTAACATGATCACGTATATATACGATATATATATATATATATATATATATATATATATATATATATATATATATATATATATATATATATATATATATAATGTATTTCGTCTCCGTAATCCCGTATACTCTCGTGAGTAATGTGGCGTTCGCGAGAATCGGTAGCGGTTCTCTCCGCGTCGGTAACTTACGGGGTATGTGAGCCGGTCGCTCAGAAAGCAATGGCAAACTACTGGGCGTAATCTTGCCAAGAAATCAACAATCAGCTGAAAGATGCTGATGTTGACAGCGATGTCCTGTAAAGGATATGCGAACAAAAAAAAATATTGTTTTGCAGTACGTTTATGAACAAGTAGCTTAACAATGAACCAAAATGCTGGCTGTCCTGGGACCCTTTTGTTTTAATTTACTTCTTCTTCTTCTTGTTAACAGTTCATATAACACAAATCTCCAGTCCGTCATTCTAAGCTCTCCTTCAGATGTTTATATGTCATGATCAGATTTCCGTAACGTTACCAACTAACCATATGGAAACTCATTATGCACTGCACATTACAAGGTGCATAATCTCTGCATGGTCGCGTAACTCACTGGGATCGACGTGTGGCCATGTAAGACATGGCTGTACTAGTCTGAATGTATACAGCTGTTATGCCTGAATATATCTGGTCGATGTAATCGTTAGGTTGATTTCCTGGCCAGGTTTACTTTCAGTAGTTTGCCATTACTGTCTGAGCGAGAAGTCAACGGTTAAGTTCAAATAACCATTATGTTACTCAAATGAGTGTATATAATTTGAAAGCAATACATCACACTTTTCCAGAACATTTTCTACGTTAGCTCAAACTATGGTTATTCACGCCACTGCCCCGTATTCTAATTGATTATCATCTTGCATTCCCACATTTTCAGTAATTTTTCTGAGGTTGCAATAAGTTGCACCACTACGTTCTTCACGTTAGTCAAAATTTGAATTGCCGGATAATGTGCACGTTTTTATTGCAAGCATTTCTATAAGCATTTATTTCGTAGCTGTAAGTGTATGTGCGTTTGGGGTGAGGGGGGGGGGGGAGTTTGGTGGTATGGTGTTTGTGTGTGGGGGGGGGGGGGTGGCGAAAATAACTGACTTATAATTGCATTTCCTTTCGTTTATAACTCTCGTATTTCAAGAATAAATACATACAAACGCCAGGAGATAAATGCCACAGCAGGAGAATCGACACAGGCAAAATAATTGTGTGAAACATTTTTGTTTTTGACATCTGTACTAACACGAGTACAATAATAGTAGCTATGTTAGTGCTCTTGGACTATAAACAATTAGAAAGTTATTAAAATGTCAAGAAGTTTTGTATTTATTGATCGAAGCAAACAAGTTCTAGCAATTTTAAAATGGACAATTACTCCCGGGAGCTTGAGACGAATATCAATATTGGACCACACGTAACTATTGTGTGTCATCAGGTAACTTAAAACTCATGATTTAATACGTTAATTTAAAACAGACTGTATATGTGACTGCGTGCGCTTGTGTGCGCGTGTGGTGTCATTACCCTGTGTACTATTCGAAAAATATCGGCCTTAACGGGAGGCATAGATGATGTCAAAACTAAATTGGTAACTCACGTCATGTAAACAAAGTGATCAAATGTCTCACGTGATATAATAATCAATGTCTGATAGCTCTTTGTATGTCTGTGTATCACTATATGTTTATTCACAAACATACAAACCCACACTGGGGAGAAAATCCACTACGTGACGTGTCGGTGAAAACACTGACATTTTTCTTCTGATAAAATAAAGACTAAGGTGCATAGTGTCTATTGTGTAAACGAGGACTTTACTACTTTTCTACTGACATGGAGCAGAGTGTCAGATCTAATAGATCAGAGTTAGAGTATTTACACATAAAATATACCACAGATATTATAACTGACTCTCAGAGAAATGTGGTTGCCCTTGTTGTTCTAGTTATTATGTGTGGGGTCATTAGTCTGTTTGGTACGGTAGCCAACATAATAAACATGATTATATTTTATAAACTAGGCCTCAACACAACCATCAACATTAGCTTCTTCTCTATGGCTATCTCAGATCTCGGGAGTGTGGTTTTCCAGCAGTTATGTAACGTCTATAGTAACCCGCTGTTTGTGAATTTGCATTTGCCTATTGTGTACCCCGAGTTGCAATTCATAACCACGGGTGTAATGCGGCAGATATTTGCTAAGATAACATGTCTTATCACAGTCTACGTGACAGGTGAGAGATGCTTTTGTATAGCGTTTCCCTTACACGTCAAGCAGATGATAACACCTCGGAGAACTACCACAATTATCGCTTGCTTTTACATTATAATGTTCTTGTCGAGTGTCCCAGTATTCAGCATATCGTATGTTGATTGGAAGTTCTACCCGCAAATAAACAGAAGTCTGCTTAGTTTAGTTTTCAGAAAACACAAGAAGCAAGTGGAGGGAGTGTCTTTTCTATTTCTGGCCATACTCGGCATTCTGTCATTTATTACTGTCGTCATATTAACTGCCGTTTTAATATACAAATTAGATAGAAAGAGCTCGTGGTTAAAAACAGCCAATGTTGATTTGGGGAAGTCAGAAAGCACGTCAAACAGAGACAAAGCCACGATGTTCATGGTTGTTATTATCGCAAGTATGTTGATCATTTGTTATTTCCCATCTGTGGTTTTACTTTCCGTGACCATCTTTGAACATGAATTCTCTATAGGTGGTGGATACAGAAATACCTACGTAGTATTTTGGATAATTGCTCTCTTGTTCGAGGACATCAACTCCAGCGTGAACATTTTCTTTTACTACAAAATGAGTACACGGTACAGAATGGCGTTTCATAAACTGTTTCTCAAGCAAGAATAGGTTATCTTTTGGATCAAACAATGCGAAGTGAAACAGCAATTGGTGTTAATAATTATTGAAACGATTTGCACATTTATTTAGAGAGACAACATATAATTGGGAAAGAATAATAAACTTAATAGAATGGTGTCACACACACACACATACACACACACACACACACACACATACACACACACACATACACACACGCGCGCGAGCACATGTATATATATATATATATATATATATATATATATATATATATATATATATATATATATATATATATATATACCCGCGCGAATCCAGAAAGTCTTTTTTAACGTACTGAAGTCATTAAAACGAGGGCACCAACACATCACATATGGTTTAAAAGACAAAAATGGGAATATGATAAATACCAATGAGGAAATGTGTAACACGTGGAAAGAATATTTTGTTGAATTATTAAATTGTGAAGCTCCAAGTAACACTTTCCCACGGGAAGAGGTTTTAACGTGTGAGCCACAATTGAAGAACCTGTTTTAGAAGAAATCCTATATGTAATAACACGACTTAAAAACAATAAGGCAACTGAGGCAGGTGGAATTTCTGCTGAATTTATAAAGGCAGGCGGTCATGCATTACATCTAAAGCTATAGTAACTAATAATAAAAATCTGGAGGACAGAAGAATTACCCCATGACTGGAAAGAGTCATTATTGATACCTATCTTTAAGAAAGGAGACAAGCCCCAATGTGAAAATTATGGAGCAATAGCACTACTGTCCACAAGCTATAAGATACTATCCGCGGTATTACTAAATAGACTAAAACTAAATTCAGAAGACATATTAGGTGACTACCAGGCGAGGTTTAGACAAAACAGATCAACAATAGATCAGATATATATCCTACGACAAATGCACCCATCCATCATGTGCCATGCCGATAAGCGTCGGCGGTCATGTTCTGCCATATCACTCAATCACTAGAGTCGTGGATCAGCTCTGTGTTCCTGTCTCGACTATACTACGTGGCCAAACCATCCAGGTATTTACTTCTCGGTCTTCCCCTTGTTCTCTTCCCTTCGATATTACCAGTCGTCACTTACGACAAATAGCATAGAAAAACTGGGAATATAAAAGAAATCTCCATAACATTTTTGTGGATTTTAAAAAGGCTTATGACAGTGTCCATAGGAATAGTCTATGGAATGCTATACAGGAATTTGGAATACCAAGGAAGTTAATCAACATGACCAGACTATGCATGGAAGATACTTATAATATAGTAACATATAAAGGCAGGAAATCAGACCCTTTCCAAATAACATCTGGCTTGAAACAGGGTGATGCACTACCGCCGCTCATTTTCAATCTGGCTCTAGAGAAAGTTGTAAGGAAGGTAAAGGAGGAATGTGCTATTGGAGGAACATCGAGACTGCTTGGTTATGCAGATGATATAGATATTATAGGGGAAAATGAACAAAATACATTGGAAATATTGACTCACCTAAAGGAAAAAGCTCAACAAATGGGGCTGGTTATCAACCAAGATAAGACAGAATATATGGTAATTTCAAGAGAAGGAACAGCTAAACACTCTGGCCACATACAAACAGATAATATGATCATTAAAAGAACGGAAATATACAAATACCTGGGTATTTCCTTCAATTGCTCTATCATAATAAGGGAAGAGATACAAGCAAGAATCAGCTCTGGAAATAAGATATACTATGCACTACAACATCTGCTAAAATCAAATATCCTATCTCGTTACACCAAGATCACAACATAGAAAACATTGTTCAGACCAGCTGTGGTGAATGGCCCTGAAACCTGGAGTACAAATAAAGGAGACGAAGCCTTGTTACAAACCTTTGAGAACAAAGTCTTAAGACGCATCTGTGGACCCATTAGGGATACACAAAGTGGAGAGTGGAAAAGAAGAAGCATCAAAGACATTTATGATCTGTTTAAGTCCCCGCTAATCACTGGTATCATGAAGGCTAATAGACAGCAATGGCTGGGGTATATAGAAAGAATGGAAGATAATAGGGAAACGAAACTCGCTTACACTCAGGAAATAAATGACCGTAGCACCGAGGTAGACCAAGACGACGGTGGAGAGATAATACATGTACAGACCTACAAGCACTTGGAATCAGCGACTGGCAAGAGAAGGTCCACCAGAGAGACGAATGGAGATGGATTGTAACTGCAGCAGCAAAGAACCTCAGTGGCTCGGAATGCTCGGAATATATATATATATATATATATATATATATATATATATATATATATATATATATATATATATATATATATATATACAGAGAGAGAGAGAGAGAGAGAGAGAGAGAGACATCACACACACACACACACACACACACACACACACACAAGGGGCTTCTCATAAGTCATTAGCCTGACCATGAATGAGTAGACGGAGCAAACTGAAATTTGACACATGTATAGTTCATTTAATTTGTAATGAAAGTATGCATTATGAATTTCCCTAATCAACTGGTTTTTCCTACATGGTGCATGGTACAACACACCCTATTGACCGGATCTGCAAATCCAACGGTTCGTCAGAACAATGAATAAATCAGACGCCAGGAGCCGGGAAGGTTAACCCGGTCAACAAATGTCCGCAGAAGTCGGATGTGTCAGCCTAACGGCGCAAGAACGCAGCTCTGCTGTAAACACGCACAACGCAGTCACGTCCGAAAAAAAGAAACCCCGGATGAACGCAGAAGAAGAAGAAGAAGAAGAAGAAGACGCCAGGACTGTGATGAAATTATTGATGTTACAGGGAAAAACACCTACAGAAATACACTGGGAGGTGGAGCCAGTGTTTGAGGAAGTCTGTCCTTCGTATGCTTCTGTACAAACAAATTGTGTTTGCAGTTTAAGTGTGGCCGTTCCCAAGTTGCTGATCTGCTAAGATCAGGACTAAGGTCCTCAGAGTGCAATGATGCAAATACTGCAAAAGTGAAGAAAATAAAATCGTAGACCAGGATAGGGAAATGACAATTGCAGAGATAAAGAGTTCAGCAAAACTGATTAAGAGTACAGTTTTTAGAAATGTACACAACAGACTGAACATGAGAAAAGTGTGTGCCCGCTGGGTTCCGCGCTTGCTGACGTGTGAACAGAAACAAGCACGGATTTATTGCTGTGGCCAGTTGCTCAACGTGTGGCGTTCGAAAAACATGTTGACGACCATGGTTAACGGTAGATGAGATTTGGATTCACCATTATGACCCAGAATCCAAAATATTCAGCATACAGTTGAAAACCCCAGGCTCGCCAACACATGTCAAGCCAAGAGCATAAATATCTGCAAAATAAAGTGATGCTGACTGTTTTTTGTTGTTGTTGTTTTTTTTTTTTTTGGGGGGGGGGGGGGAGGAGGGGGGACGTTAAAGGTGTCATATTGAAAGATTATATGCTTCATGGCAACACGGTTAATGGCCAGTACTATGCAGATCTCCTTATCAAACTAAGAAAGGCTGTGACCAGAAAACCAGGTATAGCGCATACGCAAATTCTGCATTTGCTTTAAGACAACGCACCTTCCCATGAAGCACGGCATGTGCTGCAAACTGCCAACGATTTGAATATTGAAGTTCTTCCACATCCACCATATTCTCCAGATTTGACTCCATCATACTTTTTTTCTTTTCCCAAATCTTAAAAAAATAGCTGAAGGGAAATCGTTTTGACAGCGACGAAGATGTCATACTGACTTGTGATATCTGGTTTAGTTCGAAAAAATAGGTTGTTTCATTCGGAATGTCATTTCAAGGTCACACAGAGGGGGCAGAAATGCATAAATTCATGTGGTGGCTACATTGAGAAGGAATAAGTACTGTGCCAAATTTCAGTTTTCTCCGCCTACTCCATAATGGCTAGGCTAAAGACTTATGAAATATATATATATATATATATATATATATATATATATATATATATATATATATATATATATATATATATATATATATATATATATATACAGATTAATTGGCGCTGTGGCTTAGTTGAAATTAACCAAGTGTCATCTGGAAGCAGATCGCCTTGCATTGATTTGGATGGTGTGAACGTTGGTCGTGAGAAAGCAAAAGTCATATACTTCACATGGAAAATGACAATAAATAACACATATCCGAAAATCCTGGGCTTCTTCATTGTCACATCCTGTAAAAGACATGCAACTAGCTTATATTCAGATTTGGAAAATCTGAGAACAGTACAACTAGAAAGTCTGCTGTCTGAAAACAAGAGAGCTAAAGGAAAAGTGAGATACATCGAAACATGTGGAGGAAAGAATTAGAGACATACATGAATACTAATACTAATAATAATAATAATAATAATAATAATAATAATAATAATAATAACAATAATAATAATAATAACGAGTGGACATGGCAGAGTTTAAAGGCATAACATCCAATAGGACGCATTGTAATAAATTATTTGTGGGTATATGCTGCCCTGAAGCATAAAGGGCAGAAGAAGATGTGGCATATATACTGTCGAAACACATGGGCACTTGACACTATCACTTGTTTACAATTTAGGAAAGTTCATTAAGAGATCTATACTTGTATTGTGATATATATAATTAAGCTCAAGCGAACAAAAACAAAAACAAAAAACGCGTCATGACACAATACACTTTGAATGAGTCATGGCCGGTCTTGTTCAAGGTAGCCACGTCAACATGGGCAACGATTCACATACACGGTATCCCTGCACACCAGAATATGTTCTTAAGAGAGTGAGATTTGCCTACATTTTCTTTGCATATCCTATTTTACAGGACATCGCAGTCAAAATCAGAACCGCTGTTGTTGATGTCTTGGCAAGTTTACGTTCAGTAGTTTTCCATTGCATTCTGAACGACCGGCTCCCATAACACCACGTTAACACCCAGCGCGACATCGTCTGCTCCATATGGGTCGCAGAAATGTTTCGAACGCAGGTAAGCGGAATGACGAACCGCGTTCGTAACGTCTTTGCCACGGAGATCGGCACATTTTCACCTACTGATGTTAACAGTTGCTGACATTCCCGCAAACGAGCCCCCACTTGCCAAGCTGTAGGTTCCTCTTCATTATGATGCGTTATCTATAAATTTATGAACCCAACAGCAGGTATCAATAGATTCGGCTCAACAACAACTAGTCAAGGTGACAACAACTGGAGCCTCAACTGTGAACTCAAAAGACGAAGTAACTTCTGGGTTGAACAATACGAAAGCTGTTTTAATCTGACAGCTGACACTGGTGGTTGTAACAAATATCCTCTTGTACACTTAAAGTGCCTGTTATTGCCAGGCGGGCATTTAAGTTCTAGGTACAAGAATATATATTTTCAAATACAATCAAACCTGTTAAAAAGTGTTCGCCATTGTTGTTATGCCTCTGTACATATCCTTCTTTCATTCACATATCCTTCTTTCATATATATATATATATATATATATATATATATATATATATATATATATATATATATATATATATACTTAAACATATTGTTTGTGAACTGAACATACACAGGTAGCACAAGACATATAACGTGTGAACAGAACATACACTGTTATCACAGAACAAACTGTGTGAACAAAACCTTCCTCCAGAAATCATTCAAAAACCTGAATTACAACATAAAATGCAATATGCAATCAAAGGTTGGAATGCAAGTCATTCTGAGAATGAAACTTTATGCTCACATAGAGTAACATGTGTTGAGAGATCATATTTGTAACACCTGCATCATTCAAGATACTACACTAATAATAATAATTGTGTATATATATATGTGTGTGTGTGTGTGTGTGTGTATGTATGTATATATATATATATATATATATATATATATATATATATATATATATATATATATATATATATATATATATATATATATATTCAAAACAATGTTTTCCCGTAGTGACTTTGAATAACAAAGACTCAAACAATAGATTGCACGATTTATTGCATGGCATATTTCGCTGCAACTCGTCAGGTACATACTGCAGAAATCACACAACATAAAGTGAAATAACTAGATAAATCCTTCAATCTGAAATATACACATATTTGCACAGTAATGTCCATTGTCTACCACAGTAATTTTAAACTGACTAACATGTCTTTCTGCTTGCACAAGGCCGGTTTACGCATGTTGATCACTATGGCTTCAGCAAACCTTAACAACCGACTACTCTGTGTGTTGAACAACACACGCAAGGCACTGTCCTTTTCAACCACATGACCACTCTCGAGCACGTGTCTCGCGACCGATGAAGCAGGACTGTTCCGGTGTGTCGTCCTACCTAGGCTACCATCTTCTGTGTGTAGTATCTTGTCGACCCAGTTCGGAATGTGTTCCAACACTCTGTTATGTAAATGTCGCTCTGTTCTACCTATGTAGATGGCCTCGCACCTGCATGTAAATTGGTAAACCAATTCGATTTGGTGTACAGAGCTACAGGTTCTTTAACTGCTTGGATGGGGATCAGTGTGGTTTTTTACCTGATAACCGGAGTTGCAGCACAGAATGTTCGCCCGACTGCTGTGATGAGCCGGTCTTGGAAACGTTGCATTACGTCATCTCCTCGGAAGGTTAACTGGGTGAAAACCTTGAGTTTAGGGACTGTAGTTTCTTCTGGTTTAGGTTTGGGCTGTTGGCAGTGGCGCTTTATAAATCCTGTGGAGTACCCATTCAAGTTTAAGGCATTCTTCAGAGTTTCAAATTCTTCTGTCAGTGTGTCCTGGGTGCTTATCTTCCTATCACGGTCAAACAGGGTCCGTGCTAGGCCCCGTTTGTACTTTGCAGGTGCGAAGCTCTGAAAATTTAAATATTGGCCAGTCCATGTTGTTTACGGTACACTGATCTTTGAATTGTGCAGTCTGCTCTACGTCTCATTAGGATATCTAGAAACGGCAACGCTTCGTTGTGTTCGTGTCTCTAAGGGGGGTTCCCTAAAGCGGTAGGCAAGGCGTATGCTAGTTTGACCAGTTTGATTGGTCAAATTGGCAGACGCCTTGCCGACCGATTTAGGGAACACTTTAGAGACATTAATCAAGGCGCTGACAAACATGTCCCCAACCACTTTAATTCTTCTAATCACAATAGAGTCGATGATGCATGGGCCACTGCATCGAAATCTTGCTTCTCTGACAACTCCGTTAGACTTACAATTGAAAACCAATTAATAAACTCTCTGGGTTGCATTCACCCATCAAGAATCAATACGGTTATTGATGCCTCGGTATAACTTTGCTATTTTCCCTGTATTTTATTCATATCCGACTGCTTGCACACCATTTGGCAACACAAACTTTTGTAGCCCAAGAGCGCCCTTCTGGACCGGTTTAAACCACCATTATTGTTTCTTTCCTGCCAACTAGACGCTGCGTTTTATTTTTATTTTTATGTTGTGTTTTATTTAGCTTTTTATCTGTTTGTGTTGTCGACCGCGCTTTGTTGTCCTGTAATACTTATTGTTTTATTTTAATACGTCAATATTATATATTTATTGATTGTTTTTGTTTATGTGTCTTTGGGTAAGTTTCACCTAAGATGGAGATTTTTGTAACAACATCGGCTTCTCATTGTGATTATTATTATTACAACTACTGAATTAGAACAATGCAAATAACAACAATAGACATCATCATCAAGTGCCCTGCCAGCTGGCGTAGGCGTTCAAGGATCTCCACAGATCTCGGTCTTTGGTTTTCTGGATCAACTCTGCTGCTGATATTCCTCCGTGCCACCGTCTCAATCCATCCAGCAGCATTTCTCTTGGTCTGCCTCTGCTTCACTTCCCCTCTATCTTTCCAGTTGTCGCAATGTTATCCAGTGCCTCTCTTCCCATTATATGACCAAAGAAAGCTGTTTGTCTCTTTCTTATTGTTGTATATAGTGTTCTAATTTCATTAGCCTCTTTCAGGCAGTCGTTGTTAGTTACTCTGGCAGTCCAAGGAATTCGCAACATTCGTCGCAGGAACCAATTCTCTGTTGCTTCTAATTTCTTCTTAATATGTTCATTTACATTCCAAGATTAACTGCCATACTGCAAAACTGGTTCTACATAGCATTTCAGCACTCTCTTTCTTACACTCAGTGATAGTGACCTATTGCACAAGATACTCTTCATTTTCTGAAATGCTGCCTTTGCGTGCCCTATACTGCTCTTAATCTATGTTGTACATCTTTCATCTAATGTTATAAATGTCCATACGTATCTAAAATTATCCACTTGGTTAAGAATTGTTATTTCTATTTCTATGCATTGTTACTGTTTTCTTGATATTCAAGGAGAGTCCTTTCCTTGCACTCTCTGTTACTACAGTGTCCAACAATTGTTTCAGGTCTGTTGATTTATCTGCCACCAATACTGTGCCATCTGCATAGCGTATATTATTTATATTATAACCTCCAACTAGTATTCCTGGCATCTCGTTGATCTCTCTCATTATTACTTCGCTATATAGGGAGAAGAGATCTGGTGACAAGACACATCCCTGTCGTACTCCTAGCTTTATGTGTTCGTAACTACCCTCTTTATTTCCAATTTTAATTGCTGCTACTTGGTTCCAGTAAATATTCTTTATTATTCTTAAATCTTTCCCATCAATGTTGATATCTTCCAATAATTTAATCAGCTCATCATGTTTTACTTTATCAAATGCCTTAGTATAAACTATGAAACATAAATATATGTCTTTCTGTTTCTCTATTGACCTTTCTATTAGTGTCCGTAATGTATATATTGCATTGGTTGTGCCCTTTCCCTCTACAAATGCATACTGTTCTTCACTAATTTCCATTTTTATTTTCTTTCTGGTTCTTCTCATTATGATTCTGAGCAGAAGCTTAGTGATATGGTGTATGAGGTTAATTATACGAAAATCTTCACATTCGATTGCTCCTGGTCTTTTTGGTATAGCTATAAATACAGATTTCAGTATTTCACTGGGTAAATATCCACTGCTCTAAATATCATTTAACATTTTGGTTAATATATCTACTCCAAATTCTCCCAATACTTCTAATTCTTTTATTGCGATTTCATCTGGTCCAGAGTTATAATCACATTAAGCCGGGAGTGCAGGGAGTGGCCAGCAGGGGCCACGGAAATGGAAATCAAGCAACTAATTCAGGATAATGCTAACTCGGGTGATGTGATTATCTACACAGATGGTTCGGTGTCAAGAGGTGAGAGAAGTGGCTGGGGGTTCATAGCCAAAGCTAATGGTCGACGTTTGGGGCAGGGGAGCCTGGCATATGATACCACACCATCCAGCTTAAGAATGGAGGTGGAGGCGGTCACTGCGGCTTTCCGCTGGATGGCGAATACGACACACACACACACATCGTGATTGTAACTGACTCAGAAAGCATGCTGACGAGGGTGAGGACGGGCAGGCTTCGTGCGGAGTGGCTTGCTTCGCTTCGTAGGTCACGTGTGACAAGCATCACCTGGATTTTTTCCCCGGGGCATGCCGGTGTGCTGGGGAATGAACAGGCGGACAGATTGGCTGGCTCTGCAGAACTTGGTGGAGTATTGATACATGACAAGGCAGACGTGGTTGCGGCCTTGTGGGAGCACGTGCACACCTCGGAGGAGCAAATGGATTACCATGGTCTGGCAAGAATGAGACAGCGAGGAGTGGCGAGGGGAATCTGGTCGACGCTTAACGCTCAGAGGAAAGGCGAGACGGACATATAATCAGATTGCTACTGGTACTATTAGTGTTGGAACTCTTCGCTGGCTGCTGAGGATGGGAACGGAGCACCTATGGGAATGCCCAGAATGCTGTGATGTCGATTCCTAAGTCAATCAATCAATCAATCAATCAATCAATCATCTTGTCCAGCTGTTTTTCCTTTCTTCATATATTTCATAGCGTCAGCGACATCATCTTTTAGAATAGGTGGACCTTCTAAGTTACTTTCTTCTGTTAATTCTTCCCTTTCCCCATCATATAATTCTCTAATATACTCATTCCACCACTTCATTATACCACCTTCCTCCAATAATATCTTTCCTGTTTTTGATTTCAAACACCTGTATTTATTCTTATTTTTCTTCCCGTGAGCTCACTGATTTGTCGGTGCATATTATTTGTATCTTTAATGGCATTTAATTCCATTTATTTTTTTGCACTGTTCATTTAAACAACTTTCTTTTGCCTTCCAACATTTATCTTTTATTTCTTTATTTATCTTAGCGTATTCTTGTTTGTCATTTTTTACTCTGTTTTCTTTTATCCATCAGCATTAAGATTTCTTCATTCATCCATTTTTCTTAGCTATTAGACTGTTTTTGATTTCAAACACCTGTATTTATTCTTATTTTTCTTCCCGTGAGCTCACTGATTTGTCGGTGCATATTATCTGTATCTTTAATGGCATTTAATTCCATTTATTTTTTTGCACTGTTCATTTAAACAACTTTCTTTTGCCTTCCAACATTTATCTTTTATTTCTTTATTTATCTTAGCGTATTCTTGTTTGTCATTTTTACTCTGTTTTCTTTTATCCATCAGCATTAAGATTTCTTCATTCATCCATTTTTTCTTAGCTATTAGACTTCTCTCCGGTAATATTTCTTTGCTAGTTTGGTGAATGGAGTCCCTTAACATTTCCCATTGTTCATTTATACTCTGTATTTTAGCTATTGCATTGTACCTATTTTTCACAGTCACTATGTGAGATGAGAGATGAGACTATGTATTGTTCTTGAATTTCTTTATCTACTTTCAGAACCTCTTTATTAAGTCTCATGTTCTTAACCATTTTTTCCCCTCTCTTTAATCTTACTTTTATTTGTCCACATAGTGGTACATGATCACTATTACAGTCGGCGCCAGGCATTGTTTTTACATTAATTAGAGCATTTCTAAATCTTTTATTAATTAGTATGTAGTCAATTTGGTTGCGTATTTTCTGATCAGGGCTTTTCCATGTGTATAGTCGTCTTTTATGGTGTTTAAACCACGTGTTTCCAATTATCATATCATTGATATTTGCCCATTCTATTAGCTTTTCCCCTCTTTCATTTCTTGTACCTAAACCATAATTTCCCACTACATCCTCCATTTTACCCTTTCTTACTTTTGCATTAACATCTCCAAGTATTATTTTTATTTCCTGTGATCCAATTTGAGCCATCGCCATTTCTATTTCGTTGTAAAAGTGTTGTATTTCTTCATCACTACTGCTTGTTGTTGGTGCATATGCTTGTATAATATTTATATCTATTGGTTTACCTTTGATTTTGACCAAAATAACTCTATCTGAAATACACAAGTATTCATTAAGTGACTTTGCTGTTTCTTCGTCAAGTATTATTCCTACACCTTTTTCATGTGTATCTCCTCCAGAATAAATTATTGTGTGGTTGTCAGCTATAATTTTGCCCGATCCCTTCCATCTCATCTCACTAACGCCTAGTATATTCATATTCATGCTATCCATTTCTCTTAGAACATTGTTCAACTTTCCTAGCTCATTTAATGTCCTAACATTCCATGTTCCTACTCTAAATTTATTTATTTTATTTATGATTTTGCCATCAGTAGCTGCATGACGGTTTTGTGTCACCTGTGGCTCATGACTGTCCCTACCGGACGAGGATGTCCTAAGACAGCCATTAACGTCCTTCACTAACTCTAATATGTGTTTTGCCATGAAGTCTTGGTAAGATAATGTAGTGGTTTCCCCTTGCCTTCCACATCCACATGGTGGTCTTTTACCTCTACCTTTACCTTTGACAGCCATTTCCGACAGTAAGGACAAGTGAGTGCCCTGCTCTGCTCAGCTGCAGAATTGTCCACTTATTCCGGTGGATGCTCGGTCCCCAGAGATGTGTTAGCCACACCGTGGTGTGTTTCCATCCAGTGTTGTCATCTCCCTTTGATGAAAAAGCACCAAAATCGACCCAAAAGCACTAAAAAGCACCAACAATTTTTAGGAAGCACCAAACAAAGCACCAACTGTTTTTATTACAAATGTAACAAGGTAGCGCATTATAATTTATTATTATCACTTGATATTACAATGAAGTTTATTCCAGATCCGCCAATTCCCAATCAGAACTATTGTCGAGCCAAAAAAGCACCAAATTGCAATACTATTTATTTGGGAAATCACTAAAACAAGCACTGGTGGTATTCAGTCAAAATGTTATAAAGTAGCACATTATAATTTATTATTATCACTGAATATTAGAATGAAGTTTATTCCAGATCTGCCAAATCCCAGTCAAACAACTCCTCTTCAGTTTCTGTAGCTATTTCCTGCTGTGTTTGCTCCTGTGATGATGAGGATGAGGAGGATGATTGAAGGAAACATGTATATGCCTCCTGTGATCCAATTTTTCGCAGAATATCCTTAGGTAGTTTATAATTATGACAGCATTTGCCATATCTTTTCATTTCATATCTAATAGTCAAAACAGCTGTCAAACTCTTGATGCTTAGTCTGTTCCGCAATTTTGATTTTATAACTCCCATCTGACTGAAAATGTGCTCCACGTCCGCATTTGAATGAGGTAAAATGAGCACAGTTAAAGCTAAATCTGTAAGATCTTGGAAAGGAGTTTCACCGGGTGTATCCCTGTATGAGGCTATTTCTGCCCACAGTCCAAGTGTGTCAGAGGTCTGTGTCCACTGCATATGATGAAGTTTTCTCCACCGGAAATCGATGCGGGTGACAGTAGCTGTATCTTCTACAAAAATTTTAGCAAGATCCAATATACGGGGCTTCATTGGCTGTAGACATTCACTGCCACTAAGACATGACATGGACTGCAACACTCGAACGTTATCGGGTGTACGCAAACGCAGCTATATCAATAGCTCTATTAAAAACTGGATGCACCTTCCACGAATTTCTTTCTCATCGGGAAACTTGTAGTCTGCTATTTCTTTCTCAAACACATAACCTAGATTGGGATCAGGATCTAAATAATCTTGAATAGCATCACTTCTAGTTATTTTTTTCCCAGGAATAGCAATCTTTGAACTGATAGAATCAATGAGCTGGACAAGATCGCTGAGTAGTTCTGTTGGATCCTGTATATCTGCTTCGAATTTCTTATTAACACTTTGAACTTCTCCGAGAATATGCTTGAGGAATATGAGATACACATAGTTTTTCATGTCCCTAAACTCGTCGCTTAGAGGTTATGACTTTTCTTCGTAATCTCGTATACTCTCGTCGGTAACGTGATGACGGTTAGAAACAGCAGTGGTTCGAATCGCATCGGTAACTTACGGGGTATGTGAGCCGGCCGCTCAGAAAGCAATGGCAAACTACTGAGCGTAATCTTGCCAAGAAATCAACATACAGCTGAAAGATGCTGGTGTTGACAGCTAAGTCCTGCAAAGGATATGCAAACAAAAAAACAAAAAAACATAGAATGTAGAAGTTCTGCTGTATAACAGCGCTCGTTGAGTCTTGCTACATCAAAATGAGTTCTGAGCTCGACCCACTGCTGCAATATTCTGACAATGGCAGATTGAATGGACATCCATCGTGTCTGGCTTAATTGAACAATCTTCAGCGGATGTTGTCCATCATTTATTGAAGCAAAAGGCTCCCTGTACTTTGCTTGACGAAGACTTGAGTGAGAAAACCAGTTATATATTTCTCTAATCATGAACTCTGTGTTCCTGGGCAGACAAGAAGCTGCAGCCTGTGACACTGCCAGCTGAAGGGAATGACATACACACCTAAATAGTACTAGATGAGGAACTTCGGATTTTAATTTTGTATATACTTCATTGTTTACACCTGTCATGACAGACGCATTGTCAGTGCCGAGTGCAACTAGTCTTTGCAACTCAAGTCCATTCTTGTTTAAACAATCTTTTAACGCATTGCATATTGCCTGTGCGTAGCAGTCACTCAGTTCAACTAAATCTAAGTAAGTAACCACAAACTGCTTTCTTGTCTCTGAATATTACCTAATAGCTACTCCAGGTAGCTTAGTTTCATAAATGTCATTGCTCTCATCAATCAATAAGCTGTATTTACTTTTGCCAATATCAGCTGTCAAGTCTGTTGGGAAATATGGTGCAAGTACATTTGAAATAACTACTCTGCACTTAGTTCTCCTAAGCTTAAAGTTCTTGCAATCTTTGCTGTCACCAAAGTGTACTTTGCTGAGTTCACTTAAATGGTCAACAACGCGAAGCGAACAATGGCCAGCTATGAACAAAGACATGCATCCTTCTGTTTCTTTGACATCATCTTTCAGTTTGTCAAATGCAATTGTTGTTTGCCTTTGTGTACTGAATGGTTGTTCGACTTTCTGATGTTTCGTTGTATTTTTGTGCCTCTCAATATCATTTAACCCGGCTGCAATTGAACATTTGCAATATTTAACTTAGTATTATCCCCTTCTACTTTTAACAACCATTTTTGAAATCTCGTGTCACTGAGCCACTGTTCTCTGAAATGTTGACAATATTTCTTGCTCATGTTGAAACACAAATAAGCTGAAATGAAAGGATAATGTAGACACCACAAAATTATGAACTCGATTACAAGCTAATGCATTGACGTTTGGACTTATCTGAAAGATGGCGTTCGCTTTCAGCTAAATCGTATTAAAGGGAGTTAAATTAGTTGAATATTGCGCGGTAACATACTAAGACTGTTTTACTCCCCCGATTCAGTTCAAATTCGGCTTTTTAATGTTCCCAAAATAATTTTTAAAGTAATTTTTACGCACCCAAAAAGGCACCAAAAAGCACCCAAAAAAATTTGTGATGCACTAAATTTACGCGGCTGCGCTAAAAGCAAAATTTTCGCACTAAATGACTTGAAAAAGCTCTAAATTTAGTGCTAAAAGAACTAAAATGGCAACACTGTTTCCATCCTCTACCACGGGGAGGGGAAGTTGGGATTTTCCCTTCCTAAAGTTATGGTCTATGACCAAAACTCTCCAGTACTTTTTAGAGGATAAAAATAGACAAGCAACAAGAAATACCTATGATTTACAGAGATGAGCGTTGTGAAATAGTTTATTCCTGACAACACTGGGGAAAGGGTGAATTGGGACATACGCAACACCCACTCAGTTTGCCACACTTGTCAATTATTGTATGATTCAATAGTTTAGTTTAGTCGTTGGATCAACATCACGGCACATGGTTTAACCCATAAGTGCTCCGTTTTCCTCCTAACTCAAACCTGAGTCAGGAGAAACTCAGCTCAATGCACGAACTCCGTTGCATCGCCGAGGATCCTGAAATACTTTGGGTAGATTTTTAACTCGAAATTTTGCCCGGGAAGCGCCGTTATGCTACTCTTTTTCGATTTCCAACTGCCAAGGGATTTTTTACGTGCGCAACAATACACACGGGCGTCCGATCTCACTACCCAGAGACCAGGGGAAATTTTATTACTGGAAGTCCAGGTGGATTTTTTAAATAAATCCCGGTCCTCACCGGGGCCTTAACCGATGACCTCCAGCACTCGAGGCGGACACCATATCTCGAGACCACTCAGCCCCTGATTCAATTATTTCTATTAACATTCTGTAACATGTGTCATGTATTGATAAACTGTTGTGGCTTGTAATTGTTATATGTGGTATACGTGAACAATTCGGAGAATAGAGCCGAGTCATTCATGTATTGTTTCTTATATCTAACTTGTTTATTCGTTTTTGACTCGTACAATCACGCTGTCTTCTTGCGTTATATTTTAACGGTATTTGCCATATTGTAATTATTACTTACACTTAGTTTCCAACCCAAGCTTCTATGTTATAGTATAACAGTAATGGATCATTGCTTACTCTAAGTTACAAACTCAAACGTGTGTGCTATGTAGTAGCAGTATTGACCTTGTCGTATATTCTGAAGTGACTGGGTTCACTGCTGTGCCTCACCCATATTCTAATTTTAGAAGTTGGGCCCCATCCTCTTCCAATATGTAAATAAACCAAGAATACGACCCTTGATCATTTACAGACTCATGTTTGGTTGTTTTGTCTAGGAGTAAGTGGTCCTCTTATTGGGAAAAACAATGAACAAATAAATCTGACTATGCCCTTTTCACCTGAAATATAATAACTCTCGAACCTCCATTCAATCTGTGAAAATGTCTAAAAAGATTTCCTCAGGGTGAACCAGGTGCAAGGAAACATGGGTCATGAACAGTTAAAAGATCCAGAGTCTCCTCTTTACCCTTTTGTTATAGAATTCATTTTTAAGTTAGTTTGTCAGATAATTATTATTTCACAAACAATGAAAAACATTGATGACTTGTCCACACAAATAAGACAGAGGTTTCAACAGACAGGATGAACTGTAATGAAATTGGGAACTTCAATAACAGTGTATAAATTTATTGACTGGCCTGATTTTCTTTTGGCCTATTGATTGATCATTACACATTTTGGTACATCAGTTCATGGTGATAGTTACACATGTGCCAATGCAAATCATGGTCAATAATCAGTCCATCAATAAAGCATAATAATCAAAATGATCACAATGTCTTATAGAAAAGCATCTTTATGTGAGACTAAAGTTTTCTAATCATTCTTAGTACTCTATAAAAAAGGTATGTGTGTGTTGTCATCAGTCCTCTGTGTGGTTTTGGGTTTAAACATATGAAAGGTCACCTATGAGTGGTTGGAGTGAGTTGAGCCTGGGTCCATCGACTGCTAGATTCTATTCAGGATGTGCCAAAGCTATTATGAAGGCTTCTCATTCTCTGGTCAGGGCCTGAGGTCTCTACCATCTCATGTTTGGGACATCTTCTTTCATCTGCCTCCCTCTTCTGGTCTGGTTTCCACCGTGGACATCACTGTTTAAAATTTACAGAGGTATGTACAATCCTACCAAAGTAATTTTTACAGCATGTCATAAGTATGAGAACAACATAACAGAAAGAATAAGATCAGAAGAAATGGTGTTGTGTTAATTTGTGTGGGGTCAGACATCATTTCACTGCATGCACCTGCCATCAGTTGGTACCTGCTGTATGCATTCTCTCAGTGTACTTTTGGTTCAGTGAGAAGGGTACAATCAGACATAGATAAGAGTGAGGATGTGTTGTTCCTTGGGTCATTGAAGTCAAGCAAATAATGCAAGATCAAGACAAGGACAAGAGGCATTTTTACAAATGACATACATTACATCTTCATCATCTCCTTCAGTGTTGCATGGTGTGTTTAAATGTTTATCTGTACCTCCCAAATCAACTATTTGTCTTCTTCGTCCCATTATCAATCATGTTCCTGTTCCTGTTGTGGTTGTGGTGTTGGGTGGAGTGCTGTGTTGCGTTAACTTCTGTTGTGTGGGGTTTTCATAGTTTGTACCATTTCCCCCTCCATCTTCAGTAGTTAATATGAGTTTAACTCTTAAAGTGTTTTATTGTTATGCATGTCTGTCATACAGAATTTCTGATGTGTATTTGTTACCAAAGTAATCTATGCAAGATCATGACAACAAGCCATTAGTAAAAAGGTTATTACGTAAAGTACCTCTCCTAATTCCCTCCTTCTCTTCATCTTCCTGTTTATTCTACCACTACTATGATCAGTGCACATCATGTCCATTCTGTTGGCGATCACTAGTTGACAATAGACCGAGGTTTTATTCACCTTGTGGTCTCGAGAGATTAACCAGGCCGTCTATCACAATGGCGTCTTGTGAAACGTATCCTGTTTCTAGGCAATGCTTTTAGTGAGTGCTTTGACTAATTAAATCTGTCACATAAATACAATCAATTACTATCAACTACTATTATTTCAATGCGTAAAGAGGAAAGAAAAGATATAATCCATCTCTCAGCTCCTTAGATTGCAAATAGACAGAAATATGTACGTTTTCAAATGAGGTAGTAGTTAATGTGCTCAAACTGACTTGTCTGCAGAAAGCAATTAAAAGTGGTTTTTGAAGCAATGCATTAACGTGCGTTTGAATTTTCACCTCAAACATTTTCCTGTGATAGATTGATGTAGTATGCAAATAGTAAAGTCAATAGTTTTAGTGAAGAATATCAGAGTTTGCAGTTTTGAGAAAGTTTGAGATGTCGGTTTCGCCGGGGAAAAAAGCTCAGTGTAGCTAGAAGTGGCAGTCGTCAATTTTTACACTTCAGAGATTTATTTTATCACTAATACACTTAATTTTTACGCGCAACACTGGATACCTCCGCTGCACATGTCTGGGTATCACACTGATATGAGGATTGTCAAGCTTACCTCAGGTTTTGAATCAAACTGCAGTTATTGCACTCAGAAAGGACAGGTCTCACAAACTATCTGACCGTTCGTCAGAGCTGAAGAAGTAGGAGTGCGCGGGTTTTGACAAAAGGTACGCTTACTTGGGCCAAAATTAAATCACGTGACCCCTTCCTACCACTAGTTTAGTTAGTTTCAGACGCTGTATTTTCTATTAATAGATGACATCCGTCTATCTAATGTGTCAACTGGTGTTAGATTCTCAATAGTGCGTTCAAGTGTGTGACTTCTCTGGTTCGTGGTGCGAAATTGTTGACGCACTGTATAATGATGGTTTGTGAATATGTCACAGACCTACAGTAAACATTACTTACACTCACGTGCCTACTCACATCACCCCCTACCACTTTGACAGTCATGTTTCTGAATGTAAAACACCAAGAACCTGACATTAATCATTTTTATTTTATCGGCTGTCAGTAAACAAGTATTGGTGGAGGTGTTAGATGTCTCGCTTAATATCACAGTGTTCTGGGTTGATTTCAAGTTGTGAGAGGGTAGCATTGTTGGCTGACAAGTGTAACCCTTGAGGGGAACAGTTTCATTAAATGAATACCGGCGACGTGGGGTACACGGTGGACACATTAGCTCATGTGTGTGGTATGCTCCACGAACAGGGGCTGTACCTGCAGTCTGTCACTCGGCATGTAAATATGTGCCGTGTGCTCCACGAACAGGGGTCGAACGCTGTACCTGCAGTCTGTCAGTCGGCATGTAAATATGCGCATGTTATTGCACAGCCGACTCTGTGGCTAAGGGATTGCGAACGCTTTTCCCAATCCCGTATACCATGTTCGAAACACAGCTGCAGGCGATATAGAAGCAGACAACTTTGCGTTGTTTTTCATAAAATGATATAAGCGTCTGTAGTTCAGAAAGCAATGACAAACTACTGAATGTAAACTTGCTTAGTAAATCACAAATAGACACAAACGCTAGGGTTGACTGCGACGTTATGTAAAGAACATGCAATTAACAATTGGGATATTAAACTGGCAGCTGTGTTCATATACCACGATCTAGCATGCTGGTTATACCCCAATGTACAAGATAAATATAGTTGTATAGAATCGATGGCATAATGGATAGTGCTAATGTTTGCTGCTGCATTGAGAGGTTTTGCTTCCCAACAGGATCCTCATGTTTCCAGTCAAAATAATTTTTAAGTGGGCCCAGCTCTCAGACAAGGAGTTCGTTGTCTGCTGGAAACTATCTGACAAGGATATATTGCTGGTAGTAAACTTAGATAATAGATAAACGAAGCAACTACGGTCCTATTGCACCCAATCTATCTCAACAATCATTGCATCCAGGCATCTAATTACAGGTAGACTAAGCCGATCAATATTGGCACAATATGAGTCTTGACGCGTGTCAAACAGCGCAATTGACGCCCTAGTTCGGGAGTAATTTCATTTCCTTCAAGTAGAGATCGCACTTGTGATCTGAAAGTTGGCACTACAGAAGCTAATGATCTGAAATAACACAGCTATTACTTAATTTTCTAGCCGTTTTTGTCTGTGAAGAACGATGTCTGTAGGATGATATCATCAAACACAGATGAGAAAAACGTGGTCAGATTAACTGCCTTTATGATCTTCTCCGAATTTGAAATTACTGCTACCGTGTTGTACGTAGGTAATAATAATAATTAACGTATTGCGTGAGAGTGTGTCAATTGTTGACGTTTTCTGTAATACCAGAAGATAGTTGCTTGCCACCGGTAACTGAATGTTATCTGATGTTATATTTCGAATCGAGTGGTGGGAATTGCTATCAGCACGCAATTAACATTTGCAAATATCCTTCTACGCAAATATCACAGAATAAAACAGCGCATTATCCCCACATAAGTAGATGTGTATCAAATGCGTATAAATCAGAGGGAAAAAGAAGTCGCTTAATAGTCGACAGGGTCGACTTCATTGCACCGGGTTTTATCCCATATGGCTCGGTCTCTTTCCGCAGCGCGGAAAGCGTTGCACAAAGCACGAACTCTGTAGCTCTAGCGACAACCCACAGGAGTCTCCGAAAAATTTGGCTCATGAACCGAAGGACACGAGCCCGGAATCGAACCCACAACCTTCGGAGCCCGAGTTAAACGGCTTGACCCTTTGCCGCTAAGACTCCCGTATAAATCAGAGACTTTAGTAGCAATCAATTTAAAACAACACAACTTTTGTTGTTATTCAAAATCTCCTTGTGACTTTCGGACAGAAAATAGAAATTTGAATACTATGTAATAATTAATGTGGAATGTATTGGTTTGAAACAGCTATTTATAGTTTTTATTTTATTTTATTTTATTTTATTTTCTACTCAAATAAAGTTATAACTGATGCTTTGAAAGATGATATGATAACTACGTAATACGGCTATTATTATTCCATGCAACTGCATCCTTCTGTCTTATGAGAGTTGGTTATATATGTGCTTTATTCATATGTTCTCCTGTAGTAAGTTAAAGAGGAATATATGAGAGTGGGAACTTGTAGGTTTTACGTTATTGTAAATATTGCTTGGATTTATAAGAGCATGGTTCAGCCCATGTATTCGCAGAGACTAGAATGCGTGACTGCTATAACAATAGAAACAGTTACACGCTTCTTATGGTGTGAAGGGAAAAGCCTAGATAATGATAATAACGTGCATATAAACAAAAAAGAAAAAGAAAACATAGTAATAACATACACGAGATCTGGACATGATAGTAATTTCATACACCACGACGCGAATGTGTATGAGCCAGCAATAGCACGAAAACAACAACCTTGTCTCATGTCACTTACATCTGTGTAACAGGAGTTGAGTATGCCATGAACGATGTATAAGTACGAGGGTAAGTTAATAAGTAAGTCACAAATGGCTGTAGAAAAATAACTAACTATTATAACACCTTGAAACCAGTTTATTTGTATACATACATTGTTCCTTTATTTCTCAACATAATTATATATGTTATACATAATTTCTACCAACATTGATGCACTTATCCCATCGTTTTATCAGTCCCCCCAAACCGTCTGCATAGAACTGTGTGCTTTGTTTTCATTTACCTGCCTTCCCACAGAACTGTCTGACTTACTTATTGACTCGCCTTCGTAACTTTTTCTACCCAGCTATGCACCGCTTCACGGGAAATCGCTAGGGGGCTAAGTCCACTGAAAACCCACCTTGACGGGAGTCATTTCGCAAGTGACGCCGAAGTTGAATGTGAAGTGAAAGCGTGGTTTCGATAACAGAGCACGCAGTTCTACTCAGCCGGTTTGGGAGGACTGATAAAACGATGGGATAAGTGCATCAATGTTGGTGGAAATTATGTTGAGAAATAAAGGGACAATGTGTGTATAAAAATAAACTTGTTTTAAGTTGTTATCATATTTAGTTATTTTTCTACAGCCATTTGTGACTTACTTATTAACTTACCCTCGTATAAATTGCAAGCAAGCGTGCACAGACGATACACAGTCATGGAACCGTTGGTGACGCTTCCGGCAAGTTCTGAGACAGAAAATTATGAAGCATCTACACATTACGTTGTCATGTTTTTCAATGACATAGATATGCTTTTGAGGTTGTAAATTATACATATCTCTGTGGCTGTGTTAGTTGTGTGGGAATGGTTGCTAACGTCATCAATTTAATAATATTCTACAGACAAGGTGTGAACACTACCATAAACATCAGCTTCTACTCGTTGGCCGTTTCAGATTTGTGCAGCTTGGTTTTACAGCAAGTATTCAGTATATTTGTCAATGGTTTGTTAATTATGGGATACCGATGGAGTTTGTTGAAGTCCATTACTTCATTTCTGGAATTCCACGTTAACTGTTTACCACGATAACGTGGTAGATAACTGTCTATGTCATCGCTGAGCGATATTTGTGTGTAGTGTTTCCATTAAAGGTAAACATATGATACCTCCAAGGGGCACAACCATAGTTATATTTGTTATTTTTGTTGCCACGTTGTTATCTCCCATTCCAATCTACGGTAATTCTTATTTAGACTGGAAGTTCTACCACCACGCAAACAGGTAACTTTTAAGCGTCAGCTACCGAAATCAGTTTGGCGCATCCGAAGCCGAGGTTTATTTCTTCCATGCGATTGTAGGTTTACTTTCTTACTTGGTTGTTGTTATATTTACTATCATTTTAAAATACAAACTAAAACGCAAAGGCGCAGTTTATATGACAGAAAATCTCAATAAAGTCAACATTCGATTCCTTTCTAAACGAGACGGATCCACTATGACCACCGTTGTTCTTATAGCAACTATACTAATTGTATGCTTCATCCCTGCCGGTATTCTATGTATAACAACGTTTGGGGGCAAATACCGTATTATGTTTTTACGATTGTTCTTTTAGCAACTATTTTAATTGTATGCTTCATCCCTGCCGATATTCTATGTATAACAACATTTGGAAGCAAATACCCTATTATGTTTTACTGTTTATGGAGTGTTGCCATGTTGGCTGAGACTATCAGCTCTAGTGTTCCAATTGTGCGGTACCTGAGAATGAGCTCCAGATTCAGAACTCAGTTTAGGATGTTGTTACTTCGCTTATCTAATCTGAACCATATAATACAACACAAACAATGATGGTTTAAAATATCGTGTTTGGAAAGCAGTAAATAGAAACATCTACAGTCTACTGCTAAAATCTGTTTTCCGATCAATCTAATGGTAATCACAAGTGTAACATGTTCGTGTAGTTGCGGAAGTTGATACAGAGTGTAACCTGCTCGTATAAGAAAGAACGTTATTGCAGTTCTAACCTGCTCACCTAAGAGTGACATGTGATCGCACATCTAACAAGCTCGTAGAAAAGTGAAAGTTTATCAAACTCTAGTCTACTCGTTCAAGAGCGAAAATTAGTTGCATCTCTAACTTGACCAAATAAGAGTGAAAGTAGATCACGAGTCTGACAATCTCGTATAAAAGTGAAGCTTATCTCAAGTCTAACCCTATCGTGAGTGAGTGACACCTTGCAGTCTTGATAGACGAAAGTATGTGGATTGGAATTTGGCCAAACTCCCATTGCACAATGCCTGGGCATGGATTCAGAGAACATGTGTTGCCCATGCAGCCTGATCCCTCTCTCGGCCTTGCCTTGTTATCTCCAGAGGAAAGGATAACCAGTACGTCTGGAAAAAGGTAGGCTGCAGACGCTGGCGGCTCAGCGTCAAACCTCCAAGCGCCAGAACCTGATCGTAAGAGAGTGGATAAAGCAGAAGTCACATGCGCACTTTACAGACCTCTCCAACACGTGGAAATCTCGCGCAGAGTAGGCCTAATACTTCACCGTCCTGTGTAAACAATATAAAACGTCTGTAAACCGGAAACAGCCAGACTCCCCGGCGGTGGTGTTAAGCACGCTGTTTGTAATCCCGTATACACCCACTTTCGAAACACATATGCGTGAGTTTTGGCAACAGATCGCGTCTCGCTGGTTTCTTACGGAAAGGAATATGAGCCGGTCGTTCAGAAAGCAATGATAAACTACTGAACGTAAAACTTGCCAAACATCAACAGCAGCTGAAAAATGCTGGTGTGTTGACTGCAATGTCCCGTAAATAGGATACGCATTACAAAATCGGAACCTAGGTGACATTAGGTGGAAAATTCAGTTTTTGTAGCAATAGAAAGCTTATCGGCAAAAGTGTATGTATGTATACATACATATATGTGACGAAACGCCTACAGATCGGCAGATCTCTGCATAATATCCCTTTGAAGGGAGTGCGATGCGTTGGTCTCCCTTGAAATTAATATCAATTAATAGGGGATTTCCCTAGAAAAGTAGTGCGGGGCGGAGCTATTCTAGTTATTTATAGAAAAATCTAGAATGTTCCCTCAAGTGCGTACGTGGTAAAGATCTCTAAGTTCACGAGTGCTTCATGCAGCACGGGTTGGTGGAACTCATCGTGACTCTGGTTTTCTTCATGAATCATGAAAGTCACGCAGCCCGTGTAGGCGAGTGGAAGGCGCACTGACTTAGTCGTGAGCAGTCGCCAACCAGACCTCAGCGTAGACAGATCCCAGCCAACAGGCTGATGTAATTTTGATGTCAATATTCGCGGCCAGAGCGGACATCTGCAGTCAAGTTTGTGATTGTTCAATCACAGGTTAGTTGAATACTTATTCTATTATTTAACTGTTGTCTTGATGCCGTGCCGACTTCCCCGAACGAATTAATTGCCGTCGAAAATGAGTCGTCGCGTAGCGTTACAAGTTACAGCTGGCTATCTGCCTATTTAAGTAGGCTTTATCGATCAGCGATGTAATGTGTTACCTGACGGAACAAGCCGTATTCCACAGCGAGTGGTGTGTAAATAAAATAGGCCGAACGATGTGCTTTACAGTGTGTAGCAGTTACTGGTTTGGTTTATTAATTACGCATGCAAGGCGAACGTTTGTCAGTCATTACATCAACATGCTAGACGCTGTAAATAATGATAAGGTAGAGCTTATTATTAGAGATGTGTAATGTGCTTCGTGACATTAGAATTGTAACTTAATTGTTCTATCAGTGATGGTGATTTTTCGAGGAATCAAGGTGAGATCAGCCGTGGTCTATTTGCTGTGTGCAGATAGCAGTGTTATTCCGCGTAAGCAGAATGGTGTTACATCGGTAGGATAACAGTTGATAGGAAGTATTCATGATACTATTGTTACTGCTTGTTGTCATGTCCGTCCGCTAGAATGACCGTGCATGTTCCATCGTACGTTTGTCTAGGCAGCCGACTGGGAGGTAGGCCGGTACGACCAACCCGTTAGATTACAGGTCCGACCCAAAGCGATCGAGCATATCCGATGGGTGGACATACCCGATCGAGGGTGATGCGGCACTCCGTTATTCGAGGCCGTGGTGTCTAGATAGATCGAGGTTTGAACCTAACCGTTTCTGTCTCTAATATTCTACTCTTCTGGAACCCTGACTCGGTTCATGGAGTACTTGGAGTACTGCCGTGAAGTAGTAGTATATGAGGGGAATAATCCCCCCCCCCAAAAAAGGTGGAGCCAGAGTTTGGTAGTGGAGTCTGGAGGCTTGCTACATTGGATGACGTGACTTAAGTCGTCACGGGACAAGGTACACGGGACCCACAGTAGCTGTGGGAAAGTGTACTGGTGGATGGCCACCACAGCTGTGCTCGACCGGCACAGGTATGACTGACCTGGAAGATAGTCAGTGAATAAAAGGGCAACTCAGGATCTGGGGCAGGGATCCCAGAACTGACACTATGGCTGTGATATGAGTTTGTTATTTAAGTGTAACAATTCATGAGTTCTCCTTGGTTAATGCTATAAGTAATGAATTATCAGGAGTATAATTCATTATGGTCATATAGTTATTAATGTGTGTAATTGATCAGTCCATGGGTTAAGGGATTGATGAATTGATGAGTCTGTCAGGAAGGAGATGTCCGGCTGGACACCTTCTCGATACAGTAATCACTACACTGAAAGGGAAGTAGGTGTATATGTTGATTGATGATGGAAGATGAAACAGGATTGGACTGGCACCAGGCGAAGGATGCTTGACAGAGTCATACAGTCGACTCTGGTGCTAGGGGTTATATGTAGCCCAGAAGTGTTACTTGACTGAACAGGTGTGCTATTGCTGTCTCTAATATCATTATGCCTATACATTATGATTCCTAGTAGATCTATGATGTGATGATTTCATACTCATGTTGGTAGACATGAGGAATGTCTGAGAGGCAGGTGACATGGTGGAGATGCTGTTAGTCTTTGTTGTAGTTGAGTACTCACACCAACCTCTCCGTGTTTCAGGATCTGTTATTACTATACTGAAGAAGATTCAAGAGCTTCACCATGAGCTCTATGGGCCCACTCATTCCAGTGCCTATCCAGAAGTTGATTGAGGCCATACTGGGAGTGGTCGTCTGATTCTGCGAGATCAATGTTGGAAGGAGCTGAGTGCTGAATAGGTCGGTAGGTCTAGGTTAGGACCTCCGTCAAGAGTCCGACGAGTGTCATCCGATCCTGAGAGGATCCAACACTGAAACGTCTGGTGATTCTAGCCAGTGAAGCACTGGTGACATTCAACCTCAGTATAAACCTTGGTGATTGCAAGGTCAGGAACTTTCAAGTTGAGCCCAGTGATCATTGTTAACGGTCACCATGACCTGTGTGATATGCTTCTGGCCCGGCTGGGTTGTCATGGGACCCCATGTATTATTTGATGCTTAAATAGTGTTTCTACATTGGTTACCTTTATGAAGCCAACATGTGGTCCAGTGACCTAAGACATTGATTACAACCTTGGTGGGAACACCAGAGGGACATGTGTGTTAAGGTAGTGAGCTACCTCAGTAGAACGTGGTGAACTGTTGACATGTTTGTTAAGGTAGGGAGCTACCTCAGTCCAACGTGGTGAACTGTTGACAGTGTATGCTAGGTTGTGATTGATACCCCTTGATCAGGGTAGTTACATGAAACTGTGAAGATCTATTTGTCCAAGGACATGGAAATAAGGTGAAGTGTTTAGTCACCTGATAGACTTTGCCAGTGACATTGTGTGTTCATATGGAGCAACCGCTCATTGTGTAGGTGACATATCAGTGTGTGGGTCACTTATGAGATAGAAGAGTGACCAGGCTCTTGTGTATTTTGATACGGTGCTACATGTACTTTTTCTGCAAGTGGGAGACCGCTAATATGCTAGGGTCGGCCCAGACTTCATCAGGAGTGTGACGAGTGAAATAGTACGACAGCAAGGAAGGATCCTTGTTCATCGGTGCAGTGTCAGTCAGGCAGTGGTACTGCGCTTGATCAGCCCTTGATTGGTTCTCTGTGTGAAGAGGGAACTTTGGAGAGGCAGCAGACCTTGGAGTTCCGGTCCACTGGAGGAGCCTGGGTGAGTCGCTACCACGACTGGACAACCGCACGAGCTATCGTCCGCCTCCATGATGAATACTCATCTGCATATGTGCTCTTGTACATAGTTCTTCTAGTCTGGCTTTCAGCCATCCTTCTCTGTGTTGTGGTTGACGTAGTTCAGAATTAAATTTTTGTTCTCTTAGCTATGACTTTGTGCAGTGATATGACTGGTGTCTGGTCCGAGCCCCCTTGGGGTTTGGAACCCTAGGTAAGGGAGGGGAGGTTCAGCTGTCCCGGCTTGTGTGGGGCCTGGTAGATGTAGAGTGCTATTGAGGTGGTTGGAGCAAAGGCTTGGGATAATATCTATAGTGGCAAACCAGTCCAAGCCCCGGCGGTCTTGTCACAAGATAGAGTGGGGGCCCGTCCGGGATCTTCTCTTTGTTCTGACATCTCGTAGGAATAGGTTATAGTGTCATCTGTCCTATACCTATTGTCTAGTTGACGAGTAGGGCTACTGATACCTTTCTCTTCGACGTGGACAGACATTTAGTTAAGTTAGTATAGATACATTGTTACAGTGTTGGTTGGAGTACAGTTAGCATTGTGATTGGGTATTGCATATCTATACTGATACTAAGTTACACTAAGCATGGCTTCTAGTACTTTAGATTTAGCTAAGGTGCGGGCATCTGCAACTGAGATGGGATTGGAAGGTGAGGAGTTCAAAGCCTATGTACTGGAAGTAGAGAGAAACTTCAGAGCAGAAGAGAGTGAGCGAAGAAAGTCAGAAAGTGAGCTTGAAGCTCGAAAGGTAGCACTTGAAGAGCAAAAGTTGGTGGCAGACCAACAGGCACAAAAACTAGCAGCTGACCTAGAGTCTAAGAAATTAGAAGCTAGGAAATCGGAAATGGAACATGAGTTCCGTATGAAGCAACTTGAGGTAGAGGCTAAATCTGTTGGTGATTCTGAGGGAGCAGTAGGTGGAGTAGCTTTACCTAGCTCATCAGCAGCCAGCAGACCAGCTTACCATGCTATGAAATGGCCGTTTCCACCATTTGAACCGGACCAAGAGAAGATAGATCAATTCTTAGAGAAGTTCGAGGCAATGTGTAAAGCTATGGGTTTAGAGCCTGAGCGTTGGAATCTTAAGCTTTCACAAGGACTCCGTGGCACCGCGTACGAAGTGTATGCGCGTCTTCCCCCAGGGATGGACAATGATTATCCAACCCTGAAATCGGCTCTTTTGAAAAGATTCGAAATGACAGCCCATGCGTACAGGCGGAGGTTCAGAACTTCCAAGAGAGAACCAGGTGAGATGTTCTCGGCCTATAGTGTGAGGCTGAACTCATACCTGTTGAAATGGATGGCGTTGGCCAATTTCAAAGAGGATTATGAGAGTCTGAGAGAGTTGATGGTGGTGGATCAAATGAAAATGCAGATGTCCAAGCCTTTAAGGAATTTCTTAGGGGAAAATGGGGCGGAAAGGCTAGACATAGTAAATAAGTTAGCTGAAAGGTATGTGGAAGTCTATGGTGAGACTGGAGATTCCAGTCAGACTGATTCACAGAAAAGGCAGAAGGGGCTGGTTCAGAAGCCCAAGACCAAAGGTCCCAACGAATCATCCAATGTAGCAGATCCTGTGGTAAAAGACTCTGGTAAGAAACCTGACAAGCAAAGCCCTCCCGCCTCCCCAAAACGGAAGTGGAGTAAGAGGTGGTGTAAGTACTGTAAGTCTCCTTCCCATAATACTGTAGATTGTCTGAGGAAGCCAAAGGACTTGCACTTTGCGTGTCTCGCCTCTATTAGGGGTAAACCTAGCGAGACCACACCGAAGGGTCGGGAGAAACCAAAGTCTGAGAAATCACCTGTGGTCGAAACGATAGAGGTGAATGGGAAGTAGGTGGAATGTCTATACGATACAGGATTGCAGTATGACGCTGTAATCTCATCCCACCTTGTGAGCCCAGGGCAGCTCACCGGCGAGACAAGAGAATTTCAGCTGGCCATGAGGAGCTCCGTAGCTATGGACTTGCCGATTGCTCGGATTGACATTCGGTGCAGGTACGTTACGGGTAGCATCCGGGCGGCTGTGCTGCCTGATCCTATTTACCCTTTGATCCTCGGTCGTCCGCATGTATTCCTGGGGGACCCCAGGGAACATTGTCTAGTGAGCGCTAGGCAGGCCAGGGCTAAGGATGGAGAAAGGCAGTGTGGTAAGTTAATAGACCATTCTCTTGCGAGGTTAGTGAGCAGTGCTCAAAGTAGGGACCCGACTTTGCGTCCTTACTTACTGGAGGTGTCCCAAAAATCTGACCCGCCAACTCCGGGTCAGTTCTATGTAGAAAACCGGTTGCTTTATCGTAGAGCCGGGCAAGGGGATAGCCAGTACGGTCAGATGGTAGTCCCTACTGACTACAGATCCCGCTTGATACATAGAGTGCATACCTTATCCTTAACCGGACATAAGGATGTGGGGACAACAGTCCAGTGTCTTTCCAGCCACTACCACTGGCCTGGAATGACAGGCGACTTGCGGAGATATATCCGGTCGTTCCAAACGTGTTGTCTGGCAGCACCAAAGCACAGGACCAGAAACGGTTTATCTCTGCAGATTGGAGATAGGGTTCTCGCGCTTCTCCCAATCGAGGGGGCGGAATTCGAACTCGGATGGCAGGGCCCTTTTCCTGTGGAGCGGATAATGTCCCGATCCACGTATGAGGTGAAGGTCCGCGGGGAATTGCGTAAGTTCCATTGTACTCTCCTTCAGAATCTGGAGAAGTCCGAGGTAGTTTCTCCACAAGGTAGTGCGACTACCATCGCGCTAGATTCGGTTCTGGGTCCAGACGAGGGCGAGGAAGACTCAGTCCTACGCAGTACATCCTGTGGGGAGGGTCTGCGGTCTCCTGAGCGTTCAACCGTAGATAGGGCAAACAGGCTCCGTCGGGAAGAGGCCCATGGTGTTAAGCACACTGGGAATCGAGGTCGGACAGGCGAAGTCACATCTGGCACGACGGGAGCGTCGGGTGACTCGATACGCCGACAGGCTCACTGTCCTTACTCGCGGGAGAGAAGGCAGGAGCAAGGGTACTCCGGACGCACCTGGAGTAAGCGACCATTCATTTCGGTCGATATCCGCGAACAGTCCACGAGGGTGATGCCGAGTCGGGATAGGAAGAATCCTATTGTCGGAAGGGGCGAACGACCCTTCAATAAAGTAACCGATGGCCTACACCAGGTGGAGGCGGAACAGTCCAGTGTAGAGGACAGATCCTGTAAGCCAATCACCAGGTCGTTACGTTTCGGGCCTAATCGCTGGAGATAACGTATGTTTGAGGCGGTGGTTGGTGAGCCAGCATCCATACCATTCTGGTAGATCTCCCCAGGGAAAGTGAACGTTATGGAACGTCCTTTCCTGGGAAATCCAATCTCGATCGAGTAGAGGTTCAGAGTTCGGACCGATCTTTGTCTAGTGAGTTCGACCGGGTCGACCATCTTAAGTGGGGGCCTATGTGACGAAACGCCTACAGATCGGCAGATCTCTGCATAATATCCCTTTGAAGGGAGTGCGATGCGTTGGTCTCCCTTGAAATTAATATCAATTAATAGGGGATTTCCCTAGAAAAGTAGTGCGGGGCGGAGCTATTCTAGTTATTTATAGAAAAATCTAGAATGTTCCCTCAAGTGCGTACGTGGTAAAGATCTCTAAGTTCACGAGTGCTTCATGCAGCACGGGTTGGTGGAACTCATCGTGACTCTGGTTTTCTTCATGAATCATGAAAGTCACGCGGCCCGTGTAGGCGAGTGGAAGGCGCACTGACTTAGTCGTGAGCAGTCGCCAACCAGACCTCAGCGTAGACAGATCCCAGCCAACAGGCTGATGTAATTTTGATGTCAATATTCGCGGCCAGAGCGGACATCTGCAGTCAAGTTTGTGATTGTTCAATCACAGGTTAGTTGAATACTTATTCTATTATTTAAATGTTGTCTTGATGCCGTGCCGACTTCCCTGAACGAATTAATTGCCGTCGAAAATGAGTCGTCGCGTAGCGTTACAAGTTACTGCTGGCTATCTGCCTATTTAAGTAGGCTTTATCGATCAGCGATGTAATGTGTTACCTGACGGAACAAGCCGTATTCCACAGCGAGTGGTGTGTAAATAAAATAGGCCGAACGATGTGCTTTACAGTGTGTAGCAGTTACTGGTTTGGTTTATTAATTACGCATGCAAGGCGACAGTTTGTCAGTCATTACATCAACATGCTAGACGCTGTAAATAATGATAAGGTAGAGCTTATTATTAGAGATGTGTAATGTGCTTCGTGACATTAGAATTGTAGCTTAATTGTTCTATCAGTGATGGTGATTTTTCGAGGAATCAAGGTGAGATCAGCCGTGGTCTATTTACTGTGTGCAGATAGCAGTGTTATTCCGCGTAAGCAGAATGGTGTTACATCGGTAGAATAACAGTTGATAGGAAGTATTCATGATACTATTGTTACTGCTTGTTGTCATGTCCGTCCGCTAGAATGACCGTGCGTGTTCCATCGTACGTTTGTCTAGGCAGCCGACTGGGAGGTAGGCCGGTACGACCTACCCGTTAGATTACAGGTCCGACCCAAAGCGATCGAGCATATCCGATGGGTGGACATACCCGAATGAGGGTGATGCGGCACTCCGTAATTCGAGGCCGTGGTGTCTAGATAGATCAAGGTTTGAACCTAACCGTTTCTGTCTCTAATATTCTACTCTTCTGGGATCCCTGCCCCAGATCCCGAGTTGCCCTTTTATTCACTGACTATCTTCCAGGTCAGTCATACCTGTGCCGGTCGTGCACAGCTGTGGTGGCCATCCACCAGTACACTTTCCCACAGCTACTGTGGGTCCCGTGTACCTTGTCCCGTGACGACTTAAGTCACGTCATCCAATGTAGCAAACCTCCAGACTCCACTACCAAACTCTGGCTCCACCTTTTTTTTTTGGGGGGGGGGGATTATTCCCCTCGTCTACTACTACTTCACGGCAGTACTCCAAGTACTCCATGAACCGAGTCAGGGTTCCAGAAGGTAGAAGCTGCTAGTTTTTGTGCCTGTTGGTCTGCCACCAACTTTTGCTCTTCAAGTGCTACCTTTCGAGCTTCAAGCTCAATTTCTGACTTTCTTCGCTCACTCTCTTCTGCTCTGAAGTTTTTCTCTACTTCCAGTACATAGGCTGTGAACTCCTCACCTTCCAATCCCATCTCAGTTGCAGATGCCCGCACCTTAGCTATATCTAAAGTACGAGAAGCCATGCTTAGTGTAACTTAGTATCAGTATAGATATGCAATACCCAATCACAATGCTAACTGTACTCCAACCAACACTGTAACAATGTATCTATACTAACTTAACTAAATGTCTGTCCACGTCGAAGAGAAAGGTATCATTAGCCCTACTCGTCAAGTAGACAATAGGTATAGGAAAGATGACACTATAACCTATTCCTACGAGATGTCAGAACAAAGAGAAGATCCCGGACGAGCCCCCAATCTATCTTGTGACATGACCGCCGGGGCTTGGACTGGTTTGCCACGATAGATACTATCCCCTGCCTTTGCTCCAACCACCTCAATAGCCCTCTACATCTACCAGGCCCCACACAAGCCGGGACAGCTGAACCTCCCCTCCCTCACCTAGGGTTCCAATCCCCAAGGGGGCTCGGACCAGACACCAGTCATATCACTGCACAAAGTCATAGCTAAGAGAACAAAAATTTAATTCTGAACTACGTCAACCACAACACAGAGAAGGATGGCTGAAAGCCAGACTAGAAGAACTATGTACAAGATCAGCTATGCAGATGAGTATTCTTCATCATGGAGGCGGACGATAGCTCGTGCGGTTGTCCAGTCGTGGTAGCGACTCACCCAGGCTCCTCCAGTGGACTGGAACTCCAAGGTCTGCTGCCTCTCCAAAGTTCCCTCTTCACACAGAGAACCAATCACTGGCTGATCAAGCGCTGTACCACTGCCTGACTGACACTGCACCGATGAACAAGGATCCTTCCTTGCTGTCGTACTAGTTCACTCGTCACACTCCTGATGAAGTCTGGGCCGACCCTAGCATATTAGCGGTCTCCCACTTGCAGAAAAAGTACATGTAGCACCGTATCAAAATACACAAGAGCCTGGTCACTCTTCTATCTCATAAGTGACCCACACACTGATATGTCACCTACACAATGAGCGGTTGCTCCATATGAACACACAATGTTACTGGCAAAGTCTATCAGGTGACTAAACACTTCACCTTATTTCCATGTCCTTGGACAAATAGATCTTCACACAGTATCATGTAACTACCCTGATCAATGGGTAGTAATCACAACCTAGCATACACTGTCAACAGTTCACCCCGTTGGACTGAGGTAGCTCACTACCTTAACAAACATGTCCCTCTGGTGTTCCCACCAATGATGTAATCATTGTCTTAGGTCACTGGACCACATGTTGGCTTCATAAAGGTAACCAATGTAGAAACACTATTTAAGCATCAAATTAAACATGGTGTCCCATAACCCAGCCGGGCCAGAAGCATATCACACAGGCCATGATGACCGGTAACACTGATCACCCTGCTCAACTGGAAAGTTCACGACCTTGCAATCACCAAGGTTTACACTGAGTATGAATTTCACCAGTGCTTCACTGGCTAGAATCATCAGACGTTTCAGTGTTGGCTCCTCTCAGGATCGGATGACACTCGTCGGACTCTTGACGGAGGTCCTAACCTAGAACTACCGACTTATTCAGCACTCAGCTCCTTCCAACATTGAACTCGCAGAATCAGACGACCACTCCCAGTATGGCCTCAATCAACTCCTGGATAGGCACTGGAATGAGTGGGCCCATAGAGCTCATGGTGAAGCTCTTGAATCTTCTTCAGTATAGTAATAACAGATCCTGAAACACGGAGAGGTTGGTGTGAGTACTCAACTACAACAAAGACTAACAGCATCTCCACCATGTCACCTGCCTCTCAGACATTCCTCATGTCTACCAACATGAGTATGAAATCATCACATCATAGATCTACTAGGAATCATAATGTATAGGCATAATGATATTAGAGACAGCAATAGCACACCTGTTCAGTCAAGTAACACTTCTGGGCTACATATAACCCCTAGCACCAGAGTCGACTGTATGACTCTGTCAAGCATCCTTCGTCTGGTGCCAGTCCAATCCTGTTTCATCTTCCATCATCAATCAACCTATACACCTACTTCCCTTTCAGTGTAGTGATTACTTTATCGAGAAGGTGTCCATCCGGACATCTCCTTCCTGACAGACTCATCAATTCATCAATCCCTTAACCCATGGACTGATCAATTACACACATTAATAACTATATGACCATAATGAATTATACTCCTGATAATTCATTATTATAGCATTAACCAAGGAGAACTCATGAATTGTTACACTTAAATAACAAACTCATATCACAATCATAGTGTCAGTTCTGGGATCCCTGCCCCAGATCCTGAGTTGCCCTTTTATTCACTGACTATCTTCCAGGTCAGTCATACCTGTGCCGGTCGAGCACAGCTGTGGTGGCCATCCACCAGTACACTTTCCCACAGTTACTGTGGGTCCCGTGTACCTTGTCCCGTGACGACTTAAGTCACGTCATCCAATGTAGCAAACCTCCAGACTCCACTACCAAACTCTGGCTCCACCTTTTTTGGGGGGATTATTCCCCTCATCTACTACTACTTCACGGCAGTACTCCAAGTACTCCATGAACCGAGTCAGGGTTCCAGAAGAGTAGAATATTAGAGACAGAAACGGTTAGGTTCAAACCTCGATCTATCTAGACACCACGGCCTCGAATTACGGAGTGCCGCATCACCCTCAATCGGGTATGTCCACCCATCGGATATGCTCGATCGCTTTGTGTCGGACCTGTAATCTAACGGGTTGGTCGTACCGGCCTACCTCCCAGTCGGCTGCCTAGACAAACGTACGATGGAACACGCACGGTCATTCTAGCGGACGGACATGACAACAAGCAGTAACAATAGTATCATGAATACTTCCTATCAACTGTTATCCTACCGATGTAACACCATTCTGCTTACGCGGAATAACACTGCTATCTGCACACAGTAAATAGACCACGGCTGATCTCACCTTGATTCCTCGAAAAATCACCATCACTGATAGAACAATTAAGCTACAATTCTAATGTCACGAAGCACATTACACATCTCTAATAATAAGCTCTACCTTATCATTATTTACAGCGTCTAGCATGTTGATGTAATGACTGACAAACTGTCGCCTTGCATGCGTAATTAATAAACCAAACCAGTAACTGCTACACACTGTAAAGCACATCGTTCGGCCTATTTTATTTACACACCACTCGCTGTGGAATACGGCTTGTTCCGTCAGGTAACACATTACATCGCTGATCGATAAAGCCTACTTAAATAGGCAGATAGCCAGCAGTAACTTGTAACGCTACGCGACGACTCATTTTCGACGGCAATTAATTCGTTCAGGGAAGTCGGCACGGCATCAAGACAACAGTTAAATAATAGATTAAGTATTCAACTAACCTGTGATTGAACAATCACAAACTTGACTGCAGATGTCCGCTCTGGCCGCGAATATTGACATCAAAATTACATCAGCCTGTTGGCTGGGATCTGTCTACGCTGAGGTCTGGTTGGCGACTGCTCACGACTAAGTCAGTGCGCCTTCCACTCGCCTACACGGGCCGCGTGACTTTCATGATTCATGAAGAAAACCAGAGTCACGATGAGTTCCACCAACCCGTGCTGCATGAAGCACTCGTGAACTTAGAGATCTTTACCACGTACGCACTTGAGGGAACATTCTAGATTTTTCTATAAATAACTAGAATAGCTCCGCCCCGCACTACTTTTCTAGGGAAATCCCATATTAATTGATATTAATTTCAAGGGAGACCAACGCATCGCACTCCCTTCAAAGGGATATTATGCAGAGATCTGACGATCTGTAGGCGTTTCGTCACATAGGCCCCCACTTTTGATGGTCGACCCGGTCGAACTCACTAGACAAAGATCGGTCCGAACTCTGAACCTCTACTCGATCGAGATTGGATTTCCCAGGAAAGGACGTTCCATAACGTTCACTTTCCCTGGGGAGATCTACCAGAATGGTATGGATGCTGGCTCACCAACCACCGCCTCAAACATACGTTATCTCCAGCGATTAGGCCCGAAACGTAACGGCCTGGTGATTGGCGTACAGGATCTGTCCTCTACACTGGACTGTTCCGCCTCCACCTGGTGTAAGCCATCGGTTACTTTATTGAAGGGTCGTTCGCCCCTTCCGACAATAGGATTCTTCCTATCCCGACTCGGCATCACCCTCGTGGACTGTTCGCGGATATCGACCGAAATGAATGGTCGCTTACTCCAGGTGCGTCCGGAGTACCCTTGCTCCTGCCTTCTCTCCCGCGAGTAAGGACAGTGAGCCTGTCGGCGTATCGAGCCACCCGACGCTCCCGTCGTGCCAGATGTGACTTCGCCTGTCCGACCTCGATTCCCAGTGTGCTTAACACCATGGGCCTCTTCCCGACGGAGCCTGTTCGCCCTATCTACGGTTGAACGCTCAGGAGACCGCAGACCCTCCCCACAGGATGTACTGCGTAGGACTGAGTCTTCCTTGCCCTCGTCTGGACCCAGAACCGAATCTAGCGCGATGGTAGTCGCACTACCTTGTGGAGAAACTACCTCGGACCTCTCCAAATTCTGAAGGAGAGTACAATGGAACTTACGCAATTCCCCGCGGACCTTCACCTCATACGTGGATCGGGACATTATCCGCTCCACAGGAAAAGGGCCCTGCCATCCGAGTTCGAATTCCGCCCCCTCGATTGGGAGAAGCGCGAGAACCCTATCTCCAATCTGCAGAGATAAACCGTTTCTGGTCCTGTGCTTTGGTGCTGCCAGACAACACGTTGGGCACGACCGGATATATCTCCGCACGTCGCCTGTCATTCCAGGCCAGTGGTAGTGGCTGGAAAGACACTGGACTGTTGTCCCCACATCCTTATGTCCGGTTAAGGATAAGGTATGCACTCTATGTATCAAGCGGGATCTGTAGTCAGTAGGGACTACCATCTGACCGTACTGGCTACCCCCTTGCCCGGCTCTACGATAAAGCAACCGGTTTTCTACATAGAACTGACCCGGAGTTGGCGGGTCAGATTTTTGGGACACCTCCAGTAAGTAAGGACGCAAAGTCGGGTCCCTACTTTGAGCACTGCTCACTAACCTCGCAAGAGAATGGTCTATTAACTTACCACACTGCCTTTCTCCATCCTTAGCCCTGGCCTGCCTAGCGCTCACTAGACAATGTTCCCTGGAGTCCCCCAGGAATACATGCGGACGACCGAGGATTCAAAGGGTAAATAGGATCAGGCAGCACAGCCGCCCGGATGCTACCCGTAACGTACCTGCACCGAATGTCAATCCGAGCAATCGGCAAGTCCATAGCTACGGAGCTCCTCATGGCCAGCTGAAATTCTCTTGTCTCGCCGGTGAGCTGCCCTGGGCTCACAAGATGGGATGAGATTACAGCGTCATACTGCAATCCTGTATCGTATAGACATTCCACCTGCTTCCCATTCACCTCTATCGTTTCGACCACAGGTGATTTCTCAGACTTTGGTTTCTCCCGACCCTTCGGTGTGGTCTCGCTAGGTCTACCCCTAATAGAGGCGAGACACGCAAAGTGCAAGTCCTTTGGCTTCCTCAGACAATCTACAGTATTATGGGAAGGAGACTTACAGTACTTACACCACCTCTTACTCCACTTCCGTTTTGGGGAGGCGGGAGGGCTTTGCTTGTCAGGTTTCTTACCAGAGTCTTTTACCACAGGATCTGCTACATTGGATGATTCGTTGGGACCTTTGGTCTTGGGCTTCTGAACCAGCCCCTTCTGCCTTTTCTGTGAATCAGTCTGACTGGAATCCCCAGTCTCACCATAGACTTCCACATACCTTTCAGCTAACTTATTTACTATGTCTAGCCTTTCCGCCCCATTTTCCCCTAAGAAATTCCTTAAAGGCTTGGACATCTGCATTTTCATTTGATCCACCACCATCAACTCTCTCAGACTCTCATAATACTCTTTGAAATTGGCCAACGCCATCCATTTCAACAGGTATGAGTTCAACCTCACACTATAGGCCGAGAACATCTCACCTGGTTCTCTCTTGGAAGTTCTGAACCTCCGCCTGTACGCATGGGCTGTCATTTCGAATCTTTTCAAAAGAGCCGATTTCAGGGTTGGATAATCATTTTCCATCCCTGGGGGAAGGCGCGCATACACTTCGTACGCGGTGCCACGGAGTCCTTGTGAAAGCTTAAGATTCCAACGCTCAGGCTCTAAACCCATAGCTTTACACATTGCCTCGAACTTCTCTAAGAATTGATCTATCTTCTCTTGGTCCGGTTCAAATGGTGGAAACGGCCATTTCATAGCATGGTAAGCTGGTCTGCTGGCTGCTGATGAGCTAGGTAAAGCTACTCCACCTACTGCTCCCTCAGAATCACCAACAGATTTAGCCTCTACCTCAAGTTGCTTCATACGGAACTCATGTTCCATTTCCGATTTCCTAGCTTCTAATTTCTTAGACTCTAGGTCAGCTGCTAGTTTTTGTGCCTGTTGGTCTGCCACCAATTTTTGCTCTTCAAGTGCTACCTTTCGAGCTTCAAGCTCAATTTCTGACTTTCTTCGCTCACTTTCTTCTGCTCTGAAGTTTCTCTCTACTTCCAGTACATAGGCTTTGAACTCCTCACCTTCCAATCCCATCTCAGTTGCAGATGCCCGCACCTTAGCTAAATCTAAAGTACGAGAAGTCATGCTTAGTGTAACTTAGTATCAGTATAGATATGCAATACCCAATCACAAAGCTAACTGTACTCCAACCAACACTGTAACAATGTATCTATACTAACTTAACTAAATGTCTGTCCACGTCGAAGAGAAAGGTATCAGTAGCCCTACTCGTCAAGTAGACAATAGGTATAGGACAGATGACACTATAACCTATTCCTACGAGATGTCAGAACAAAGAGAAGATCCCGGACGGGCCTTACTCTATCGTAATCTATGTCTAAACTAACTATCTATTCGACTATACTCTTTCATCAGAACCACCTACATGTTGGACTACACGTAGTCTCTCAAAACCATCTACACGTTAGAGTGGTTGCAAACATACCTATTACCACGGAAGCCTGGTGGTTGGTTCGACGTAAAGTGTCTTATTGGCTTTACATGGGGCACATGAACACATCAAGACTAGCACATATCTGTTTTCCCCAAGATAAACAATGCTAATTGTTAGTGAATGCCTTATGTCCGATACATTGTAACATTTGTTTTATGTTCGGAAGTATATTTTATGACTATTGTTATAGACAATAAGTGCGACATTAACCCGGCTCCATGGCGAAGGTATTAAGGACGCAGTTCGTGATCACGCACACCAACTTTCGAAACACATCTGCGCGCGATTTGGCAGCAGACAACGTTGCGTTGGTTTTTATGAAATGGTATGGGTGCCGGTAGTTCAGAAAGCAATGGCAAACTACTGAAAGTGAACTTGCCAGAGGATCACAGCAGCAAAAAAAATGCTAGTGTTGACTGCAACGTCCTGTAAAGGATTGCAAACTAACTATATAATTTATGTGAGTTTTGCATGCAGTGCGAAAATATATTTCTGTAGATTTTGTATATTGCATTAAGTAATTGAAAAATGCCGGCTTTGTGGCTTAGAGGTTATGACTTTTCTCCGTAATCTCGTATACTCACGTCGGTAACGTGATGACGGTGAGAATCAGCAGTGGTTCGAATCGCATCGGTAACTTACGGGGTATGTGAGCCGGCCGTTCAGAAAGCAATGGCAAACTACTGAGCGTAATCTTGGCAAGAAATCAACATACAGCTGAAAGATGCTGGTGTTGACAGCGATGTCCTGTAAAGAATATGAAAAAAAAAAATGAAAAATAGTGTCAGGACTTGGTTAGATATGACTGAGATACCGTATGACAGTAGACTAGCTTTCTGTTAGCGCAGAATGTTGGGCAGCGCTCACCAAACCCAATACCCCATATTGTGCCAACGGCTTCGTGCGGAGGCTATCAGTTGTACGGGTAAATGCCTTACCCTAGTGCAAGGAAGTGCAACCTAAAGACTAAATGTCATGACAGGGCAGATCAGGCCCTAAGCCTTGGTCGGCAACTTGACTAGGATGAAGACTCAGACAGGCGGACCGTTAGAGCATTGCATTGCTGATCCGGCAGCTTCTGTACCTTGTCTGGTTCCAGACACATTGTTGTCACCTTTCCTCTGAAGTAAACTAGGTAGGCCAAGATACCGATCGTGATGCATGGGCAAACACTTGGTCTCTAAATTCAGCCCAGAATTTGTGTTAAGAGGTATCATTTCATTTTACAAATTATCGTCTGTGAAGACGGCAAGGTGCCAGTCAGTCATACTGAAATATGTTTTCTCTTATGACAAACCAAGCTTTATGCAACCAAATTGAAGCATAGACGATGAACCTAATATTGGTAGATTATTGATATCGCTGTTGGATATGATAAAACTGGTGACATATGTATTTATAGTTGTTAATATTGGAGATGAGACGAATGTTACAAATTCCATGGACAGACGGAGTAACAGATCTCTCTCTCTCTCTCTCTCTCTCTCTCTCTCTCTCTCTCTCTCTCTCTCTCTCTCTCTCTCTCTTTCTCTCTCTCTCTCAAAAGAAGTCAGATGCCGTCTGGTCATAGCATTGCTGAGGGAAAACCACAATTAAGAATCTATGGCACAGCACCAGAAAACAGTTACAGTACGCCTTTATTAGAAAATCCATCTTTCCTGTTTCTTTAAGTCTACATATAACTGTCATGTTACTGAGTCCAAGAACAGCAATGATGTGTAGGGTAACATCATCGCCATTGATGTCAGTAGCCTATAGTTTCACGTCTATGCAAACTTCATATTACTGAGACAAAGCCTGGCAATGATGTGAGTTATAGAACATCACCTGTGGCGTCAGTAGCCTTTAGTCTCACTGCTATACAACATTCATGTTACTGAGACCAAGCCCGGTAGTGATGTGAGGGGAAGAACATCGCCTTTGATGTCAGTAACAGTTTGTCTCACTGATATACAACCTTCTTGTTACTGAGACCAAGCCTGACAATGACGCATGGCGTACATCACCACCATTGATGTTAGTAGCCTTTAGTCTTACTGCTGTACAACTTTCACGCAAAAGAAATAAAAATAAAAATAATAATACATATGCCCCGAAGTACTTTCCTGCTATGAGTCTGTGATGCGACAGCGCCATGACATGGTGCGTACCTGAATGCACTCAGGAATATTTGGCCAATCTTGCCCTCCCTTTCGCTGGCGACGAGCCCAGACGTCGGACCCGCGTCCGACCTTTCTCATGTCAATATCAGCGCAGTTCGCTACCCACTTCGATAAGGCGTCCAACTGTCATGGTACTGGGACCAAATAGAGAAGATGGTCTAAAGTTCAACATCATCAGTAGCCTGTAAGATCACAGTTATTGCGTTATTGGGTTAGTTGTATCCATAGTGCCCGAAGTTTGAGCATATAATTAACATCATCATCATCATAATCATCAGTAAGGTCACCATGAACATCATCAATAGTCTTTATTCTTACATAGATACACATTACACATTGCATTTGTTGCTTTATGTGGTATATCATCATCATCATCATCATCATCATCATCATCATCATCATCATCATCATCATCATCATCATCATCATCATCATCATCATCATTATCATCATCATCATCATCATCATCATCATCATCGTCATCATCATCATCATCATCATCATCATCATCATCATCATCATAATTATCACCAGTAGCCTATAAGTCTGCAGATCTTTCAGGCTAGTTTAATTGCGTATGGTCTTTGTTAAAGTATATTAGGTGTATTGTTATTATGCTTTGTTTTTTTACCTCTGCTTCTTTTTTTATGTCTTTTTTACAGACTACATGATTTCACGATTGACCCATTCTCATATAAGTAGACACTCGGACATTTTCTAGCATGTTAAAGATGGCCGCCACGAGTGCTGTTAAGGTCAAAAAATAAAACAGCCCCACCACCCTATCTCCGACATGCCACATAGAAGGCACACATCTTTAATTTATTTACTAGCTGACGACCCGGCCCGGCGTCGCCAGGCACCTGGCAGGGAGCGTCTAACTGAATTCATATAAGTAGTCATTATACATTCAAATACATTTCTCTAAGCGCACAGAGTACGCGTTCGGACCATGCTCCCGTTCCCGTTCCAATTGCTCGTCTGTTTATGATGCCCCCGTTCACGTTCCCGTTGCTTGTCTGTTTCTGATGATCCCGTTCCCGTTGCTCGTCTGTTTCTGAAGGTCGTAATGCCTTTTTCTTTCGTGTAAACATTAAAAATTGATATTAAATTAACTAACTATTTCAGTTGGATCCGCGGGAGTGAGAACATCTGTACAAAATTTCATCTCAATCGGATGGACCGTTCGGGAACGCATAAAGGACACACACACAAAGAAACATTATAGATAGATATAACTGTTCATAACTAATTTCTGGTCTAGTCAGAGCAAGATGGCGGGACATTTCTTCGTCTGTTTCTGAAGCTGGTAATGCCTTTTTTCTTTCGTGCTTGAGGAAAAATTGTTGATTTTAAACAAACTAATTTTTTCTGTTGGATCCGCGGGAGTAAGAACAACATCTGTACAAAATTTCATCTCAATCGGATGGACCTTTCGGGAATGCAATAAAGACACACAAACAAACAAACGAACATTCTCTTTTATATATACAGATTATTGTAATATTTGATGGACACAGTGTGTTCGTGGCGTTTGGAAAATATTATCATGTTAGATATCCGTGGCGTTTAGACTCACTTCTACACAAGTTACATGCTCAATTAGTTGTCATCTTTAGCTACTTCTTGAAATTGTTGAGGCTAGGTTTGTCAAGTATGACTTAGATGATGTTGGCTTTATTCTTTTTGATTATGTGGTTGTTTCGGGATTTGAAATTTAAATATTGAGCACAACACACTACTGGCAACGCCGATCGCATTCTGGTATGAACCTAAGGCCTATCCACGTCAATATGGAAGCACTATACTCGAGTTTCGCCCTCATTTGAGCTCGTCAGTAGTGCATATCCCTGACCGGATCCGGAAACAGTCCCGGATCACGCGTGTGAAGCGGGTGTGTAACCACGCGGCACACACTGGACACACCATATTATCACAACAGAACATCACAACGCTACCCATCGTAGGCTTTATTCTTTTTATTATCATCGTTAGTATCAGTAACCTTTCTTTAATTATTATCCCCTGTAATGTTGAAACAAATCTTGAGATCCATCTGTAGCCAGTCGTCATGTACAGAAGGAAATGATTAACCGACAAGTGGGGAATTATGTAGAAGCTATGAAGATGTGGTTTTATGGAAGAATTATGAGAACATCATGAACAAATAAAAATAGCAATGACAATATCTTGAAAGAAGTTAGCACACAAAAATAATTTGTTACCAGCATCATTTGTTACAGCCGAAAAAGACCAAGAGAAGATGCTGCATAGTTTGACATCATGGCATGGAGAGACGTCTGTATCATAAATAATTTGAAACACGACAGATATAATCACCAACGCCACACGGTTAGGGCTATAAAAAGAAGTAGAATTAATGTTCTTGAACTTATTTCTTTTACATCATCTTCAGTACTCTTTGGTTAAGAAACAAATAGAATATAGAAACAAAGAGAAACACATTTTCAAAAGTTATTTGTAACAGAATTTAAATACACAATTTCTAATTGATTTTGACACGCTGATTTCAAATCCATTGGGATAGTGGACAACTCTGCAGCAGATCACTTGTCCTGACAGCCGGAAATGGCTGTCAAAGGCAGAGGTAAAAGATTCTCCATGTGGATGTGTACGATAAGGGAAAACCACCATATTATATTCCCAATAGTTCATGAATAGGCACATATCAGAAGCAGTTAACATCGGTAATGGCTGTCTTTGAACACATTCGTCCTATAGGGGCAGTCATGAGCCATGGGTGATACCATTACGTCATCTTGCTACTGATGGAAATATCAACACGAATAGATGTAAAATAGGAAATACATTTAAAATACAAACATGGAATGTTTGGACATTAAATGAGTTGGAAAAATTTAGCAATGTGATAACAGAAATGGAAAACATGAAAATGAATATTCTAGGCATACGTGAGATGAGATGGAAGGAAACGGGAAAACTTATAACCGATAAACACACAATAATTTATTTTGGAGGGGATACACACAAAAAGGAGTAAGATTACTATCTGATTTTTAAAAAAAAACAGCCACATCAATTAATGGTTACTGGTGTAATTAAGATATAGTTATTATTGTCAAAATGAAAGGCGGACTAATAGAAAAAAATATTATACAAGTATAAAAACCAACAACAAGCAGTAGTGATGAAGAAATACAATACTTTCAAGATGAAGTAGAAATGACAATGTCTCATATTAAATCAAAAGAAATAAAAATAATACTGGGGGATGCAAAAGTAGGAAAACGAAAAATGGAGAATAAAGCGGGAAATTACGCTTTAGGTACAAGAAATGACAGATGAGAGAAACTAATAGAATGGATAAATATTAATTATATGATAATTGGAAATACCTGGTGTAAATATGGTGTCAGGTCTTAGTCATAAATGACTGAGCTACCGTATAACAGTGGACGGTACTACCTGCTTTCTGTTAGCGCCGAACGTTGGGCGGCGCTTACCAAACCCGACATCCCAAATTGTGCCAACGGCTTCGGACGGAAGAGCCCAATTGGGAGGGTACAAGCCTTACCCTGGTGAGAGGAAATGCAACCTAAAGAAAAAATGTCATGGCAGGACAGACTAGGCCCTAAGCCTGGGTTTGCGTCTGGTCTAGGATCGAAGCTCCGATAGGCGGACAGTTAGAGCATTGTTCCTGATGTAGAGGTGTTACCTTTCCTCTGGAGTGAACTAGGCAGGCCGAGAGAGGGATCATGCTGCATGGGCAACACATGGTTTCTTTATTTTAGCTCAGGCTTTGTGCTATGGAGAGGCAATAACTCCATCCCTGGTCTTAACTGGTCTCGGAATCAAAGCGAGAGGTAACAGATATGGGTTATAAGTCCATATCAGTTGGCGTAGACATGGGGCGCCACGCGTTGCCTCTGACAGTGGGAGACACCTACATGTGTCACTGATCAGCTACCGCCCGCCTCAAGCTGGGCAGCCCCCAGTCAATTGGGTGCTGATCAGCCACAGCCTGCCTGCTTCAATGGGTGCTAGGGGCTAGGACAAAATCTGAATCGCAGGCTGTAAAACCAATGCACCAGGTACTAATAAAAAGAATAGAAACCTCAAGCTACGGCTTGCAACCTGGAACGTGAGAACCATGTGTCCAGGATTTTCTACTGACTTGACAAATATTAACGATGTGAGAAAAACGACTGTGATTGATGCCGAACTCAATCGTCTTAACATTGATATTGCTGGCCTGCAGGAGACTCGCCTCGCTGAGGAAGGGTCACTCAGGGAAAACAATTACACCTTCTTTTGGAAGGGTAGAGGGCAGGCAGGAAAAAGGCAACACGGTGTGGGCTTTGCAGTGAAGAATTCGCTACTGGGAATGATTGAAATTCCAGCAGGAGGAAATTAAAGACTATTATCCCTGCGCTTGGCAACCTCTTGTGGTTTTGCCACCATTATTACTGCATATGCACCGACACTCGATTCCTCTGATGATGTGAAGGATTCGTTCTATGAGGAGTTAGACTCCGTGATCAAGGCAGTTCCAAAATCCGACTACATTTGTATGCTCGGCGATTTCAATGCTCGTGTGGGCAAGGACTCGAATTCATGGCCAGTGTACCTTGGAAAATACAACATCGGTCGCATGAATGAAAATGGGCAAAGGCTGCTGGAGCATTGCACCAGAAATGACCTATGTATTACAAACTCTTTTTTTTAAACAAAAGAGCTGCATAAGGTCACATGGAAACATCCAAGATCCTGCCATTGGCACCAGCTGGACTTCATCATCACACGGGGACAACATCTGAACCATATATCATTGACTCGAAGTTACCAAACAGTGCAGACTGTGATACGAATCACTCTTTGGTTGTTGCAATGGTTAGACTAAGACCAAAGAGAATCTACAGGGCTAAACATAAATCTAGCCCAAGGATTAATATTATTAACACTCACGAACCTGAAAAGTGCTTTGCTTTCAGTTTCATCAGCAACTTGAAGACGCTTTCACTGATACACTGGAAAATTGTACAGTAAATTTAAAGTGGGGTCAACTTAAGGAAACTCTTTATAACACTGCCGTAGGGGTTTACGGCACTGTGGATCATAAGAGGCAGGACTGATTTGCGGCCAACAGCGAGACTCTGCAGCCCTTGATTGATAAGAAGAAGATAGCTCTCTTAAGAAACAAGGAAAGACCAACGCCTAAAACTTTGAGTGAGCTAAAGCAAGCTAGGAAGGATGTGCAAAAGGCTGCCAGGCAGTGTGCAAATGATTATTGGAACAAGTTATGTGAGTCCATTCAAATCGCAAGTGATAATGGAAACATAAGAAGCATGTATGAAGGAATAAATAAAGCCTGTGGTCCAGTGATCAAAAGAAGTGCACCATTGAAAACCGTGACTGGAGAAATCAAAACTGATAAGAAACAGCAGATGGACAGATGGGTAGAGCACTATTTGGAGCATTACTCAAGTGAGACCAAACTAGCGGATGATGCCCTCAACGCCATAGAGGCTCTACCAACTCTTAACCACCTGGACACACTTCCCATCATAGAAGTTAAGTGTGCTATAAATGAACTTGCATCTGGCAAGGCTCCAGGTAAGGATGGGATTCCAATAGAGGTTATCAGGAGTGGGCAAGACACATTCACTCTACAGATCCACCAGCTAATAGAGCTATGCTAGCAAGAAGGACAAGTCCCACAGGGAAACAAAGGGCAGCAAAGAATAGCAACACTGTAGCCTACCACGCATGTCGTAAGAGGCGACTAAGGAGGCTATGGTTCCGTCGCCCTGCTACTGAGTGAGTGCGTGGCGCGACTCTGTGAGCTGTGAGTTTCGTGTGAAATGCTTTTGAATCTGCCTGAGGGTTTTTTTGGAACGTGACTGCATGTTCGGAGCTATGGCAGCTGGCTATGTCCCAGAGTTGACCGGTTTTTGCCTTATGCAGAAATGCGTGGCTGCTGGGCTTCTGGTTGACTGCCACTGCCATCGACGATGAACTGTATTTTCGTGGACTGTGTGGGTGAACATCTAGGAAACATCCAGATGGGAAAATGACTGCCGATTCCATCAGAGATAAACTGGATGTTTCGTGGGGGACTATTGTGTTGACATTCTGGCGGCGGCATTATGCACAGTGTATCTGTGCGGGCTGTCGTTTGTCGAGACTCCTGTCTTTTCCACTTTTCACATTGGGCAGTGGGGAGCGTTTTATGTGATATTCACTGGCACAGGAACGGAGCATAATGGGGACGACCCGTTGCTGTGAAGTTGGAACCGTGACTAACTAACTAACTAACTAACAAGTCCCACAGGATTTCAAAGATTCAAGCATCATAACACTGTACAAGAACAAGGGTGATCGGAGCGGCTGCAACAAATATAGGGGTATCTCACTTCTGTGTATTCTTGGAAAAGTATTTGCCAGAATTGTTCTGCGCAGACTTCAAGTCCTAGGAGATCAAGTCTACCACGAATCACAGTGTGGCTTTCGACAGAACCGGTCTACCATTGATATGGTATTCTCATTGCGACAAATGCAAGAAAAATGCCGTGAACAGAATCAAAACTGTTTATTGCCTTCATCGACCTCACAAAGGCATTTGGTTTGGTCAGTCGTGAGGGTCTGTTCAAGACACTAAAGAAGATTGGCTGCTCACCAACTCTTCTGATCATTGTGGAATCGTTCCACACAGGCATCTTCTTCTTCTTCTTCTTCTTCTTCTTCTTCTTCTTCTTCTTCTTCTTCTTCTTCTTCTTCTTCTTCTTCTTCTTCTTCTTCTTCTTCTTCAGAGGTTCTGTGCTGCAGATACAATCCTTCTCCATTCGTCTCTCTGGTGGACCTTCTCTTGCCAGTCGTTGATTCCAAGTGTTTGTAGGTCTGTATATGTATTATCTCTCCACCGTCTTCTTGGTCTACCTCGGGGTCTACGGTCATTTATTTCCTGAGTGTAAGCGAGTTTTGTTTACCTATTATCTTCCATTCTTTCTATATGCCCCAGCCATTGTAGTATATTAGCCTTCATGATACCAGTGATTATCGGGGACTTAAACAGATCATAAATGTCTTTATTACTTCTTCTTTTCCACTCTCCACTTTGTGTAACCCTAATGGGTCCAAAGATGCGTCTTAAAATTTTGTTCTCAAAGGTTTGTAACAAGGCTTCGTCTCATTTCGTTGTACTCCAGGTTTCAGAGCCATACAGCACAACTGGTATGATCAGTGTTTTGTATATTGTGATTTTGGTGTTACGAGATAGAGTTCTACTAGTTAAATTAAGTGGCAGACCTTTTAGCATAAATATTATTCAAGTATATGCCCCAACAGGAGAATCCAGTGAAGATAGTGTAGAAGAATTTTATAATGACATAGAGACTGCCTTAAAGAAATGTAAAAATTCAGAAATAAACATCATAATTGGGGACTTCAATGCAAAAGTAGGAAATCAAGGTGATAGATACACAGTAGGAAACTATGGTTTAGGAGAGAAAACGAAAGAGGATACAGACTCGTAGAGTGGGCAAAAGAACAGGAAATGATTGTAGGAAACACCTGGTTCAAGCAACAACCTAGAAGATTATGGACATGGAGGAGTCCTGATAGCAGGATTAGAAACCAGATTGACTACATTCTGTTTAGCAGAAGATTTAGAAACGCATTAACACTAGCAAAAACAGTTCCCAGTGCTGATTGTTATAGTGACCACAGATTACTCACAGGAACATTGAGGATAAAGTTGAAGAAAGTCAAGTATATAACAGGAAACACTAAATATGATTTGTGTACATTGAGTAATGACAAGGAAATACAAAACAAATTCAACATAGAAGTACAGAACAGATTTGAAATTTTGTCTGATCTAGAGATCCTATTCCAGGATGTGGATGATCAATGGGAAACGTTGAAGAATTCAATCAATGTGGCTGCAGAAACAACTATTCCAAAATTAAAGAAGGTGGGTCGTAAGAAATGGATGACTGAAGAAATTTTACACCTCATGGAAACAAGAAGACTCAACAAAAATAATTCTGTCAAATATGAAGAAATTCACAGACAAGTCAGAATATTATGTAAGGAGGCAAAAGAAGCATGGCTTGAGGAAAAGTGCTTAGAAATTGAAAACCAACACAACAGTCAAAATACCAAATTAGTGCACAAAAGAATTCAGGAACTTACTAATAAAAGAACAAGTACATCAACAGGGTGTCTAAAAACTGAAGATGGCAAAATCATAATAGAAAAAGACCAGATTCTACATGTATGGACAGATTATGTGAAACACCTTTATGATGATAACAGAGACGAACAGTATGATATTAGATTTAATAATGAAGGACCGCCAATTTTGGAGATGGAGGTTCGAAATGTTCTTAAGCATATGAAAGCTGGCAAGGCCCCCGGTGCAGATAACATCACAACAGAAATGATTAAAGCTTTAGAAGAATTTGGACTAGAGCAAGTCACCAGACTGATGAACACATTATATGATACTGGAGATATACCTCCTGAATTATGTAACTCTGTATTTATTGCAATCCCAAAGAAATCAGGAACCTTGGAATGTGATCAACATAGAACAATTAGTATAATGAGTCACATCACAAAGATTTTGCTAAGAATTATCATGCAAAGAGTGAGGAAGAAGATACAACCTGAAATAGGGGAAGAACAATGTGGGTTTGTAGAAGGAAAGGGTACAGTAAATGCTGTGTATATGCTGCGAACAGTTATTGAACGTGCTATAGAAGTAAACAAGGATATACATCTTTGCTTTATTGACTATACAAAGGCTTTTGATAGAGTTAGACATGTCAACATGGTGGATATGCTTGCAGATCTACAAATTGATGGGAAAGACATTAGACTTATAAAAAACATATATTGGAAACAACAAGCTGCAATAAGGATTGATAATGAAGTGGGACAGTATCAGCCAATTAAGAGAGGTGTTAGGCAGGGATGTGTGATGTCTCCAGATCTTTTTTCCCTATACAGTGAAAATATTTTCAGAAATGTAGAGGATATAAATGGAATCAGCATTGGAGGACGAAACATCAATAACATTAGATATGCAGATGATACAGTATTAATTGCAGACAATGCGCAGGACCTGCAACAATTAGTAGATGCGGTTGTTGTACACAGTGAGCAACTGGGGTTAGAATTAAATTGTAAAAAGACACAGATTATGGTCGTCACTAGGAAGGAAGAAGTGCCACAATGTAATATACAAGTAAATGGAAATATTCTTCAACAAGTGAATCGGTACAATTATCTTGGAACAGTCATAACATCTGATGGGAGATGCCTTGAAGAGATTAGAACAAGAATCGCCATGGCGAAAGTAGCCTTTAGCAAGATGAAAAACATTCTGACCAATAAAAAGATGTCAATTGAAACGAGAAAAAGGGTGTTGAGGGGATACATAGAGCCTGTTCCTTTGTATGGATGTGAAACTTGGACAATGAGCAGTCAAGCTGAAAAGCATCTGATGGCTGCAGAAATGTGGTTTCTGAGGAAAATGCAAAGAATACCATGGACAGACAGAAAAACCAATGACCAAGTACTACAGGAGACAAATGAACATCGTAAACTGATTAGAGAAATTAGACGTAGACAGTCAACATTTTTTGGACATGTTATGAGAAGAAATGGATTGGTGAACTTAGTGACAACTGGCAAGATCGAAGGGAACATACCAAGAGGAAGACCGAGAGGAAAATACCTGGATGGCTTGGCCACATGGCATGGACGAGACAGGAACACTGAGCTGATCCACGACACTGGTGATCGAGTGAAATGGCGAGTCATGACCGCCCACGCTTTCCGGCATGGCACATGATTGATTGATTGATTGTGGCCAGAGTTATTAGCCATTCCTTCTCTTGAAATTACCATATATTCTGTCTTATCTTGGTTGATACCCAACCCCATCTGTTGGGCTTTTTCCTTTAAGTGAGTCAATATTTCCAATGTCTTTTGTTCACTTTGCCCTATAATATCTATATCATCAGCATAACCATGCAGCTTGGATGTTCCTCCAATATCACATTCCTCCTTTACCTTCTTTACAACTTTCTCTAGAGCCAGATTGAAGAGTAGCGGTGATAGTGCATCACCCTGTTTCAAGCCAGATGTTATTTAGAAAGGGTCTGGTTTCCTGCCTTTATATCTGCCACACATGCATGAAGGGTATTATTAAGTTTGATGGTGCAACTTCTGAAGAGTTTGAAATCAAGAGTGGAGCTAAGCAAGGTTGTGTACTAGCTCCCACCCTCTTTGGAATATACTTTTCACTTCTACTGAAATATGCCTTTCGTGATCAGGATGATGGTATATACATTCACTCACGCTCAGATGGCGGCCTCTACAATGCTCAATGATTGAAGGCCAAGACCAAAATTAGAAGGGTACTGATCAGAGAGTTGCTTTTTGCAGATGATGCTGCAGTTACGACCCACTCTGAGGAAGAAATAAAATGTCTACTATCTGCATTCTCCAATGCTTGTTCTGAATTTGGTTTAACAATTAGCAAAACGAAGACACAGATTATGTCGCAAGGTGCACATGGGGAACCATCAATCTTTATTGAAGACGCCGAACTAGAGATGGTAAACCATTTTACATATCTAGGATCAGTGGTAAATAGCAAATTATCCCTAGATCAGGAAATCAACATCCGGATTGGTAAGGCAGCAACAACAATGAACAGGTTAAGAAAAAGAGTCTGGGAGAACAGGGAGCTTACTGCCAAAACAAAAGTCTTTGTCTATCAAGCCTGTGTCCTTAGTACTCTTCTTTATGGCAGTGAAACCTGGACAACTTACTCACACCAAGAGAAACGCTTAAACAGCTTTCATATGCTGTGTCTGAGAAGCATTCTTGGTATTAAGTGGCAAGACAAAATCACAAATACTGAAGTATTGGAAAGATCTGGTGGTGTGACTGTTTAATCCATGCTCAATCTTCGTAGACTTAGATGGATAGGACATCTTAGGAGGATGGATGATGGTAGAATACCAAAGGACATTTTTTTAGTGAATTAAAGATGGTAAGAGATCTCAGGGTCGGCCTCTGCTACGATACAAAGATGTGTGTAAGCGGGACATGATTGATACAGGCATTGATAATGCACAGTGGGAGCAAGTCGCCGTTGAACGTGTTGCATGGAGGGCAAAGATCATAAATGGAATAAAGACAAAGGAGAAAATTATTGTAGATAAGTCATACAGAGACGTAAGATGGTGCATGATGGTGGAAATGACCACGTGTTCACATGCACCTATTGTGAATGGACATTTACAGCGCGATTTGGCCTTATCAGTCACATTCGCTACCGCCATAGGTAAAAGTTATTATGCCTTTTTAAAACACAAACTATCGTCTGTCAAGACGTCAAGGTGCCAATGAGGTTTAAATACCATAACAGACGACTTTAAACATGGAAAAGAAATGAACAAAAAATACTTAACCACATTGACTACATACTTATTAATAAAAGATTTAGAAATGCTTTAATTAATGTTAAGACAATGCCTGGTGCTAACTGTAATAACGCACCATTATGTGGACAAATGAAAATAATACTGAATGAAGAGAAGGAAAAAAAAATGGTTAAGAATATGAGACTTAACAAAGATGTTCTAACAGCAGATAAAGAAATTAAAGAACTACACAGAGTGACTGTGAAACATAGGTGCAATGCAATTGCTAAAATACAGAGTATAAATGAACAATGGGAAATGTTAAGGGAATCCATTATCAAACAGGCAAATAAATACTACCGGAGAGAAGCCATAAAGCTAAAAAAAAAACATGGTTGACAGAAGAAATCTGAAGGTTGATTGACAAATGAAAACAGAGTAAAAATGACAAATAGGAGTATAAAAAGATGAATTTAAATTTAAAAAATGAGAAGGAAATTTGTGAAGGCATGAGAGAAATGGATAAACGGGCATGTCGTAAGTCTTTCTTACTTACTTTAGTGTCGTCCTTGGAGTGATGGGAATCCACACCACATTTTTATTACCCCAATATTGTTGTCTTAGAGAAACCACCAGACTCCGTCCACAAAACTCCGTCGGTCTGCAAACCCCTTTTTCTTACTCTCACTCACCCTTAGATCATGCCCCCTCTCACTCCTCCCCAACATAACATACTCCACAACTCTAGCTTTAACAAATAAATACAAATTAATTTATTAAGCAAAGAGTATAAGTGTGAGAAGTGTGTGTTAGTAATGTGTAGAATGTGTGTCGAATATTCTAGTGGGTGCAGACTTAGACCAGGTAGCTGAAGAGCCCAGCCCGATCATCCCAGAAAGGATCACACCACATCTTCATTCAGTCCACTAAGACCTCACCCAGGTATGTGTCCATCCTGCTAGATGTAGATTTCCACCGGTGGCTGTTTGATCACTCAAAAGAACTAGTCACAGTCCGACCCTAAATCCTGTCTGGATCACACAGTTAATATATGTCTAATTTGTTCCTATACTTATAACACCCTTGTCTAGTGAGGACACGAACATACTGTTCTTTGAAATAAATGTACTTCCTGTCTCAAGTGTCTACTGTTCACAAGACCATTGTTATACTAACTTCCTAATAAGTTTATACTGATTTATTCCCATGTGATGGGGAATAACTGTATCTCTTTGTTTGTTCACCTGTCGTGTAAAACATACTGCCACTGGGCTGTTCCCAGGTGGTGTAAAAGAAATTCACTTTTTACTATTCTGTTCCCAAGTGATGTTTGAAACATTAATTTGACGATTGGTCTTCCTCCAAAATGGTGCGGAGAAAACAATTTCTGGTCTTCTGTTAATGTGTGACGTTTGATAATCCCTCTTATGCTTGTTCCCGTAAACCCTTTCTATCATGGGCTAAGTGCAAAAGATGTTGACCAACTGCCTGCACCACGGTCTCCATTCTCAGTGACTTGAGTGACCTAAAGGAACCTGTCAACGACAGAACAACACATTGGGTGATAGCAACTGTCCCTGACCTCCATTGGATGGGGGGGGGGGTGTCCGCCTCACTCAGATACATGACAGTGAACATTCTCTGTCATGGGCATAGGAGTTCTTCACTCCGGTCTGCAGTGGGTTAAGATCAGGACAGAGCAAAATGTAAAGTGTAGACCCCTAGCAGACATCACTAGAAGATCCCATCATTGTACATTCTCCCCATCCCCAATTTCCCCAATATCACCCCACTACACAATTCTCACTAGCAGAGCTAATTCTATTCATTACTCTAGCAAGTTTTACCGAGGCTACTGCTTATATTAACTAGGCTTAAATATACTCTCTACAATACCTTAAGCACAACACAACAGTGTCTTCGAAATCATATCCACATTTTGCCATAACAGGCACGTGTACAATTAAATCTAATTAATTTCCGCACACGGTAGATATTTTTTTTTAAATCCACTGCAGTGACAAACACGTCCGTGCAAGTCAATCCTCAGAGTTACACTACTTGTAAACAAAGCATGTTTTTACCCAACAGCCTTGAGTGGCCACGTGACGTTCTTTTGATGTTAACAAAGGTGGTTCAAGGGCAGATTATCCATTTCTGAATAAATTCTTTCCCTTGGGTTTCATCAATGTCACAATAGTAGATTATCTCCCCCTTTTGGACAATCCATGCACAAGTCGCTTCCCCCTTTTTCTCAACATATGCCTACAATTTCCCGTCTTGTGGGGATTGTCAAAGAAGATTTCCTTGTTTGATGTTGGCGACTTAGCGGTGTCCTTGATCTAACTGGTAAACAACTGCAGATGTACATTCCGACTTTGTTTTTCTGTCCCGGTTAAAAAACAAATGTAGCTTTGCACACAGGCCATGAATATGACCGTCTGTATTGTCATTATCTGGTGGATACACAGTGAAATCATGACATAGGCCCCCTCTTAAGAGAGTAGTCCATCTCACTCTTCTCCACTGTGAATTCAATCCAGATGATTCATTCCTCTTCTTCAGGAGCTGGGTGTCTTGATAAGAAGTCCGCTCCAACATTTTCCTTCCCAGGAATATACTCAACTGTGAAATTGTAGGGTTGAAGTAACAACGACCACCGCATCAAACGGGCGTTGAGCTTCTGAGAAGTAGCCAGGAACATCAGGGGCTGATGATCTGACTGGACCCGAAACTTAACTCCATACAAATAGGGCTGGAATTTTTGCACGGCCCATACGAGAGACAAACATTCTCTCTCGACGGTCGAATAATTCCTCTCAGCCTGGAGTAGTTTCTTGCTTGCGTATGCCACAGGTTTCAAAACCGAAGCATCGTCTTTCCCTTCCTGTAACAACGCTGCCCCAATCCCAATCCCACTTGCATCCGTTCTCAACACAAATGGTTTGGAAAGGTCCGGGAGCTGTAATACAGGTTTACTGACCAAGGCCTCCTTTAACTGACTATAGGTAGTCTCACATTCTGGTGTCCAAATGATTTGGTCCGGGAATCCCTTTTTCAAGGTTTCCGTCAATGGAGCTCCCAGTTCAGTGAAATGTGGGATAAATTTCTGGTAGAATCCACACAACGAGAGAAAAGATCGCACGTCCTTCTTCGTTTTTGGCCTTGGGGCATTTCTGATTTTCTCTAGGTTCTTCTCTTCTGGGACAATGTGTCCTGGAGTGATGGTGTGACCTAGAAATTCCAGAGTCTGGTAACCAATCATGCACTTGGTTGGACGAGCGGTAAGCCCTGCTTCCTTGAGTCTATTAAACACTCTCTCCAAGGATTGCAAATGGTCATCCAAGCTGCCACTGGAAATCAGAATATCATCCATGAAGGAGATGATGGCCGGATCCTGTAAAGGATCTAGTAAAGTCCTCATCATACGTGTAAACACACTAGGTGCATTGCTGAGTCCAAAGGGCATGACCTTGAATTCGTAGTGTCCACTGGGTGTACTGAAGGCCAGCAGTGGTCGAATCTCCGGTTTGACTGGTATTTGATAGTACCCCCGACTCAGATCCACCTTTGAAAAGTACCGAGCCTTATGGAGCCTAGCGAATAACTGCGTTGGATTCGGCAAAGGTTCCACCTGAAATTGTGTATGACTGTTCAGAAGTCGGTAGTCTATACACAACCGGTGTTCTCCACTTGGTTTCCGTAACAAAACTACCCCCGCATTGTATGGGGATGTGGATGGTGCAATCACGTCATCCTCCAGCAGTTTTTGTATTTCCTCCTCCAGGGCCTTTTCTTTAGAGAAGGGCACTGGGTAAAACTTCTGGCGAACAGGCTCCTGTGTAGTCAACGTCATCTCGAACTCCACCAACCTCGTTCGTCCTGGTTTATCAGTCAGTATCTCCTTATGAGACCTGAGAACCTGGGTTATCTTCTCCCTCTCCTGGGAGGTCAGATCAGGGTTCACCTGCACATCCTTGTAGGTTTCCTGGTGTACCAGGGGATATTCCCTGCCCTCGCTGGTTCCCACTTCTGTCTCCACTGCAACTGCCATTGCCATGAGGTGAGCTGCTTTTTCTCCGGGTCTCTCTTCGTATTTCCGCAAGAGATTGATATGGAAAATCTTCGACTTTCCCCGGATCCGGATCTGATAGTTGGTTCTGGATATTACCCTTTCCACGGGAAATGGTCCTTGCCAACCTATCTCCAGTTTGTTGTTTCCCGTTGGGAGTAGCAACAAAACTTTGTCTCCCACCTCTAGAGATCTGTCTTTAGACCTACGGTTGTAGTAAGCCGCATGTCTTTTCCTGGCCTTTTTCAAGTTTTGATTTGCCAGAGTCCATCCTTTGTGGAGTTTTTCTTTTAGTTCCTCCACGTATTTATAGGAAGAGATCACTTCTTCTGACGTTCCCTCTTCAGTCCAACTCCTCAACATGGCTTCCAACGGTCCTTTGATTGGACGACCAAACAGCAACGTAGCGGGTGGTAGTCCTGTTGAGCCATGAGGAACTTCCCGATAGGCAAAGAGTGCTGCTGGGATATATTCATCCCACCTATCAGGTTTTTCCTGCGCCAGTTTCCTGAGCATTGTCATCAACGTGCCGTTGAAACGCTCTACTTGTCCATTGGCTTGAGGATGGTAAGGGCTGGTATGTATGTGGTTAGAGTGAAACACTCTAAATACCTCCTCCATGAGTTTTCCACAAAACTGGGACCCATTGTCCGTCAGAATTTGATCTGGGAAGCCTAATCTTGTAAAGGCCTCCATCAGTGCATCCGCCACTCGTTTCGAGTCAATCGTGGTCAACGGTATGGCTTCACCCCACATTGTACAGCAATCCACCATTGTGAGTATATACATGTTCCTCTTCCTAGTCCTAGGAAGTGGACCCACGATATCGATGGCTACCCTCTCGAAAGGAGAGTTCATGATGGGCATCTCACCCAGGACCACCGGTGCTGTCCAGTGTTTCGGTGCCACCCTCTGGCACTCAGGGCATGACTTCACATACCGACGCACATCCTCTGTCATTCCCGGCCAATAGTAGTGGCAGGAAATCCGCTGCATGGTGGCGGCAATACCCATATGTCCACTAAAGGAGATGGTATGCCCCATATGAAGAATCTGGGACCGGTGAGCTTTTGGGACGACCAACTGACCGTATAGGTTGTCTCCCCTTCCTGCTCTCCTGTAGAGTATCCTATTCTTCATGTAGTACTGCCCCCGTCCTGGTGGATCAGCACTTTTCTGCAGCTTTTTGTAGCAAGGACGTAAAGTATCATCCTCACTCTGGGCAGTTCGTAGCTCCCCCGGCATTGGGTTAGTCACAATTGCGTCTGCCTCTTCCGTTCTCGTCTGAGAGCGAGTCTGTATTGCTCCCATATGGATTGGCTCCCTGGGCATTCCCAGAAAGACATACCGGCAACCTAGGATTACTGGGAAAATGGGATCGGTCAATACAGCAGCCTTGATTGTGCCGGTGACATATCTTGACCGAATCTCCACGTTAGCAATGGGCAACTTCATGGCCACAGCACTCTTCTGTGCAGGCTGTATTTCCATGGTCTCACCTGTGAATTGTTCTGGGTGTACCAGATCCGCAGAAATCACGGCCTCCCCGTCCAGTCCTGTGTCGTACAAACACTCCACTTGACGACCGTTAACCTCTACCAATTCCACTACAGGTGGTTTTTCCTGGTCTGGAGTTTCTTCGTCGGCCTCGACCTGTTCAGTGGGCTCCACCTTAGGTCTCCCGGGGCACACGATGAATTTAGATTCTCCTGACTTTCTCTTGCAGTCAATAGCATTGTGCGTGTTTGACTGGCATTGGTTGCACCATTTCTCTGTCCTAGATTTTCTTGTGCCGGACTTGAGTGAGCTCTCCTGATGGTGAGCTATCTTGCTGACCTTGGCATTCTCCGTGACAACCTCCTTGGAAGTCACTTGACATGCTGCGAAGTGAGGGCTCTTAGCCTTCGATTTGCAGTCCCTCGTATTGTGAGTGGGTGACTTACAAATTGAACACCACTTCTCCGACCACGGTCGTTTTGGTGTAGAGCTCGAAGAGCTCTTGCTTCCCTCCTTCGTCTTCTCTGAACTATCCTCTGATTTTTGCACACAAGGTTCCCCCTTTTTTGTTCCAGAGCTTTTGGCTTTCTTCTTGTCATGTTTCTCCTGACTTTTGGTGTTGGTGGGAAGGTTTTCCCCGGCCTCCCCATGTACCTCTACGAACCGTTCTGCTAATTTTGTCACGAGGTCAATACGTTCCGCTCCTTGTTCTCCCAGGAATGTCCTGAGAGGTTTTGACATTTGCTTCTTCAGCTGGTCGACCACCATGAGTTCTTCCAGACTCTCATAGTCATGTGCGAACCCAGCCAAATCCATCCACTTATGGAGATAAGATTTAAGACGCAAACTGTAGGCGGCAAACAACTCCCCCGGTTCTCGTTTCGCTGCTCGAAATTTTTTCCGGTAGGTATGTGACGTAACCTCGAATCGTTTCAGCAGAGCCGTCTTTAACTCATCATAATTGTTCTCATGTCCTGGTGGCAGGCGAGTATAAACCTCGTATCCCGTCCCGCGTAATCCCTGGGATAGCTTAAGATTCCATTTGTTACGCTCCAGACCCATAGCAACTGACATAGCCTCGAAGCGTTGAAGGTATTGGTCAATCTTCTCTTTGTCCTCCTCGTAGACCGCCAAAGGAAACTTCATAGCATGGTACCCCTGTCCACCTACTGGTGTTGAGCCTGGGACTGAGGAACCTCCAACTGCTCCCTCAGTTTCCCCATTAGATTGACTCTTGAGCTCGAGTTCCCGCATCCTGTACTCGTGCTCCCTTTTCTGAGCTTCTTGTTCAGCTTCCAGTTTCCTAGCTGCTTGCTCAGCTTCCAGTTTCCTAGCTGCTTGCTCAGCTTCCAGTTTCCTAGCTGCTTGCTCAGCTTCCAGTTTCTTAGCTGCCTGCTCAGCTTCAAGTTCTATCCTTCTAGTGGCTTGCTCAGCTTCTATCCTCTTAGTTTCTAACTCCATCTTCCTCAATTCCAATTCGGCCTTCCGATCGTCTCTTTCTGCTTGACGATACTCTCTCTCCACTTCCTGTATGTAATCCGTTAAAGCTGAACCAGACAAACCCATTCCTTCCCCCTTTGCCCTTAGTTCTGCCCCAGTTAATTTAGGAGTGGCCATTTTTCAGACAGGTAAGTCAGCAGATAGGGTGCAGATTATCTCCAAGAGGAATATATATATAATGAACAATCACTGTTAATCTAATAATTAAGACCACACACAACACAATCACTCAGTGACAAGAGAAGAATCAGGACCACAGACCTATGCAGACGTGTGAGGTGTGAACAGGTAAGATATGTATCCTAACCCCTATCCACATTCACTCTAGCTGGATTCTCTCTCCAACAATATCACCGTCCTCTTAGTAAAGATCCCGTGTCAAAGGACCCCGTTGTCAGGAGATCCCACTGTCAAAGGATCCCGCTTCCAAGAGATCCCGCTTACAAGAGATCCCGCTGTCCAAAGATCCCGGACGAGCCCCCAATAAATGTCGTAAGTCTTTCTTACTTACTTTAGTGTCGTCCTTGGAGTGATGGGAATCCACACCACATTTTTATTACCCCAATATTGTTGTCTTAGAGAAACCACCAGACTCCGTCCACAAAACTCCGTCGGTCTGCAAACCCCTTTTTCTTACTCTCACTCACCCTTAGATCATGCCCCCTCTCACTCCTCCCCAACATAACATACTCCACAACTCTAGCTTTAACAAATAAATACAAATTAATTTATTAAGCAAAGAGTATAAGTGTGAGAAGTGTGTGTTAGTAATGTGTAGAATGTGTGTCGAATATTCTAGTGGGTGCAGACTTAGACCAGGTAGCTGAAGAGCCCAGCCCGATCATCCCAGAAAGGATCACACCACATCTTCATTCAGTCCACTAAGACCTCACCCAGGTATGTGTCCATCCTGCTAGATGTAGATTTCCACCGGTGGCTGTTTGATCACTCAAAAGAACTAGTCACAGTCCGACCCTAAATCCTGTCTGGATCACACAGTTAATATATGTCTAATTTGTTCCTATACTTATAACACCCTTGTCTAGTGAGGACACGAACATACTGTTCTTTGAAATAAATGTACTTCCTGTCTCAAGTGTCTACTGTTCACAAGACCATTGTTATACTAACTTCCTAATAAGTTTATACTGATTTATTCCCATGTGATGGGGAATAACTGTATCTCTTTGTTTGTTCACCTGTCGTGTAAAACATACTGCCACTGGGCTGTTCCCAGGTGGTGTAAAAGAAATTCACTTTTTACTATTCTGTTCCCAAGTGATGTTTGAAACATTAATTTGACGATTGGTCTTCCTCCAAAATGGTGCGGAGAAAACAATTTCTGGTCTTCTGTTAATGTGTGACGTTTGATAATCCCTCTTATGCTTGTTCCCGTAAACCCTTTCTATCATGGGCTAAGTGCAAAAGATGTTGACCAACTGCCTGCACCACGGTCTCCATTCTCAGTGACTTGAGTGACCTAAAGGAACCTGTCAACGACAGAACAACACATTGGGTGATAGCAACTGTCCCTGACCTCCATTGGATGGGGGGGGGGTGTCCGCCTCACTCAGATACATGACAGTGAACATTCTCTGTCATGGGCATAGGAGTTCTTCACTCCGGTCTGCAGTGGGTTAAGATCAGGACAGAGCAAAATGTAAAGTGTAGACCCCTAGCAGACATCACTAGAAGATCCCATCATTGTACATTCTCCCCATCCCCAATTTCCCCAATATCACCCCACTACACAATTCTCACTAGCAGAGCTAATTCTATTCATTACTCTAGCAAGTTTTACCGAGGCTACTGCTTATATTAACTAGGCTTAAATATACTCTCTACAATACCTTAAGCACAACACAACAGTGTCTTCGAAATCATATCCACATTTTGCCATAACAGGCACGTGTACAATTAAATCTAATTAATTTCCGCACACGGTAGATATTTTTTTTTAAATCCACTGCAGTGACAAACACGTCCGTGCAAGTCAATCCTCAGAGTTACACTACTTGTAAACAAAGCATGTTTTTACCCAACAGCCTTGAGTGGCCACGTGACGTTCTTTTGATGTTAACAAAGGTGGTTCAAGGGCAGATTATCCATTTCTGAATAAATTCTTTCCCTTGGGTTTCATCAATGTCACAATAGTAGATTATCTCCCCCTTTTGGACAATCCATGCACAAGTCGCTTCCCCCTTTTTCTCAACATATGCCTACAATTTCCCGTCTTGTGGGGATTGTCAAAGAAGATTTCCTTGTTTGATGTTGGCGACTTAGCGGTGTCCTTGATCTAACTGGTAAACAACTGCAGATGTACATTCCGACTTTGTTTTTCTGTCCCGGTTAAAAAACAAATGTAGCTTTGCACACAGGCCATGAATATGACCGTCTGTATTGTCATTATCTGGTGGATACACAGTGAAATCATGACAGGGCAGTGCAAGAAAATTTAATTAGATTCTATTAAAGATACAACAAATATGCATACACAAATCAGTGAGCTCACAGGAAGAAACATAAGAGTAAATACAGGGTGTTTGAAATAAAAGAAAAATGAAAAGATACTATTAAAGGGAGAGGCTATAATGAAGAGGTGGAATGAGTTTATAAGACATTATATGATGAAGAAAGAGAAGAATTAACAGAAGAAAGTAGCTTAGAAAGTCCACCTATTCTAAAACAAGAAGTCGCTGACGCTGTAAAACATATGGAAAAAAAAACAAAACAACTTAGCTACATTGAATCACAATTTTAGAATTAGAAGTAGTGGGAGAATTTGGAGTAGATATATTAACTGCAACCGGCTCCCTGGCGAAGGTATTATGGACGTTGTTCGTAATACCCTATACTCTCGTACGAAACACAGCTGCGCGTGATTCGGCAACGGACCGTGTCACGCTGGTCACTTACGGAGGTATGTGAGCCGGTCGTTTAGAAAGCAATGGCAAACTACTGAACGTAAAACTTGCCAAGATATCAACAGCAGCTGAAAAATGCTGGTGTTGACTGCAATTTCCTGTAAAAGATATGCGAAAAAAATATTAGCTACAAATGTTGAATGATATTTACAGCAGTGGACATCTACCGAGTGATATGCTGCATCGGTATTTATAGGTATACCAAAATGACCAGGGGCAATTGAATGCGAAAACTTTAGTACAGTTAACCCCATAAACCATGTCACTAAACTTCTACTCAGAAATATAATGAGAAGAACAAGAAAGGACATTTAAAATGGAGATTGATGAAGAACAGTATGGATTTATGGAAGGAAAGGGTACACAATTGCAATATACACATTACGAATATTAATAGAAAGATCAACAGAGACACAGAAAGACATATATTTGTACCTCATAGATTATACCATGACATTTAATAAAGTGAAATATGATGAACTAATTACAATGTTAGAAGTTATCAATATTGATGAGAAAGATCTCAGAAAAATTAAATAAAAAAGCATAGTTACTGGAACCAAGTAGCTGCAGTTACAATGGGAAATAAAGAGGACAATTATGGCAAATAAAGCTAGGAGTACGACATGGATATGTTTTGTCACCGGATTTACTCCCTCTTTAGTGAAGTAATAATGCGATAGATCAATGAGAAGTCGAGAATACTAATCGGAGGTTATAATATAAACAATATACGCTATGCAGGTGATACAGAATTTGTGGCGGATAATGCAAAATATGTGCAACAATTGTTGGACATTGTAGTAACCAAGAGAGCCAAGAAAGGAATCTCCTTAAATATTAAGAAAACAGTAAAAATGGTGATACCAAAGAAAAATGTGAAACCAAAACGTGAAATAAAAACAGACGGGATCATTTTTAACCTAGTAGATAAATTTAAATACCTAGGAGCATTTAAAACGTCAGACAGGAGGTGTACAACAGAGATTAACTGATTATCTGCCGTGAACCACCGTATTGGTTCCATGGAACGAATTTGGCACCCGTAAACAAGTACGTTGTTTCGATATAGATAGTGCGTTAATTGTTCCAGTTCTTATATTTTCGGCACTCTTTACTGCTACGTTAACTTAAAATTTAGAAACAGAAAGATGTCGTTTCCGTCTGTGTGAAAGAAAGAGCTAGAATCGATTTTTAAAAGTCGAAATCGAATGTTTAGTAGGGATGTTTTGATGTTTTGTTTTTTACAAATGTCAACACCTTCGACTTTGCGGCCTCATAGACTTACATCAGATAAAGCAAGATTGTTGTTTGAAACTGTATTAGACGACAGTGATTCCAATTTGAGCGAAGATTCTGATAGTAGTATTAGTAGTGAGTCTAAAGTTTTGCCACTTGTGGATAGAGAAACGTGCAATGACAAAGGAAGTTTGTCATCAACTGAGGTGCCTGACCATTTATATCAGGATGTCAGAATTTTAGTAAGCGCAAAATAAAGCAAACAGTACAATACAACAAAAAAAAAAAAAAAGAATAAATCTGTAGGTAAAAACTCTTTAATTTTAAAGCTTCTGTAGAGCCTGAAGCATCTCTAACATCATATTCAACAGGATCGACATGGCATAATGTGTCAGAAGGGGAAGGAAAACCTCAGTTTGAGTTTCGTCCTCGAAGGTTTCACGTCAACCCTGCACTTTATCAACTTCAAACACCTATGAATTTTCTTTTGCTTTTCTTTTTTTTTTCATGATGACATAGTGAACTATTTAATACAAAATATAAATGAATACGCAGAAAAGAAGTTGATGTAGAACACTTCAAAGAGAAAACATTCTCGTCTGCTATCCTGGACCCCATTCACGTATCACGACTGGCTGAAGTTTAAGTCTGTCATTATTTCTATAGGGCTTGATCGAAGACTATGGATCAAGGACTATTGGAGGACAACTGCACATTTCTATACTCCATGGTATGCCACTATGTTTTCCAGGAAGGGATTTGAATCTATTTATAACACAATGCCTCACGTATGTGAACCAGACGCAGTGGTTGCAACTAAAATTTAACCTCTTGTTGACATGATTCTAAAGAAATTCCAGGCAGAATATTACCAATTTCAAAATGTGTCCATTGATGAAATGGTTATTGGGTGGCAGAGCAGATTTCAGCACAAACAATACAATGCAACAAAGCCTCACAAGTACCACATCAAAAAATTTGGCCTTTGTGATTCTGCGACTGGCTATGTGATGAATTTAAAACATTGCTATGGAAGAAACACCGCGTTTAATCCGGATATAGAAATATGAAGATATAACAATCATATGTTTGTTGATTTATTCAGTGCCAGTGTTACCTGTTTACAGGTAAGCAGCCAAACCTGGCATTCTAGACGACTTTTGATCTGATCTGTCCAAGACTTCAGTATTTGTGATTTTGTCTTGCCATTTAATACCAAGTATTCTTTGCAGACACCGCATATAAAAGCTGTTTAAACGTTTCTCTTGGTGTGAGTAAGATGACCAGGCATCCCCAGACAATTGTTGTTAACCTGTTCATTGTTATTGCTGCCTTACCAATCCTGAAGTTAATTTCCTTATCTAGGGACAATTTGATATTTACCTCTGATCCTAAATATGTACAATTGTCTGCTATCTCCAGTTAGACGTCGTCAATAAAGATTGATGGTACCCCATGTGCGCCTTGTGACATAATCTGTGTCTTCTTTTTGCTAATTGTTAAACCAAATTCAGAATAAGCATTGGAGAATGCAGATAGTAGACGTTGTATACTTATAATTATTCCTCAGAGTCGGCTATCATTGCAGGATCATCTGCAAACAGCAACTCTTTGATCAGCACCCTCCTAACGTGGGTCTTGGCCTTCAATCTCTGAGCATTGTCGATTCCGCTACCTGAGCGTTAGTGAATGTATATACCACTGTCCTGATCACGAAAGGCATATTTCAGTAGAAGTGAACAGTATATTCCAAGGAGGGTGGGAGCTAGCACACAACCTCGCTTAACTCCACTCTTGATTTCAAACTCTTCTGAAGCTGCACCATCAAACTTGATTATACCCTTCATGCCTGTGTGGAGCGATTCCACTATGCACAGAAGTGTTGGTGGGCAGCCAATCTTCTTTAGTGCCTTGAAACGACCCTTACGACTGACCAATTCAAATGCCTTTGTGAGGTCGATGAAGGCAATATAAAGTGTTTGATTCTGTTCACGGAATTTTTCTTGCATTTGTCGCAATGAGAATAGCATGTCAATGGTAGACCGATTCTGTCTAGAGTCACACTGTGATTCGGGGTAAACTTGATTCTCTCAAGACTTGAAGTGTACGAAGAACAATTCTGGCAAATAGTTTCCCAACAATACACAGAAGTGAGATATCCCTATAGTTGTGACATTCACTCCTACCCTCCTTGTTCTTGTACAGTGTTATAATGCTTGAATTATTGAAATCATGTGGGACTTGCCCTTCTCGCAAGCATAGAAATATTTGCTGGTGGATCTGTAGAGTGAGTGTGTTCTGCACACTCCTGATAACCTCTATTAGAATCCCATGATTACCTGGAGCCTTGCCAGATGCAAGTTCATTTATAACACACTTAACTTCTGTTATGGTGGAAAGTGTGTCCTGGTAGTCAAGAGTTTGCAGGGCCTCTATGGCGTTGAGGGCATCATCCGCTAGTTTGGTCTTACTTGAGTAAAGCTCCAAATATTGCTCTATTCATCTATCCATCTGCTTTTTCTTATCAGTGATGATTTCTCCAGACAAGGTTGTCAGTGGTGCACTTCTTTTGATTATTTGATTATTTGATTATGCTTCTTTATCCCTTCATACATGCTTCTGATGTTATCACTTACATTTTAAATGTACTCGCATAACTTGATCGAACAGTCATTTGCACACTGCCTGTCAGCCTTTTTCGCATCCTTCCTAGCTTGCTTCAGCTCACTGAGAGTGTTTGGCGTTGTTCTTTCTTTGATTTTTGTTTTTTTTTATTAAGAGAGCTATCTTCTCTTTATCAATGAAAGGCTGCAGTGTCTGGCTGTTTGTCGCAAACCAGTCAGTCTCTACTGATCCACAGTGCCATAAACTCCTACCTCTGTGCTATAAATAGTTTCATTAAGTTTACCCCACTGTTCACTTGCTGTGGAATTTTCGGATGTGTCAGTGAAGGCATCTTCATGTTGCAGTTGGAACTTAAAGCACTTATCAGGAACTTGGGTGTTAGTAATATCAATTAAAATAATTGGTAATCAATCAATCAATCAATCAAATAATAAATGGGAGTCTCTGTGGCGAAGTGGTCAAGCCGTTTGACTCGTGCTCCGAAGGTTGTGGGTTCGATTCCGGGCCGCATCCTTCGGTTTACGAGTTAAATGTTTCGGAGATTCTTGTGGGTCGTCGCTAAAAGCTACAGAGTTCGTGATTTGTGCGACGCTTTCCGTGCTGCGGAAAGAGACTGAGCCATATGGGATAAAACCCGGTGCAATGAAGTCGACCCTGTCGACTCTTAAGCGACATTTTAATCAAATAATTATGAAATCCATATCGTTTTCACCGTCTGCTAAACAAGGATGTGTAACGTTGTATGTTTCTGTTACACGGAAATTGATCCGTAACCGAAACAAAACCTTCCTAAGTAGTCATGGATGTAGTTGTTGATTGCTTATACTGGAACTCTGCTCCCATTAACGACGTTGCATTGTTTCTGAGGATCCGCAGTCGCAGGTACTGCTCGTTAACCTGGAGGTCATGTGGTCCAAGTCCCAATCTCCACTGCTGTATTTACATTGACCTGGCGCTCCCAGTTCAATCCAGCTAAATTTGTTACCAAGAAATGTACTTGGAGGTAAAGGCTGATGAAGATGACATTTACCACATCAACAAGCAATGGTCGCCTCATAGGCTCTTAATTTCTGAGACTGCACGGAATTGTTTACCCCATAACAGGAGCAGAAGAATAGCATTATTGTAACATATCATGTATCGCCTATGAGGACGACAATTGCTTGTTGATTCAAGTACTGATTGATATATTAGCAATGAATGGTTAGCACAATGTACTCAAAATACCTGCAGATATGTACAAGTGTAAGTTACTTCCCTTTTCTCTTTGCGGCCTCACATGTTTCTCCAATTCTTCATCTTTGGGAGCCATGAATATATTGCTGCAATTACGTTGTATTCATTTTAGGGCGTCACTTGTTACATTTTTATCTTGCGGTTCTTAATTTCTGAGAGTGCATGGGTCTGTTTCCACCATAATGGGAGCAAATAATAGTAATATAGTAACATATCATGTACCACTTAAGAGGCGACCATTGCTTGTTCTTGTGAGCCTGGCTATCTTACCTCATTGCCAACGTTTGCTGCAAAGTCCAGCCATTTATAACCAAGTCGACAAAGGGCTTGTATTAGGTTTTTATTGTTGTTGTTGTTGTTTTGTAAATGCTTTTTATGAGATAAAAGCCATAAACACAGAATGAAGGCTTGATCTGTTCCTTCAAAAAAACTTACTTGTATAGTTGTAGTTAGTTTTTTGTTGTAGTTAGTTTGTTGTTGTTGTTGCTTTTTGGTTTTGTTTATGCTCGTTTTGAAGATGAAAACCAGAAACACAGAATGCAGGCTGGCTATCTTTATGAAACACTTAATTCCATATTTGCCGCCTCACCTATATATTACAGAGTATTTCATACTTTCGTATTTTATATTCCCACGTGTTCCATTACCCTATTTCATGTTCCGGGAAGATGGCTGATAGAATACAGTGTTCATTTAAGACTCAGAAGGTAATGGGTTTGACCCCAACATAAGGTATTACATTTTTGGCTAGTACTTATTATATAGAGATATCATACATGTGAGATCGTGTTCTGTTGCCTCTTGTCTTGTTCCATATGTTATGTTGTCCATATATCATGTTCCTGTATGTTATGTTGCCATATATCATATATATGTATGTTATGTTGCCATATATCATATATATGTATGTTATGTTGTCATATATCATATATATGTATGTTATGTTGCCATATATCATATATATGTATGTTATGTTGCCATATATCATGTTCCTGTATATTATGTTGCCATATATCATGTTCCTGTATATTATGTTGCCATATATCATATAAATGTATGTTATGTTGCCATATATCATATATATGTATGTTATGTTGCCATATATCATATATATGTATGTTATGTTGCCATATATCATATATATATATATATATATATATATATATATATATATATATATATATATATATGTTATGTTGCCATATATCATGTTCCTCTATGTTATGTTGCCATATATCATATATATGTATGTTATGTTGCCATATATCATGTTCCTGTATGTTATGTTGCCATATATGATGTTCCTGTATGTTATGTGGCCATATATCATGTTATTGTATGTTAGTATGTTATGTTGCCAGATATCATGTTATTGTATCTTAGTATGTTATGTTGTCATATATCATGTTATTGTATGTTAGTATGTTATGTTGTCATATATCATGTTATTGTATGTTAGTATGTTGTCACAGCCTCACATTATACGGTAAACCAACATAAGTTAATAGACACTGGCGAAGGGCTACAACTCCCGCCCAAGGGAAAGAAGTAAGACACTCGAAGGCCAGAGTAATCCAGAGCCTTCTCGAAGGACTGGTCAGTGAGTCCACTGTCCCGTGGACACTGATGTGGCCCGCCTATTGCGGGGTCCACGAGGAACTCGGACAGAGTTACCACCCGTGTCGGATTGCGACACGTGTGAACCGGCAGAGACAGACGGGACATCGGAGAGGCAACTGGGCCTGCCTTAGAGGGACTTAATAGTTCAGACCCATGTGTATTTATGGTCATAGACATATGCTAGATAGTTTGCTTAAAATGTTTGTTATAATCATGTGTGATGTTAAACCTCTGTGATATGCAACGTGTCAGTGCGGGCTTGTTAAACCCACTGCGCCAGCGCACTGTATAGCTAAGTTCAATAAATGTTGCTATATTATATTTAACGGAGTTATTGTTGCCTGTTTGAGCCCGAGTTCAGATCCCCTAGAGATCCAACACTGTGACAGGCTTTTTGGGGACCAAGCTCCGGTTTTGGCACAAGCTTTATGTTCAGACGGCTATTGATTGCCAAGTAAAAATTAAGTAAATGATATCAAATTTATTACTGAACATGGTTAAATAACTTTGCAGCTATCTAGTAATGAAATAGTATTAGTCCCTCTGTAGATAATCTCCCAATGATGTTAATACTATAAAATTGGACATGACTGTGACATTTGACTGTTACTAATTTTTTTTTCATTCAACGAGCAGATTGTTCCGCGAATTGAGGTGTATGTAACCTATGTAACCTATCCAACAGTGGCGAGAGAACAAGACAACATTCGCAAGTTCAGGGAATATAAGATAAGTTTCATATCATGCCCATTGCAACCCTAAGCGGTACTTATCACCATCCATCCATGTAACATTTTTGTTTTGCATTGATTTGTATGTATATTCATAACCTTGTAACCAACATAACTTTGCATTTGTATTTGCTCATGTAAACATTAAGGGAGATAACTAAATTTTCTACTCCCCAACATTTGTCTAAGGGATTTAACTTCAGTAAAATTACCAACAAGTAAAAGACAAGATGTCTACATTAGAAAAATGTATTGAGTTAGGTATGAAATTAGGTTATAAAGAAGAGAAACTGTCAGAATGGGCGCAGAAGACGCACGCAGAGAACATTGCCCGTGAAGAAAGAGCGATAGAACGGGAAGAGAAACAAATGCAATTGCAGGCAGAAGAAAAGAAAATGCAATTGCAGGCAGAAGAAAAGAAAATGCAATTGCAGGCTCAAGAGAAACAAATAGAGCTTGAGGCGGCGGCCAAACTAGCCCAATTAAATGCCGATACACAAATAAGACTAAAGCAGATGGAGATTGATTCCAACGTAGAAATATCTGTAAATAAACTGAGAAGCAAGGAGGAGGAACATAAATACAATAAGTATAAAGGCCTCGTTAAAGCATTTTGCTCAGGAGATTTTATCAGTGCATACCTGTGAAAATTTTGAGTGTCTAATGTCCTACCATAAGATCGTAAAAACAGATTGGTCATTTATTTTAATGAGAAACTTAGCTCTGGAACCCTTAAAAGTAATAGAGACTGTTCCACAGGAGATGAGAAAAGATTATGATTATTTAAAGCAACGAATACTTCAACATTTCTCATTAGATACAGCAGGGTACCAACAACAGTTCGCAAAGTTATCCCCACAACCGAACCAAACCTTCATAGACTATGTGTCTACAGTTCAGGATGTTTGCACAAAGTGGATTAACTCAGTTAAAACTAACAACAGCCATGACAAACTGAAAGAACTCATTATTATTGACAAAATAGTTAGTACAATCCCAACACCTTTTGCTAAGTTTTTGAAACAAATGGACTGTAAGAGTATCCAAGAAGTAGAGACCAAGGGGAACGCATTTTTCACAGCGAACCGAGATATTTTCCAATTAAACCTAAGTCAAAACGAAACAGCAGCAGTTGTAAACACTAGATACTCAAAACCAACTGAAAACAAGTTCAAACCACGCTCGAATGTCAGGAAGCCAGTTAAGTGTCAGTATTGTCATCTGACACACGAAGAGTACTCGATGTGTGATAAATCACCCAATTATCCACATCATCTCCAAATGATAGTGGAGAAACAAAAGAACAAGAGAAATGCATATCAGAGAGCGGTCAAATGCTATTTTTGCTCCAGCTTTGGGCACTATTCACGCTTTTGTGAAGGGCGAAAGATAATGAAACAGGCCAATGCTGCACTAGTTGAAACTTCCTCAGATGAACATATTGAACAACTGAATGAGTGTGACAATCAGAATGAAAGTGTGAGTGAGCTAGGAAATGCAGTGCAAATCATTGACACCATTACAGACAATAAATGTAACACCTGTTGGAAATTCCAACTTGACACAACATTGCTATGCGGCCACACGATCCCTATTTCTAATGAAATGGCCAACGCTGCCTTATCATCTACAGGCAAGCTAAATTTCTCAACAGGGTTTGTAAATAACAAACAGTGCACATTAATCCGCGATTCCGGCGCAACGCTATGTGGAATTAAGAAAACAGTAGTCAACGACAAAGACTACACACACAAATACGTAACTTGTCGCACATTCGCAGGCACCATCGAAAAATACCCCCTTGCTCTTGTCGAAATTCGAACACCGTTCATATCAGGACTAGTATTGTGCGCAGTACTAGAAAATCCTGTCGCTGAAATTATACTTGGGAATCTGCCCAACATACGATCTAGCTCTGAAAAGGAAATCAGAGATTGGGAGCAGAAAAACGGTATCCAGAACCCAAACAGCGATTCTAAAGAGAAACACCACTCGTGCTTGTCTCAAACTGCCAAAAGCACAAGGGAGACAACCAATGAAGTAATTCAAAAAGAATTCACCGAGATGCATAATGCAGGGGCGGTTAAATCTGTCAGTGATACGACCAACTTAAAACCTCGAACTGAGGATACCAGCGATCCACAAATTACCAAGCCTGTAGATGTGCAACAACACACACAACACACGAATGCAATAACACGACAGACAACTCACAAAACCCACACCGACCAACTGCAGGAGTCACTAGAAATTGTATTACAACCAGATCAGGATATTTTACTATTGCTACCTGACAAGAAAGATTTACTATCAACCTCTTGGCAGGGACCATTTAAAATTGTTAGAAGAATTTCGGAAGTTGATTACGAAATTTCTTTGAATGGAAAGTTGAAAATATTCCATGTAAATATGTTAAAACCATACTATGCTAGAGAAGACAGTGACACGAGTAAGCAGACACAGATGACAGATGACAGAAACGAAACGACAATTACCCAACTGAATGACACCTCGACAAACGAAGCATCGTTAACGACGCACTCTTACGACAACAAAGACGACGAAGACATATTTACATTACGGACAATATGGGATAACGACAACGACGACCAATTTGACGACATATTGACAACGATTAATCTCGACGACGACGACAATGACATTGAGGACAATTTACAAACAGTAGCATCTGTAATAAATCAGACAGACGTAGACAATACTGAAATTCCAGTACCAATTATGAATGACGACGGTAGTATAAAGGACATACAAATCTCTGACACTTTGACACAACAGCAGCGACAAGACATTGTGTCTCTCCTTAACGATTATAAATCTATCTTCTCTAACAAACCTGGACGGACTGACAAAATAACACATTCAATTGTGTTGACAGATCTGACACCGGTCAAATGTAGACCATATTCTATTCCTCTGCATTATAGAGCAAAGTTAGACAAAGAAATGTTTGAGTTAGAGAAAAATAGAATAATTCAGAAATCTATGTCCCAATATTCATCACCGATTGTCCTGGTGAAAAAGAAAGACCAAACGATTCGTTTGTGCATAGACTATAGAAGGTTAAATACGATAACCACAACAGATGCGGAGCCAATGAACAGCTGTGAAGACCTCATTTTGAATATGTCTCAATCATCCTTATTTTCGAAGGTTGATTTAGCGAAAAGTTATTGGCAAGTACCACTACACCCTTCTTCTAGACATATAAAAGCATTCGCAACACCTCTTGGTTTGTACGAATGGAGATATCTTCCATTTGGTCTCAAGAACGCTCCCGCCACATTTGTCAGGTTAACTAGGTTGTTATTGCACGGCATCAAGGACGTGCAAGCGTATATTGATGATATATGTATTCATTCTTCTAATATAACTTCTCACTTACTTACACTCAAACAAGTCTTCAACCAAATCTTTCTTTTTGGACTTACTATCAAACCTTCCAAGATTGAAATAGGCTATAAACAAATAGACTTCCTTGGTCATAGAATTTCTGAAGGCAAACTGTTGACAGATGATAAAATTGTTTCGAAACTTCTCAATCTAGAAATTCCAACTACAAAGAAACAAGTTAGAAGTTTATTAGGTCTTATAAACTATTATGCTAAGTTTATACCAAACTGGGCAGAACTTACATCAGTTTTTTCTAATATGTTGATAAAAGATCATCCAGAAAAATTTTGTAAAAGTACCCGCTTAGAGGATGCAATATGCAGATTGAAATGCATTTTTTTCTAATCCACCAGTATTACGATTACCAAACATAGATTTACCCTTTATTTTGACCACAGATTCGAGTGCTATCGCAATTGGAGGATGTTTAATGCAAGAAGTGCAAGGAGTGAGACACCCAATTCTCTAATTAAGCCGTAAGCTGAAGAAGGCAGTGATCCATTATTCTACGGTGGAATTGGAGGCATTAAGTCTATTATTTTGTATGCTCAGATTATCTAAGTTCCTCTTAGGTTCCCATTTTGTTGTGCTCACCGATAACTCGCCATTGTTGGTGCTTAAGCAAGGTGTTCCTAAAAACCATCGTTTGCAAAGATGGTGTCTTCTTCTCCAAGATTTCGACTTCGAAATCCGCCATATCAGAGGCACCGATAACATTATAGCTGATATTTTATCGCGGCAAACGAATGCGCCAGCAGAATAACATTAGGCACATTAACCATTCGCCATACCAGAAACTGTGATATTTTATTCTGTGGCATAGAACAGTGTAACTCTACACCTGCTAGAGAACTTTCATTTAAAAGTAATAACACCCCAGTGAATAGGTTACGTATGACACCCACGAACGTGAAACTTTGAGAACCCCCTCTGCCGTGCGTCCACCTTGACGAGGTAGAGGGGCTTGAGCGTTCCAATGACCCCAAGAGCTATGCCGACGGTAGCACAGCTACTGGTAGGGTCACCCATGTCGGACAGGTCAAGGGAGAGGGACCAGACGAAGTGACGCACAAACCTGCTGCCTTGTAGGTAGACTGGGGACAGTCAAAGGCTAGGGAAAGCATCCCGAACAAATGCTTGTCGAAATCGGATGTACTGAGCCACAAGCTTGACAAAGAAGTGCAACGTAACTTTATCATTTCATGATGCCACAGATGAAAATTAATCGTTATGGTGCTAATCCCGTGAAGTCCCATCAGGCGGTGATAGTGCCGGGCCCCCTGTCCTCGAGGGGGTCCACCCATGACTACTGGTGGTCACCTTCCCCTGTGCTGTGGAGTCAAGGCACAGAGGAGTAGGTTAAGAGTAATTGACCAAACACCCCGGACACTCAACATACTACAATGGAATGCAGAAGGAGTTTATAACAAGAAAACCTCCCTAACACAGCGTCTTCATAAAGATAGAATAGATGTGGCATGCATTCAAGAGACACACCTCAACGCCAATCGCACATTTTCAGTCAAGGGATATCAGGCCACACGTTTCGACCGCTGAAGGACACAAAGGAGGAGTTGTAATACTTACACGAAATACAATACCTTGCAGCGAAGTATCTGTGATCTCTGACAACCAAACGGAAATTATAGGTGTTGATATAATGATAAAGGACGTGAAAATAAGAATTTACAATCTGTATAGCCCGGCAGATAAGGATCTTACACTCTCAAACATGGAAATAACTGACACAAATTGCATTGTTGTCGGAGACTTTAATAGCCGTTCAGAAAGATGGGGATACCCAGATACTGACAAAAGAGGAGATGAAGTGGAGGACTGGGAAATAGACTCAAATCTCCATCTACTCAACAAAGCGGATGACACACCGAGCTTTTACTCCAGAAGATGGATTACCACTTCTACTCCAGACTTAGCTTTCTGCACAGGAGACATCCTCCACAAAATCGATCGCCATGTGCTTGACCAATTAGCAGGTAGTGACCACAGACCAATCAAGCTTGTAATAAATATGGAGTATGTTCCACAGGAGCAAAAGCCTTTGCCCCGTTGGAATTACAAACGAACAGATTGGGACAGATTTGCCATACTAACAGACACATATTGTGAAAACATAAATACACGATATGGCAACATGAAGCAAATGGTGGAAAGTCTAAACAGAGCAATAATACAGGCGGCCACTGAGTAAATTCCAAGAGGAGCGAGGAAAAATTACAAACCATACTGGACTGAAGAACTACAAATTTTGGAGGACAAAGTTGAAGATGCTAGGAAGACCGCAGAGAGAGAACAAACAACTGAAGCGAACATCTCTCTCAAAGCCATCTCAGCAAAATATAAAAGAACAGTAAATCAAACAACAAGAGATTGTTGGAGGAAAAAAACAGAAAACCTGAATTTTGACAGGGATGGAAACAAACTATGGAAACTAGTGAAAGCCATGAACAATGAAGGACCTAGAAACAAACAAATAACAATTAAACAAGGAAATGCCTTGCTTACAGGAAAAAAGGCTGCAAATGCACTAATGGAACACTATGCCAGTGCAAACCACATTGATATTACAGCCGAACAGAAGAAAGCAATCAAAGATAAACAGATACATCATAGATATACAGAGACAGCAGCAGAATATATGATGGCAAATCTAACAATGGAAGAAATGGAACAGGCAATGAATACCCTAAAAAAGAAGACATCACCAGGAAAGGATGGAATCACAAATGAAATGCTAATAGGACTAGGCACTAAGGCAAAAAAAGAAACTACTAGCAGTCCTAAATTACAGCTGGAAGAGGGGAATAGTCCCACAGGCATGGAAGGAAGCTATACTAATACCAGTCCCAAAGAAAGGAAAAGACCTGGAAGAACCAAATGGCTATCGACCTATCAGTCTTCTTAGCTGTGTAGAAAAATTAATGGAACGCATTATCAATGGCAGGCTAACATGGCATCTGGAAGAAAACCAACTCTTAACACCTCACCAAGCAGGATTCAGAAAGTACAGATCCACTGAAGATCAAATAACCTATATAGCTCAGGAAATAGAGGATGCCTTCCAAGAGAAAAAGCACACACTAGCGGTCTGGATAGATTTAGAAAAAGCATTTGATTAAGTATGGAAGGAAGGACTGAAAGTAAAACTACAAAAAATGCATGTCTGTGGGAAAATGTACAAATGGATCAGCCACTACCTTGAGAACAAAACTGCCAGGACAAAAGTACAAGGACAAACCAGCAAAATGATGCTGTTGGAGCAAGGTGTCCCCCAAGGAGGAGTTCTTTCACCAACATTATTCCTAGCATATATAAACGACATCACGGAAAATTTTCCAGCCAGAGAACACACATCATCCTTTGCAGATGACCTAGCCATATGGACATCTGAAGAATATATTAGTACAGCTAACAGCAGAATACAGCAAGCCCTATTAGCGCTAGAGGACTGGTCAAAATCATGGCTAGTGAAGATAAGTGAGGAGAAAACAACATGCACAGTGTTCTCCCTCTCAACTAAAACTCAGCAACCTAAGCTGGTATTGAATGGAAAAATATTGCGCCATGAAGAAAATCCAAACTATCTAGGAGTCACCTTTGATCGTCGCCTGACATGGAAGACACAGGTTGAGAAAAATCGAACAAGAGCAAGGCAAAGAATGGCAATCATGAAAAAGCTTGCTGGTACAACGTGGGGAGCAGATGAGAAAGTTCTCAAGAAGTTATATACTGGACGGGTGAGGCCAGTACTGGAATATGGCATTGCAGCTTGGGCAACAGCAGCTAAGTCAAACTTTAACAAAATAAGTAGAGTCCAAAACCAAGGAATGCGAATCATAACTGGAAGCCTGAAGACAACGCCTATTAATGAATTAGAAAAGATAACTTGTTTACAACCAATGCAGGATAGAAGAGATAGCAGAGCCCAGCAACAAGCTGAAAATTTAGAAGATTGACAGACCACCCTATGTATAAAAGGTTTAGTGGTTTTGGAAAGGGAAGACTGAAGCGTAGCAACTTTGTAGAAACTGCAAAACGAAATATTAGGGCAGATCCCATACTTAACATATCAACAGTCAAACCCATTTACAATGCAGACAAGTTCCCAGCTTGGAGACAGCAGCAACTGCCTGAGATGATAGAAAACATTCCTGGTATTGAGAAAAAGAACACTCAGCATGAAACCGAAAGAAGAGAAATAACCCTAAACTACATAAAAGAACATTACCCAAGCAGCAATTGGACCCATGCATATACAGATGGATCAGCCAAAAATTCAGTAGAGAATGGAGGAGGAGGAATTCTCCTAAATTTAAAAATGGAGTGAAAAAAACACATTCAGTGGCAACTGGAAAGTTTTCAAGTAACTTCAAAGCGGAGGTAGAGGCTCTGAAAACTGCAGCAGAAATGCTTTTGATGGAGGAAAATAAAGACACACAAATAGCTATCTTTACAGATGCAAAGTCAGCTGTCTCAATACTGAAGAGCAAAAACAGCACAGAACTAGCTGACCTAAGAGCAGCACTCCATGGTCTATGCCAGAAATCCAAAAAAGTTGTAATACAGTGGATCCCATCACATTGCAGTATACCTGGAAATGAAGAGGCTGACAGACTGGCAAAAGAGGGCGGACGACTACCACAGCCTGACATAGACATAACCTATAATGAGGCAAAGAGGTTGATAACAAGCACTTATAGAACCAAATGGGAATCAGAGCATCCAGGCCACCAGAAGGATGATGCATATTACAAACTCGACCGAAGAGAACAAGTAGCAATCTTCAGACTCCGCACAGGACATAACAGGCTGAAATACCACTTGTTCAACAAACTAAAGATAGGAGATACAGATGAATGTAATTGTGGAACTGGTAAAATGACAGCTAAACATTTGCTGCAAGAGTGCCCAATATATGCAGAACAGAGAAAGATATTTTGGCCCACACCTGCTTCATTCGAGGACAAGCTTTATGGAGATATCAACAAGCTCAAGTCGACTGCAGCTTACTTTAACTGTATTCAGGTTGACATTTAAATGTACATGAAGAAGTTTTTAGACTGCCACACTTCATACCACAGGCATGTCGGTTACACAAGCCTCCCAGAGGAATGAAATGGAATATTGCTTGGATAGCAAATCCATTACGTGGAAAGTCCGAATCGAAAGCTCACTGTGTGGGCTTCATAAAAGGTGGAAAAAGCGTCCTAGTGGCACAAAATGGAATATTGCTTGGATAGCAAATCCATTACGTGGAAAGTCTGAATCGAAAGCTCACTGTGTGGATGTATCTGCAAACTGCATTCTTCTGGCTTCTGGAAGAACAGCCTATGGTGAACGGAAGGCCCAATATACGGAAGTAAGGCTAAGCAGCCATGTGCAGGACGTGACGATTCCTTGGGTGAGCCCAGTACCAGAGCGCTGTGTGATGGCTCTGCAATTATGGAAGCCTCCTTGGATGGCGGGGAATGCCCATGGTCTGCCCCTGCCTTCCCTTGATGGCCGACCAGGATGCCTTTGGCTGTTCTATATGGGCCAGCTGGGATGGGAGATAACACCACAACAGTGAACGTCCTAAGAAACCCCCCGGGAAGGTTAACCCGGTCAACAAATGCCCGCAGAAGTCGGATGTGTCGGCCTAACGGCGCAAGAACGCAGCTCTGCTGTAAACAGGCACAACGCAATCACGTCCGAAAAAAAAACCGGATGAACGAAGAAGAAGAAGAAGAAGAAACTTTGAGAACTATACTACCAATTACCAAAGCTCTAGGAACAATCCGAGCGAGAGACATTATCTGTGAATTGATTTCAACCAGTGAACTGACAGTGATCATGAAAGCATTAAGAATACTTTATACTCGACATTGAGAACATTCCATACTTGCTGTTGCTAAGAGACTTTGCAAACAGCCGAAACAGAACTACGGCGATTACAACACTCAAGAGACAGCCATACTAACTGTTAACATTCATGGCACGACACGCTGACAACAGGAGGACAACGCGCACATCATCTTTGGATTTAGTTACTTAGTTAATTAATTAATTTAGTATTGAATATGTATTATATTTGTATTGAATTATGTATATAAAATATGTCAACCTGTAATTTGTACATTTTCTACCATAATATTACAGGTATTTCCATTCATAGGTGAAATAATCTTCCTATGCAATTTTCTCTATGTAAATTATAAACCATTTTTGAGTCATCGTACAAAAAGTACGTATTATCTTAAAGGGAACATATCGCCTATTCCGTTTTTTCTAAGGGCAATAACACTTACCTCAACTTTACTTATATATTTTAACCAAATACTATTTTTAATGAAAGATGTGTGAATGACAGAGTGAATGAATTAAATGAGAGAGCGATATACTGAGCGGACAAATTGTACGCAAAAAGTATTTATTTTAATTTGTCTGCGTCTTTCATGTAAATTTTATTACTTGTCTAAATTGTTGATGCATGTTTAGTATTTAGGATACTACAACTAAGCAACACTGCTTGGAATGCCTGATCATGCATTACACACATTGGGGTAATTCATGATTAAGGATATCCCAACTCGTGACGCTTGGAGATAAGCCACACATTCAGCACACACTTTACACAAAACTCAAAACTGAACACTATCAATTAAATACAGTCACTTTATTAGAAGCAGCAACTTATTAGTCAACACACTAACAAGCCAACAGGGACACATGTAGTCAGATGGGATAAAATAACAGCGTAACTACATATTCAGCATTATACAACATACGAGAGTAAAAGTGTATTGAAATGCACACACAGAACAAGATTTGCAGGTGTACTTAATTAGCCAAGACTTTTGTCTTGTTAATCCTCTCTAATACAGAGGTTAATTATCTTGGTATCAGTAGGATACTTTGAGAAGGACGGGTTGTAGAAACAACTAGGAAACGTCACGTAACTTCGGTCAGATAAGCATTTTTAAGGACACAGGAGAGAGAGACCTCTTCAGCAAATCAGAGACGTGGTGTATGGGAGAATACATGAGTGTTGATGCCAATATGTAGGTTACCAAGTTACTGTCCACCAAACTACAAACACCGACTTTATGTGATTCTGTGACAGAATTAGTACAGAACTAATTACCTTATAACAACCCATCAAATCAGGGGGGAGAGGGGGACTCCTGTCACAGCCTCACATTATACGGTAAACCAACATAAGTTAATAGACACTGGCGAAGGGCTACAACTCCCGCCCAAGGGAAAGAAGTAAGACACTCGAAGGCCAGAATAATCCAGAGCCTTCTCGAAGGACTGGTCAGTGAGTCCACTGTCCCGAGGACACTGATGTGGCCCGCCTATTGCGGGGTCCACGAGGAACTCGGACAGAGTTACCACCCGTGTCGGATTGCGACACGTGTGAACCGGCAGAGACAGACGGGACATCGGAGAGGCAACAGGGCCTGCCTTAGAGGGACTTAATAGTTCAGACCCATGTGTATTTAGGGTCATAGACATATGCTAGATAGTTTGCTTAGAATGTTTGTTATAATCATGTGTGATGTTAAACCTCTGTGATATGCAACGTGTCAGTGCGGGCTTGTTAAACCCACTGCGCCAGCGCACTGTATAGCTAAGTTCAATAAATGTTGCTATATTATATTTAACGGAGTTATTGTTGCCTGTTTGAGCCCGAGTTCAGATCCCCTAGAGATCCAACACTGTGACATATGTTATGTTGTCTTATATCATGTTATTGTATGTTTATATGTTATGTTGTCATATATCATGTTATTGTATGTTAGTATGTTATGTTGTCACATATCATGTTATTGTATGGTAGTATGTTATGTTGTCATATATCATGTTATTGTATGTTATGTTGTCATATATCATGTTATTGTATGTTATGGTGCCATATATCATGTTCCTGTATATTATGTTGCCATATATCATGTCCCTGTATATTATGTTGCCATATATCATATAAATGTATGTTATGTTGCCATATATCATATATATATATGTATGTTATGTTGCCATATATCATATATATGTATGTTATGTTGCCATATATCATATATATGTATGTTATATTGCCATATATCATGTTCCTCTATGTTATGTTGCCATATATCATATATATGTATGTTATGTTGCCATATATCATGTTCCTGTATGTTATGTTGCCATATATGATGTTCATGTATGTTATGTGGCCATATATCATGTTTTTGTATGCTAGTATGTTATGTTGCCAGATATCATGTTATTGTATGTTAGTATGTTATGGTGTCATTTATCATGTTATTGTATGTTAGTATGTTATGTTGTCATATATCATGTTCCTGTATGTTATGTTGCCATATATCATGTTTATGTATGTTATGTTGCCATATATCATGTTTATGTATGTTATGTTGTCATATATCATGTTTATGTATGTTATGTTGCCATATATCATGTTTATGTATGTTATGTTGTCATATATCATGTTTATGTATGTTATGTTGCCATATATCATGTTTATGTATGTTATGTTGCCATATATCATGTTTCTGTATGTTATGTTGCCATGTATCATGTTCCTGTATATTATGTTGACATATATCATGTTCCTGTATGTTATGTTGACATATAGCATATTCCTGTATGTTATATTGCCTTATATCATATATGTGTATGTTATCTTGCCATATATCATGTTCCAGTATGTTATGTTGACATATAGCATGTTCCTGTATGTTATATTGCCGTATATCATATATGTGCATGTTATGATGCCATATATCATGTTTCTGTATGTTATGTTGACATATATCATGTTTCTGTATGTTATGTTGCCATATCTCATGTTCCTGTATTTTATGTTGCCATATATCATGTTCCTGTATGTTATGTTGCCATATATCACGTTCCTGTATTTCATGTTGCCATATATCATGTTCCTGTATGCTATGTTGCCATATATCTTGTTCCTTTATGTTATGTTGCCATATATCATGTTCCTGTATTTTATGTTACCATATATCATGTTCCTGTATGTTGTGTTGCCATATACCATATTCCTGTATGTTATGTTGCCATATATCATGTTCCTGTATTTTATGTTGCCATATATCATGTTCCTGTATGTTATGTTGCCATATATCATGTTCCTGTATGTTATGTTGCCATATATCATGTTCCTGTATATTGTGTTGCCATATATCATGTTCCTGTATATTATGTTGCCATATATTATGTTCCTGTATGTTATGTTGAGATATATCATATATATGTAAGTTATGTTGCCATATATCATGTTCCTATATGTTATGTTGTCATATATCATGTTCCTGTATGTTATGTTGCCATATATCATATATATGTATGTTATGTTGCCATATATCATGGTCCTATATGTTATGTTGCCATATAATATGTTCCTGTATGTTATGTTGCCATATATCATATATGTATGTTATGTTGCCATATATCATGTTTATGTATGTTATGTTGCCATATATAATGTTTCTGTATGTTATGTTGCCATATATCATGTTCCTGTATGTTATGTTGCCATATATCATGTTCCTGTATGTTATGTTGACATATATCATGTTCCTGTATGTTATGTTGACATATAGCATGTTCCTATATGTTATATTGCCGTATATCATATATGTGCATGTTATGTTGCCATATATCATGTTTCTGTATGTTATGTTGACATATATCATGTTCCTGTATGTTGTGTTGCCATATATCATGTTCCTGTATGTTATGTTGCCATATATCATGTTCCTGTATGTTATGTTGCCATATATCATGTTCCTGTATGTTATGTTGACATATATCATGTTCCTGTATGTTATATTGCCGTATATCATATATGTGCATGTTATGTTGCCATATATCATGTTTCTGTATGTTATGTTGACATATAGCATGTTCCTGTATGTTATATTGCCGTATATCATATATGTGTATTTTATGTTGCCATATCTCATATTCCTGTATTTTATGTTGCCATATATCATGTGCCTGCATTTCATGTTGCCATATATCATGTGCCTGCATTTCATGTTGCCATATATCATGTTCCTGTATGCTATGTTGCCATATATCATGTTCCTGTATGTTATGTTGCCATATATCATGTTCCTGTATGTTGTGTTGCCATATATCATGTGCCTGCATTTCATGTTGCCATATATCATGTGCCTGCATTTCATGTTGCCATATATCATGTTCCTGTATGTTATGTTGCCATATATCATGTTTCTAGAACAGAATGATGGCTAAGTATGGAGACAGTTGTCTGAACGTTTTGAAATAGAGATTCTCAAAGACAGTCGATACAGTGAAAGCATCTGTTGTCTCTGGTTTTAAAAAAAACGCATCACGAAGCAAGAATCCGCTGCAAAAGTCATGATGGCCATCTTCTGAGACATCAAGGGCCTTATATTGGTTTGTGCATTTCCAGGAAAGGTGTGAAACTATGATAAGTGCCCGATACAGTGACATGCTAGTGAACATATTGAAGATCGCAATTCTCTCAAAAGAAGTATTGTCGTCGCACGACAACGCCCGCTCTCATACAGCTGCGCACAATGTGGATACACTACATGGTCTAAGATGTCAGGTCTCGAATCCTGCAGCATATAATCAGACTTGCCGCAATCTGCCTTTCACTTGTTGTGGACTGCTGAAATAAAATTTGTGGGATCAAGGTTTGCAAATTACAACGAGGTAATGGAGACGGTGCAAAAATAGGTTAAGATCATACCCAAAAACATGTTCATAGAAGACATCAACAAGCTAGTAGACCGGTGGACAAAGTGTGCTGTCTTGCAGGGGTACCGTATTTAGAGATAACACACACAATGCGCAGTATTTTTGTGTGTGTTTATATATATATATATATAGTTCTGCTGCTGTGTATTCGTGTGTCTATGCACCCATGGACATATATGCCTCTGTTTACAAGCGCTACATTTTGAAACATGTTTATTACATTTGTTTTTAATCTGTATTCTTTATACTTTAGCTGCATTTTTATCTTCGTTTAGCTTCCTTCCAGTTTTCTACATTCATCTCTCGTTCGATATTTCAGTTTGCAGTTCTAATTTTCTTGTATTGAAAAACATCTAGGGAAGGACCATATTTGTTTTGTCTGTTTTTTTATTTTTTTATTTTATTTTTGTTGTTGTTCTGATAAAGACGTCGGTCGAAACATTTGCCTCAATCTGTGGTGTGTGTTTTTGTTTACTCCATTTCAACCGTCGAATTTAATATTAACATGCTATGTTTAATGATAGTGTTGTAAAGTATATTTTTTGCCATGTGTCAGCTAGCTTTAGCATATGTGTAGACATTGTGGCGGGCGTGGAATATGATAACGATGATGAATTAATCTTACACATATTGAAAACATCACACACGCAATAATTGCATATCACCAGAACTACAATACCTTAACGTCAATAAAATTAGGCGGCTACGCTAACAATCTACAATATATATCTTCTTCTTCTTCTTTAGCGTTCCGAGCCATTGAGGTTCTTTGCTGCAAATACAATCCGTCTCCATTCGTCTCTCTGGTGGACCTTCTCTTGCCAGTCGTTGATTCCAAGTGCTTGTAGGTCTGTACATGTATTATCTCTCCACCGCCTTCTTGGTCTACCTCGGGGTCTACGATCATTTATTTCCTGAGTGTAAGCGAGTTTTGTTTCCCTATTATCTTCCATTCTTTTTATATGCCCCAGCCATTGTAGTCTATTAGCCTTCATGATACCAGTGATTAGCGGGGACTTAAACAGATCATAAATGTCTTTGTTACTTCTTCTTTTCCACTCTCCACTTTGTGTATCCCTAATGGGTCCAAAGATGCGTCTTAAAATTTTGTTCTCAAAGGTTTGTAACAAGGCTTCGTCTCCTTTCGTTGTACTCCAGGTTTCAGAGCCATACAGCACAACTGGTCTGATCAGTGTTTTGTATATTGTGATTTTGGTGTTACGAGATAGCGCCTTTGATTTTAGTAGATGTTGTAGTGCATAGTATATCTTATTTCCAGAGTTGATTCTAGCTTGTATTTCTTCCCTTATGATGTTGGAGCAGTTGAAGATTGTACCCAGGTATTTGTATGTTTCCGTTCTTTTAATGGTCATATCATCTATTTGTATGTGGCCAGAGTTTCTAGCCATTCCGTCTCTTGAAATTACCATATATTCTGTCTTATCTTGGTTGATAACCAGCCCCATCTGTTGGGCTTTTCCCTTTAAGTGAGTCAATATTTCCAATGTCTTTTGTTCACTTTGCCCTATAATATCTATATCATCTGCATAACCAAGCAGCTTGGATGTTCCTCCAATATCACATTCCTCCTTTACCTTCCTTACAACTTTCTCTAGAGCCAGATTGAAGAGTAGCGGCGATAGTGCATCACCCTGTTTCAAGCCAGATGTTATTTGGAAGGGGTCTGATTTCCTGCCTTTATATGTTACTATATTATAAGTATCTTCCATGCATAGTCTGGTCATGTTGATTAACTTCCTTGGTATTCCAAATTCCTGCATAGCATTCCATAGACTATTCCTATGGACACTATCATAAGCCTTTTTAAAATCCACAAAAATGTTATGGAGATCTCTTTTATATTCCCAATTTTTCTCGGCTATTTGTCGTAAGATAAATATCTGATCTATTGTTGATCTGTTTTGTCTAAAACCCGCCTGGTAGTCACCTAATATGTCTTCTGAATATGGTTTTAGTCTATTTAGTAATACTGCGGATAGTATCTTATAGCTTGTGGACAGTAGTGATATTCCTCTATAATTTCCACATTGGAACTTGTCTCCTTTCTTAAAGATAGGTATCAATAATGACTCTTTCCAGTCATGGGGTAATTCTTCTGTCCTCCAGATTTTTATTATTAGTTCGTATAGCTTTAGATGTAATGCATGGCCACCTGCCTTTATAAATTCAGCAGCAATTCCATCAGTCCCAGTTGCCTTATTGTTTTTAAGTCGTGTGATTACATATAGGATTTCTTCAAATGTAGGTTCTTCAATTTGTGGTTCGCATGTTAGAACCTCTTCCTGTGGGAAAATGTTACTTGGAGCTTCACAATTTAGTAATTCAATAAAATATTCTTTCCATGTGTTGCACATTTCCTCATTGGTATTTATCATATTCCCATTTTTGTCTTTTAAACCATATGTGTTTTGTTGGTGCCCTCGTTTCATTGACTTCAGTTCTTTAAAAAATTTTCTGGATTCATTTTTCTGGTGATTAGTTTCCATATCTTTGATTATATTACTCATATATTCTCGCTTCTGCTGTCTGACTATTTATGTAGCCTCTTTACATTCATTTCTATAATGCTCTTCCTTTTGGATGTTATTGATGTCATTTAACCATACATGTCTGGCATTCTTCTTCCTAATGACAGCTTCTTCACATTTTTGATTGAACCATCTGTTCTTTCTATGCGTGGTTAACACACCGAGACATTCTTCTGCGGTAGACTGAATTGTATTCTTGATGTTCAACCAAGTTTGGTCAACGCTTTCCTCCAAAGGGTTTTGCAGAGTTTCAAGTTTACATTTTATTTCATCTGTAAATTTCTCTTTGACTGTAATGTCTTGCAGTTTTTCTCTGTTATATGTTGGGTGTAATCTTTGTAATTTAGTATAGAAAGTTCTCTTAAGTTTTATTTTAAATTTTGCTCCAACGAGGAAGTGGTCACTGTGGCACTCAGCTCCTCTATAACTTCTGACTTGCTGTATGTTTGATGCATTTCTGTTGTTAATTAAAATGTGATCTATTTGATTATAGGTTCTCTTGTCACATGATTTCCAAGTTTGTTTGTGTATATCCTTTCTTTGTAGTCTGGTACTGCTAATCTGCAGTCCTTTGGCTTCTGCCAGGTTGATGACTCTCCACCCATTATCATTTGAAGTTGTATGTAGGCTTTCCATACCAGCCACTTTTTTATTAGTTTGCTCTTTACCTATTTTTGCATTGAAGTCTCCCAGCACAATCAGGATGTCCTGTTTGGGGGTTTCTTCTATGACATCTTCCAGATCATTATAAAAGTCTTCTTTAATATCATCTTCTTTCTCTTCAGTAGGTGCATGTACATTAATCATCGTTATATTTTTCCATTTACCTTTTATTCGTAATTTACTAATCCTGTCATTAAAAGCTTTAAAGTTTAAAACGTTCCCCCATAACTCTTTTTTTATGACAAATCCTGTTCCTAATTCATGTTTATTTTGGGTGTTTCCTCCATATATTATAATCATTCCATTTTGCTCTATAGTACCCTCTCCTGGCCACCTTATTTCTTGAATTGCTGTTATATCCATTTGATATTCACCCAGCTCCCGGGTTAGTTCTTCGGCCGCTCCAGCTCGATATAATGTCCGTACATTCCATGTTCCAAATCTCAAAAGTCCTTTAACGTTCCAAGGTCGTTGTCCAGATAAGTCAGTCCGATATCGAGGCTCATGTATTTGTTTCGTAACAAAGAGGGGTTTTTACAAAGGTGGGGATGTTAACCCCACGCTTCAACCCCCAACCTGGAGGACCAGGGTGTTTCTCTTTGTCTGTTCTCTACCCTTTGACCTGTCCGGCTTGGGAGGCCCTGCTGGTAGCTACGCTACCGCCGGCATAGCTCTCAGGGTCATTGAGAAACTCAAGCTCCCCCACCACGACAAGGTGGAAACACCATCGGGGGATATATATATATATCTTAAACAATATGCCAAAATAATTGATAGACCAGAAACGAGGTCTTTCATGCAATGTCTGCCCAACATGGCATCGTTCGCAAAAGATTTATCAAACGGTAGCGTGTTTCTCAATACGCACCTCTCACAACATAACGATACACTAATTATGTCTGGCAGACGGAATCCGCGCAATATATCACGATAATATATACAATATATCATGACAGAAGAAACCAGACTATAATTATTTAGAACAGGAATAAATGAGATCAGTTGTCGGAAAGCAATTCAATTTCCAGGTGCAGCGTGAAACAGCAGCTAAACACACGACATGGCGATCAATGTAATAACTTATATGTTTAAATGAGAGTCAGTCATGGTTAAAATAGTGTTGTATGCGACAACCGCAGAAATCCAGATTACATTGCACTAGTTTGTGATGTGGTGACATTCAGAAAATTATCTCGTGAGAAGCCATAATTTGTTGCCTTTGGAATTCAGGCGAATTTTTTTTTTTCGTAATACATTTCAATCTCATAGAATTTTCAGGTGATAAGTATGGTTATTATATTGTTAAAATGCACATTGACTAAGAATTTACCATTAATAGCAAAGGAAAAATATGGTAATATGATTAGCGAGAAGTTTCCTCCACATAATTGCAGAAATTAGATAACAAATCATCATTTAAAGGCACGTGACATTGTTTAATCTCATGAGTAATTTAATCAGTCGGTGTGTTTCATTGTCAGCCGTTATTTGGTATTAAGTTTGTGCACTGAATATGTCTGATTTTCAGAAGGCTAGAAGGCCAGCCACATGTTGTTGGTGTAGAGGATACCGGAGATCATGTTCATGATTTCATTGTGAAATCCGAGGCACGTTATTTGTTACACTCACGGTCTTTTCTCATTGCAGAAACACAATGAAAATGTTGAGTACAACGTGCAACAATTCGGGACATCATTTTTGTAAATTCGAAAGTAAACAGTCGAATATTATAATGATTAGCGATAACCAGAAGTATACAATTACACTGATTACATATGTGTATTTATGTAGCGTTGTCAGTGCTGCTGGGGTTGTAGCAAACATCATTAATTTGCTGATCTTTTATAGACAAGGCCTTAAAACAACCATCAATATTAGTTTCTTCTCTCTGGCAATTTCAGATTTGTATAGTTTAATCTTTCAGCAAATATCTAACATCTTTGTTAACCCGTGGTTTCTGAGGCTGCATTTACCAATTATGTACTCGGGGGTACAATTTGTGACAGCCAGAATAGCACGAATGCTGTTTGCCAGGGTAACTTTCTTCATCACTGTCTACATCACAGCCGAGAGATGTCTGTGTATAGCGTTTCCATTACACATCAAACAGATTATAACACCACGGAGAACTTCAACTATTTTGATTTTCATTTACTTGATGACATTTGTGTCATTGCTTCCCTTGTACAGCACAGTTTATCTCTCATGGAAATTCAATTCAAACATGAACATGACTCTTCTCACTCTGGGCTTTAGAAATTTCAAAATAACAACGCTAGCAGCCTCTTACTTTGTCCAAGCCATTGCCGGGGTACTAGCCTTCCTGGCTGTCGTAGTGCTGACATTGATCCTTGTTTACAAGCTAGGAGAGAAAACTGATTGGCGGAAGAAAGCAACTGTGCAACACAATCAATCAAAGTCTATTAGTCAAAGAGACAGAGCTACAGTCAAAATGGTTGTACTCATTGCTGGTTTATTAATCCTATGCTACACGCCATCTGTGTTCCTGTGTTTAACGACATTCTTAGAGCCTGAATTCACCGAAGGCGGCAAGTACGGCAATATCTATTCTAGTCTATGGTCTATTGCCATGTTGATGGAGAACATCAACTCCAGTGTTAATATTTTCTTTTACTTTAAAATGAGCTCCAAGTACAGGCAAACGTTTCAGGAGCTCTTCTCTGTATGTTTACAAAAGAAGACGGGCACTGATGGAGAAGAGAAATAGGTAGAGAATAATGCTGACTCATTTCTATGTGTACTGTGTTATAGTATGACATTGCGTTGTGTCAAACACACTAGATCGTCTTGGATGACTTCAGAAAAATCCACGTGATCTATTTTGAGTTCAATTTAGCTTGAAGGTGAATGAAATTTTGCACACGCAATGATCGTGACAGGAACACATACATAATCCAAGACTGGTGATCGTTTGCGATATCGAAAGACGGCCCAATCCCAAAGACACCACAGAACCATTTGATGATTATGTTGATGGTGTAATATTATTAATTGTTAATCTCATCGGAGAACACTAGATGTGATAATTACAAGTTCTTAGTTACGGGCAAAATTTCAAACACATAAAGAATAGGTTAGCGATCATTACTTTGTCCCGACACTGTTAGCATTGTGTTCTGAAAAAGTTAAGGTGTAAAGAGACATTAGGCAGAACAGGTGTAACTGAGACATGTGCAGTCGTTAAAACTTACGCCTATCACGTGACTTAGCCAAGATTTGGCCCCAACATTATCAAGCAGCGAAAACAGGGGTATGATTTTGCGAAATATGACAGGAAGAGAAAGAATTATACGCGGTTTACCCATTTTAAATGTTTTGAAATGTACGAAAGATCTCTCTCTCTCTCTCTCTCTCTCTCTCTCTCTCTCTCTCTCTCTCTCTCTCACTCTCTCTCTCTCTCTCTCTCTCTCTCTCTCTCTCTCTCTCTCTCTCGCTCTCACTCTCGAGCGTATCAGCACAGACAGATATAACAGGGAAGCTAACTGTTAGAATAGGCCCCATTTTTCAGGAGATTATATTTTCCAGAAAAAAATAATGTCACCATACTAGTTCACGAGGAACACGAGTTGAGTTGAGCTAAGAACCGAGATCACTGCAATAAGGACATTCCCATATGCTCTCCGTCCTCTCGTTCAACAGCCAGCGAAGTGTCACACTGCTAAATGTTCCCAACGCTCTCTGATTGAAAGTTTTTCTGGTCATCCCTATCAGTTTTGAGATTCTTCCAGAACCCCTGCCGATCCCCCGCATTATCTTTCTTTCCATATACGGGTTCTCAATCTGTTCCCACGTCTTCTCCACCTGGTCCCACCGGCGCTTGACCACTTCTCTCTTGCCCAAAGGTAATCTACCACCAAAATGTGCATTCCCTGCTAGTCTATCAGCTTGTTCATTTACGTGCACTCTCACGTGGCCAAGGTAAAACACTATACTTCTCACAATCTGTGACCTCTGAAGCTAGGAAAGCCATTGCACACGAAACGTTAATTCTCCACTATACTAAGCATACACCTTGAGTCTGTAATGAATGCAATGTGTCTTGCCGTGATTCCCTCTAACGACCTGAAGGCCGCTGTTACTGCTTCCACCTTCACAACACAGAATATAACGACCAAGTTCGATGGAGGGGACAGCAATCGCATGTACAACCGAGCTTTCCCATTAAAGTCTTTAGCAGCGAAGAACAATAAACCAATTACCCATGCAGCTTTAATGTCAGAATCGCAATATACAACCGAGCTTTCCTACTAACGTTTTAGCAGCGATTCCTTTCTTACTTTCGCTCTTTTTTTCATCTTTGTTTCTTTCTATCTTTCTTTCTATTCTTCTTTTTTTCCTTTCTATCTTTCTTTCCATCTTTCTTTCTTTTTTTTCTTTTTTTCTTTCTTACGTTCTTTCATTCTTTCTTTCTTTCAGGACTTATGGTGTCTCTTTTTATAATGTATGACATTATCCTTATATTTTGACTTGTTGATTTTAACAATGTTATAGGTTTCCATCGTGTGTATAATGTGTACCACATATGTTGTATTAAGGTAAGTTTGGTACCTCCGAAGCAAAGACAAGTCAAGTAACTAGAGTAAGCAAAGACAAGTGTAGTTTGTTTTCTGTAATGTTCTTTGCATCTATTCAACCAGTTTGTAAAATATTCACTTGTTTGTACGCCGATGTTTGTGACATATTGCTTGGATTTCAAGTAAATGTGTGTAACATATTTTATTTTTACTTGTGCGTAACTGTTTGTAGTGGCGCTAGCAATATATTTCTTTGTTTGTGAGTATATGTTTGTAACGGCGCAATCATTATAGGCGAGGGGTGATTGAATGAGCATCAACATATGCATAATCAATTATGGTTATGACGTTCCATTGCCGTTGTTCTGTGGAATGCATATATTGTATGTTAACAGTGTGTGTAACTTTTGTTCTATCTTCGTGTGTTTTCTGAATAGGGTTATTCGCCGAAAGAGGAGATTGTCCGATCGTTTGCTTTTGTTTTCCACTCACACTCACGGGAATAAACTCGTTCGATTGAGAAGTATCATTGGATTTGTTTGCTCCATGAATATTATGGTGTAGACATTTTTGTACTGTCATGTCGTGACTCTTTTGTGTTATATGGTGTTTTGTACAGGTACATGGGCATTGTCTATTGTCATTTGAGGTAACCTGTGTTAGTTGCTAATGGTCTTCTTCTTGCGTTTCATAAACTTGATTTCTTGCGAGTGCCCTGGCAAATCTGTGTTCGATCGTTTCTTTATGGGGAAATTCTGTTAAGTTTGGAATGTTCCCAATTATTAACCCAGCACATGGGTTTGGTAATACTGCCGCGCATATTCTTCCATTGTAATAGGGATATTTTATTGAGACGCATGCGGTCTTGTACATTTCTAGGGTACCGTCAAAAGTTCTATACGCAACACTTTTGCCTGTGTAGTCGTTTGCCTTTACTAGCTTTTGGACAACTCCAAGAATAGACGCTCCCGTGTCTGTAACACACGTAGTTGGGGATCCATTGACCCGTGCCTGAACGACCTTTAAGGTACCATTCTGAATATTTAAAGCCTTAGCCTCTTGTATGGTTAAATTGTGGCTACATGCAATACCACTATCATCATATCAATTTGTACATAGATCACATGATGTGTTATTGGAACATGTCTCTAATATGGCGGCATGTGCATCTTCTGTATCTTCTGAGTCGCTACTAGCAAACATGTATGCAGCACTAGCTTCTTTCCATGTCTTCTTCATCGAACACGATCTTGAGGTATGTCCATACGCTAAACACGTACAACATTTAATACTCTTTTTGTAAGAATCATACTTACTCATCCTCTTAGAAGTGAGGTTGTGAAGATACGACTGATAAGATAATGATAAAATAGAATGAAATGTCAACAGAATAACAAAGTTATAAAAGAGCAATGGAACAAACTCGAGTGAAGAAAACTAATGCCTCAACTCGTCAGGATAGCTATAGACCAGACAAAAATGGTATAAAAGTATATTTCTGTAGAAAAGAGTAGCACGCCACAACACTACAGACACTGTTACAGGAGAATTATACAAAAATCGACACAGACGAACATATCTATTTATGTGAAAGAAACACAGAGAACTGATTGGTACAAACAACTAGAGTCTATTACGAAACAACACGGTACTCGACACCCGCGAAGGTCGCTACAAAATCAAATTTCGTCGCGAACTGACCGATGTCAGTATGACACGTATTCTTGCTCCTGATAAGTATACTTATCTGCCACAAGAATAGCCCTTCCAACCGCCCACACAAATTACGAAGCAGCGACTCGGCCATAGCAACGAGAAATAACTAACTTTAACTTTACCAATACCCAAATAGAATAATCAAACAACACAAACAATTCAACTGACCTGATATTGTTGTGAAATGTATGTTACTGTTGTTCTTATGGTGCTGGTGCTGACGCTGCTAACATGTGGTAGTGCCGTTGGTTGATAAACGGAGTGCTGATGTCGTGTTGATGTCTGTATCCATTCCAAGTTGACAACTATATGATGTTTGAAGACTTTCTATCTGTCGAGATTCCATCGTTGAAATGTTCTTGCGGTTTGGTAAACATGATGTGACGCCGTTAACGAGACATCTAATAAGAAAAATGACGATAGCTGGTTGTCCAATGGCTGATAACAGATCTTAAGAAAATCCTTCGAGCTGACTTAGTATATCTCCGTAGCAGCAACGTATCAAAGGAGTGGTGGTACTCGCAATATTCAAATTTCTGTGCTTCTGAAAAGTCGAGCGCCCCATCTTGCTGAAATGTGTCTTAATCAATTGAAATATAATTCAGTAACAGGCAAACGGTCCAGGGAATCTTGACACAACTCCAACAATTTTCGAAGCAAGCAAAATCAACAGCAATGACAAACTTGAAGGCCGGCGATCATGTAGCATAATTTATTAGCCCCAACGATCAAGTCTACTGCGTCTCAAGACTATCAGTAAAATAATGACAATTTACGTTTACAGTTTCTGTTATAGCCAGAGGGGCCGGTAATTACAATAAGAAAGATGTATAATATATCGTTAAAAGCTTTAGACCCTACTGGTTCTCAAATCCATGCTGCAGTCCTTCTGTCATTCCTAATCTGGATAGATTTGACCTTGCCGTGACGTTCTAATTTCCGTTTGGATATGTCCACATCTCTCCATTATTTCGGGCTAATATATATCACTCGTAATTCTTCTCGCTATCTGCTGCACTATGTGTTGGCCATGATAACGTTGTCCTGCCAGTAAATATCTTCCACGTTCCAGATAGCTTCAACATGCTGCCTCTCTTGTCTCGCTCTCTGATCTGAATCTTTGTTGTTGTTGACAATTCTCCTGACGTATTCCGTCTTTTTCGTCATTTTCTTGGTTTCTCCCAAAATTCTGTTCGCGACTTTGTCACGAACTTTGTTTTACGTCATCTCCATTGCGCTACTACTTGGCAGATTGTAGGTTCTATTCCGGGCTACGTCTTTCGGTTCACGAGTGCATTTTTCTTGGAGACTCCTGGGGTCGTGGCTGGGGCTACGGAGTCCGTGCTTTGTGTGAAGCTTTCGGCAGGTCTCCCTGCGGAAAGAGACCGAACCATATGGGGCAAAACTCGGTGCAATGAAGTCGATCCTCTCGACGTTTTTTTTAAAAAGATCTGCCAACAACTCCCTGCAGGTTTCAGCAATAAATGTCTTGCTACATCCGGTGTCTATGATGACGTACATTACTGGATTTACATGTGATTGCTACAACAATGTGAAATACGACCTTGGAATATGTAACAAATAACAAAATGAATCTGACTAGCAAACCAACATGTTTTCTATCTGATGGCGAAGAAATATGATTGTGTACAAAAGAAGTGTCATGTGGATCGGATGCCGGCTTCTAGCAAGATTGCCATGTAGGTTTTGTCTCTCCTGTAAACCATTATGTGGTTCTTATTACAAATATGCCGGTTGTTCGGATCAGATCGTATAATGTTGGGATGTTGATCGGTGATTTTGTTACGCAGCTAAGCTCTAAGGTTGAAAGGTTGTAATTTGGTACATGTTAGCGCAGGATAAGATACTTGCGGAATGATCTCTAACCGGGTGATATGTAATACTACTTGAGAGCAAATTTGAGATTGGGTTTGAGATACATGCAGCCATTGGAGTAATTCAGGAGAGCGCAGGTCGTTATCGTACAATCCTCGCTATCATAGCATAGCCTGCTTTGAATGTTACGTGGCATCACTGCAAGAAATTCGGTGGGCAGACATATAGAGAAGAGCAGCATTATCTTCCACTTCTACTGTCTTGCATCATGGGGAGGAATAATTGGCGTTCCAGCGTCCGATGGGTGGCACTGGATAGTGTTATTCCGTGTGATTGTACAATGTCTTTGATGTCATCAACCCATTTTCTTATCGGGCGTCCTCTTGCTCTCGTCGCAGAAGATCTTATATTAGGGCCAGTGATGGTAGTTGAAGATGTTGCATTCTAACGAGATGACAAAACCATTTCATCTTCTGTCTTTCGATAAATGTGGCAGAAGGCGTTGATCCCACTTTCTTTCTGATAACAACATTGCCTATTCGGTCTCAGATTGCTAAGTTGGCAGCTCTCCTCGGGCATCTCATCTCACAGGTGTTGATTTAGCTGTGAATTTTATATTGTCCAAGTCTGAGATTGGCAGCATTGTGTTGGTGTGAATATGCTATTTGTATCTGTCGTTTTGCGGACAAAGGTATGTTTGGATGTTTTATTATGGGTGATAGTTGATATGTAAGTGCACTTGCTTTTCGACATCTGATTTCGATTTCTCTAGCCAATCTGCCATCTTCTGTGATCATACTTCCAAGATATTTGAATTCGTTAACGTATTTCATAGATGAGCCATTTATCTGTATACTTAGTGTACCAGGAGATCTTCTAACTTGCATTACTTCGGTTTTGGCTATATTTATACTCATACTGTATCTGCTGCATGTTTAACACACTCAGATTATTAAAATGTTTTTGTAGTCTGCCCTCGTCGCTATAAAACAGGCATTGATCGTCTGCAAATATAAGTTCATTTATTGCATGTGGATCTGTTGTTTCATCTGAAGTAAAGTGTCCAAAAGTTTCTGAATCTGAATAGAGAAGATAAATATGATAATATGGACATATATATTATTCTTTTGTGGTTAAGACTCAAAACATAGCTAATGTTTATATCCATGAATGAGGATAAGTGGTCTCGAAGTATGATGTCCGCCTCGAGTTCTGGAGGTCCCGGGTTCAAGCCCTCTACGAGGGCCGGGATTTTTTTTCGTTAAGGGCTTCTAGTAACAATATTTCCCCTGATCTCTGAGTAGTGAGATCGGACACCCGTGTGTATTGTTGCGCACGTAAACAATCTCTTGGCAGTTGGAAATCGAAAAAGTGTAGCCTAACGGCGTTCCATCCATCCACCAGCTGGCCGGGCAAAATTTCGAGTTAAAAATCTATCCAAAGTATTTTAGGATCCTCGCCGGAGTTCGTGCACTGAGCTGAGATTCTCAGGATTCAGGCTTGAGTTAGGAGTAGAACGGAGCACGTATGGGTTTCACCCATGTGCCGTGATTTTGATCCGTCGACTAAACTAAACTTAACTAAATTAAACTTGTATAACCGTGAATTTAATTGTGCAACCTTAAGAAATGAATGAATAGGTCATATTCATTTCCGATCATTTCAATGGCGTCATCGTTATTTTGGTGACACTTCCATCGTGGAGCAAGCAGGTTTCCGATCATCAGGAAACGAACCCATCGTCAAATATTTTGACCCCTTTACCTTCCTAACACTCTTAGTGAGGGGGTCCAACTGGGTCTGGACTCACAGGCGTTTTTTTTCTTCTTCTATCGTGAGTTAGCAGATCCATCTTTGAGACGTTTCGTTTAATGCACTTATCCTACATTGACACTGTAATGTGCATTTGTCCTAAGCCATCCCACGGTCCTGGAGGCGAACAATTGGCATCCGGTGCAACTGCCAATAATTGCTGCACCTAAAACGACCGAGGAAAGCCAACTTCTTTCCAGGGCGTTTTACTTCAGTCTTCACCTCCACCTCGGTGGTTAGATATGATCTAATAGGTGTCGTTGCACCATATAGCCTTCTTTGAAACCGGTTTCCGCATTCGCCTAAAGGAAGCAAACTTTTCCTCTGTGCTAATTCTACTATGTGTTTGGTCCTCCTCCTGCCCTCATCTCTGTATAGAGGTGTAACCTGAAGGTATATCCGTCCTGTCACAGACTTGATATAATGTCGCTGTACTTGTTCATCTCGTCGATGTGTTGTTGCTCCTGGACTCTTGGTTCATACGGGACAGTTAGCTTGATCTGTACGAACTGCTGTGCCATCGGAATTACATCAAAATATTTGATCACATCTAAAACTTTCAGATTACTTGAGGTTAGTTGCTCCATCTTCTTAGGTCAATCGTCATCCCCAAGTTATTCGTAGGATGCATAGCAAGCTTACAGAGCAATCGATTATCCCGTCCGTTGTTGCCCAGCCTTTAGAAAGGGTATCCATTCCGCTTCGGTATTTGTTCCCTTCAGCCTGGTATATGATTGCCATGTTTAGAAAATGTGTCTTTCTCAACAACGTTCAGTCGTCTTTGGTCAGCTTCCTTTTTATGCTGAATTCCCCTTCATTCATTTTCTCTCTGCCGCCTATTTCCAGTCTTCGTTTTTAAGATACATAATCTGGAAATAATGCGCGTGCATTTGTCTTGTACGCAATATTTATACTAGGAGTCTAGTGTCATTCGCATTTAACGTCTTGACTTTGCCTGCTGCTTATTAAGACTGACTACCGAGGTAAATTCCCTGAGAACAACAAAGTCTCCACTTCCATCGAAAGCTAGTTACTGGCGGACAAAGCAGTCAATTATATATTACACTAACTCAAGAAATAGCAGTTATACCAAACGTTGAGTTGAGTTGAGACAAGAACCGACATCACTGCGCTTCAGGACATTCCCATACGTGCTCTGTCCTCTCGTTCAACAGCCAGCGAAGAGTCATACTGCTAATCGTTCCCACCGCCATCTAATTAAAAGTTCTCCTGCTTAGTCGCAGTCAACCCCATAATTACTGAGGCTTGTTTTGTGATTTATTGGCAAAATATCATACCATTATACGAAAACCAGCGGAATGAAGTCCGCTTCCAAATTTCCCGTAGCTGTGTTTTGAACTCAGTATGAACGATTATGAATTTCCTTCGTATCCCTTCGCAACAAGACAGGATATCTAGTAACTTACTTGTACATCAAATCACCCAAGCAGTTTGCATTAACGCTTCATAACCAACATCTGAGACGACTCGCCCGAAGTCAGAGGCCCATCTTTAACGGGACGACCATGTAGGTAGGTGTATTGTGGAATCACGACACAGGCGTTTGACAAACAGTGGTTTAGACCAGCTTGCGGTTATTTAATGATGTAGTAAGATCATCAATGGTGTCAGACCGCTTAGGCTGATGTTTAACAATGTATGAATGTCGGTAGTTTCGAAATAAATAGCAAACAAATGAATGTAAACTTATATTTAAAATGACAAGCAGCCAAACAATGCTGGGGTTGATTATGACATCATGTAAATGATACGCCATTACCATGCGTCGGGTTTGTGATCTGGAGACCATCGGTCGTGGAAGGGAGTCGGTTTGGGTTCCAGGGGACAGGACGGAATGAAACAATATGGTGGTAGCACTGCGCCGTGACTGAGGGTAGTGGGCGGTGGGCCTAGCGGAGTTTGGGGTGCAACGGCTGATCCTGAGTGGTACACATCGGGGTGGCATAGTGATCTATACTGATGAGTCGGTTGTGGGAGGCAGTGGTTGGAGTTTCGTTGCGAAGGCTGGTTGGCGATTCTTGACATGGGATAGTATGGCGTATGAAGCTGCGTCCACCGGCGTTGGGGTGGGGGCGGTCGCAGCGGCGTCCCGCTGCTTGGAGGAGACCACTACGGCATACGTGGAGGGGGTGGGGGTGTTTTATGTAGAATGGCTCACCTCGCTTCGGAGGCCACAAATTGTGAAAATTGTATGGACTTTTTGCCCTTTAAGTGCGGGAGAGGGGAGGTGCGGGCAGGTTGGTGGGCTGGCCGGAAATGCATCTCTTGGTGATCGATTGCCTGTGGAAGTGGGAGTGGTGTTCATGCGCCTGTGGGACCGGAAGAAGGGGTGGAGGAGCGGATTGAAAGCCCGTGTGTGGAGGCGATACGTTGCTGGGAATTGGCAGTGGTTCTGGTGGTGGAGTCTCGGGGCTGAGAGAGAGGACCGGGTGAACTTTCGATCGTTTGGCGGTCGAATGGATTAGTAGTGTCACACTTCGCTGGCTGTTGAACGAGGAGACGGAGTGCATATGGGAATATCCTGAGTGCAGTGATGTCGGATCTTAGCTCAACTCAACTCAACTCAATGCCACTATTTTTATTAAAACGCTATCATCACCATCATCGGTCATATCGATATGTGCAGGAGGTCTTAGTTCCTCGTCTATGACGATGGCCGCTCAGCAGTCAGGTTTAGTTGTTCGGATTAAGGTATGTAGTCTAGACATCGAGGTGAGAATACCAATACTAAAACAGGGATCAGCCATAGTTAAGTCAGTTACAGCAATTGAAACACCAACGTATGCTAATTAGTTTGTCAACATATCATTCTTATAGCACATCTAACTATTAGTCCACAATTGACCAGATCTCTCTCTCTCTCTCTCTCTCTCTCTCTCTCTCTCTCTCTCTCTCTCTCTCTCTCTCTCTCTCTCTCTCTCTCCCCCCCCCCCCCCCCCCCCCCCCCTGTAGTTCCCTCAGCGTGTCTTGTATTGGGTGGCTATTCTTCTTTGAATCCTCACACGGCGCTCTTGTCTGGCTTAACCCCGTTTGACCTTATGTTCTTTGACCTGATGTTCTCATAGTTGTATGTGTATGTCGTTTGTTTATATTGTTAGCGCAGTGCTTAAGTTGGCTAGACAGAAAGTTGGCTAGACAGAAAGTTGGCTAGACAGAAAGTTGGCTAGACAGAAAGTTGGCTAGACAGAAAGTTGGCTAGACAGAAAGTTGGCTAGACAGAAAGTTGGCTAGACAGAAAGTTGGCTAGACAGAAAGTTGGCTAGACAGAAAGTTGGCTAGACAGAAAGTTGGCTAGACAGAAAGTTGGCTAGGACAGTATAGTTTCTTTTGCAACACATCAGGTGTAATACAGCTAATCCATCCAACCATATGGTGATGTAGATGTAATAAAGCTTATCCATCCAACAATACGGAGATGTAGTTGTAATACAGCTTATCCATCCAACCATATGGTGATGTAGTTGTAATACAGCTTATCCATCCAGCCATACGGAGATGTAGTTGTAATACAGCTTATCCATCCAACCATACGGAGATGTAGTTGTAATACAGCTTATCCATCCAACCATATGGTGATGTAGTTGTAATACAGCTTATCCATCCAACCATACGGAGATGTAGTTGTAGTACAGCTTATCCATCCAACCATACGGTGATGTAGTTGTAATACAGCTTATCCATCCAACCATACGGTGATGTAGTTGTTAAGTTAGTTGCATATCCTTTACAGGAATTCGCAGGCAACACCAGTATTATTTGGATGTTCGTATCTTCTTGGCAAGTTTACATTCAGTAGTTTGCCATTGCTTTTCTGAACGATCGGAACTCATACCTTTGTATGGGAAACCAACGCAAGGCGGACTGCTTCCAAATCACTCACAGCTGTGTTTCGAACGTGGTATTCGAGATTGCGAATTGCATTAATAACCTCTACACCAGAGAAGTAGAGGAGCGTTGTAAACAGGTGTGATCTGACTTGAGCAGCCATGGAAGCAATTGCGGCCTAAAATTTAGCAAATGGTTGAGCATCTAAATATATGATAGCAATGATCCTAGTTCGAGTAAAGAAGCTGTGGAAACACTGTCGTACATACCTACATATATTACTGCAATTATTACTATTATAAGATGTCACAATGTATATATGACAATAGGGACTGCGCGTTTCATGTTTGTTTCTTCTTTTCTAGCATAATTTAGTGATCATCTATCTCTTAACTCACTAGTGCGAGGGGCGCATCATCAAGGACACGAACCATGGACTTCCAACCTACTAGAAACCAAAAGAAGTATCAAAGCCTAGGCTGTGATTATGTCGTATATAGACCTTTGGAAGCACATTATATATTTGTATGTGTGTATTCCTCCTATAAAACGTATGGCATCGCACATAAACTAAAATTATCATTGTCATTCACAATTGATTATAATAATAAACTGATTATGATATTGCTTTGGCACCTTGCTGTCTTAACAGACCATAGTTTGTTACACTGAGCTTCAAACAAACAAAAAAGCTTAACAACTGCATCCAGTGACAGTAGCGAATGTGACCGAATAGACAGATTCGTGCTGTAAATGTTCGTCCACAATGGATGCATATGATCACATGATCATTTCCACCATCACACACCATCTAACTTATCACACTTCCGGTCCCCAACATGGTGATAGGCATTTGAACGGTTAAGACCGCTGGAGTATTTATGCTTGTTGCTACGGTTTGCATAAGCATTACCCTAATATTGGACTACTAGTGCATGGTAACATCGCTCTGATACTGAGTTGAGTGCGTGGAGCGACACTTTGAGCTTTGAAATTCGTGAGAAATGATTTGCATCTGTCCGCGATTGTTTGAAGCGTGAGCTGCATGTTCGGGATAATGGGACCGCTCTGAACTAATTGGATTTTTAAAGGCAGTAATGTGTGGCTGCAGGTTTTCTAGTGACTGTCCTTTCCATCGACGATGAACTGTAGTTTTCGTGGATGACTATTGTGTTGGCATTCTGGCGGCTGCATTATGCATAATATACCTATGATATTCACTGCCACAGGAACGGAGCATAATTAGGACGACCCATTGCCGTGATGTTGGAACCGCGACTAATGACTAACACACTATGTGGGTGAACTATCTACAATCATTTTCATCTTTGTGTTCCATTCTTGATATTGTCCTCCATGCAAAACGATCATCTGCAACTTGGAGCAAGAACAATGCCTGTAACTGTCATGCCCCGCTTACACACATCTTTGCACACTTCTAGGGGTCGACCTCGAGATCTTTACACATCTGTAATTCACCAGAAATTATGTCCTTTGGTATTCTATCATCATCTATCCTCCCTATGTGTCCTATCCATTTAAGTCGATGCAGACTGAGCATTGGACAATGTGCCACTACACCCGACCTTTCTAATACTTCGGAATTAGTGATTGTCATGTGGCTGAAATGTGTTAATTGGTAGCACACGCATAAAATAATATTTATAAACGAGTAGATTTTAGGCACCAAAAGTAGCAACAAAACGCACCTCGACAGAAATACGTCATAGATTCGCGTCGTTTGACAGCAGAAACGACGCGACGGCACTTTAGCACGGAACACTGACACGAACGCCACAACTCTTCAACACCCCCAAGCTAGGACCTTTAATACAAGACACAGACATTAAGACACAGACACGAACATTACCAATCTTCAACATGACACTAGTTGAGAACGTTAGAGCGTCGCACGGATAAGAACGTTACCCGTGCGAGATTCAGAACTAGCAGGAATATACATTGGAATTTAGAGACCAACCGCTAGGGGTATCCATCTGAATACCACGCCACGCAACATAGACACTCATATTCACATAGGATGGTTGCAGGTTGGATGTGTGGAAGACCTGTAGAGCGAATGTACATCGGGAGTATTGGCCTTCGGTGAAACAGTGTTGATGATTTCCTCTTGTTATCTTCTGACGCTCGGCGGCCGAGTGGATGTCAGATTAACGTGTCTCTTTGATTGAGGAACGCTGGCCATTTGACATATGTTAAATAGCGATGATGTTGCAGCACCGCTAATAAAGTTATAATGATCTGTCCACTGTTAGCCAGGGCCTTGTTATATGAAGAGTGAAGTCATCTTGCAGAGAGTTGCGGTCATGGGGCGTGAGGGAACCCCAATGGTTCAGTTGAGGTGACTTTCTGTCAGGAGTATCACAATTGTCCGCCTAGACAAAGACGAAACATACAGTACTGCTTTTAAAGCATTCACATCGGCGACAACGGTTGCAGAACTTCGGGGACGTAGATACGTCCTCCTCCTACCACTTGCCAATTCAACGGCTGATCGAATATTGCGCTTCGACAGTGCCCTAATACCGTCCCATGACATGGGAGCGTCGTCGAACACGAATTAGGATATATGACATACTTCAACAGTCAACATCGCATGACATCAGCTCCTAAAATTAACGTAATATTACGAAGGACACTATAACAGTCAAATAAAGGTCAAATTCAAAATGGACAACTACTCAACACATTGTGCTAAAAGTCCAGGAGGTTGTATCCGTTGCGTCAAACCTGTATGTTATTTCCTAAAGTTCCATTTGCTGCTATTTACGAATATCAGTTATTCAATGAGATGGATTTTGGAGACTTGACAACTGAAGGCAAACGTTTACGGGACCTGCTCCATTTGGGTGGTGGGGGGGGGGGGGGCGTTTTCAATAAAGTTTACATACACTGGATCTGCTCCACACAGGGAGTGTCATCTGTCGGGACCTTACGTTTGCGGGACCTGCTCCGTCCGGGGAGCGTTTTCATTCAAAGTTACTTATTTCGGACCTGCTCCAACTATGAGTGCCATATCTGGAAATATAAGGTGTACCTGTGTCGAAATATATCTGGACCACAACACAACAACGTACATTACCACAAACAACGGGCTTAGCATTAGATAGTAGATGTTCTGAGTAGCCGTTGGAGAAGGGTGGTGCAGGTACTGACGCGTGAGACGTTCATCGATAGTTCTTCCCAAGTGAAGCAGGTCCAGTAAACGTTCACTTGGGAAGAGCTATCAATGGACGTCTTACGCGTTAGGACCTGCACCACCCTTCTCCAACGGCTACTCAGAACATCTACTATCTAAAGCTAAGCCCGTTGTTTGTGGTAATTTACGATGTTGTGTTGTGGTCCAGATATATTTCGACAAAGGTACACCTCATATTTCCTTCTTTCTATCACTCTACACTCTGACGTCATGTAGGTCGCATACATTAGTGTGTTGTATCTTGTGTGTGTATCGAAACTAGTCAAGTCTTGTCACTAGACTCTTGGCTTGCTGTGCTGCGCTGTGCTGTGCTACCATTGCCATTACATTACAGTATACTCACGGTGCAGTCAGTTCATAATACACAACACACTCATTGTATACGTACATTTTCGTTTAGGAAGCATATCTTATTATTAGTATTAATATTGTTGTTGTTATTATTATTATATAACTTCGTGCACACATGGCTAATTTAGATTGTAAGATGCCGTCCTTACAAGAATGTGTTGCCAATGGTAAAGATAAAGGTTTGTTAGGACCAGAATTACTGGCATGGCCAGAAAACAGTTTGCTGCTTTCCAGGCCCAAGAATGAGATGAAAAAGCTGCTACCAGAGGGCTAGAAAAGCATAAACTTGCAGCTCAGTAGAAAGAAATGAGTTTTTAAAAAGAGCAACTTGCCGCATAAGAGAGACAGAGAATGTTCGAATATTAGCTTATGGCATCTCAGTTAGCCGCGGAAAAAGAAAGAATAGCTGCTGAAAATGAACGATCGGCATCTCATTTGGCTGCTGAGAAAGAAACTCTTTTACTTGAGACGGAATTAAGAGAAAAAGAATTAGCGTTTATTCGAGAAAAACTAGCAGCGGAACAACTATTAAAGGAATAAAGAGATAGAAGGAAATCTAAAAGTAAAATTCATTGAAACTGAAAAAGACGATGAGATCGCACAGAAGAAATTGGTAGCTCATTCAGCCGACTTAAAATGAAATATAATGGTATTGTTAGGAATTTCTCAAATGGTGATTCAATATATGCATGGATTACAAACTTCGAGGTCCTTTTAAAACACTACACGATTCCGGACAATGAATGAGCTATCTTATTTCATAGACATTTCGCGTTGGAGCCTTTACAGGTTGTCGAACTCACCCCAGAAGAGGTAAGACCAAATTGCTCCTATATCATAAAGAGCGTTCTGGCGCATTTCGCTATGGATGGGTTTGCTCTCCGCTTGTCATTTACATATCTTACACCAAAATTCAACCAAATTTTCCTTGATTTCTCTGCAGAAACCAAGACTGTTTACGACAAATGGTTGACAACCGCAAAAGTTAATAGTGATTTTGATAAACGTGGGGATTTAATTGTAGAGATAAACTTATAACCGCAGATCATTCAGCTATGTCTACATTCTTGTTAGAAAACAAATGTACATCAATTCCAGAGTTAGAGACTAAGGGTGAGGCCTACTATAACGCACACAAAGATATATTTTCTCAATACTCACTATCACCTCTAGATGCAGGTGTATGTGAGAAAATATACCATAAAACAAAGACATATGGTAATCGCTTCCAACAAAATCATAATTATTCACCACCTTCAGCTGACAGACAGCATTGTAAATGCCATCAGTAAAATACTCACAGTAAAAAAGGAACTTGGACATCTTGCACGCATTGCAAAAATGCACACTGTTCACTGCCAATGTGCCACAAAAACCCAGTTTCATGACTATATAAAGAAATTGGCCATAAAAAATAGAATTAAATTTAATACATATCAGAAGCAATGCCAAATACAGATGATGTAATCACAGGCTTGGCCAAATCGTTGATTTTCTCAAAATTAGATCTCACCAAAGGTTACTGCCATATATTAATATCAGAGGCATCAATACACATCAAGGTTTGCCACACCTTTAGGTTTATACGAATTCTTATATCTTCCTTCCGGACTTCAGAATTCTCCTGCCACATTTGTGAGAATGATGCGAATGTTACTTCGTGATTTTACAAATACTGCCACATGCATGGACGATATTTGTATACACACTAGAGACGTCAACCAATGTATCAATACAATGAGACAAATATTCCAAAGGATCAGATCATTTGGTCCCACAGTTATGCCAAATAAAACAGAAATAACATTTTGGGAAATTCAATTTCTTGGACACAGGATCTCGAAAGGTTTTCTAGAAAGAGATTCGAAACTGGTTACAAAAGGTTTAGAGATCAAGACACCAAAAACAAAAAAAGAAATCAGAATTATTTTGGGTCTGGTAAACTATTACCAAAAATGTATTCATGTCTTTGCAGAAATGACATCACATTTATCAGAGCTGTTGAAACAAAGACCACACCAGATATTACTAAAGATTTCGTTGTCCAGACTGATGTGACTTTTCATACGATTTCTTCTATCCTTCTCCAACAACATAACGGGATATTACACCCAATGTTTGTTTTAATTCAAGCATTAAATTGACTGACACTCAAAAGAGATATGCTGTCACAGTATTAAAAAAGGTTTATCGTTAGTCGAAGCGGTGACACAATTTTCCAAATACTTATTAGGAAAGAAATGTCTTCTCATCTATGATAATAAACCACTAAAAGATTTTAAGGAAGCGTATCCGAAAAAAAAAACAAATTTGATTTATTGTCTGATCTAGAGATCCTATTTAGATCTAGAGATGTTGATGATCAATGGGAAATGCTGAAGAATTCAATAAGTTGTGCAGCAGAAAAAAAAACTATTCCAAAATTAAAGAAAGTGGGCCGTAAGACATGGATGACAAGAAATTTTACTAATGGAAACAAGAAGACAGAACAAAAATAACCCTGCCAAATATGCAGAAATTCACAATATAATGATATCCTTATGTAAGGAGGCAAAAGAAGCATGGCTTGAGAAAAATTGCTGAGAAATTTTAAAACAACATAATAGTAAAAATACAAAACTAATGCACAAAAGAATTCAGGAGCTAACTAATAAATGAACACGTTCATCAACAGGCTGCCTAAAGACAAAAGATGGAAGAGTCATAATAAAAAAAAGATCAGATCTTACATGTATGGTCAGATTATGTTATAAAAAAACAACCTTTATGAAGATAACAAGGACGAACAGAATGATGTTCAAAATAATAATTAAGGACCATCAATTTTGAAGATGAAGGTTCAGAATGCTCTTAACCGTATGAAATCTGGCAAGACCCCCGGTTCAGACAGCATCACAACAGAAATGATTAATGCTTTAGAAGAATATGGAATAGACAAAGTTACCAGTCTGCGTAATACAATATATGATACTGGAAATATACCTCATGAATTATGTAATTCTGTATTTGTTGCAATCCCAAAGAAATCAGGAGCCTTGTAATGTGATCAACATCGAACAATTAGTATATTGAGTCAAATCACGAAGATTTTGCTAAGACTTATCATGCAAAGAGAAAATACAACCTGACATAGGAGAAGAACAATATGGGTATGTAGAAGGCAAGCGTTCAGTAAATGCTGTGTATATACTGAGAACCGTAATTGAGCGTTCTATAGAAGTAAACAATGATCTACACCTTTGCTCTATTGAGTACACAAAGGCTTTCAGTAAAGTGAGACATGTCGACATGATAAGGATGCTTTAAGATCTACAAATTGGTGGACTAGACATTAGACTTCTAAAACACATATATTGGAAAAACAACAAGCTGCCATAAGAGTTGATAATGAAGTAGGCCAGTATCAGCCTATTGAGAGAGCTGTGATACAGGGATGTGTAATGTCTCCAGATCTGTTTTCTCTGTACAGTTAAAGTATTTTCAGACATATTGAAGATATGGAAGATATCAACATTGGGGGACGATGCATCAATAACATTAGATATGCAGATGATACAGTCTTGAATGCAGACAATGAACAGGACCTGCAACATTTAGTAGATGCGGTTGTTACACACAATGAACAACTAGTGTTAGAATGAAATTGAAAAAGACACAGATTATGGTCGTCACATAAAAGATCGAAATACCGCAATGTAATATACAAGTAAATGGGAATATTCTTCAACAAGTTAATAGGTACAATTATCTCGGAACATTAATAACATCTTATGGGAGATGCCTTGAAGAGATTAGAACAAGAATCGCCATAGCAAAAGTAGCCTTTAGCAATATGAAAAGCATACTGACCAATAAAAAGATGTCCATTCAAACGATAAAAAGAGTGTTGAGGTGCTACATAGATCCTGCACTCTTATATGGATGTGAAGCTTGGACAATGAGCAGTCAAGCTGAAAAACATCTGATGGCTATAGAAATATGGTTTCTGAGGAAAATGCAAAGAATACCATGGACAGACAGAAAGACCAATGAACAAGTCCTTCAAGAAACAAATGAAGATCGTAAACTGATTAGAAACATTAGACGTACACAGTCAAAATATTTTGGGCATGTTATGAGAAGAACTGAATTGGAAAATTTGGTGACAACTGGTAAGATCGAATGGAACAGACCAAGGGGAAGACCTAGAAGCAAATACCTGGATTTCTTGGCCACGGGGCAAGGTCGAGACAGAAACGCGGAGCTGATCCAGGACTCTGGTGATCGAGTGAGATGGCAAAACATGACCGCCCACGCTTAACGGCATGGCACCTGATGGATGGATGAATCCGAAAGGAAAAAAAAAACGCTAGAATTCACAGATTGGCACTGTTATTAATGGATTTCGATTTCTCAGTTTCTCATATTTCGGGGAAAGGCAATAATTTAGTAGACATATTGAGCAGATTGTAATCATGAAACACAACACATCGCCGTATATTTAATATCTAAATGTTCAAATTTGCTTTAGAATTCATGTGAGCTATTAGGACATCTCTATTTGTTACAGTTCAAACTTTCAAGACAAAAACCAAAAAGTGTGTACTTATTTGATTATTGCAATGTTTGGACTACGATTCAACACTTGAGTAACCACACACATGACATTGTTGTTAAAATTGTACAATTTGGCCACTTTAATATTTTATTATTTTAGGTTCGAAAAGTAAGAATGTCATACCAAGTAGGCTATGTTCATACGGACGTTTATTCCAACTGGAAAACGATTCAAGTTATGCACAGGATGATTGACGACGTCAGTTTAGAATTGTATACCATATGAAACAGTACTACTAGCTGGTTGTGATAACAGACACGCGTCCCAAATATTGTTAAAATTTACTTTCACGGGACATTCAAGCGTTTATCATGGACAAAAATCAATCAATCAATCAATCATGTGCCATGCCGAAAAGCGTGGGTGGTCATGACTCGCCATTTCACTCGATCACCAGAGTCGTGGATCAGCTCAGTGTTCCTGTTTTGACCATGCCAGGTGGCCAAGACATCCAGGTATTTTCTTCTCGGTCTTCCCCTTAGGTCTGTTCCCTTCGATCTTGCCAGTTGCCACTAAGTTCTCCAATCCATTTCTTTTTCAAAACATGTACAAAAATTGTGACTGTCTTCGTCTAATTTCTCTAATCAATTTACGATTTCCATTTGTCTCCTGTAGTACTTGGACATTGGTTTTTCTGTCAGTCCATTGCATTCTTTGCATTTTCCTCAGAAACCACATTTATACGGCCATCTGATTTTGTTAGCTTGACTGCTCATTGCCCATGTTTCACATCCATATAATAGAACAGGCTCTATGTAGCTCCTCACTACTCCTTTTCTCGTTTCAATTGAAATCTTTTTTATTGGTCAGTATGTTTTTCATCTTGCTAATGGCTACTTTCGCCATGGCGATTCTTGTTTTAATCTCTTCAAGGCATCTCCCATCAGATGTTATAACCGTTCCTAGATAATTGTACCGATTCACTTGTTGAAGAATATTTCCATTTACTTGTATATTACATTGTGGCACTTCTTCCTTCCTAGTGAAGACCATAACCTGAGTCTTTTTACAATTTAATTCTAACCCCAGTTGCTCACTATGTACAACAACCGCATCTACTAATTGTTGCAGGTCCTGCGCATTGTCTGCAATTAATACTGTATCATCTGAGGTTCATGGGCCTTTACGGCTTAGGCCGGAGGGAAAATTGTGAAGAAAGTGTCTGGCGCTTTTGCTTTGACCACAAGCAACCTGACTATGGAAGTCATGGCAGTAAGCAAAGCAATAATATGGCACGAGACACATACATTCAATCGATCATGTGTCTTTAGTGACTCAATGAGTATGCTCAGTAGGATAGAGATGGTATGGATCCGAAGAGAGTGGCTGCTGTCTCTGGAGCGGTCTTGGATGGCAAAGATTAGTTTCATCTTCGTGCCAGGGCATGCGGGTGTACAAGGGAATGAGCAGTCTGACAGACTTGCAGTAGGGCTACTGTGGAAGGCGGACGAGCCATGGACAGGGCAGACATTCTGAATGTTCTACGAGAAGTAAATATTTACGTGAACCAAGCGATGACTGGGAATCTACAACAATGGTCTGGCTGCGAGAACAGCAAATTAAAAGAGGTGTGGGCAAAGAAGAACACAACGCAGGAAGCCAAAGAAGAGTAATAAACCAACACATAACTGGTGTCGTGAACCGCTACCCGCTGCGGGATTTGCTGAGGAGGGGATCCGAGCACTTATGGACTGAATGGTTCGATGTGCAATGAGGATGATCTGTCGATTAACTAACTAACTAACTAACTAACTAACTAACTAACTAACTAACTAACTAACTAACTAACTAATTAACTAACTAACTAACTAACTAATATTAATTAATTATAATTATATAATTACTGTTGATAATAACGGTACATTAATGGGCATTTTTGAGCAACGATATAGCCGTTGTGCTGACTATGGCATGCGCAGAGTAGGACGAGGGCTCGTCACGGGAAGAAAATACCATGTTAACCTATTTCTGCGTACCCTCAGACCTAAAAAAAATCATGGTACTCTCAAGTCACATACCCATTGCAGATTCCTGCAACAGGCCTTTCTTCCCCCAGCATAATTGTACTTTGCGATATAATCTATTCCTGTGATGGTTTTTATAATCAAGGGAAGGCTAATTTATTTTTACTTTCTCCGATTGCTGTTTGGATGACGTTTCTATAGCTCCTTCTTATTTGTTGCTATCAAACCTTGTTGTCAGCTTAAGGTAGGTTGTTCATATCTTGACCGCTTACTGCAGTCCCCGGCATGGTTTCTGTGTATCTAGTAATCTAAGCGTATAACGGAAAAAAAGCATCAGAGGATAATATTCATGGTTTTGTGCCAGCCTTCCTTTATTCTGACATATTCCTAAATGGCTGTATATTTGCCGCATAAGTATATTAACACAATAAAACAGACGCATACTTTATATTAGAGACAAAATTAGGGTGAAATAATAAAACTCAGATGTAACGTATTTCAACATAAAATTTTTTATTGCGTATCCCTTACGGGACGTTGCAGTCAACACCAGCATTTTCAGCTGCTGTTGATGTATTAGGTAAGTGTTACGTTCAGTAGTTTGTCATTGCTTTCTGAACGACCGGCCCCTATACCTTTTTTCGAAAAAACAGCACCGCCGTGTTTCGAACCCAGGTATACGGGCTCACAAACCGCGTTCGCAAGCCCATAGCCACAGAGACCGGTTCAACATAACATTGATAATAATTGGTTGATCACCCAAATCATATCTTGATGATTACATATACTTTTGGAAATTGCATGTTCACAATGTCATGTTAATTTTGTTGCAGTTTCATGCCAGAAAACCTGCTGTTGATAATAATGAAAGTAATACGTGATTATGAGAATGGTAAAACTAGTATTAATCTTAAATGCCACGATCGTAATGTTCATGCATCTAAAGCACCAGCGACTACTTCGACAACAATATTGGTTTGAATGAACCAGATTTGTAAAGCTTACACACATAGCCCTCAGCAATCGTCCTTGCAGTGTCTCTTACGTTTCGTTTCAATAACCACGTACTTCACAATGTGAGTATTGTTAATGACCCAATCGCAAGTATTAATAATAATGAGGTATCGTTTATCTCTCTTAAAACACACATCCAATTAATAATGAAGCCATGCTCACATAAGACCACGACACAAAACACCACACAGCCTGTGTTAAATGCGATCATTATCAATGTAAATACAACTGTCATTGTCGTTGTTCTGTTATCACAGGTTGGAGAAAAAGTTGACACTGTCTACTAAATGTTGATGTCTTCCTGTTTTCGAGGAAGCTTCAAACGAACAATGTAACTACAAAGAAAGACAGCTAGTAGTAGACACTAACATAGACAATTAAATTAGATTACGTACATGTGTGTATGTTACAGATATACGCTAGAACAATACTATGTAATAAGCTCTGTTACAATGTGTCTCTGAGAGATATTACAAATAATTTAGTTGCATATATTATACAGGATATCGCTATCAACTCCAGCAGTTTTAGCTGTTTGTGATTTACAAGACAAGTTTCCGTTAAGTAGTTTGCCTTTAGCAGTCACAATTGTGATTTGGTATTTCCTTTAGCAGTCACAATGGAGATTTGGTATCTCCTTTAGCAATCACAAAGATGGTTTTTCTACTGTCACTGATGTTTTATATTGTGAGGCTTTGCTTAAAAGAAAAACAACTAACTGTGCAGGTAAGGGTATTATCTTTTGCAGCCGACAAACAAAAAAAATCCGCACCTTAACGAGGATTCGAACCCGGGTCTCCTGATGAAGAAACCGGCATTCTAGAATACTCGACGAGCCGCTAAGAGTTGCGAAATCGGTGTAAGGGAATTGTAAAGCGCCTTTTCCACACATATATACATGTTGGGTACTTATTGGTAATTTCATATGTTGATAGAACAATCGAAACTCGATAAGTGATGTAGTAAATGTTACACAGGCCGCCATTAATTTCCAGAACATTTTCTTGTGCATATATCAGGATGAGTTATTTTCCTGGAAGCCCGAGTCAATTAATAAATAGTAAATAACACATGCTAACACAAATACACTCTATTCACAGAGTGGACATGTTAACATGGCAAAATGTATTTCCCATCTTTTTCATGTATGTTTTGCAGCTAATTCAACTAAGTTGCAAATATAATGTTTGGCAACTTACCATACATCATATGCATCGCAACGACAGCAACTTTGTATAGTGTAATTCATCATATAAACCTCAGAATAAGGGACCCGTGTGAGTGTCTGGCAATGGTTACAATATTTAATTGGGAGTATTTGAAAACGCTTTGCATTATTGTATTAATGTTTTGTACTCTTCGTTTAGTTATTTGTGAAAAGTTAGTGTTCTTACTTTGATCCAATTAGGTATATCGTTCCAAGTGTCTTTACAACTCTTTCGATTAAACAACATTGGTTGGCGATATAAACAACAGGAATCTAATAAACCAATATAGAAGCCTTATGTAAAAGTAAACAGTAAAAGTGTTAATGGTGAATTTAAAATATTTAGTAAAGTATATTGAATTGGTGATGGTCTGACGAATAAACCTATGATGCACACGCAGGGGTGACAAGGAGATCGATATATTACATATCGGGCTACTGGTTAATTATCAGTTTGTGTTTCTTAAGTATTTACAACTTGACATCCATATTATTTCAAAGTAAGATCTGACAATTTCATTGGATGTAGAAACAATTATATCTCGTGTATGCCCGAGACAATTGTTTTTAACGACTAGAATTCCCTTGGCCAATTACCATAGACAATATCGGGATTGTATCGTCTTTTTCTTCTTCTTCTTTCGTTGGCTTGAAATTTTTCTGTAACTGTAATGTTGTATCTTGCGTTAATTTAACTGTCTTTTTAGTTCACTCAGTGGTCCTTAGAGTTTATCTTCCACTGTTGTTTCTCTATGACAAAAGGTTTGCCTAGATATGTTGTTATTTTGGCAGTCTCGGAGTATATAATCTGCTGTCTGCAGCGCTAATCCACACGTGCACATGTTTGATTCGCCAATCTTGAACTTTGTATGCATTTGGTTGAGTAATCTAGTGTGTCCTGTTCTGAGGTGCAAAATAAAGATGTGTGCTGGTCTGTCAATAAGGTGATAGTCGTCTTGATCCGGATTTGGTGGCAGTCTGACTTATTTGATCATGTTTTTCTTTTGGTGGTATGTAATGCTATTCCTATTTTGCTCCTTTCTTAGCTAATCGTTCAGTTTTCTCGTTTCCGGGTATTCCACAGTAAGATGGTGTCTACTATATGGCGACCATACGCTAGCTGCCAAGTTCAGATAGTAGTCTCCGTAGTAATGGCAAATATCCAAGACAGGAAAGCCAGAAGTACTGATTTTGCATCTGAAAATAGCACGACAGGCTATGTACCATGGTTTGTATTTGGTAATGTCAATGTTGTTTCTGTGTATGTTTCCATGTTCTATTTATAAATTATAAAATATGTATTAACTACAATCGCCTCATCTGAGACAAACGTCGGTTGTTTTGTTTCATCGGAGAATACCAGAAAATCAATGTCGATAATACAATAAACGCCTACTTACCCTGACATGTATGGAAATACCAGAAAATCAATGTCGATAATACAATAAACGCCTACTTACCCTGACACGTATGGAAATAGAAACATGTCTACTGCCCAGATTTGTGTTATCTTTTGCACAACCCAATCGGTTCTAGTTATCTAATCATCAAGCCAGATTGTTATGGTTCGAAAGAAAATGATGGGGTGTATACTGAATTAGCTTCAACAAACAGAATAATTGTTGCCTTCGGGGAAAGAAATACAGGCATAATTTGTCGTGTAAAATCACGAAATCGTAAACACTTTGAATTTTCATGCTTTTCTTAGCATCCGTGAACAGCATTGTCACTGTTCCAATTATAAATAACATAAAGTAAACAATTTAATGCTGTAATTTAATGATAGCGGTAAACATTTACCAGCTTTTTCGCTAAAGTAACATAGTAAAAGGTTTATAATTTTGTAAAATAGGTGTAACCAATTTCGCATACATTGTACCATATTCAACCAAAATATTAAAAAATGCAAATTAAGAAAAATAAGAATTAGAATATTGAATCAACGAACAGAAAAATAAAATAAATGATGCAGTCGTCATTTCTTGCACACACCTTCATCACGTAATGTATACCGTAATAGGAGATGCTGTGGCACGTTAGTCTGTTCTGCCTCACCAGAATGTTAGTAGCACTGTGTAGTAAGAGAAGTGGGTGACGCAGCTGTCGTAGTAGGAACTGCTGCAGTTGAAGCAGTATTACTAGTAGTAGCAGTAGGTGTAGTAATATATATATATATCCATCCATCCATCCATCCATCATGTGCCATGCCTGTAAGCGTGGGCGGTCATGTTCTGCCATCTCACTCGATCACCAGAGTCGTGGATCAGCTCTGTGTTCCTGTCTCGACCATGCCACGTGGCCAAGCCATCCAGGTATTTGCTTCTAGGTTTTCCCCTTGGTCTCTATACATCAACAGTTACTGCAAGAAAGGGAATTAAATTACTCTAAACAAGGAAATTGATACATTGGACTTCATCAACGACAATCCACTCCTGTCATATTAACGTAAAATCATGACAGAAAAGTAATCAGAATTGTGAAGAGGTAGCAACAGTTAGGTCAAAACATTCATAGTGTAATGTCATAGATAATATGATACAACCAAACAAATTCCAGGACCTCTGTTTGTTAAATCCCCACTTCAAGACAAGATACGGAATTATATACCTATTTGGAAACGCATAGGAGTACAGAGGGATATACTAAAATAAGAATACAAAATGAAAGAGGAGCAGTCATAACACTAGGAGATGTATGAAAGTCCAAGGATGTTAAACTTTGCACACTTTTTAACATTTCTAAAGTCAGTCTTAAAACGGTACTACTGCATGGGACAGAACCGTAACTATAATTATTACTAATCAGCTGGTAACATCCACTAATTGCTGCCTGCGCAGAATAGAAGAAATACAATCTAATGAGAGAATCACTAATGTAAAGCTCACGGAGAGAACAATCCAAATCCAAATGAATTAAGAGGGGAAGAACAAATGCTGGCGCTGGAAAGAACTTATAATGAGAAAACTTAAGGAGAATGTAACTAGTCGTTCTCTTGTCTGGAACTCATAAGGCAAACGAAATACCGGGGGACATACAACACATACAGAAGGAAATTACAGAAATAAATGGACAATATTGGAAGGACATTGAGGCAGCTGGAGGAAATAGCAAAAGACAGGAGTGCTTGGCAAGGTTTGGCTGAGGGCCAATGGCCGACTACGGGGATAACAAGTAGAAGAGGGGGAAGAGTAATTGCTGTCTGTTCTCGGGACCTATTAGCTGTTTGGTACGTTTGATTAATGGGAGTCTGTTGTTGTTTCAAGGAGGCCCTGTAATGAAATTGTCTCTTTTGGGTGCCTGATTTTGCCAGTCATTCACACGTCATTTTTCCCTAGAGACAATAGTGCACTTAATGCCATATTGCAGTGCCGATTTGTTGTTGGCAGACAGCATATGCACATGTTCCATTGATATTCTTAAATGATCTTCTTGTTCATTTTTAACACTCTGGAGAACTGAATGTTGTCACACGGAAAGACAACATTGGATTCGTTAACTCTATATCGGATATATTCTATAACAACTGGCTATTCTAATTTAAAAGTCTCCAGTGTATGTATGTGGGAAAGTCATTAGCAAATAATGTTTGTTTTGTTGTTTGTCCATCAAGAATGATGATGACCATTCATTTCATCCAGTGGGTTGGAAAGTATGGAGCCGTGGGTTCTAAGATGGCTGATAAGTCCTATTTTGGCTCGAAATGTTCTTTGACAATGTGGACAAAGAATGCTTGACGTTTCTGGAGGAGGATTTCCTGCAGTGGTTTTTCTGTCCTGCCTTTTCTTTACAGCTCTTGTAGTCCTGGTTGCCTCACACATGACTGCACCCTTGTGTAATGATGCACGCCACGAATTTCGGTCTCTGGCTGCAGTCTCCCAGGTGTCATGATGAATTCCAAAAGCATTCAGAGAGATTTTCAGAGTGTCTTTAAAGCGTTTCCTCTGGCCACCTTGAGAGCGTTTACCACAACGCAGTTCGCTGTAAAAAATTCCTTTAGAGAGCCTGTGATCTGGCATGCGAGTCAAGTGACCAGCCCAGCGAATCTGATTCTTCATCAGTAGAGTGTGGATACTAGGCAAGGACTCTCTTTCTAGGACTTCAGTTTCTGGGATCTTGTCTTGCCATTTAATCTTCAGTAGCTTCCTTAGGCAGACTGTGTGGAAGTGGTTTAATTTCCTAGCGTGTAGCTGATAAACAGTCCAGGTTACACAAGCATATAGCAGTGTGGATAATACAACTGCTTTGTAGACTTTTAGCTTTGTTTGCAGGCTTATTCCGGTTCTGTCCCATACATTCTTGTACAATATGCCAAAGGCCACACTGGCCTTGGAGATTCTTGCATTCACTTCGTCATCAATTGTGACAGCTTGTGACACAGTGCTGCTAAGATAGGTGAATTTGTCCACAACACTTAGTCTATGACCATTCACTTTGATATTCGGCACAGTGTGATTATTCCCTGGAGCTGGCTGGTACATAACTACAGTCTTCTCCAAGCTGATATCGAGCCCAAAGTTGGCACTGGCATGTGAGAAAGCTGTAACGTTATGTTGCATGTCTGCCTCTGAGTTGGCGTATCGAGCACAATCATCAGCAAACAGGAGCTCTCTGACGGTGTCGCTGTTAATTTTGATTTTAGCTTTCAGCCTTCTGAGATTGAATAACTTTCCATCCATACGGTAGTTGATGTCTATTCCAATGTCATCGTTCTCGAAGGCATTCATCAACATGGCTGAAAACATGAGGCTGAACAGTGTTGGTGCCAGGACACATCCTTGCTTCACTCCATTGGTGACAGGAAAGGGTTCAGACAGTTCACCATTTTCCTGTACTCTTGCCTGCATACCATCATGATATAGCCGCACTATTTGGACAAACTTTCGTGGACCGCCATATTTTGCCATGATCTTCCACAGTCCTTCTCTGCTAATGTATCAAAAGCCTTGGTAAGGTCAATGAAAGTGGAGAACATTTTGCAGTTCTGTTCCTGACATTTCTCTTACAGCTGCCTTGCAGCGAAAATCATGTCAACAGTTCCACGTTCTTTTCTGAAGCCACATGGAGTCTCAGGAAGAAGACCTTGATCGAGATGGGCCGTGAGGCGATTGAAAAGAATTCTGGCGAGTATCTTCCCTGCAATTGAATGGTGACACAATGAAAGAAATTAAACGGCGACTATCCATTGCTCTTCAAAGACTAAAACAGATGAATAAATTATGGTGTGGGACAGACAGAACTACAAAAATTAGATTTTTAAGAGCATGCATCTTTCCCATTGCAACGTACGCCTGTGAGACATGGACACTTACTAAACAAGCTGAACAGCGCATACATGCCTTTGAATATAAATGTTATAGACGAGTTCTAAGAATATCTTGGGTAAAGAAAAGAACAAATGCATCCATACTTCAAGAGTTGAATATTGAGGAGGGATGGCTATTAAAGAAGATAAAACAAAGAAAATTGAAGTATTTTGGTCACTTGAAACGTCACGACAGTTTGGAGAGAACAATAATGGAAGGGTATATGCCTGGGAAGAGAGGAAGAGGAATGCCAAAGAGAAGATGGGTGCAGGATGTGGCGGATGATCTCCAGATGGGTGTATCAGAGGCGGGACATCTTGCTTGTGATCGAGACGTTTTCCGGAAGGTTGTTATGGGAGCGAGGTTCTGCAAAGGACATGCTACTGAATGAATGAATGAATTGAAAGCAAGGAGATGCCTTGGTGGTTGTCACAGGATTGGCGGTTTCCTTTACGTTTGTAAAGGTGGACTATTGACGCATCCTTGAAATCTTGTGGCATGGTCTCGTTCACCCATATGTTTGTCCCTCCCCTTATATTATGACCAATCTTATGTAATGTGTCTTGCAGTGTGCTGTAAAAATCTTCAATTGTGTCTTCCTCTGCTGTTGAAGTAGGTGCATATATGTATGAGAGTTACTATTTTTTCTTCAATTGATTTTAAGTCTGACAATGAGGCTTCTATCACTAACCCGGTTATATCAAATTAAAGCTTTTGCATTTATTTCTTCTAAACAAAATGCCACTCCGCTCTGGCCACCGATATCTCTACCAGAATATATGAAAATACTTCCATTTTGAGTTGTAAAATGTCCATGTCTCTCCAGCGATGTTCAATAATTCTTTAAATGTTAATAGTTAACCTCTCAATCTCATCACATACTATTTTAGGCTTTCCTTCATACAGACTTCTCACATTCAACGTTCCTAGTCCCACTCTGTTTCTTAGTTTGACACATGGGATTTCCTTGATAACACCGTCGGGATTAACTCCGCAATCACGATTACTAGTACTGGCCCCTGTGTCACACTCTTCCCCAGTGTTATCTGATCTGCCTAGCCTGGGGATCTCATCATCAGATCTCTTTCTCATTAGGCTTTATGTCATAGTTGTTATTATTTCTTGGTAAATTTTGCAGAAGGTAGTTTGCCATTGCTTTACTTCTGGTCAGTGACTGTAATAGTCGGTAGCCATAGCCATTGTCTCTACTTACTAAATCATCTGCCTATCGCCGCAGAGTGCAGACCATAACCAACAACAATCTGTCGGCAGCTTTCACACCTCATCCACCACCTGCTACCATGGTTTCACGTAACCCTGATAGGGGGGTTAAACGGGTACTGCACCTTGCCGAAAGGTGTCGTGTAGACTAGCGGAGGAAATGAGTCATCTTACATCGCCTTTGATATGCATAAACGTAGCCCGCTAACCGGCTCCGATTACTACATGATTTAATTAATAACAGTTAGGTAATTACTCCATTAACCAGTTACAGTCTCCCAAATTCCAACCTCTAACTGGCAGAATGAAATGCTTGGCAACTCTTGAGACCAGTAGTATAGAAAATAATTATCTGTCTGTATGGCAAGTACAAACCTTGAAGCAACGTACCTTGCCTGATCAGGATGTCCAGCCGACATTTTTAATTACTACATCTTCATCGGTCTTGCCTGTCGCTCAGCGATGGTACCCTTACATGATTGTTGTCACAGCGTATGGCAGAGTGTAAGATGCCATGATGTTGTAGAAAAGTAACGCTACCCTTCTTGTCATCGACAAAAGTTGACAGGTCAACGAAATTCTTTATGAAAACACGATGAAAACGCACAAAAAGCACAAAACATACTTGGCGAAATTATCTACACTTGTCGATCACGCAGTGAATCCCGATATCCCTATTCTGAAAATCGATGATCACAACAGATCTAGGTCAGTGCTAAAAATAACTATGCGATTTGTTTTCATAAATTAAAAAAGCACCCCCCCCCCCCCCCCCCCCCACCCCCCCCCCCCCCCCCCCCCCCCCCAAAAAAAATTAATAAAATATATAAATAAATAAAAATAAATAATAAAAAAAAATAAAAAAATACTAGAATTAAATTCTCTGGAGGATCTTACTTGTTTCACCATATGTCATGTTCTGAATAACAGGTATTAACTATTCTATCATGGTAGGCGGTCAGGATCGATTGAGAGTGTTTTATGTCGGTCGGTCGGTTGGTCGATCTGTCGGTTGTCGGTCGGTCTGTCTATGGAAGAAGGGAAGGAGTGAGAGAGGGAGGCAGGTAGGTTTGTGCAGGAAAACTCTCTATCTAACTGGAAGCATTATTAAGATGTCTGTCATTTTTACATTCCAGAATGGGGGTGAGCAGTGGTGTTGGATATATTGATTATGCAATAGTCAGCTGGATACCAAATTTAACGGACGGAGAAAGAGAGATAATAGAACTTGTGAATATTGTTTTCCTGAGTGGCATTGTCGCCTTCTTTGGAATAATCGCTAATGTAATTAATATGCTTGTATTTTACCAACAAGGACTGGATAGTGTCATCAATATTGGCTTTTTTGCTCTAGCGGTTTCTGATATTATGACTTTATTATTGCAAGAGGCGTCGGCAATATTTGCTTCCCTAGTGTTTGGAAATGTGCAACTACCTTTAGATCCCGCAAACATACAGTTCATGACGATATCTTTTCCCCGAGAAGGTTTTGCTCGAGATACCTGCATGATTACGGCATTTATTACTGCAGAGCGATGCTTTTGCATTGTGTTTCCGCAGACGGTCAAACAGATCATTACTGCTAACGGTGCTAGAATGGTGGTCATGTGGATTTACGTGGGAACGTTATTGACCGGCCTTCCTATCTTGGTGAATACTCGTATTGATTGGTTGTTTTCTAAGGACACAAACAGAACAATTCTCAGCATACATTTCACAGATAGTAGCCTCGCAATACAAAAATTTATTTTTATTCTACATGCCTTTTCCTTACTTATATCAGTCGGTGCTGTTGTGATTTTAACATTAGTTTTAGTTATAAAGCTGAAAGAAACATCCGCTTGGCGAGCCACAGCGCACATCAAGCAGAAAGACTACTTATCAAAGAGAGACAAAACTACTATGTCCATGGTTGCTCTTATCGCTACCATTTTAATCGCCTGTTATACACCTGCTGTAATATTGTGTATTACAACATTTTGCCAACCAGAGTTCAGTACTCACGGAAGATATGCAAATTTATATTGGGGATTATGGTCTTTTGTCTTTCTCTTTGAAACAATTAATTCTAGCGTGAATATCTTTCTTGTATTTCAAAATGAGTTCAAAATACAGGCGTACATTTAAAAGTATCTTCTTAAACTTGAGTCAAATATTTAAATGCGCATATAATTAAACCTATTAGCCATTTCAAGACTATAGAGTTGTCGAGTATGTTGCTATTTATCTTCATTATTGGCTATATACATAACAAAAATGAACATTGTTTGAAAAAAGTCAACAGGCACTGACCCTAACAATCATGGGATTAAGAACAATGAAAAGCCTATTTGCACATCTGCAGAAACATAAAAACAACATTTAGAGAACTTGCATGCTTCCAGTAGCAACAGTAAGATATGAAAAGTAGAGAAGTTCATATACTCTTAGTTTAAGTAACACATATTAAAATTAAATGACAGAAATATTCTTAAAATGCACTGGATCAACAGGGGGTAACATACTAACATTTACAAAACAAGCATATCTTTTCCCGACCTTCTTCAGGTTCTTGTTAGATAAGAAGGATGAAAGCTAAAACCAAAACTACCAGCAACACCGTCAGGGAGCTCCTGACTGCTGATGATTGCGCTCTATATGCCAACACAGAGGTAGACACACAACACAACATTTTAGCTTTCTCATATGCCTGTGCCAACACTGGGCTCAATATCAACTTGGAGAAGACTGTAGTTATGTGCCAGCCAGTTGAATATCAAACTGAATGATCATAGACTAAGTGTTGAGGACAAATTCACCAATCTTGGCATCATTGTTTCACAAGCTGCCACAACTGACGACGAAGTAAAGGCAAATATCTCAAAGGCCATAGCGGCCTTTAGCAGACTGCACAATAATGTGTGGGAAAGAAACGGAATAAGCCTATAAATCAAGCTGAAAGTTTACAAAGCATTTGTATTATAAACTATTACTATACGCTTGTGAAACTTGGACTGTTTACCAGCGACACGCTAGAAAATTAAATCACATTTTACATATTATGCATTAGGGAGCTATTGAAGATCAAATGCAAGACAAGATCCCAAACACTGAAGTCTTAGAAATAGTGTCCATGCCCAGCATCCACACTCTACTAGTGAAGAATCAGATTCGTTGGTTTGGACACTTGTCACGCATGCCAGATCGCAGGCTCCCTAAACTATTTTTTTTTTAACGATGAGCTGCGCTGTGGTAAGGCGCTCCATAAGCAGCCAGAGGAAACGATTTAAACACACTCTGACGATTTCACTAAAGGCTTTTGGAATTTATCACGACACCTGGGAGACAGCTGCCAAAGAGCGAAACTCGTGGTGTACATCATTACGCAAGGATGTAGTAGTGACTTGTGAAGCAAACATAACTGCAAGAGCCGTGAAGAAAAGAAAAAAAGACGACTAAAACAATAAAAATGTCACAGCAGAATATCTTTTTTACAAGAACGTCAAGCATTCTTTCCTCACTTGTCACAGAACATTTCGAGCCAAAAGACAACTTACCATCCATTTTATATAACCTATGGCTCCAAACTTTCAACACCACTGGATGAAATGAATGGTTATCATCACTCTTGATGGACACACACCAGATAAGAACCACCCCGCTTGTAGCTTCATCTTCATCTCTCCCACATAGAAGCTGATACCACGGATTCAGAAGTCGACTCATTTATCCAACACCTGAACAAGGTTTCCAGTGGTCCTTTAATTTGTCTACCAAACTGCAAAATGGCAGGTCGCAGAACTGTGGAGACATGTGTGCAAGCAGGTTTGCTGGACTAATAGTGATTGATTGATTGATTGATTAAGGAACCGACATCACAGCATTCGGGGCGTTCCCATAAGCGCTCCGTCCCCATCCTCAGCAGCCAGCGAAGAGTTCCAACACTAATAGTTCCAGTAGCAATCTGATTATATGTCCGTCTCGCCTTTCCTCTGAGCGTCCAGCTTCGGCCAGATCCCCTCCTCACACCTCGCTGTCTCATTCTTACCAGACTATGGTGATCCATTTGCTCCTCCGAGGTGTACACGTGCTCCCACAAGGCCGCAACCACGTCTGCCTTGTCATGCATCAATACTCCATCAAGTTTTGCCGAGCCAGCCAATCTGTCAGTCTGTTCATTCCCCAGCACACCGGCATGCTCAGGAGAAAAGATCCAGGTGATGCTTGCTACCCGTGACCTCCGAAGCGAAGCAAACCACTCCGCACGAAGCCTGCCTGTCCTCACTCTCCTCAGCATGCTTTCTGAGTCAGTTACAATGGACTAATAGTGATTGATGTAGCAGTTCTAATACAGACTGGGAAAATACTGAGGATGTGGAAAGTATGAAATACTATTAATCACCATCATCATGTGCCCTGGCACATAGCCTAAGGAGTCCATCGCTTTCGACATATATCAGTCCTTGAGTTAATTATATTTAATGATATTAATTATTAATTATTAGGGTCAGGGAAATGTTTAAACATCATCATCATATGTCAGCCAATTGGTATGGGTGGTCATGTTTTCCACATCATTCTGTCTGTCCCAGTCTATATTGACTCATTTTCATGCTGTTACTAAGGGTGTTGAGGAGCGGCTGGCCGAGTGGCTAGAACGCCGGACTCTCCTTCGGGAGACCCGGGTTCGATCCCTCGGTAAGGTGTGGGATATTTTTCTGTCGGGGGCAAAATGAAAATCCTAACCTGCACAGTTCGCGGCAACTGCACTAGCCAGGCGGCCAATATTCCTCAGGCTCAAAGACACCTCTGCCATACACCGCAAGGTACAATATTGGCAGTAAATGACAGTTACTAAGGGTGTTAATGAACTGATGTGAATAATATCATGTCCTCATGGGAATGAGTGTAATTCTCCAATAATCATAAACGAACTATTGTCTTTAAATAATTATGATATTTAAGTTCATAATATTATGTTGTCCTATTTGATGTCTTCATGTTATGATTTCACATGAGAAGAAAGAGGGTACACGCATGGTACATATATACCAAAATCTTTGACAAGTTATTCTCTTCACGAAAAGCCACGGGGATATAAGACACTCGAGTTGACTGTGGTTATTCTACATATGGGTAAATTTATGTCTGAACTAAAGGGAAAAAGATTGTGTCTCAAATTAAATTCCTCACCATATTTACAGTAACATTAGGTGATACGCCAATGCAGATCTGTAACGTTATCTGAAATTCATCTTAATAGTTTCAACAGGTAACGTGTTGCAAATACATACAAACTGTGGCATCAGACTGAGATTGTATACTATTTATAACTCTGCTTGATGCAGTCTGTTGTCACAGTAAACATTAGAGGACAGTAGATAGGCTCGATCTACTGAAGTATTAAACGATTAGCCGCATACGTCCGATAAGCAGTCGAAAAATCAAAGAATCAAACGACCAGCTACATTCGTCCTATAAACAGTCGAGAAATCAAAGAATCAAACGACAAGCCACATCCATACGACAAGCATTCGAGAAAGCTAAACAGTCGCGATTCATACAAGAATCAAACCGTGAACTGTCTCCGTTAGATGGTCTCTCGAGAAAGCTAAACAGTCGCGATTCATACAAGAATCAAACCGTGAACTGTCTCCGTTAGATGGTCTCTCGAGAAAGCTAAACAGTCAGGATCTATACACGAATCAACATGGTTAGCTACCCCAGTGTGATAGTCAGCCAAGGAAGCTAACCATTCGCTGTCTATACACGAATCAAGAGAGCGTCTACCTCACACTGATGGTCATTCTAGACAGCCAAACATTCGTGATCCATCCAGATTTAATCGGTCGTATGTTTCTGTATGGTGGTTTGTCGACAAAGCTCAGTTATTTGAAGCTTTTTGAACTCCCACGAAACTGAAGGATACACGTCCTTGGGTGAATATAATTGATAATACATACAGAAGACAGCCGAATAATAATTATTCACGTACAGACCAGATGAAAACAGAGGAAGAGGCCGACCACATAAACGTTGGACGGAGGGAATAGCAGAGTCCATGGGAATATCGATATATGAAGCCCATAATCGGGCACTCTCACGAAGTTTATACATCACCTCGACACCGCAAGGTACAAGAGCAAAATGATGAGATGAGATGCGATGATTTTAGAAGTAAACGTTTCGGCAATGTGAAATCGGTGTTAATCTTCAAAACAAGAACTCGTGTAATTGCTGTTTGCTCAAAATAACGAATCAATACATCAATTTATAAAACAGTTTCAACATTAACAGGTACTGTCAGGCGTTCAAAATGTATCAAACTCATTGATTATGTGTGTCAGAATCAATGCAGTTTTAAGCTGTAGTCACTGGCCGCCCTACTGGGTGCATCTTTACTCAGACATCATGCGATGGTAACAAGTATGTTACACGTTAGTGATACTGAGTCCATCACAGAGCAACAACTGCAGTAGGTTTTCGGTTGTCACAAGAAGTCTCCACTTTACGAATGTGTCGGACCAGTTACCACCATGACACTCTCCATGGACGGGAGGGCTGAGACGAGTCATGAATGTCGGTGCAGTTCTACTGTTGTTCGCTCGCACCCCGACTTCATGAGGTGTTAAAAGTGTCTTTACACTTATCTCACACATCAACACATAAGTGTACCGCCCTCGGGGAGGCGAAAATTGTACACTAGATGCATAGTGACCTGCCCACATTACATAGAACCTTCCAGTGGAAGGTGCTATGATTTGAGATATGATTGTTTTCAAAGATACAATCCCATTACATGAAACCCTTAATCAATACCATGTTACATTTACATTTAACAGTTGGATTACGCAAATAGCACGCCCATCCATGTGGCTCACGTTACAAAGACATATTATATAACTTAATTCTATTCGACATTCAAGATATCAGTAGACTGAATAATGCTTGGGCTGGTTATGTATAACTTTAAGATTATTATTCAGATTCTTCGACCACTTCTGTATATTGTAAAAACTATAACGAGAAATGTTTGATATGTTAAACATTAACTATTTATATGATTATGTCAGTGTATTTAGGGAATCAACAACTACTAGAATTTTACCTACCAATGTTTAATTCTACAGTAAATACTGAATGTAAAACTTGCCCAGGAATCACAAACAACTAAAAGGCTGGGGTGATTGCTACGTCCTGTGAAGGACATGCAACAAACAAAAAGACCCAAAAAATATACTTCAGTGTATTTGCTATGGCTGTCTCAGATCTCTCTAGCCTGCTAATGCAGATCTGGTACATTGTGTGTGGAATTCCATCTTTTGTCGGGTTAGAGATGTCACATAAATACACAGATCTCCAGTACAGCAGTGCAGGCGTTTCCCGAGAGGCGTTCTCTGGAATTAGTTATTTAATTATCGTATACATCGTGGTATAATTATGCTTTATATATGTAGAAGATATAAATGGAATCAGCATTGGAGGACGAAACATCAATAATATTATATATGCAGATGATACAGTCTTGATTGCAGACAATGAACAGGACCTGCAAAATTTAGTAGATGCAGTTGTTGCACACAGTTAACATCTAGGGTTAGAACTGAATATTAAGAAGACATAGATTATGGTCGTCACTTGGAAGAAGGAAATACCACAATGCGATATACGAGTAGATGGACATATTCTTAAACAAGTGAATCTATACTGTTATCTCGGCACAGTCATAACATCTTAGGGAGATGCCTTGAAGAGGCATACAAGAATGCAATAATTGCCATTGCGAAGGTAGCCTTTTGCAAGATGAAAAACGTACTGACCAACAAAAAGATATCAATTGAAATGAGAAAAAGAGTGTTGAGATACTACAAAAAACCTATACTTTTGTATGGATGTGAAGCGAGGACAATAAGCATTCAAGCTGAAAAACAGCTAATGGCTGTGAAAATGTGGTTTCTGAGGAAAATGAAATGAATACCATGGACAGACAGAAAAATCAACGAACAAGTACTTCAAGAAACAAATGAAGATAGTAAATTGATTAGAGTCATTAGATGTAGACAGTCAAACTTATTTGGGCATGTTATGAGAAGAAATGGATTGGAGAACTTGGTGACAACTGGCAAGAACGAAGGGAAGGGACCAAGGGGGAGACCTAGAATCAAATACCTGGATGGCTTGGCCACGTGGCATGGTCGAGACAGAAACACAGCTGATCCGCGATTCTGGTGATCGAGTGAGATGTCAGAACATGACTGCCCACACTTACCTGCATGGCACATGATGGATATATATATATATATATATATATATATATTATATATATATATATATGTGTGTGTGTGTGTGTGTGTGTGTGTGCGTGTGTGTGTGCGTGTGTGTGTGTGTGCGTTTGTGTGTGTGTGAAAGTGAAGCAGCTGATCACCACGCAGATTACAGTTAAGGTAATTGTGATTTAATGCGGATGTCGGCATTTCCCATCTTGACTGCGAGGTCAAGCTACAAAGAGATGTAACTCTTCCTGTATTAGTATTCTGTTAAAATAAATAAAGGATGGAGGGAATTATTTCCCTTATTGTCAGTCGTCTCTGATGTCGTGTCCACATCAATATTATACAGACAATGCGAGAGAGATCTGTATGAAAAATAAAATATGTACAAGTTTAACACACAACACAGGAAACTTCATATAACAAAGACAAGAAAATTGTAGTTATGGTTATTCGTGTTAAAAGTATTTATAATTGTGTGTTACTCGCCGTCTATGAGATTGTGTTGCAACGTTCTTAGAACCGAGATTCAATACTGGAAAACGATATTTTAACTTGTATTATATTTTTGGGCCGGTCTCTCTGGCTGAGGAGTTACAACACTTTCTCCGTAATCCCTTTTGTCACGCAGAGTCTCGTAGCGGGAGCGAGCTGGGAGCGGTTCGTCCCCCGCTGGTGACTTGCGGGACACTGAGCCGGCCGCTCAGAAAGCAATGGCAAACTACTGAGCGCAATCTTGCCAAGAAATCAACATACAGCTGAAAGATGCTGCTGTTGCCAGCGATGTCCTGTAAAAGGATATGGAAAAAAAATATATATATATTTTTGGAGGTATGCAGTTCATATGGAAACTATAAATTCTCATGTTAATATTTTTTTTTATACATAACAGATTGTCAAAATACAAGTTGTATAGTATGTAACTCGTCTTAATGATCTACATGGCACCCAGTGGCAGTGGCATTTACATTATGGCAAGTAAATCTCAAAACAAAGACCATGTTATTATGTGAAATATTTGCTGGCCTACAGGATATAGATTGCGCCTGGCCTTACAGCTAGAAGAGTTAGGATCGGTAGCCTTTCTTAGGAGGCGTAAAAAGTAAAAATGAGTAGCCTGCAGATGAACACCCCCCCCCCCCCCCAGAATACACAAGCCAACCTCACCTAACTGTGGTGTGGAAACCATAACTGCGAGGTCATGGGCCAAGGGGACTCAGGCTGGGCAGTGGGGACGTACTCCCTTTGGACAGATTTGTTCGTCCTAAACCCTCGACTAGCTTTGCAAACCGGCAGGGGGTTGCTTCCTTCTCGAAGAAATAGTAAGAAGCGGACTGACTCAAATGGTAACGGACCCGACTATGTTGAAGAACAACGAGACAGACAAGCGATTTACAAACATACGCACACTGAACATCTGTAGTGTTAGTAGTACAGAAGAGCAACTTACAGAAACAGTGGAATAGATTAAAATTAGGCCGGTGGGGATAGCGGACATAAAATTAAAAGGGAGGAGATGCAATGAGAACCACCACAGTTATACTTTTGTCTACTCCGGTGTGAAACAACAAGAAATGTCACGGTGTAACAAAAGTAATTTATTTACGGCTAGAAAGAAGAATATTAAAAATAATGTGTGTTTCAGAAAGAATTATAACAGTGAGAATAAAAGAACAGAAAGTTACTTACATATGTACAAATATACGCACCACGTAATGCAAACAACAATGAGCAAGAATGGTAATAATATTTTTTCGACTTCATCACACCGGGTTTTACCCCATATGGCTCGGTTTCTTTTAGCAGGGCGGACTGTCGACAGCGTCGCACACAGCACGAACTCCGTATCTCCAGCGACGACCCGCAGAAATCTCCGAGAAAAGTGCACTCTTGAACCGACAAACGTAGCCTGGAATCGAGCCCACAACATACGGAGCGCAAGGGAAACGGCTTGACCACTTCGTCACAAAGACTCCTTCGCTTTCGAAGGGGCCACCATGTGGAAAGAAACCGAGCCATATGGGACAAAACTCGGCGATAGGATCGACTTTTAAGACTTTTTAAAATTGGGTTGCGATATGGAGTAAGTGCACATCTAGCAAACTCCTATATAAGTTTATACAATAACAGTGAATGCATGGTAAGAACAAATAGAGGACACTAGGAAGTCTTCGCCATACGATTCGGAGTATGACAAGGTTGTATCTCCCCCCCCCCCCCCTATCTTTTATAATCTATATAGACAACATATGTAAATAAATTGGCACAACAGAAATCGTGACAACACCACATGACGAACTGAACACTGGAGAAAAATCAACGACGAATTACACCATTAAAGAACGCCGTTTGTGGACGAGCAAGAACTAATAGCAAAATTAGAAGCAGAATTAAAAGTTCACATAGATAGTCTGAACAAAGCGTATAAGGAGCATAGCATGAACATTAGCATCAGTAAAACAGGGTTAATGACTATAACCAAAGAAGAAAAAACAACAACGATTCATCTATAATAACACCCCCTGAAACAAATAAATATCTTCAAGTATTTAGGAAGTATAGTATTATCAAATGGCAAATGAGAAGACGAGATTAGAAATGCATGGAATAAGGCGAAAAAATTCATTAGACATATAGCAGCAATACTAAAGAACAAACAAGTATCAGTAGATACTTAGAAAGCATTCTACAATACTATCTTCCTACCAACTCTATCCCGAAGAAATCAGGAGCCTTGGAATGCGATCAACATGGAACAATTAGTATAATGAGCCACATCACGAAGATTCTGATGTGAATTATCATGCAAAGAGTTAGGAAGAAAATACAACCCGAAATAGAAGAAGAACAATGTGGGTTTGTAGAAGGAAAGGGCACAGTAAATCCTGTGTATATACTGAGAACAGTAATTGCACGTTCTATAGAAGTAAGTGTACTCGGCTCGCGATGATGGTGGAATTCTGCAAGAGGGCGTCTGATTGGTCTGGAACTCTGGGACCCCAGTATATAAGGCCCCGCACAGGTAGAACTGGCCTTTTTCCGTAGTCCGCCGCACTGAGTGACGAGGCGCCAATGCCTATTGCAAATGTGTGTTTAGTAGTTAGACCCTGAAGTTTTGCAGTGGAAAAGCCAGAATTCTAACTTTAGATTTTAGATTTTCCTGGGTTTTTAGTAGACTGGAAGATTTTGGTGGACTAGAAGATTTTGATAAATTAGTCTTTGGTGGACTAGAAGTTTTTGTTAAATTAGTTTTAGTGGATCAGTTTTGGTGGATTAGTGTTTGGTAGATTTGTAGCTTTTACTGGATTAGAAGTTTTTGCTACACTTAGGGATTTGGTTTGTTAGGTTAGTGTCTTTGCTGTTTGATTTTTGCTGTATCCTAATTTCTTTGTTGATGCTACATGTCTGTATATTATTGTGAAGTTTAGAAGTGTAATAAACAAATGATGCTTGTGTTACCCTTACTTTGTTGTTTAGTTGATAGACTCTAGTGTTATAGTCATTGGTGTTAGAACAGCCCTTGGAGTAATTCTTTGTCTGGGATTGGAGAATATTGTTCTAATCCCCTGTCGGCCCACCCTGGGATCTTCTTAAACCTTAATTCTTTTCTATTCTTGTTAACCGAGGACGGTGAGAGGTTCTTTCTCTTTATTCATTTTCTTCTTTGGCCCTACGCAGTCAGGGTTTGCGCTCTTCTCCTCACATCACCGTAGCAGAAGTAAGTGGTCCTTGCTTCCTGTTTATACCTCTGTTTTCAAGTGGCGAGCCTGTACCAGGATAGTGACAGCCTTAGAATTATTCTGGTAGGATTGTTTTGGTACCAAATGAGTGTTTTAGTTGAGATCTTTAGTTTGTTTCTGTGTCGGTTCATTTTTGGTATAGTTGGTAATAGTCTTCTAGAGATAGCAAAACCCAGGTTAGCTATTTAGGCTCCATTGCAGAACCACCCGTAGCATAGTATCTTGTCCTTAAGATGGAGACCAGAAGTACTCGTGCGGCAGTGAGTTGAAGAAGACGAGTCGCCGCCAGTTTCTACGATGGGAACCGAAGATTCCCGCCCAGTGGAAGCTCCACCACGCGAGCTCACTGAGGCTTTGAGGTACGTTGTAGTACCAACCAGAAAGCCTGTTCGGTGTTTTGGGGAGAAAGGTGGGCCATCAGTAGAAGAGTACGTCAGGGAGGTGAGGTCAGCTTGGAGGGCTGGCATGTTAGAGACTGTCGATAAGGTGGATGTTATTTTCGACAGCATAACCAGTCCTGTCAGGAGGGAGTTGGAACTCCATGCTTCTGAGGAAGATCCCGAGGCCATGCTACAGGCCTTGCTGAAGATATATGGTGAGAAGAAAAGTCTACGGGAGCTCCTGGCAACGTTATTCACAATACGCCAGCGAGCTGGGGAGACAGTCCATGACTTCTCCCATAGGGTCAATGCTGAGTTCAAGAGGGTAGTGAAGGCCCAGGAAACGCAAGGTGTCCCTGTGTTGGATGGGGAGGCCCTTCGAGACCAGTTTGTGGCTGGCATAAGGGACAGTTTCACCCAAACTGTCCTAAAAGAAAAGATCGCACAAGATTCAGCTGTGACTTTTCTTCAAGTCAGGAAGTGCGCACAAACATGGGAAGGTGTGCGGGCCCCACCAGGTGCTGAAATCAGAGAGGTAGAGGTGAGAGCCAGAAATGAGAACACTGGGGAAATTCAGTCAAGCGTACCTTCAGCGGTGAAAGTTGAGTTTCAGCAGGGGCGGTATGGGCCGGTGCAGGCTGAGGTAGTCCCACAAACGGTAGAATGTAGGCCTGCGCATACTGAGCCAGCTCGAGGACCACCAAGAACTGAGTTTACTTCCAGGCAGGGTGAAATTGACTTTCTTCAGAGGGAGATGTCTGAGATTGGTGCCAGGCTGAACAGACTCACCACCAGCGATCAACAACATCAAGTGCCACGTTGCTGGCGATGCAATCGGGTTGGTCACTTGAGACGCGAGTGCAGACAAGCATTAAACGGGACCCCTCTAAGGCTGGGAGCCAGGTATTAGAAGGGGAGCGTCATGGCTCGGACATTAAAATTGTGGGTGGTAGGCCCGAAGAGACTGTTTTAATAGGTGGCAAGTGTGTCCAGTGTGTCATCGATACAGGTTCTCAGGTTTCCACCATCACTGAGGCCTGTTTCAAGGACATGTTCCAGGACTATGTCCTAAAGGAAGGACAATTCGTTAGGTTGACGGCCGCAAATGGCGTAGTGATTCCATATGTGGGGTACTTTGTGTGTGACATTGTGTTGGGTGGGACACAAGTGAAGGACTGTGGGGTGTTTGTCACCAAAGACATGGACAATGGGGAGAGAAGAGTGCCTGGCATTATTGGCACGAACATTTTACAGTCAGTGCCGAATCTGTGTAGGTTTCTTAATTGGAGCAGCCCAGCGGAGGAGATTCCTGGAGTCGGACTGGACGGTGTTAAAGTGTTTGTTGACAATAGAGTTTGCGTACCTGCCCGCTCCATCACTGCAGTTAGTGTAAAATGTGTAAGATTTGTGCGTGAACATATGCATGTCATTTTCAGCCCAACTCGAGACTTGGAACACAAGGGTTTGCTTTTCTCCCACACTTTGACTACCTTGAGACGGGGCGTATGCCAAGTCCAAGTGGTCAATCTGGGGGATGAAGACATATGCTTGTCGAAGGGTACTCAAGTTGGAGATATTTCAGATGCTACTGTAGATTTGACCAACCATTTCAAAATGGTAAGTGCTCAGGAGGTTGAGGTTTCAACACGGCCGTATGCCGGAGAGAAAGATGATGTTAGGTGCCCTGTAGATTTGAGCAGTTTTGAGGGTAGTGATAGGGATAGGAAGAAGTTAGAGGAGTTATTAGTTAGGTATGATAGTCTTTTTGCCAAGGGAGATACTGACATAGGCTATACAGATAGGGTAACCCATAGCATCCAGTTGACAGATGAGACCCCCATTAAGCAGCCTTATAGGAGAATTCCCCCAGCATTTTATAGAGAAGTACAAGATCATCTCCAAGGTTTATTAGATAGTCAGATAATTAAGGAAAGTTCCAGTCCTTGGGCTTCTCCGGTGGTCCTCGTGAGAAAAAAGGATGGTAGACTTAGGCTATGTGTCGATTATCGGGCTGTAAATGTTAGGACAAAGAAAGATGCATACCCTCTCCCTAGAGTAGATGAATATCTAGATGCCCTGGGTGGTGCCAAATTATTTTCAACTTTAGATCTTGCAAGTGGGTATTAGTGGCCATGAAGCCAGATGATCAAGAGAAGACTGCTTTTACCACCCCGTTTGGTTTGTATGAGTATACGCGTATGCCAATGGGACTTGCAAACTCCGCGAGCAGCTTCCAGAGGTTAATGCAATGCTCTCTGAATGACTATTTTTTCCAGATTTTGTTGGTATACCTTGATGACATTTTGGTGTTTTCTGGGGATTTTTCAGAGCATTTGAGTAGGCTTGAGAAAGTGTTCGAGAGACTGCAGTCCATTGGGCTAAAACTAAATCCTGAAAAGTGTAACTTTTGTCAGAAAAAGGTTGAGTTTTTAGAGCACACCATTTCAGAAGAAGGCATTGGTACCATGGATGATAAAGTTGCAGCCATAAAAGAAGCACCGGTGCCCAGAACTCAGACAGAACTTAGGTCATTACTAGGGTTAGACAGTTATTATAGAAGGTTTGTCTCAAAGTTTGCTAATATTGCAAGACCACTACATGAGCTGGTGGGCCAACTCAACCAGCAGCAAACCGGTGATACTAAGAAGAAGAAAGGACCCATAGGGCGGTTGTGGACTCCAGAGTGTGACGAGGCGTTTAATCGATTAAAAGAGGCTCTGACATCAACACCCCTTTTGGGCTTCCCAGACTTCTCATTACAGTTCATATTGGAGGTAAATGCCTCATACCAGGGTTTAGGTGCTGTCCTCTCACAAATTCAAGATGGTAAGAAAAGAGTCTTAGCTTACGCTAGCCGCACACTTCGCCCCTCAGAACGAAACGCTAAAAGCAGTTCTAAGCTTGAGTTACTTGCATTGAAGTGGGCTATGACTGAGAAGTTTAGAAGTTATCTTTTAGGTACTAAAGTAGAAGTTTTTACAGATAGTAGGAATTTAGCTTTGTGGCAAAAGGCAAAATTGGGTGCCATTGAGCAGAGATGGATAGCACAGATGTCAACGTTTGACTACACCATTAAGCACAAACCAGGTCGTGCTAATGGAAATGCTGATTATTTGTCCTGCTACCCATTTGAAGCCCCAGGAAGATCAGATGAAGAAGGTGACATTCCAATCAGTCACATAGCTGATACACCAGTTAGTCTAAACTTAAGAACTGCTAGGATAGGAGAGATTGTAGATGTAGATAGACAGAATAACCCTGTGGGTAATGTGCCACTGTTATCATTACCATCATATTCAGCTGAAGAGTTGAGAAAACTACAAGCAGAAGATGTGCATGTGCATAAAGTGTTAACTTGTTTGAGTGAGAGTGTGAGACTGAGTAATATAGAGATGAGGGGTTTACTCCCTGAAACCAAAAGCTTGTTGAAGCAGCGAAAGAGGTTGAGTGTGATTAATGGGTTGTTGTACAGGAAATTAAAGAAGCCAGGTAGAGGGTGGATTTCTCAATTAGTGGTACCTGATGCATTGAAGCAGAGAGTGTTAGAATCGGTGCACAGCACCGGCCATCAGGGCAGAGATAGGATGATACAAATCCTTAGAAGTAGATGTTATTGGGTTGGCATCACAAAAGATGTTGAGCTGTTTTGTAAAAGATGTCAGAGGTGTAATATTGCTAAACCACCCCATATTAAACTGCAGGGTCCTTCAGGTAATTTATTAGCATCTAGGCCTTTTGAGGTGGTGACCATGGATTTTACTATGTTAGAGAAGGATAGTCGGGGGTATGAAAATGTGTTGGTTATTACAGATGTTTTCACCAAATTTACAGTTGCTGTTCCCACAAGGGATCAGAAGGCCTCGACAGTTGCAAAAGTTCTGGTGGAGAAATGGTTTCTGTATTTAGGTGTACCCCATAGACTCCATTCAGATCAAGGCAGGAACTTTGAATCGGCTGTGATTGCAGAACTCTGTAGAGTGTACGGGATTCAAAAGAGCCGTACCACGAGTTACAATCCAAAAGGGAACGGTCAGTGCGAAAGGTTTAATAGGACCCTACATGATCTTCTGAGGCCACTAGAGGCAAGCCAGAAAAGGAAATGGTCTGAACATATAGCTGAGGTTTTGTTAGTTTATAACTCTACGCCCCACTCGTCAACCGAGTACTCACCGTACTACTTGGTGTTTGGAATAGAACCAAGATTGCCAGTAGATTTCATGCTAGATGCTAGTGATGATAGTGATTGTAATGACGGGGAACCGTGGTTTCTGAGGAAAATGCAAAGAATACCATGGACAGACAGAAAAACCAATAAACAAGTCCTTCAAGAAACAAATGAAGATCGTAAACTGATTAGAGTCATTAGACGTAGACAGTCAACATTTTTTTAGCATGTTATGAGAATAAATGACTTGGAGAACTTGGTGACGACTGGCAAGATCGAAAGGAAGAGACCAAGGGAAAGACCGAGAAGTAAATACCTGGATGGCTTGGCCAGGTGGCATGGTCGAAACAGGACTACGGAGCTGAGCCAAGACTCTGGTGATCGAGTGAGATGGCAGAACATGACCGCCCACACTTATCGGCATGACACAGGATGGATGGATGGACCAACTCTATGCTGCCAACGCCAAACGTGGACAGTGACAGAGAAAGAGAACAGAAAAATTACTACAGCGGAAATGAGATTCCTAAGATGTATCAAGAGAGATAACATGATAGATACATGAACATATAAACAGATTTACAAAGAAGAAAAATAATATAACAGGAATCGGTTGTATCAGAGGTAAAAATTGCGAAATTGTAATTAATAGCACTGAAATAATAAAAAGATGGACATAGTACACAGAAGATTTATTCTAGGACAACAGGGTCAATAGACCAACATTATATAATACTTAAGATGCACTAACAATATTAACGGCTGAAGTAGAAAAGGCCGGTCTCTCTGGCTGTGGGGTTACAACACTTTCTCTCTGTAATCCCGTTTATCACGCAGTCTCGTAGCGGAGCGAGAGCTGAGGCGGTTTGACCCCCGCTCGTGACTTGCGGGATACTGAGCCGGCCGCTCAGAAAGCAATGGCAAACTACTGAGTGTAATCTTGCCAAGAAATCAACATACAGCTGAAAGATGCTAATGTGGACAGCTAAGTCCTGTAAAGGATATGCTAAAAAAAAAAAAAGTAGAAAAGGCTATTAAAAAGATGAAAGAAGGAAAGCATGCATGGCCTGACAAGATAACAACAGAGATGATAAAATCCTTTTCCAGCTTTGGCATTGAAACTATCACAGAATTATGTAATGATACATAAATAATACTGGGTACATTCCCAAGGATTTGAGAACATCCATTTTCATCACACTACCCAAGAAGCCAAGAGCTGTTGCGTGTGAGGATTACAGGACTATCAGCTTAATGAGCCATATAGCTAAGATACTACTCAAGGTCATACAAGAAAGAATTCAACATAAAATAGATGAGGAAGTAGCTGAAGCACCATTTGGGTTCCGCAAAAATAGTGGCACCAGAAAAGCAATTGTCTATTTGAGGATGTGAGCAATTATCTGTTTGAGGATGTCAATTGGAAAATATATTGAAGTTCAAAAAAGTATATATGTTTGTTTTATAGACTACAAGAAAGCTTTTGATAGACAACAACATGAACGACTAATTATAGGAGTAAACGGAAAGGACATCAGACTTATTAGTAACTTGTACTGGGAACAAGTGGCGTCTATTAGATGCGGTGATAATTATTCGTCGCCTATAGAACGAACGAACGAACGAACGAACGAACTAACCAACGAACGAACGAACGAACTTTATTTTAAAAGGGTAACAAATTGGGCACGCAGGCCCATCTTACATTCGGCCCTTTCGATCACTCATCTTTCATTCATCAAATGTGCATGTTACATTTGCATAGGGAAAAAAACATTGTCAAATGGATTTTGTAAACATAAACAATGCATATTACGCATGGTACATTCACATGGGAAAAAAAAAGCATTGTCAAATGAAAGTTGTAAACATAAATAGTGCATATTGCAATGTTGTGAGCCACATCCCCCATCCACCCTCAAACCCAGCAGCCACCCACACATTCCTCATACACCCACACATCCCCCACCCACCACCCACCACAACCCACCCACCCACACATACCTCCACGCACTCACACAGACTCAGGCAAACGTACATGCCGCTACCCACCCACTGATCCCCCACCCACACACATTTCCCGACCCACACATACACCCCCACCCATCCCATAACCGACACGCACACACCCACCCACATATTCTCCTCCACACACCCACACACCCGCAACCACCCAGCAAAACACACATCACAAAACCACACACACATACTCCCGTCAACCCACACATCCCGCACCTATCCACACATACATCCCGCAACCTCACACTCACAATTTTCTCCACCCACTCACACACACATCAGCCAACCTACACCCACTCAACCACCCAATATCCGCCACCTCTCAACTACACATCCCCCACCTATACACACATCCCAACCCACAAACACATCTCCCCACCTGCCCACACATATCCCCCACCCATAAACACCTAAAAAACATACACCTCCCACCCACACACACCCACCACCCACATATGCCCCACCAACACACATCCGCCGCTCACACACATCTTCCCACAAACACATATATAGAGATAAAAAGAGGAGTACGGCAGGGATGTGTACTGTCCCCAAGCCTCTTCAACCTATACACAGAAAGAATTTTTAAACAAGCTGAAATACCTGGACTCAACATCAATGGAAGCATCATAAACAATCATGCTGACGATACCGTGTTACTAGCAGAAAGTGAGCAGAGTTGCAAGAACTAGTGAAAGAAATAAACAGGCACAGTGCAGAATGTGGCTTAGATATTAACATAAAAAAAAAAAAAACTATGATAATTAGCAGTGAAAAAGAAAGGACATCAATGAACATCACAGTAAACGGGCAGACACTAGAACAAGTAACAAGTTTCTCTTAACTTGGACATATAATAACAGATGTGAAATGGAAATAAAAAAGAGAATCGGAATGGCCAAAAATGCTGTCAACGGCATGAAATCAGTATTAACATCTAGAGAGATTAATAACGCATTAAAAATGAGAATTGTCAAATGCGTCGTATTTTCAACACTACTGTATGGCGCGGAATTCTGGACATTGAACAAGCAACTAGAAAGTCGCATAGAAGCCCTGGAGATGTGGATACACAGACGAATAGGTCGTATTTCATGGAAACAAAAACAATCAAATGCAGAGGTCCTAGAAAAACTGGGAATGAAGAGAGAGTTGATGAAAGAAATAAAGAGGAGACAAGTGAAATATTTTGGCCACGTTAAAAGACATGATACTCTTATAAAAACCATACTGGAAGGCAAGGCTGAGGGCAAGCGAGCAAGAGGTGGACAACGATACAAGTGGGAGGATAACATCAAGAGATGGACGAACATCAGCCTGGCAGAAAGTACAGTCAAGGCGAGAGACAGACAATGTTGGAGATCCATTGCAGCCAACCTTCATTGCGGAGACGGCACCTGATTGATTGATTGATATGAGAATGATGAAATAAAGATAAAATGAGAATGCTACGCTGGAAGTCTCAAACTCCTATGGCCATGCTCTTCTAACATCTTGTCGATCCGATATTTATTACTTTTGGGAGTCTTTTTTACAATGACAACACTTCTAGCTAGCTTGAAATACGTATCTGGAACTGGTATGTTTTTCCTTCGGAGCAATGTTTTTATTGCTTCCTTTATGCTCGATGCCGTAGGTATTTTGTCTTCTTGGGAAACAACATAGTGATGTGATATGATGCATTGTCCATAATTAGACAAGACGGTTTATCTGGGGATGGAAGCACTGTATTCTGGAGCCAATCTCTGAATACATTACCATTCATCCCATTATAATAATCCGTATTGTATGTATGCATTGATACGTAATCGAGTCCAGCTTTCTCTAGTAAGCAATTATGCGTACTGCCAACTTGAGCTATGAAAAAATTCTGTCCTCTACTACTGTGCGCATATCGCTTTATCTTTACATCCACTGATTGCCATTCCTTTTCACTTGGGTGGTGCACATTGATCTAGGTTTAATACACATAAACTATGTATAATTTTCTTAGCACATTTCCCTTGTTTCACGTTGGTATTTGCTTCTCATGGCTCCTAAATGCAGTTGCTCGCAAATTATATTTCTACCTCCCTTGTACTTTCTAAACGTTAAGACTAATGTCTTTATAATTTTCCATAACGTTGTTTTTAATAGCTCTATGTCATTGTTCTTTTTAAGCCAAACTCTAAATTGTCGTATAGTCACTGTTTCTTTGGTATCCATCATTTTTATAATAGCACGCCTTATGGCATCCTTGTCAAAGCTGCCTACAATTGTTTTTCTACCTACCCTTTGCTTATTGCGTGGTGGTTTCATTCCAGGTTTTAGCACCCATCGACGAAATGCCCGTTTACTCAAACCCCACGCATGCTTGGTTCTTTGTCAGGGATTTGTAATAGTATGAAACAGTTTCCTGCGCTCAGTTTCTTGGCAAAAATATGTGTACAACTTCATAGGGATGCTTTGAAGTGTACACATTTTCGCATTCAATCCCTTTCAACAATATTCACACATTCAGATGTGTCACGGGAAAACTGCAGTTTAGTGATCCCTTGATAACGTACATATAAAACTACCATGTAGGAGGAGGGTTAACAATCGTGTACTTCAGTCTGAGAGGAGGATAAATTAAAGATCATTGACCGACGGATATAAAAATAGGATACAGGTGTTCGCAGAGGTCATTGCCTGACGATCTGATCGGACGGACACGGGAAACGGGGAGATCGCTTTGGGGACAAATGAACGGATAAGGCGATCAACGGGTTCGGACGCTTTAAAGTATTAGCGTAAGGGGAACCCAGGGAAACAGCGTAACAACGGAACGAAACGAGCAACTAATCACTACGTGATTTCACAGCCTTTTGATGTGCAGGATACGTCAAGAGACGAGTGTTGAGGTATGAACATCAAACAATAACGGAGGATGGGCCACTCGATATAAATAGTAGAAATTGGGTTTTCTGTTTTAGTGTGTGTTCCAAACTGGACAGAGATATCTATTAATCCCAGGTGTGGAAAAGAAATTATAGTCCCGTATGGTTTAGGGCAATGGGATATTAGTGCCTATGTGCTTAATTATTAATTTCGATTCCGGGATGATAATAGAAGAAATAAGGTAAATTAATATTAGCATAATATTAACATAGGGAATTAGATGTTGGTGCATGGCGTTTACCATTGCTTTCTGTTAGTGAATAGTTTAGACTTTGGTGAATTCGTATGTCTTATGTGAGTGTATCCTTCGGAAGCCTTTTCATTACGGCATGGAGAAGGGCACTTACATAAGTAGTATTAAGTGGCATAAGCATATCACTTGATTTACTATACATCTCACAGGTTCCAATTCCCATCCTGACCTATCAGAGAAGATATACCAATACGTCTTGTGTACAGAAAAAAGCTTTGTTGATAAACTCAAGGCATTTCATTTGGGCGGAGATCAAATACTTCAATAAACCATGGAAGAACATAGACAGGGTCAAATAGGGAGACGAAATAAAATATAGCCTTTAATGAACTTTGAAAAAGAAGAAAAGGATATCCAGATAACCAAAGTAACAATGAAAAAGGAAGATAATCTTGTGGAAAGCAAAGCCAAATAAAACTACATACGTTTACACTGTAGACTCATAGTGAAGAAACAATAGACAAGTCAGAACATTGATAGTCGATAGAGACAATATGCTGGACTGTGGTGATGTGGTTTTTCCGGTGTTGGATTATTAACTTCGTGAAGCAGACTCGGTTGAAGTCATAGACTTACTGGAATAGTATTACTTTACGGTGATTCAGTGGTGAACAGTGTTCTTTCGTTCAATAACGGATTTACCTTCAGACTCAAGCATACGGAACATCCAGGGTGAGACCTGTCCTGTTATATGTTGATGTCCTGTGGTTTGGCCGTGTGACTGGGTGAGATGTGATACGGAGACTAGACATTCCGAGTTCATTCTTGCACCCACAATAGACGACACTACCAACTACACTTACACAGTCCATACATACACCAGACATAGTTTTGATTAATAAATATTTTATTAATTGTTGAAGGAAACTGTTGTCGGAGTATGTGATGGAGGAATAATAGAGAGAGAGAGAGAGAGAGAGAGAGAGAGAGAGAGAGAGAGAGAGAAAGGAATAGATATATGGAAGGGAAGACAGAAGGGAGGAGTGTAGACAGAAGTCAGTCAAGAATTCCAAAGAAGAAGAAGTAATAAGGTGTGCTTGTTCATTCCACGTTCCTCCCGGGACGACAAGCAACAAGATGTTAGCGATAAATTATAAGATTTATGAAATAATCACGTTTCATCAAAGCACCCACATTATTGACGACACCTCTGAACACTCCCGTTCCACTACGTGAGGTAATTTTCATAGGTCATTCTCGTGCTGCACGAGAAATTTAACTATTGAACGCTGATGTTTCCGTGTGAAGATGTAATACATTTCATAATATGCACTTCATCTCTCATCTGTAACTTATATACTGCATATAAACAAACATTGAAATCTGCTGCACAATCTCCAGAACAAAAATAAAATTGCTGGATGGACATAATGATTTGGTTATATGCTAAATCTCATAATTTTCCTTCAGTTGGTTGCTGAGATATGGATTTATATATGGGGGATAACAAATGTAAATAGACTATAGTAATTCAGGCCAATAGAAGACCTGTCATAGAATATAACCGAATTCTCGGCTAAGAGTTATTTGTTGAAATCCAGTTTCCACATCAGGATCATGTCTCGAGGAGAATGAAGATATAATAGTGTTAGAAAATATAAAGAGGTTACATTAGCATTATTACTTCTATAATTCTATTATTTTTCACTTTTGGCTAGGAAAATGGAAACGGTAGTTAGACATTCATCGATGCAGACGTGAATAGGTTACTCAAACGAACCGCTCGTGCCATTTGAATCGACAGAACAAGAAAGAAAGAACGATGACCATTCACTCTGTTGTTTTCTTCATAACCCTTCTGTGCGTCGTTGGGATCGAACTACAACTGATTCTCTAAATTAACTATCTAGACCTACGTGGTATTGACGTCTTGAGGGGAAAATAATAACTTGTTAAGTATTAATAGGATGTAGAAGAAGATATCGAAGGTGATTTCACTACAACATCTCAATAATAATAATGCAATGTAATTATGTGTGCAATAAATGCTAAAATCAAGTGTGCCGTTCTTCTTTTGTTCTTTTCTAAAATATGTATATTGTCTACACGTTGAACAAAGATCTAAACATTGCTCTGTATTTGGAACTCATCTTCAGGTACAAAAATATATTAACACTGGAGTTGATATTCTCAAAGACAACAGCAAATGTCCAAAAGAGCTGATAAGTCTGGAAATATTTTCCTCCAACACTAAATTCAGGTTCACTGACAGTTAATACACATAGTATGGCAGAGGGTGTGTAACATACAACTAAAATAATAGCAATAACAATGACCATAGTCAATGTTGTTCTGTCTCTGTTAGACATCGACTCTGAATTCTTCCGTTGAACATTAGCTGACTGACGCCAGGCAGATACTTCCTTTAGTTTCAGAATTAAGATTGTCGTGAAGACAACAACTGCTGTAACTGATGACACGGCAAAGAAAGCGTTCGTAAAGTAAATGGCTTTTTCCACGTTTTCTTTAATGGATGTAAAACCTGCACTGAGAAAAGATTGGTTTCTGTTTGGATAGAATCGCCATTCAAGGTGGAAGGCATTATACAGTGGAATCCCATGACATCAACGTTGCAATGTAAATAGTCACAATTACTACACCTGTTCGCCTGACTGTAATTATCTTATTAATTGTCAAAGGAAAAACCACACATAAACATCTCTCTGCCGTGATATAAGCTGTGAGTGAGCAAGTCACCCGAGCGAATGTTTCATGAGGAATAATTGCTGTCAAGTGTTGAAATACAGTGTTTATCACAGATAGGTCTGAATACTGAAATATCAAAATTGCAATCTGCCATTGTTGTAATATCAGGCACGCGAGATCAGAACATGCAATAGCGAAGAAACTAATGTTGATGGTGGTATTTAATCCTAGCTTGTAAAACACAATCAAATTAATAATGTTCGCGAATATTCCAAAGAAACTTATTGGTCCGCTCAAGAATATTATATTAACATGCTCAATGATTTCTTGCTGTTCCCAGCTCATGATTGATAAATGACCATCAGCAACTGATATATTAGCTAAGCTGTTTAAGAGTTTCATAGCTGAATTCTCTGTGACAAATCTCGTTTGTATAAATAATGTTTCACGAGGATATTATATTATGTAAAATTATGAAGCAACCAGGTGCCTGCCTGCATGATGAAATCGGAAAAGCATGACATGAATTGCGGAAATACACAAAATATTACAATCTAACCAATGAATGATAAGTTGTATATGTGACGTCGACGTGATAATCTGTTATAAGAATCCTGAAATGATAGGATCATGTGAGCTAGCCTGAAAAAGTGGCGGATGACACGTGGAATTAAATATGAATGAAGCCCAAGAAAAGTTTGAAGAAAAATAAAACGAGAGTAATCGAGGGTAAATGTTCATGACGGTTGGCCAGTTCTGGGACCAGTTGTTAAACGGGACGAATCCACAAAGCCATTTGTACGAAGACACCTGCGATTTGTTTTAACAATCCTATTTTGGCTATGCTCTATACAATCAAAAAGAAAATGGGTCTCAGGAATTATGTCACAGTATTTCCGTTCCTTGTAAACACATATTATGGGTCACTTTTACAAGCCCTAGGTCAAGAATGCATAGACATGCTCACATTGTTTTATCGATTTCTTGTGTTTACTCCAAATACGAAATGCATAACACGTGTTGTACCTCTTTGCTAACGTGAATCTGGCTTCTTTTTAATGAGAACGTTATAGATAGTATATTGTCAGGCGAGAAAGGAGTCTGATAGACACAAAGGACGGTAAGTATACGTTCAGTGAGACGAAACATATCCTTCTCCGTATGTGTTTCAATGTCGTGTTCTGGCTTTGTTATCTACTATTTCTGATATTTGTCTCTAACCTTCAATAAGGTCACGTTTGTTATCGATAAATGCTTATGAATGTCTAGTATCACCTTTCTCTCATCAAGTACTATTGTGACCTCACAGTTAAGGGGCTTTCCATAATGTATAGCACACCGCGGACTGACGACCTGTTTACTGGTTTTCTGTCAGGGATTGACCCTCATTTTTAACATGAGTCATTGATTGTATTTGGAAAACACATGGGTGTTTATGTTAATCAGCTTTAAGTTAGTCATTTGTTTGTAGCTTTGAAATAATAAATTTCTAATTTAGCTAGAACTCATTGAGAACACCAAGACCATCTGTCTCCTATGTTTAATTTTCTCTAGGAACAAGATTACTTTTATTGATTTCACTTGTTGCGTTCTTAGGAGTTTACAACATTTCATTTCTAATGTCATAGTGATGATATCATTAGATCTAAGATTGATGCTGAAATTTCAGGTAGTGGCTAGATACAGCTAGATCCAGACCTGACTTTGTGAATGTAACAGCTTGGCTGAATGTAACAGCTTGATTGAATGTAGCAGCTGGACTGAGTGAGGCAGCTGATATTCTGAGACCAAATACTAGTTCAAAGCACTTCCTGCAGATTTCTCTACCATATCTGACAGGTATCTTAGATTGCTTGCTTGCTTGCTTGCTTGAGTTCGCTCGCTATGAACTCCAGCGTGAAGTCGGATGAAGATATCCTGTTGTCCAAAATCAGTGTGATGTTATATTGGACCTGAGGTTTGCGTGAGTATCCGTTGTCCCATGTCTGGCTAATTGGTGTGCAGACTGGTGGTTCCTCGCCGTGCAGGCAGACACTCTCCGACTTTGGAGGTGGTATCTTAGATAACTTAGCTATATTCATCTAGGTGGAGAAACCCTTGAGCCAAATAAGATAGACTTATCCTGGATAAAGGAACACTCAAGAAAGTATAACATATATTCTTCTTTGACTGATTGCAGCAGAGATCCAAGAACGTGATGGTGGACCAGTCAGTGTATACAGTTTTGTATCCTCAGAGTATGCATAGGCCCGAAGAAGAGGCCCAATAACTATTATTGAAGGCTAATACAGCACTGATGGTGATGGATTGTATAGAGAGCACAGTCAGGATTAGATATATATGTAGAAGAGATGTACATGGTCTTGTTTCTTTATGCTTTGAATTTTGTATTTTTATGACCTTACTGTTAAATAACACCATCTAAGTGTAATAAATTTTAAAAATAAGGGTCACTGTCTCTTTTGAGAGTTCTCTTGTCGGAGTAAAATTGTTTTAATTAACAACCCTAGATATTAATTATTTAGTTGGTAGAGGAGAGGCAAGGACGAACCAAAAGGATATTTTGGGTATTCAGAGAAAACTTTTCATTGATTACCTGGAGGTATTCCTTGGTTCTCCGAAACGCTATTTATGGTCTCAAGACTGAGCCAGTAACAGATAAATTAATTATAACTGGCAGGATCACATTGAGAAAGAGGAACTTAGTACCCTTTCTCTCTTTGGGATTGTCCCAAAAACCATACATCCGACACTAACTTCGTTCAGAATATGTATGTGGTCTTGTTATTCTTCGTCTGATTTTGCTATTAGTGATTCATCGTAAGCAAAAAGAAGTTCTTTAATGGTGTAATTTACCGTTGTTTCTTCTTATGTGTTCTATTCGTCATGTGGTGTTCTTGCGGTCTTTGTTTGGCTGGTTTCTTTACGTGTGCTGTCTCTTTAGGTTATGAACAAGAATGGGGTCAGGACACAAACTAGACTACGGATCGTTTGGTGAAGGGTTCTGAGTGTCCTCCATTTGTTATCACAATGCATCCACTGTTGTTGTATAAGCTTCTACATAAGTTTGTTAAAAGTGTACTCACTCTATATCTTTCAAGGATTTCTCACAGCTTATGTATATCTACTCTGTCAAATGCCTTTTTGTTTGGTCGACAACGGCTAAGTACAGTGTTTCATTAAATTCAACATATGTTTCTATCAGTTGTCTATGAGCAAAGATGGCATCTGTGCATCCGTTGTTTGTTTTTTTTGTTTTTTTTTTAAATCCACGTTGTGTTTCGCTTAGCTAGGGTTCTATTGTAGTTCGTAATCTGTTCTCAAGAATGTTGCAAATTATTTTCCAGTATGACTCAAACTAGACGTGTCTCAGTATTGTGTGCAGTCTCTGTAATGCGTGCAGTCTATTTTCCTGCCTTTGTTTTTCACAATTTGGATAATTATGGCGTTTCACCAGTCTTGTGATGTCTGTTCTTCTATCCAGACATGGTTAAATAGTCATTGTAGCCATGCTGTTCCTTCTTCTCTTGCTGCTTTAATTAGTCCATTTGGTATTTCGTCTTGTCCCGGTGATTTATTCAATTGGCCTAATCTGACGGCTTCTCCAATTTCTTCTTTCAGTATGTCTGATTCTTGTTCTGCGATGATATATGTGTCGGTGTCCTGAATTCCTGTGCAATCAGATGGAATGATGAGAAGTTGTTCGAAATACAGCCTCCATCTGTTTTATGATGTGTTTTTTGTCATACTCTTCTAACGGGAACGTGATTGTGGCTCGTTAAACAAAGACAACAGCAGACAATTCAGAATGTTCTCAGCTGATATAAAATGACTATAACACGTGAGTGTCGCAGTGCATACAAAACGTTTAATAGTGACTTGCAGTAACACAGATCCCATGCGCCACCAATGTTTCATTTCAGAAAAATATTCATTCTGCATTGTTACTTGTTATTACACGATAGGCAATTCCAGATTCATAAACAAAAGGTCGACATAGACGTTCATCAACTGTTGGAAAACCAGGCTTCCGCGATCTGAGTTTGCTAATAAGGAGATTGTTAATGTTAATAGTTGTCTTCAAGCCTTGTTAGTAAAATATGAGATTTATTGTGTTGGCAACGTACATACCAGACTGGCTGGGCCACAAACAATCACGTCAAATATAAGTGGAACATGATTTTTTTTAGAGAATCAGTTGTAATAACTGGTATGTATTTTCTGCGTAATCATAAGAATTCTGAAGTATTATCATCCTCTTTAACAAACATCATTTCAATCATTTCAGTAGAAAGCATGCCGTTTATTCATTACGTGGGACTGGTCTCTATAAAAGTAGTGGTATCTCATGTGTACATGAGCAAGTGGATATTGCTCTCATGTGTACATGAGCAAGTGGACATTGCGGATGAAACTAAAATCAGCTACAATAATATTCCAACACGGAATATTTCAGCGTTGTGGGGTTGAGTTAAAATATGATGCTAGATCCATGCTTTTATAGACCCGTGAGGGGTGTGGCATGTGCCATGCTAGACGCATTTACTTCGCGTAATCTTTCCTGGTACCCATTGCAGTCTAGGTCGCCATGTGAGCTCAGGAGCTTGTGCACATCAAGCCCCGTTTAGAGGAGAATTTGAGCACATTTCACCTCAGGGCAGAAGATGCTTCAGGCTGCTATTTGAACCGTTTGGATCCTGCAGTAAATAGAGAATAATGTGTACGTTACGATAATTATGTGTGCATAAATACATTTATTGTTGCTTCCACAAGCCTTTAAAAATATTGTTACCTAAAAATCGATGTCACAGCAGTGCAGAAACTAATAATCTAACTCGCAGAGGGGTTGTTTCTAACAGTTAGCTCCTCTAAATTCCTGTGCAATTATCCATGCCCCATTTTCTAAAATCTATGTCTATGCAATATCAAACCATTATGTGCGACTTAAAACCTCTCTTTGACTTTGCGACCTTACATGACGGGTGTAGTTATCTCGGATTAGCCGCTCCCTGTAATCTGATGTAAACCACGTAGGGCTATCTGGTGTGATTATTTTTTCACGGGAGAGATAGGAGAAGAAACTTTGAGCTTGGGACACAGTTACACACATACACACACTAGCGCGCACACACACACACACACACACACACACACACACACACACAGGCATGAATACAGAGATGTAGCCACACGCAGCCACATATAAACACACAAATATACGTTGATATCATTTTAAACACGATTATTATGTTCATTTTGTACAACCCGTCAATACTACTATCAATGAAATATGTCAAAACGAATGTCATTATATAACTCCGTGAGACTGGCAGTAAAATATAACAGGGAACCGGCAATATAACTGATACTTTGTAAGGTATAGGAAGATGACATTAGTTTGTTTGATGCTTAAATAGACCGTGGTATGCGTTTATGTTGGTTATGGCATACATATATCAGTGAGTAAAGCACAGGGCCGTGTAGTTGCCGTTAATACACTCTTTCTACGGGGGGACTGAGTTGTCTCGAGATATGGTATCCGCCTCGAGTGCTGGAGGTCCCGAGTTCAAGTCCCGGTGAGGGGTGGGATTTTTTTTTCACGTGCACTTCTAATAACAGAAATGAGATTCCTGAGAAGAATACCCAATGTATCAAGAAGAGATAAGATCAGAAATGAAGAAATCAGGACTAATGTAGCTGCACTAGATTTTATTAGAAATCAGCAAGTCAAATGGTTTGGCCATGCAAGTAGGTTTCCAACAGTATACCACAACAAGCAATGATGTACAGACCCGAAGGAAACAGAGGAGGAGGCCGACCACGTAAACGATGGAAGCACTGAATAATAGAGTCCATGGGAATATCGACACATGAAGCCCATAAGCGGGCACTCTCACGATGTTTATACTTCACCTCGACACCACAAGGTACAAGAGGAACATGATGAGATGAGATGATGATGAGACTTCTAGTAACAAAATTTCCCATGGTCTCTGTCTGGGTAGTGAGATCGGACGCCCGTCGGACGCCCGTGTGTATTATTGCGCACGTAAAATATCCAACTTGGCAGTTGGAAATCGAAAAAAAGAGTAGCCTAACGGCGCTGCCCGGGCAGAAATTTCGTGTTAAGAATCTATCCAAAGTATTTCAGGATCGTACAGAGTTTGTGCACTGAGCTGATATTCTCCGCACTCAGGCTTGAGTTAGGAGTAGAACGGAGCACTAATGGGTTACACCCGTGTGTCGTGATGTTGATCCATCGACTAAACTAAACTAAACACTCTTTCCAGTGGCTTCATTAAATGCGTGTAGTTAAATCGCAAAAAAAAAAAAAAAAATAATGCAAGAACAGCAATAATCTATTTGAGGTTGTTAATTGACAAATATATCGACGTTCAGGCAAATAAAAAATATGTTTATGTCTGATTTTCTATTGGGCGTTTTGATTAATGAAGCACAATTTTCTGGCATTCTGATGTCGTGTATTAAGTTACAGTTCTCTGACGTTTTAACTGATTCTTTATTGTAATATGATTCATTTGGTGAGTTTATCAAATATTATGAATATAAAATATGCTTTTATTTAATTTGAATAACGAAGAAACAAACCATATATCTCTTCTTCTTCAGCTTTCCGAGCCACTGAGGTTCTTTGCTGCAGATACAATCCGTCTTCATTCGTCTCTTTGGTTGACCTTCTCTTGCCATACGTTGATTGCAAGTGCTTGTAGGTCTGTATATATATTATCTATCCACCGACTTCTTGGTCTACCTCGGGGTCTACTGTCATTTATTTCCTGAGTGTAAGCGAGGTTTGTTTCCCTATTATCTTCCATTCTTTCTATATGCCCCAGCCATTGTAGTCTATTAGCCTTCATGATACCAGTAATTAGCGAGGACTTAAACAGATCATAAATGTCTTTGTTGCTTCTTCTTTTCCACTCTCCACTTTGTGTATCCCTAATGAAAAATAGCCTGTTACAAAAATTGGTTAACCCCCTTTTATGTTTACCTTCAAATTTATCTGAGTAGATTTATTTGGTTATAATATTAGCATATACATAAAAAAAATCAAGTTTCTCGTGGACCCCGCAATCGGCGGGCCCCATCAGTGTCCACGGGGCTGTGGACACACTGACCGGTCCTTCGAGAAGGCTCTGGATTATTCAAGCCTTCGAGTGACTCGGTTCTTTCCCTTTTGCTGGAGTACTCTCCCTTCGCCAGTATCTCTTACTTTTATGTTGGTACCGTCTCTAGGTGAGGCTGTGACAGGCCCAAAGATGCGTCTTAAAACTTTGTTATCAAAGGTTTGTAGCAAGGCTTCGTCTCCTTTCGTTGTACTTCAGGTTTCAGAGCCATACAGCACAACTGGTCTGATCAGTGTTTTGTATATTGTGATCTTTGTGTTACGAGATAGCGCCTTTGATTTTAGTAGATGTTGTAGTGCATAGTATATCTTATTTCTAGAATTGATTCTAGTTTGTATTTCTTCCCTTATGATGTTGGAGCAGTTGAAGATTGTACCCAGGTATTTGTATGTTTCCGTTTTTGTAATGGTCACATTATCTATTTGTATGTGGCCAGAGGTTTTAGCCATTCCTTCTCTTGAAATTACCATATAGTCTGTCTTATCTTGGTTGATAACCAGCCCCATCTGTTCGGCTTTTTCCTTTAAGTGAGTCAATATTTCCAATGTCTTTTGTTCATTTTCCCCTATAATATCTATATCATCTGCATAACAAAGCAGCTTGGATGTTCCTCCAATATCACATTCATCCTGTACCCCCCTTACAACTTTCTCTAGAGCCAGATTGAAGAGTAGCGGCGATAGTACGATTTATTGCCTGGCACATTTCACTGCATCTCGTCAGGTACTTACTGCAGAAGTCACACTACGTAGAGTAAAATAATTAGATTCATCGTTCAAGCTGAAATACACACATGTTCGCACAGTAATATCGGTTGTTTACCATGGTAATTTTAAATTGACTGTCATGTATTTCTGTTTACACAAAATAGTCTTGTGCAGATGGATCATTATCGATAATGAAACAGCTTTTAAGAATAATGACTTTGCACTGTAAGTTTCCTCAATCAATCAGTCAGGTGCCGTCTCCACAATGAAGGTTGCTGCAGTTGATCTTTAACACCGTCGGTCACTCACCTTGACGGTATATTCTGCCAGATTGATCTTGCTCCATCTCTTGATGTTATTATCTCACTTGTATCGTTGTCTACCTCTTATTCCAATGACCTCAAATTTGCTCCTCCCCCCCCCCCCCCCCCAGTATGGTTTTGTAAGAGTATTATGTCTTTTAACGTGGCCGAAATATTTCACTTGTATCTGTTTTATTTCTTTCACCAACTTTCTTTTTATTCCAGTTTTTCTAGAACCTCTGTAGTTGATTGTGTTTGCGTCCTTGAAATACGACATATTCTTCTGTTTATCTACATATCCAGGGTAATTATTCTATTTTCTAGCTGCTTGATCAATATCCAGGCTTCCTCGCCATAAAGTAGTTTTGAGTGTACGTAACATATGACAATTCACATTTTTAATACGTTGTTAATCTATCTAGATCAGTGATTCTCAACTTTTTTTCCCTATGCACCCTTTCACTAAATGTCAGAATGTCATTCACCTGCTCCCCTTTCCAAAATTTTCAGCCTCGAAAGGTACATTCTAAATCATCATTATCATGTGCCATGCCGGTAGTCGTAGGCGGTCATGTTTTGCGAACTCTCTCGATCACAAGGGTCGTGGATCAGCTCAGTGGTCTTGTCTCAACCATACAACGTGGCCAAGCCATCCAGGTATTTACTTTTCTGTCCTCCCCTTGTTCTCTTCCTCTCGATCTTGCCAGTTGTCACCAAGTTCTCCAATGTATTTCTTTTCATAACGTGACCAAACAATTTTTACTGCCTACGTTTAATTTCTCTAATCAGTGTACGGTTTTCATTTGTTTCGTGTAGGACTTGATCATTAGTTTTTCTGTCTGTTCATGATTGATGTTAATATTTCATAGCTGGCTCAAAACTACTTCCGATCCTCAGTTAGCACCCCTGCCTCATGCATTCTCGTGTCCATGATGTCTTTAATAATCTTGCATGTTTGCTGTCAAGTATGCCTCGACAGTTGGCTTTCTTTACGGTTCTCGTCGTTTATATCTTTCGCCTTGTTGCACGTTGGAGTCCGATGTCAGGCTGGATCAGCTATTGGATTCAATGTCCATGTAGACTAGATCGATCTTCAGTCCATCCCTCTATCGATTACGTGCACTTTTGAAGCGAGACTTCCCTCTTGTAATATTTCTCTGCGTAGTTTAGCGGTAATCTTAAGCCTTACACCAGGGAAGAAAGGTGGCAATGTCATCTTGCATATATGTATTTAGCACTAATGAAAAATAAGTGACTCCTTGCTACGTTACCAGGTCTTGTAAGTACAAATATTATATAACGTTCGACTAATTGGAAACAGTCATAAAATCTGATGGGAAATGCCTTGTAGAGATTAGAACAAGAATCGCCAAGGCGAAAGTAGCCTTTAGCAAGATGAAAAACATACTTACCAATAAAAAGATGTCAATTGAAACGAGAAAAAGAGTGTTGAGGTGCTACATAGAGCCTGTTCTTTTGTATGGATGTGAAACTTGGACAATGAGCAATTAAGCTGAAAAACATCTGATTGCTGCAGAAATGTGGTTTCTGAGGAAAATGCAAAGAGTACCATGGACAGACAGAAAAACCAATGACCAAGTACTACAGGAGACAAATGAAAATCGTAAATTGATTAGAGAAATTAGAAGTAGACGATCAAAATTTTTTTGATATGTTATGAGGAGAAATGGATTGGAGAACTTGGTGACAACTGGCAAGATCGAAGGGAACGGACCAAGGGGAAGACCGAGAAGTAAATACCTGGATGGCTTGGCCACATGGCATAGTCGAGACAGGAACACCGAGCAGATCCACAACTCTGGTGATCGAGTGAAATGGCGAGTCATGACCGCCCACGCTTTCCGGCATGGCACATGATTGATTGATTGATTGATTATTGGAAACTCGTTCTTCATTGATTATCATGACACTGCCAAGCCGAATTTATGAAGAAGAAGAAAAGACAGCAGCTGCAACAGTAGAAGAAGAAGAAGAAGAAGAAGAAGAAGAAGAAGAAGAAGAAGAAGAAGAAGAAGAAGAAGAAGAAGAAGAAGAAGAAGAAGAAGAAGAAGAAGAAGAAGAAGAAGAAGAGAAGAAGAAGAAGAAGAAGAAGAAAACATATTATGTTGTGCTTCAATGTTATTGGAATAGTTATCGCTGGAATCTTTAAGACAGGCTGTAACCAGCATACAACACTGTGGACATGTGTGTCTATCTGTTTATCTGTCTGCCTGTCTGTATATATGTAAGTATGTCTATATTTATGTCTGTCTGTCTGTCTGTCTGTCTGTCTGTCTGTCTGTCTGTCTGTCTGTCTGTCTGTCTGTCTGTCTGTCTGTCTGTCTGTCTGTCTGTCTGTCTGTCTGTCTGTCTCTCTCTCTCTGTATGTCTATCTCTCCGTCTGTTGGCTGGTTGTTTAGCCGTCTGTCTCTCTGTCTGTCTTGTCTACGGCTGTCTACCTGTCTAACTTGCTTCTGGCTGGCTGTTTGTCTGTCTATACGTCATGTCAGATTTATTACTGCAGCTAATACTTAATCACTTCTGCACGTTTTCCTTATTTATATTGTTAATTGTGTTACTTGCAGAACGGTCCCACGGGTGTTCTTGAAACGATGAATGCTGTCTTCAGACGTCTTTGAGCATTTGATCATTCTTAGACCCAACCTTTTAACATTTCCTGAATTTAGAACATTGTTTAGACTCATGAGGAGTGGCTGGCCGAGCGGCTAGAATGCTGGAGTCTCGTTCGGTAGACCTGGGTAAGGCGTGGAATTGTTTTATTCTGTCGGGGCCAATAAGCAAACCTTAACCTGCACAATTCGCGGAGGCTGCACAAGCCTGGCGGCCTTAATTCCTCAGCCTCAAGACCACCCTGCCATACACCGCAAGGTATATGTAGGCAGTAAATGACAATTTTGTGTGTGAGTTTTTTTTTGTTGTTGTTGATAGTTTAGACTAATTATTTACATTATAACACATTCCTGACAATGGATGTTTTCAACTTCGCCTTTAGGCACGTCATATAGGTGGGTTTGATATTTTGGTCAGTTGGAAAACTCCATGCGACCATTTATTAACACACAAACTAATTTAATATATCGCAATTATTATTACTGTAAATATATTGTAGCCGTGACAATGTAATACCCTTTTCACTTGTCGACCGGGTTGCGTCGAAGTATGAAGATGCTTTGAACAATATCCCCCGATCACGCGAGGAGTGTAAACTTAATAATAGAACAGGTTTAGGAAGATAAGGTGACCGATTTGATTGGTCCACATCAGCCACCCATGTCCTTTACTACGCAACCGTTGGCGTGGTTCTAGAGTATCAATTCACGGAAATGCGATGGAAATCAAACACAATATTAATGCAGTTAAGCACATATAGAGTAGTTGTGTCTTTACTAGTTAAACAAAAAGATATTCACCGAAGCTGTATGCATGCTTATTTATTTATTGTTGCCATAATATTAGCATAATAGGAGTAGCTGAGTTGAGTTGAGTTAAAAAGTGACATAACTGCACTCAGATCATTACCATACGCGCTCCGTCCCCTCGCTCAATGGCCAGCGAAGAGTCTAATTTTTGTTTCTCCCTCTGGCTGTTGAGAAATGTTTCTATCCCAAAGCATACAACTACAACAGACATTACTCATATTCATCTCATCTCATCTCATCATGTTCCTCTTGTACCTTGCGGTGTCGAGGTGAAGTATAAACTTCGTGAGAGTGCCCGGTTATGGGCTTCGTATATCGACATTCCCATGGATTCTGTTATTCCCTCAGTCCAACGTTTACGTGGTCGGCCTCTTCCTCTGTTTCCATCTGGTCTGTACATCATTGCTTGTTGTGGCATGCTGTTGACTGGTAGCCTACTTGCATGGCCAAACCATTTGACTTGCTGCTTTCTAATAAAATCTAGAGCAGCTTTAACCCCTACTTTAGTCCTGATTTCTTCATTCTTATCTCTTCTTGATACGTTGAGTATTCTTCTCAGAAACCTCATTTCTGTTGTTGTGATTTTTCTTTTCTCTTTTTCTGTCATTGTCCAGGTTTGGCATTGGTAGCAGAGAGTTGGTAGGAAGATTGTGTTGTAAAGTGCTTTCTTAGTAGTTATTGATACATGTTTGTTCTTTAGTATTGGTGCCATTTGTCCAATGAGTTGATTTGCCTTATTGCACCTATTTTCGATCTCGTCTTCTGATCTGCCATTTGATGATATTATACTTCCTAGGTACTTGAAGCTCTTTACTTGTTTCAAGGGATGTTCGTTTAGGTGAATTGTTGCTGTTTGTTCTTCTTTAGTTATAGTCATTACCTCTGTTTTGCTTGTGCTAATTTTCATGTTATGTTCCCTACACATTTCGTTTAGACTATTCATGTGGTCTTGTAATTCAGCTTCTGATTTTGCTATTAGTGCTTGGTCGTCCGCAAACAGGAGTTCTCTAATGGTTAGATTTGCAGATGGTTCTTCTTCTGTGTTATTATCCTAATATGTGTAATGTCTGTTGTACCTTTATGCAACATATTCAATCGTTAACCTTTGAGAGATACATATAAGTATAGTAAGTAATATTGTATTCTGATACAGGGGTAAAAATAATACTACATGATGTGTCCTTCATTGGCATTGCCATGTGGTGAAGTCCGGGATTAATTGGAAGCCGAGAGAGAAGTAACCATGGTGCGAAATGGTGGGGTTTGGCGAATTCACAGATGCCTAGGGATATCAGTTGTAACTTCTCGCCTCCTGTACCATTCGCCACCATGGTTACTTCTCTCTTGGCTTCGTCGTCCACACCCAGAGACAGGCTCTATTACTTGAGTATTCATCTGAGTTTTCTGCTAAACGTCCCGCCTTATCTGGCTAATGGGAAACTCTGCCATTCTCTACCAACCGCATCCGCTTACACTGAATACAACGCTACACTCAGACACAGATGTGACTCGGACACCAGAGTAGGTTTTCCTGTATAATTAATTAACACTCTACCATAAACATTATCACAGTCACTTATGCTACAATACACAATATACAACACTGCTACACAATCTATTAAAATGGTAGGCACAATCTTTGGCCATCACCATCTTCGGCCCTCGTGGTACGTCCGCACAGAACGAAGTCCACGGCTCGAATGCCCTGTCACCTTCGCGATCACGTTGGCTCTCTCCGGTGGACATCTTGGCGTGCCAGTTCCTGACCTAAAGTCACGCGTGTCACGTCCTTTCGCGTGACACTCTTTCCCTATGCCACGAGTTAGACTTCACCACATGGCAGGCATCATTCAACTTAATATTTACGAGCATATCCTATGTCAATTACAATGATTTGGACGAAACTTTTCGTGGCCAGCAACCCTAGCACGATGCTATTGCAATTTTCAATGTAACTAGTGAGGTAAGAGATATATGTGATACTACTAAGTCAAGTGATGCATTTGACAATCTTACTGATAAATAGGAAGGAGGGCAGCAGGCGCGCAACTTACCCACTCCCGGCACGGGGAGGTAGTGACGAAAAATAACAATACGGGACTTTATCGAGGCCCCGTAATTGGAATGAGTCAGCAGGCGCGCAACTTACCCACTCCCGGCACGGGGAGGTAGTGACGAAAAATAACAATACGGGACTCTATCGAGGCCCAGTAATTGGAATGAGTGTGTAATTGGAATGAGTACACACTTCGAGGGCAAGTTCCAAATTCCAAAGTCGGTCGGTCAGTCCTACTTGGCATAGCACGAAACTATCCAGCAGGCGACATGGTGGTTAGTAGCAAATATACATGGGTTAAGTAGGTAAGGAACCTACGTCTGGTCTAGCAAACCGGTAGGGAATTTACTTGATCCTAAAAATTCTGCTCAAGATTTATGGAGGAAATTGGAGGAAAGGTGCTAGTCACGGCGCTGGAACTCCAATTAACCCTCCCCACGACGCCTAACGGCATAAGTGGAAGAAACAACAACTGATAAATAAAGTGACCTATGTGGCATTGCATCTACTAAGTTAAGTGATGCATTTGGCAATGTAACTATACTAAGTTAAGCAATGCATTTGACAATGTAACTACTAAGTTACATGATGCATTCGGCAGTGTAACTAAGTTAAGTGATGCATTTTATAGTGTAACTAAGTTAAGTGATGTAATTAACAATCTATCTACTAAGTCAGGTGATGCATTTGACAATGTAACCACTAAGTCAAGTGATGCATTTGATACTGTACTTACTAAGGAAATCAGTGTTTACCCCAGCACATTACCCGTTTGCTGTTTAAAGTTTTTTTTTTTTTTTAATTCGTATATCCTTTACAGGACTTCGCTGTCAACAGCAGCATCTTTCAGCTGTCTGTTGATTTATTGGCAAGATTACGCTCAGTAGTTTGCCATTGCTTTCTGAGCGGCCGGCTCAGTTATCCCGCAAGTCATCAGTGGGGGTCAAACCGCCTCCAGCTCTCGCACGCTACGAGACTGCGTGATAAACGGGATTACGGAGAAAGTGTTGTAACTCCTCGGCCAGAGAGACCGGCGCTATTTAAAGTACTGCAACAATAATTGCAGCTTGTTCTGATCCATCAAGAACAAAGCATTCGATTACTACCACCAGTTACTGCAGTGTTTGCTCCAGCTGTGATTCAGCCATATATTTTATTACGAAAAGCGCCGTGGACAAGCTACACAATGATAGCAATAACGTAGCATGTGAATAGAAGACGTGGCTAATATAATGGAGCAAACACAGTCTATGTATTTGGCGAACTGATTTATTAACACAGATGAATATAATTATCATAACTAACTGTGTTTGATCGTCACATATTTAACACGTCCATTAATTTTAGTCTATCTGGGTTATATGATGTTATAATGCTGATGTTGACAGCGATGTCCTGTAAAGGATATGCAGAAAAAAAATATGGGTTATATTTTACTCATCTTTGGGGAGTGTGGCTTCAATAGTGGCACATTACATTTACACCAACCATGTCATTACCCAGAGTTACATATAGCATTCTCTCACTTCCATCACTTACCTGGAACTTGGCGCTAAGAGGCTTTTACAAGGTTGAACTCCTCAATCGCCGTACATAATATCACACCGGTGTGGTGTGTATATATCGCCTTCCCACTATCAAACAGGAAATAATTACTGTCTGGCGGCCATGATCTGTTATGTGTATAATTATTGTGAAATTTCTAGTCTTGACCGCTCTTTATATTTCTCATACGTCGAACTAAAGTTCTATGCAGGCAGGAACGAAAGTTTCGTTGGTTTGCATGTTACTGAAATTGGGTGTGTGTTTTTTGTTTTTAAACAGGAATCCGTCTCACTTTCTGAGATGTTCTGTCAGTACTAGGCTGTTGTATCTACCACGACAATCGTAGTATGGCACATTCATGTCAAACGGGCCTGAGTGCCTAATTTTTAAGCCTCAAAAAATAAAGTGCGTTCTTTCGTTAGCCCTTCTACGGTCTCCCCTCACACCCAGAAACAGAAAGCATACTTTGTATATTGACAACATATATGTTAGCGAGTAAAATAGAAGAATGTATATTTGGCTTCTGCGAACACTGAAACGGTGTATGTTTGACTTCTGTATACAGTGTAATCATGATTGTTTTACTTCTGTATACAATGTACACATGATTGTTGGATTAAGGTTTACAGTCCAAACATGACTGCTTGACAGCTATGCACAGTGTTTACATATATGTTTTACGTCTGATTGCAGTGAAAACGTCTATGTTTGACTTCATTATACATTGTAAATGTGTATGTTTGACTTCCATATACAGTGTAAATGTTTATGTTTAACTTCGGTATGCAGTTAGACCTGTTTATACAGTATAAACGTGCCTGTTTGTCTTCTGCATGAAGTGTAAAAGTGTATGTTTGACTTATGTATACAGTGTAAACTTTCTGCTTTTCCTATCTTATATTTGTAAGGGTTCCGATGGTTTCCATGCTTTATGTATTCTGTTCTCACTTACTTCCTTTAGAACGCTATCTAGAACAGAGCAACCAGACAGACATGAGAGATGGAATTTTACCAAAGTGGTTACCTCAGACAGGTGTAAGGTGCAAATCATTGCAATTGAAGACACAGTGACAGTGAAAGAGATCAGGGCTGTGCTTCGACGAACAAAAACAGCGCACCAGGGCCAGATGGTATAAGGCATGACGACATCAGTATGTGTACCGACAACAAGCTAGAGGAACTAACAGATATGTACAACAGCAGCATAGTGAATGTTAGCATCCAGGAAAAGTGGTTACACAGCTATCTGATTCCTTTGCCAAAGCCTGGCAAAGACCACAAACACATTCAGGGATATCGGGTAATAACCATCAAAAATACAACAGGCAAGCCGCTGGTGAAGTTAATTGCCAGGAAAATATCAAGTCAGCTTCAGAGGCAAGGTTTTTTCCCACCTACCAATGGAGGGTACCGCCCAAACAGAGAAATCTGGACCAACGCATTAGTTTTTGCCCATGATGTCTATGAAGGTTTTCACTCAGGCATTGAAACACGCGCTGCGGCGATTGATCTTGAGGATGCGTACAACAGAGTACCATTAGATTTTTTAATGTTTCAGCTTCTGGAACTCAACATAAGTCCATTCCTCCCTAGTTGGATCGCTGCAGCTCTCTTCCAACGGAAAGTAGTTTTTAGATGTGGCCGTTGGACCTCTGAACCAGCAACAATATATCCGGGCCTGCCAAAGGGATCACCATTATCTCCGGTACTGTTCAACGCCTACACTGGGAGAACTACGGGTGAGCATATCAGAGGACCGGGGAGGACATTGCCGTATGCCGACGATGTTTTAGTGTATGTCAGGGTAAGGATAGAGATCGGGTTGCTGTTGATCTACAAACAGAACTAAATTGCATACGCACTTGGTGTGTGGAATCTCAGGGCAATGATAAACCCAACGAAGGCAGCAGTGACATGGTTCTCTTTGAATGACCATATTGTCACCACTCCAACATTAACTGTAAATGTAGCGTCAGAGACGGTAGACAGAACGCAGGCATGTTTTGATCGAAGTCTCGCTTATCACGAGCACATAGACAAAAGCAATAACAAAGGCAAATCGATGCGAGTAATGGCGGCGGCAAACTGTGAGCAGCGCCATCTATGTCTCCTTTTCGAAGGTCTGGTACTTACTGTTTTGGAGTATGCGATGGCGATCCTGACTATCAGCCGTAAGCAGATGGAAAGGATGGGAAGGATACCAAATGAAGGAATGCGTATTATTCTTGGATGTACAAGAGACACAGCACGCAGGACTATGAGCTACCTTCTTGATTTTCCAACCATTGGGGATAGAATACAAATTTGCAGAGCACGTGCCTACCTCAGAGTCAACGCAAACACACAACATCCACTCATTCATTCATTCAGTAGCATGTCCTTTGCAGAACCTCGCTCCAATAACAACCTTCCGGAAAACTTCTCGATCATAAGCAAGATGTCCCGCGTCCGATACACCCATCTGGAGATCATCCGCCACATTCTGCACCCACCTTCTCTTTGGCCTTCCTCTTCCTCTCTTCCCAGGCATATACCCCTCCATTATTGTTCTCTCCAAACTTGCATGACGTTTCAAGTGAAATTTAAGGATTAACTCCGTCATCACAATTACTAGCACTGGTCCCTGTGTCACACTCTTCCCCAGTGTTATCTGATCTGCCTGGCCTGGGGGTCTCGCCACCAGATGTCTTTCTTATTTTGTTTTCTGTCATAGTTGTTATGGTTTCTTGGCAAGTTTTGAAAAAGGTATTTTGCCATTGTTTTCCTTCTGGGCAGTGACTGTATTAGTCGGTGGCCATAGCCTCTCCACACTGCACAGTGAAATTAAGAAGGTAAAGGGCAGCAAGTTAAAAAGATTAAAGTCGTGGATGGGTCAAGCCGAACACATTTTTCAACAGGTGTGTTCACTTGAGGATTTAGAACCTGGCGAGGAGTTAGTACGAATGCCAACATACTTTTGTACGTCCTTTTCAGTTTGCATCCAACTAAACAGAAAATGCAGACAAGAAAATCCGGCTGCTGTGGAGGCGGAAGTACAGGCTTTGATTTTCGAAAATTCTTTGGAGGGTGATGCTGTCATTTACACAGATTGGATAGGTCGTTCGACGAGTGGGAATTTCATGGGCTTTTACGACTCAGGCCGGAGGGAGAATTTTGAAGGAAGATGCTGGTGCTTTTGCTTTGACCAAAAGTAGCATGATTATGGACGTCGTGGCAGTAAGTAAAGCAATAACATGGCTCGAGACTCAGATATTCACTAAGGCATGTTCATTAGTGACTCAATGAGCATGCTCAAGAAGATAGATATGGGGTGGATCCGAAAGAGTACCTGCTATTTCTGGAGCCGTCTCGGCTGGCAAAGATTAGTTTCATTTTCGTACCACGGCAAGCGGGTGTACGAGAAAATGAGCGAGCCGACAAGCTTGCAGGTAAGGCTACTGTGGAAGGCGGACAAGCCATGGACCAGACTGACATTCTGAATGCTCTACTAGAAGTAAGACTTTTGCGAGAACAAAGTGATGACTGTGAATCTATAACGATGGCCAGACTGCGAGAACAACAAATTAAAAGAGGTGTTGCCGAACACGACCACTACGCGGGAAGCCAAAGTAGATTAATAAACCAATACAGAACTGGTGTCGTCAGTTCTACACGCTGCGGGATTTACTAGGGAGGAATCCGTGCAGTTATGGACTGAATGGTTCGATGTGCAATGAGGATAATCTGTCTACTATCTAACTAACTAACTAACCAACCAACCAACCAACCAACCAACCAACCAACCAATCAATCAACCAACCAACCAACCAACCAACTAACTAACTAACTAAACTAACTGGCTGGCTGGCTGGCTGGCTGGCTGGCTGACTGACTGACTGACTGACTGACTAACTAACTAACTAACTAACTAATTTGCTAGCTAGCTAGCTAGCTAACTAACTAACTAACTTACTAAGTAACTATGTGTCTCTTCAGATAGATTCGGCCTTCTGCAGAAGTCTTCCTTTCTCACTTCGCATATCAATCTTTGCAGTGGCTGGTACTATACATCCATACATCAAACAATGTCTTACACCGTGCAGATATGATATATGTTTCTTGTTAATAAAGATACGGTCAATGTGATATTCAGTTGTGTGGTTATATGAATACGAGGTTACCGTATGCGTTCTTATGTGGTAAACATTTCCGTTTACGATGTTTTGATTCACTGCGCAGACATGTGTGAATAAACTCATTTCGTTTATTACCCCGTATCCGTGTTTCCCAATGATATCTCCATAGCCCGTATTTTTCGTTTCTTTTTTGGCAACTCAGTTCACCGAACTAAATTGTGATATTTCTGTTTAATTTATCACCTATAATTCCGTGGAGTTTCATGTAAAGCTCCCCATTACATGTTTCGTCCTTATCATGTGTGCGTGCGTAACTATTGAATTGCTTCCATGTTTACTTACTCTTTTTGTGTTTGTTAATGTTGCTGTTATCAGTCTCGAACTCTCTGTCTCACATTCTATTAATGCTGTGTCTGCCTCATTACATTAAATGAAAGCCATTCCTTCATTGTGGAAGGGGGAGGGGGGCATTTTCCTCTGTATGGCCTGAGAAGAACAATGTTTACCCTGTGCTTAGAAGCTGTGCCGTTAAACCTTGTTAGGCATAACCCCAATATGCATATCTCATAATATTTCATCTTCTCCACAACTCTACTTCGTCAACTCTTATGACATGTATGGTATGTTGCAGTGTTACAATTCTTCGTTTCCCTTTAGGGTTCTGATAACGAGCGTGTGACATTTACACTCTGCTTTTCTAAAAATATTACATTTATTTTTTCTGCGTTCCTTCCTTTTTGACTGTATAACTATTGACATGAGCGAGATAGGCATTAGGATGGCATAAACGAACTGTAGTGCCATAGAGCGAAATGGGTCACACATGAGTCGGCAAGTAAGTTATTGTTGGATGGATTACGACTGGCGATTCTACTGCCACTGTGTTGTCGATAGATGAGATGACGTTACTCAGTTACCAACGAATTAGGGCATCTGTAACTGTTGCCATAAGTCACTCTACTGTCTCCAGATAGATAGGGCACATGCAATATTCATGTTCTATTGTTGTTCTTATTTGCTCTGGAGTTAATTGGCCGTATTTGCCAGAATTTCGTTTGGGGAGTTATTCTTCCACTCTGTTTAGCTTTCCTGTTGTTCTTCAGGAGTGATTCCTAACTGACTGGTGGTAGTATCAACCTTTCTACCTTTTCTAAATCACCACACATATATCACATAACAGACAACACTGCGTTAACAATAACTTCTTCATAACACGACAGCTGCATCTGTTTTCACACGGTGTATTCTGTCTTTCTTTTAAAACAAATGTCAGATTAATGTCACTAAAACAATAATACTTGCACTCTTATCTCTATCTTGTATATCTGTCGCTCGAACAATCACCAACGTCGACATTTGTCCACAAATTCACTAACGCTCCTTCTGTACAAACGTGGCGGCTAGATGGACCTCTGCCATGTGCCATTCTCCGTCCGACATCGAACGCGGTCTAGACGTGAATGATCTCTCACGGACCTGTAGTCCGTGCTTGACCTTCGCTCCGCGTACTTCGGGCAGAGTGGTTCACAATCCACTCAATCTTCACGTCTGTCACTGAAATGTGCAAGACTCTAGGTCACCTGCACTGAGTAGTACTTTGATCCACGCCAACTCCATGGGTTCTGACAACGAGCGTGTGACATTTACCCTCTGCTTTTCTAAAAGTATGACATTTATTTTTCTGTGTTCCTTCCTTCTTTACAGTATAACTATGTTGTTATATACACATGTTCTCTCCGACCTGACCATCACAATTAACCAATACATATTATCCTGTGTGTCAGGTCTTAGTCAGATATGACTGAGCTACCTATAACAGTAGACGGTACTACCTGCTTTCTGTTAGCGCCGAACGTTGGGCGGCGCTTACCAAACCCGACACCCCACATTGTGCCAACGGCTTCGGGCGGAAGAGCGCAATTAAGAGGGTACAAGCCTTACCCTGGTGCGAGGAAATGCAAGCTAGAGACAAAATGTCATGGCAGGGCAGACCAGGCCCTAAGCCTTGGTTGGCGGCTGGTCTAGGATCGAAGCTCCGACAGGCGGACAGTTAGAGCATTGCTTTGCTGATCCGGCAGCTTCTGCAGCTTACCTTGTTCCAGATGTAGGGGTGTTACTTTTCCTCTGGAATGAACTAGGCAGGCCGAGAGAGGGATCATGCTGCATGGGCAACACATGATCTCTATATTTTAGCCCAGGCTTTGTGCTATGGAGAGGCAATAACTCCATCCCTGGTCTTGCACCCACTGTGAACGGACATTTACAGCGCAAATTGGCCTTATCAGTCACATTCGCTACCGCCATAGGTAAAAGTTATTATGCCTTTTTAAAGCACAAACTATCGTCTGTCAAGACGGCAAGGTGCCAATGCATTATCCTGACTATGATTTATTTAATTTTCTACTGTTGTTCTCCAGCAAATATATTACATAGTACCATAGGTTTTTGTTTCAGGTGTTTCCTTACTATACTATTGCTATAATGCCACATCTTTTTGATTTCAGGTAGAACGTTAAGAGGAGTTACAAACTATGTAATATACGTATGTAATAGAAACTCTTTTTTAACTACTCGGAATTATTAACATTAAAATGTCTAGTTTTCATAAGAATTGCAAGCTACCAAAAATATAATACAAGTAAAAAATCGTTTCCCAGTATTGAATTACGGTTCTAAGAACGTTGTAACACACAATATCATATATGTGAGTAACACACGATTAGAATACGTGCAACAAGAACAACTATAACTGCAATTGTTTTTTTGTTTTTTTTTGTCTTTGCAACGTAAATTTTCTTGTGTTATGTGGTGAACTTGTACATATTTGTGCCATACAGATTTCGCTCCCAGCGTCTGTATAAATATTGATGTGAACATGACAACTGCGGCGATTGACAATAAGCTAAACAATTCCCTCCACCCTGCGTTTATTTTCTGTGAACACCAATACAAGAAGAGTTACCTCTCTTTGAAAGTTGAACTGCCAGTCCAGATGTGAATGCCCGACATCCACGTCACGAGGTCCATACTCACAATTACCGTGACTGTTCTATGTGTGGTGATCACCTGATTCACTTCTAGAGGAAGTATAATACGCATATTTCTACCGCAATGTATTTTTTTTTTATTCGCATATCCTTTACAGGACATCGCTGTCAACAGCAGCATCTTTCAGCTGTCTGTTGATTTCTTGGCAAGATTACTCTCAGTAGTTTGCCATTGCTTTCTGAGCGGCCGGCTCAGTGTCCCGCAAGTCACCAGCGGGGGACGAACCGCTCCCAGCTCGCTCCCGCTACGAGACTCTGCGTGACAAACGGGATTACGGAGAAAGTGTTGTAACCCCTCAGCCAGAGAGACCGGCACCGCAATGTATACGGTAATTAAATAACCAGCTTCTGGGAGCGCCAGTAGTGATGTACTTGCGATCTGTTTAATCCAGCGGTATCCCTGACCTCGTAAACGCCCGAATCACACATCTGTGTTTCGAACTCGGGTATGCGGGATTACGAACTGCGTTCGTAACTATTTCATCACGGAGCCGGCATACTTCTCTGTACAATGTATTACTTCTGCCTGCAATAATTGCACGAATAATAATAAGATTGTCTCCTGTATGCATTATCAATCATACTCATACCAATATGTTTATACATCAGTAAATGGGCGTTCAATAAGCTTCTATGACAGAAGATTTTTGTACAATTATATTTTAAGTCTGAAAATGTACGTTACAGTGAGGGAATATTTTTTTCGACTAACCACCATACAGAAGCACATGCCCAATTGATTCTGGTATGGATCACGAATGTTTGGCTGCCTAGAATAGCCATCAGAGCAGGTAGATGATTTCATGATTCGTGTAGAGACAACGAAAGTTTATATTTATCGTCTGATTATCAGACTATGGTAGCTAACCAATTTGATTCGTGCATGGATCTTGATTGTTTAGCTTTCTCAACAGACCATTTAACACAGCCAGTTTGCCGTTTGATTCTTGTATGGATCACCACTGTTTAGCTTTTTGCGGCTGCTTATCGGGCGGACGTTGCTTGTCGTTTGATTCTTTGATTACTGTACTGATTATCGGATGAATGTGGCTGGTCGTTAGATTCTTCAGTGGTTCGAGACTATCTACCTTCCTCTAATGTTAACTGTGACAGCAGACTGCATCAAGCAGAGTTATCAATAGCATACAATCCCGATTATTGAGGTCAGTGTCACAGTTCTCTTGTATTTGCAACCCGTCACCTTTTGAAACAATTAGGTTGATTTCAGTTAACGTTCAAGATCTGCATTAGGATTTCACCTAATGTTACTGTACATATAGTGATGAATTCAGTGTGAGAAACAATCTTCTTCCCCTTAATTTAGAAATGAAGTTGCCTATATATAGAATATGCACAGTCAATCTGTGGCTCTTATATCCCCATAGAGTTTAGTGAAGAGAATAACTTGTAAAAGGTTTTCGTATACATGCACTATATATTCTGAACCATTCTTCTCATGTGATATTATAACATGAATATATCAAACAAAACAACATAATAATATTAACTTAAATAAAATAATTATTTGAAGAAAATTGTCAGGTATGATTATTGGAGAATTACATTCATGCCAATCGCGTCTGGATATTATTCACATCAGTACCATAAAATCCTTAGCCATCATCAAGTGCCCTGCCAGATGGCGAAGGCGTTCATAGCTCTCGATCTCGATCTTTGGTTTTCTGGATCAACTCTGCTGCTGATATTCCTCCATGCCACCGTCTCAATCCATCCAGCATAATTTATTTTGGTCTGCCTCTGCCTCTCTTCCCCTCGATCTTTCCAGTTGTCACGATGTTCTCCAATGCATCTCTTCTCATCACATGACTGAAGAAAGAAAGATGTTTGTCTCTTTCTTATTGTTGTATTCAATGTTCTAGTTTCATTAGCCTGTTTCAGATGAACTAATATAGGTTGTCACCCATGCCAACTGGCATAGGACATGATGATAGTAGGTACTACATTTTCCGTTACCGAACGTTGCCGGCGATGTTTCAAACGGCGATTTACGTTTTCTTGTTATTGTTCCCCGGTATTAAGGATATATATATATATATATATATATATATATATATATATATATATATATATATAGTACTCGTTATTATAGACGTTGCCGCTTGATTTAGTATAAATAATTACATTGAGCATCCATTTTTACGCGTACTGTGAAATTTTCAAATATTTTAGTCGGCGGGGTCATCCCAAACAGAAATTATTAAGATCGTATGCTAAGATGCGTCATGTTAGATTTCAATGGCGGGAATATAGCGGTTTTCCATGTCATAATACAGCGATGATCATTTAATATTATTATTGATTATTCAGAGCGACGAGATTATAATGATGCACGTTTGCATTCACCACCAATTCTAGTATTTAGGAGTGGAGGAAGAGGCTGGAGGAAGAGGGAGTTTGAGGTTTTCATTTGAATTTTGCGTTCAAAATAAAAACCTGCGTTATCCCCCCTTAGCGCAAAAAAAAAAAAAAACCAAGGGCAGTTATCTGCCCTTAGCTTATGTGTTTTGTGGTCACATTTTCCAGAGTGGGTTATCAATGGTTACCAATATGCAAATGAATATCTCAGCTTACAATTCACTTGCAGACTTGAATAAGGTATCGTTGGATTTGTTTTTCCAAGAGGTATCCAACTATGCAGTTATATAATTAAAAAAGCAATGTAGAAAATGTTACCAAAGTATCTAGATGATCGCATTGAAACATTTCTATGAACCTACTATGATTTAATATCATTACATATAATTAACCCAAGGACTGATATGTGTGGAAAGCGATTGACTCCTAAGACTATGTGCCAAGGCACATGATGATGGTGATTAATATAATTTCATACTTTCCACACCCGTAATATTTCCCAATACGTATAAATACTGCTACACCAAGCACTATATTAGTCTTAGCAAATCTGCTTCTATTTCTAGAATACTTGTCAAAGACAGCAAGGAAGCTGGAGTAACATGTTTTACTTATGGAGTAGTAATTACAACATTGTACTATCCCATGCCAGTTATAAATATACTACACACACACACACACACACACACACATATATATATATATATATATATATATATATATATATATATGTGTGTGTGTGTGTGTGTGTGTGAGTGTATGTGTGTGTGTGTGTGTGTCAGGTCTTAGTCAGATATGACTGAGCTACCGTATAACAGAAGACTGTACTACCTGCTTTCTGTTAGCGCCGAACGTTGAGCGGCTCTTACCAAACCCGACACCCCACATTGTGCCAACAGCTTCGGGCGGAAGAGCGCAATTGGGAGGGTACAAGCCTTACACTGATGCGAGGAAATGCAAGCTAAAGACAAAATGTCATGGCAGGGCAGACCAGGCCCTAAGCCTTGGTTGGCGACTGGTCTAGGATCGAAGCTCCGACAGGCGGACAGTTAGAGCATTGCATTGCAGCTTCTGCAGCTTGTCTTGTTCCAGATGTAGGGGTGTTACCTTTCCTCTGGAGTGAACTAGGCAGGCCGAGAGAGGGATCATGCTGCATGGGCAACACATGATCTCTATATTTTAGCCCAGGCTTTGTGCTATGGAGAGGCAATAACTCCATCACTGGTCTTAACTGGTCTCGTAATCAAAGCGAGAGGCAACTGTTACGGGTTATAAGTCCCTGTCAATTGGCGTAGACATGGGGCGCCACGCGTTGCCTCTGACGGTGGGAGACACCTATCAGGTGTCACTGATCAGCTACCGCCCGCTTCAAGCTGGGCAGCCCCCGGCCAATTGGGTGCTGATCCGCCACAGCCTGCCTGCTTCAATGGGTGCTTGGGGCTAGGACAAAATCTTAATCGCAGGCTGTAAAACCAAGGCACCAGGTACAAATAAAAATAAAAATAGAAACCTCAAGCTACGGCTTGCAACCTCGAACGCGAGAACCATGTGTCCAGCATTTTCCACTAACTTTAACAATATTGACGATGTGAGAAAAACGGCTGTTATTGATGCCGAACTCAATCGTCTTAACATTGATATTGCTGACCTGCAGGAGACTCGCCTCGCTGAGGAAGAGTCACTCAGGGAAAACAATTACATATTTTTCTGAAGGGTAGAGGGCAGGCAGAAAAAAGACAACACGGTGTGGGCTTTGCAGTGAAGAATTCGCTACTGGGAATGATTGAAATTCCAACAGGAGGAAATGAAAGACTATTATCCCTGCGCTTGGCAACTTCTTGTGGTTTTGCCACCATTATTACTGCATATGCACCGACTACTCGATTCCTCTGATGATGTGAAGGATTCGTTCTATGAGGAGTTAGACTCCGTGATCAAGGCAGTTACATCGGTCGCATGAATGAAAATGGGCAAAGGCTGCTGGAGCATTGCACCAGTAATGACCTATGTATTACAAACTCCTTTGTTTAAATCAAAAGAGATGCATAAGGTCACATGAAAACATCCAAGATCCGACCATTGGCATTAGCTGGACTTCATCATCACACGGAGACAACATCTGAACCATATATCATTGACTCGAAGTTACCACAGTGCTGACTGTGATACGGATCATTCTTTGGTTGTTGCAAGGGTTAGACTGAGACCAAAGAGAATCTACACAGCTAACCACAAATTTAGCCCTAGGAGTAATATTATTAACACTCACGATCCTGAAAAGTGCTTTCCGTTTCAACAGCAAATTGAAGACGCTTTCACTGATACACCAGAAAATTGTACAGTAAATAAAAAGTGGGGTCAACTTAAGGAAACTCTTGATAAAACTGCCGCAGGGGTTTACGGCACTGTGGATCATAAGAGGCAGGACTGGTTTGCAGCAAACAGCGAGACTCTGCAGCCCTTGATTGATAAGAAGAAAGCTCTCTTAAGAAACAAGGAAAGACCAACGCGTAACACTCTGAGTGAGCTAAGGCAAGCTAGGAAGGATGTGCAAAAGGCTGTCAGGCAGTGTGCAAATGATTATTGGATCAAGTTATGTGAGTCCATTGAAATCTCAAGTGATAAGGGAAACATAAGAAGCATGTATGAAGAAATAAAGAAAGCCTGTGGTCCAGTAATCAAAAGAAGTGCACCATTGAAAACCTTGATGGAGAATTCATCACTGATAAGAAACAGCAGATGGACAGATGGGTAGAGCACTATTTGGAGCTTTACTCAAGTGAGACCAAACTAGCGGATGATGCCCTCAACACAATAAAGGCTCTACAAACTCTTGACCACCTGGACACATTTCCCACCGTAACAGAAGTTAAGTGTGCTATACATGAACTTGCACCTGGCAAGGCTCCAGGTAAGGATGGGATTCCAATAGAGTTTATCAGGATTGGGCAAGACACACTCACTCTACAGATCCACCAGCTAATAGAGCTATGCTATCGAGAAGGACAAGTCCCACAGGATTTCAAAGATTCAAACATCATAACGCTGTACAAGAACAAGGGCGATCGGAGCAACTTCAACAACTATAGAGGTATCTCACTTCTGTATATTGTTGGAAAAGTATTTGCCAGAATTGTTCTGCGCAGACTTCAAGTCCTAGGAGATCAAGTCTACCCCGAATCACAGTGTGGCTTTCGACAGAACCGGTCTACCACTGATATGATATTCTCATTGCGACAAATGCAAGAAAAATGCCGTGAACAGAATCAAACTCTTTTTATTGTCTTCATCGACCTCACAAAGGCATTTGATTTGGTCAGTCGTGAGGGTCTGTTCAAGGCTCTAAAGAAGATTGGCTGCCCACCAACTCTTCTGTCCATTGTGGAATCGTTCCACACAGGCATGAAGGGTATAATCAAGTTTGATGGTGCAACTTCTGAAGAATTTGAAATCAAGAGTGGAGTTAAGCAAGGTTGTGTACTAGCTCCCACCCTCTTTGGAATATACTTTTCACTTTTTCTGAAATATGCCGTTCGTGATCAGGATGGCGGTATATACATTCACTCACGCTCAGATAGCGGCCTCTACAATGCTCAGAGATTGAAGGCGAAGACCAAAATTAGGAGGGTACTGATCAGAGAGTTGCTTTTTGCAGATGAAGCTGCAGTTACGACCCATTCTGAGGAAGAATTTGATTGATTGATTGATTGATTGGTTTAGGAATCGACATCACAGCATTCGGGGCATTCCCATAAGTGCTCCGTCCCCATCCTCAGCAGCCAGCGAAGAGTTCCAACACTAATAGTACCAGTAGCAATCTGATTATAAGTCCGTCTTGCCTTTCCTTTGAGCATTGAGCGACGTCAGATCCCTTTGTCACTCCTCGTTGTCTCATTCTTGCCAGACCATGGTAATCCATTTGCTCCTCAGATGTGTGTAATCAAGTTTGATGGCTCAACTTCAGAGAGTTTGAAATCAAGAGTGGAGTTAAGCAAGGTTGTGTACTAGCTCCCACCCTCTTTGGAATATACTTTTCACTTTTTCTGAAATATGCCGTTCGTGATCAGGATGGCGGTATATACATTCACTCACGCTCAGATAGCGGCCTCTACAATGCTCAGAGATTGAAGGCCAAGACCCCTTTGTCACTCCTCGTTGTCTCATTCTTGCCAGACCATGGTAATCCATTTGCTCCTCAGAAGGGTGTAATCAAGTTTGATGGCTCAACTTCAGAGAGTTTGAAATCAAGAGTGGAGTTAAGCAAGGTTGTGTACTAGCTCCCACCCTCTTTGGAATATACTTTTCACTTTTTCTGAAATATGCCGTTCGTGATCAGGATGGCGGTATATACATTCACTCACGCTCAGATAGCGGCCTCTACAATGCTCAGAGATTGAAGGCCAAGACCAAAATTAGGAGGGTACTGATCAGAGAGTTGCTTTTTGCAGATGAAGCTGCAGTTACGACCCATTCTGAGGAAGAATTTGATTGATTGATTGATTGATTGGTTTAGGAATCGACATCACAGCATTCGGGGCATTCCCATAAGTGCTCCGTCCCCATCCTCAGCAGCCAGCGAAGAGTTCCAACACTAATAGTACCAGTAGCAATCTGATTATAAGTCCGTCTTGCCTTTCCTTTGAGCATTGAGCGTCGTCAGATCCCTTTGTCACTCCTCGTTGTCTCATTCTTGCCAGACCATGGTAATCCATTTGCTCCTCAGATGTGTGCACGTGCTCCCACAAGGCCGCAACCACGTCTGCCTTGTCTTGTATCAATACTCCACCAAGTTCTGCAGAGCCAGCCAATCTGTCCGCCTGTTCATTTCCCAGCACACCGGCATGCCCCCGAGAAAAGATCCAGGCGATGCTTATCACCCGTGACCTCCGAAGAGAAGCAAGCCACTCCGCACGAAGTCTGCCCGTCCTCACCCTCGTCAGCATGCTTTCTGAGTCAGTTACAATCACGATGTGTGTGTGTGTGTGTCATATTCTCCATCCAGCGGAGAGCCGCAGTGACTGCCTCCACTTCCATTCTTAAGCTGGATGTTGTGGTATCATATGTCAGGCTCTCCTGCCCCAAACATCGACCATTAGCTTTGGCTATGAACCCCCAGCCACTTCTCTCACCTCTTGACACCGAACCATCTGTGTAGATAATCACATCACTCGAGTGAGCATTGTCCTGATTTAGTTGCTGGATTTCCACTTCCGTGGTCCCTGCTGGCCACTGCCCTGCACTCCCGGCTTAATGTGATTATAACTCTGCACAAGTCTGACTGCTCCGCTGGCACTCTGACCCACTCCTCTCCACGCCTAATGTTCTATAGGGGGCACACCTGTCTGATCGTATCCTCCGCCTGAGCCATCCATGATTTCCCTCTTATCAGTCGCTGACCCTTAACTGCGTCCAGCGCCTCATGCAGTGAGTGGTCTGTGTCTGCAGCTACTCTGAGGTATGCCTTCGCCTGCATCACCTTGAGGCTACCAGCAACAGTCGGCAGACCAAGGATGTAACGCATACACACTACTGGGGTGTCTCTAGTGCATCCCAGAATGACCCGCATAGCTTCGTTTTGTATGCGCTCTAACTTCACCAGCTGACTCTCTGAGACAGGAGCAGACCTAATCCATAATCAATTACTGAGAGGATCAAGTGCTGGTATAGTGTGAAAAGCATTCTCTGCTCTATTTCCATTGCAGCCACAGTTTTAAGTGCATTGAGTCCCTTTTGAGTTCTTGCCACGATCGTCTCCACATGGTTCTTGAAGGTTAGGCTCCTGTCAAATGTGATCCCCAGATACTTCAGTTTGTTCTCTCTGCTGACATTTCTACCATCTATCGTGAGGCTTGGGACATCAGCTCTTACAATCCTGTTGTCCAGAGAGCACCACAAACCAGCCGCCTTTTCCGGGTGGATGACAGCACTAATTTCTGTGCACCAGTCAATTCTGAGGAAGAATTGCAATGTCTACTTTCTGCATTCTCCAATGCTCGTTCTGAATTTGGTTTAACAATTAGCAAAAAGAAGATCACATATTATGTCACAAGGTGCACATGGGGTACCATCAATCTTTATTGACGACGCCGAACTAGAGATGGTAGACCATTTTACATATCTAGGATCAGTGGTAAATGTGGTAAATAGCAAATTATCCCTAGATCAGGAAATCAACATTCGTATTGGTAAGGCAGCAACAACAATGAACAGGTTAAGAAAAAGAGTCTGAGAGAACAGGAAGCTTACTGCCAAAACAAAAGTCCTTGTCTATCAAGCCTGTGTCCTTAGTACTTCTTTATGGCAGTGAAACCTGGACAACTTACTCACACCAAGAGAAACGTTTAAACAGCTTTCATATGCGGTGTCTGCGAAGAATTCTTGGTATTAAGTGGCAAGGCAAAATCACAAATACTGAAGTATTGGAAAGATCAGGTTGTGTGACGGATTATTCCATGCTCAGTTTTCGTAGACTTAGATGGATAGGACATCTTAGGAGGATGGATGATGGTAGAATAGCAAAGGACATCTTTTGTGGTGAATTACAGACGGGTAAGAGATCTCAGGGTTGGCCTCTACTACAATACAAAGATGTGTGTAAGCGGGGCATGATTGATACAGGCATTGATAATGCACATTGGGAGCAAGTCGCCGCTGAACGTGTTGCATGGAGGGCAAACATCAGAAATGGAATAAAGACAAAAGAGAAAATTATTGCAGATAAGTCACACAATGAGCGTATGAGATGTAAGATGGTGCATGATGGTGGAAATGACCACGTGTTCACATGCACCCACTGTGAACGGACATTTACAGCGCAAATTGGTCTTATCAGTCACATTCGCTACCGCCATAGGTAAAGGTTATTCTGCCTTGTTAGAGCACAAACTATCATTTGTCAAGACGGCAAGGTGCCAATTTGTGTGTGTGTGTGTGTGTGTGTGTGTGTGTGTGTGTGAGTGTGTGTGTGTGTGTATATATATATATATATATATATATATATATATATATATATATATATATATATATATATATATATATGGGATATTCATGATCATGTATGCGTTTGTAGATCAGGTCAATAGAAGAGATGTCTTAAAATGTACGAAATTATCAGTTTGGAGTTATTTGATGAAAACAAGTTTCCGGACGAGATTAATGAGTCGAGGAGAATGAATAAATACAAACTAGTGTTAGAAAGCCGTCTCCCTGGCCTAGAAGCGTTTTGAGCTTGGCGTGCGGATTTGCGAACTGCGTCCGTTACATCTCCACAGAGTCAGCTACAATGCTCTACATATCCTTGTATATCCGTTACATCTCCACAGAGTTAGCTACAATGCTCTACATATCCATATTTTTCCATTCGCTGTCATGGGCGCACCTCTATCCTTCCCAGCGCGGGTTCTCTCACCGGTTGTCTTAGCCAATGACCGAGCTTCTCGCTGTACTGACCATTAGTCAATTGACCCCGTTAGCCATGGAACCAGGTTTATTCCATCCACGTATAGCCGATCAAGCCAGGACATAGATAAGTGAAATTAATAATTTCATGTAGTGTCTTTCGTGTATTTGTTAGTCTGTTTTTGTGTGTTTGTTCTATGCTGACGAAGGCTTTGGCTGCAACGTCCATTTTGTTTTTTGTAGTCGTTGTCAGAGTATTGATTTGCACTCATAATGGCTCGTGGTTACTAACAGATGTGATAACAGTTACTCACACAGAATGAATGTACATAACACACGGTGACATCTCTCAACTACTTTAATCGCACTTATCACAAACAGCAATCATAACAGGCATCGCTCAACTCAGCGATAATGCCATTTCAATATACATATATCTACAATACATCAGTTCATAAATGCAATACTACATACCATGCACTCAGTCTTTCTATACTCAACAAGGCTTTCTCTCATCTAGCGTCAACTCATACAATCAATACGTGTACTGCTCTCTTTCCACGTCTGTCCAGTCGTACGGTCCTCGGCTGTCTGACCGCTGGCCGCAGTGAGCCCGCGTTGGTCCTGCTTTCTCTTCTCGTGGTCTCCGTGTACCACGCAGACCCTTTCCCTGTTACTGCGTCGTAAATGTTAATGCAGTTCACGGACGTACCTGGCCGTCGTTGCCAGATGCTGGTGATGAAGACCCGGGGAAGATTCTGACAGTCTTGTTTTGGTAAAGCTCACAATCTACTTCTCGTTTTTCAGTGATTCATTCATGGCCTAGAGGTTAAACGACTTTCTTTGTAATCCCGTTTATTCACGTGGGCAACGCTGCGTGCGAGAACTGAAAGAGGTTCTCGCCGTGTTGGTAACTTACGGGATAAGTGAGCCGGCCGCTCAGAAAGCAATGGCAAACTACTGAGCGTAAACTTGCCAAGAAATCAACAATCAGCTGAAAGATGATGATGTTGACAGTGATGTCCTGTAAGGGATATGCGAAAAAAAAGTGTTAGAAAACACAAGGAAGTAACATGACAATTTTTAATTCTAGTATTATATTATTTGTCTTTTTCTCGTGGACCTCTAGTAATAAAATTTCCCTTGGTCTCTGGGTAGTGAGATCGAACGCCCGTGTGTATTGTTGCGCACGTAAAAAATCCCTTGACAGTTGGAAATCATAAAAGAGTAGCCTAACGACGCTGCCCGGGCAACAAATTTCGAGTTAAAAATTTACCCAAAGTATTTAAGGATCCTCGCCGGTGCTACGGAGTTCGTACACTGAGCTGAGTTTCTCCAGACTCAGGTTTGAGTTAGGAGGCGAACGGAGAACTTATGGGTTACACCCGTGTGCCGTGATGTTGATCCATCGACTAAACTAAACTAAACTAAACTAAAAATCTGGAGGGATGAAAGGTATATGTTTGTCTTTCACGAATGTCTTGAATACTATTGATACATAAATGGCTCTTTACTATGATGACAGGTCTTTTAAGTAGAAATAGTATATCATGATCCACTTAGCGAAAACTCATTCTTGGTTGATTATCATGACACAGACAATCGGCATTTATGAAGAAGAATAAGAAGAAGAAGAGACAGCAGCATAAACAGTAAAAGAAGAAGAACAAAACAAGAAGAACATGAAGAAGAAAACATATGTAAACAATGGCACAAACAATGTAAACAATGATGATTGACTTAGAAATTATGCTGTGTTTGAATGTTATTGGAATGCCGATCACTGGAATCTTTAAGACAGCTATATCATAACTATGTGTACATATGTGTCTGTCTATCTATGTCTTTATCTGTCTGTCTGTATATATAAATTTATATATATATATATATATATATATATATATATATATATATATATATATATATATATATATATATATATATATATATATATATATATACGTGTGTGTGTGTCTGGCTGGCTGGCTGATTGCCTCTCTGTTTCTCCGTCTGTTGGCGGGCTGGTTGGCTGTCTGTGTGGCTGTCTGTGTATACGTCATATCTACTTTATCATACTGTAGATATTACCTAACCACGTCTCCCTATTTGCCATATTTATATTCTTTATTGTTTGTATTCCAGATCCCACATGTGTTCTTGAAACGATGAATACTGCCTTCAGACAAATCCGACCTTTTGATCATTCCTAGACCACCGCTTTTTAACATTTCCTGAATTTAAAACATCGTTGAACTAATTATTTGTATTAAGAGATTCCTGACAAAGGAAGTTTCCACCTTCGCCTTCCATAGATGGGTTTGGTGTTTTGGTCTGGAAGACCAATTTCCTATATCGCAATTATTATTACTGTAAATATATTGTAGTAGCAATAATATATAATGTTCATACCAAAAAAAAAGAAAAAAAGAAATGCAAAAGTATTACAATTTCAATTGCAAACGTGTACCAACATTATATTGACGATATTGATTAGCCCACTGCAGTCGGTTCTGGTGATGCGGTCCGTAAGAACAGGACCTCTGTAGGGTCTTCTAGCCCAAGGACCAGCGTCGTGCAGGCGGTTGCTGACCGTTTGATCTGAAATTCGACGAGCTCATGGCATTGACTGGACTGTGGATGATGCAGATGCAAATCGATTCCTAAGGTAACCCAGCCGTATGAAGCGGTCTTCAGCAGCACTTGTGATTCTGGGTCTTCCACTGCGCGGCCAGTCTGCCACTGAAACAGTTTCCTGAAATCGCCCCCAAAGGCGACTAAATGTGCTTCTAGCCAAGTTAATTTTTCTGGCTACTACACTTTATGACTGTCCAGCCTGTAGACGTCCAATGATGATGAGTCGTTGTACTGTAGTGAGATGACCAATAATTGCGCAAAGAATTTTCAACTGACATACTCGAGGAACGTCAATCTTATTTAGGCATTCAATAATATTGTCAGAGAGTTGTGTGTTCAGTAATTTTCACTTGATTATCATGAACCTGTGACTTCTCTCATGACCTCACGAATCATGAGGTGAGTACAATTCAGGTAACTACGAGAAGTTAATGACCAGATAGACACAGTTGATAGGTTGACTGATATCCAATAAGCTAATATCTTTTATAAAAGTAACACCAAAAATGAACAATAATTACAGGTTGTTCTGGTTCCTCAAGAACGCGGCATTCGGTGACTACCACCAGATACTGCAGTGTTAGCTCCTGTTGTATTTCAGACATTTATTTTATTACTTTGAAAGGCGCGTTGACAAGCTATTCATTTAATCATTTAGTAGCATGTCCTTTGCAGAGCCTCGCTCCCATAACAACATTCCGGAACACCTCTCGATCATAAGCAAGATGTCCCGCGTCCGATACATCCATCTGGCTGGAGATCATCCGCCACATCCTGCACCCATCTACTCTTTGGCCTTCCTCTTCCTCTCTTCCCAGGCATATACCCCTAAATTATTGTTCTCTCCAAACTATCTTTTCGTTTCAAGTGATCAAAATATTTAATTTTCTTTGTTTTACAGTCTTTAATAGCCAACCTTCTTCAATATTCAGCTTTTGAAGTGTGGATGCATTTGTTCTTTTCTTTACACAAGCTATTCTTAGAACACGTCCATAACATGTATATTCAAAAGCATTTATGCACTGTTCAGTTTGTTTAGTAAGTGTCCAGGTCTCACAGGCGTATGTAGCAATGGGAAAGATTCACGCTCTTAAAAATCTGATTTTTGCAGTTCTATCTGTCCCTCTCCACAATTTATTCAATTGTTTTAGTCTTTGAAGAGCATTAGATATTCGTCTTTTAATTTCTATCAATATGTCACCATTGTTGGTAATCAATGACCCAAGATAATCACAATTTTCCACTACCTCCAATGTTTCCTCATTAACATATATTTCATTCTCCGAGGTAGTTTTATCTGTATGCATTATCTTTGTTTTTGCTATGTTAAAATATAAGTTGTGATTTTCACTATTTAATTGGGTTGAGGTTATTAGGTTTTGGGTTTTAGGTTACTATACCATTCTGTGTTGTTGATAGCAATATTGTATCATCAGCATACCGAATCTCTGGTATGTCACGACCACCGATATATAAGGCATCATATAGCTCCATGTTTATATCATCTCTGATATTTCTCATTATATTTTCGGCTTTCAGGTTAAACAAATAGGAGGACATCACACATCCCTGACGGACTCCTTGCTTGATGTCAAACCAATCTTATATCTAGCCATCTATTCTAACCGCTGCTTGTTGGTCTAGATAGAGCATTTTTATGCTTTGTATTACGTGTGATGTGATTGGGAGCAGCCGACAGATAGTTGTTGGTTATGGTTTCAAGTCAGCGAGCGAGGGTCTCTTAACAGAGACAATGGCTACGGTCATCTGATCAGTATGGTCACTGCCAGGAAGGAAGAACGGTAGACTTCCTTCCTTATTGATTCCCGAGCAGAGGAGGCTTGTCAGCCTTGGTTGGAATCTCATCTAAGAGAGGAAACTCTAAATCTCAAACCTCCGCTGCCTTTCGTGTACACCCAGATGGGAAAGGCTTCGAGAGTACGCCCTGATGACAAATCCGGAGATGGAGTCCCTAAGGCAATTCCATGTTGTAAACAACATAGTTCTGGCAAATCCTGCGACGGCATCGATGCCATGATGCAACGGCTAATGCCTTTCCCTTAATAAACAGTGTTGACGTGGAGAGGGGGAACTTGCTACTGGGCAACAGCTGGTTCTTCGCATTTCATTGCCCAGGCTTGTTTAGTTTAGTTTAGTTTAGTTTAGTTTAGTCGATGGATCAACATCAAGGCACACGGGTGTAACCCACAAGTGCTCCGTTCTCCTCCTAACTCAATCCTGCCCAGGCTTGTGCCCTGGAGAGGCCACGTCAGCACCGCGTAACCGAGGCGACACAACACGGGAAGCAGTTACCAATTATACGTCTTAATGCTCGATTGGCGAAAAGCAAGGCTCCAGTGGTTGCTTCCGGCGGTGGGAGAGATCATTATATCACACTAAACGGCTACCTCCCGCCTAAGTTGGGCACCCCCTCCACAAACCCAGTCAATAAGGTGCTGTCTCACCACGGTTCATCTGCTTCTGAGGGTCTATGGATGGAGCTTAGGGACAAAATCCTGACACATGGACCTCAACGTATACACCTACCAACACACACACACACACACACACACACACACACACACTCACACACACACACACACACACACACACACAAACCCGACTCTAAGGCTGGGAACATGGAACGTAAGAACAAGGACCCCTGGCATCTCTAAATGAGATTGTCAGTGCTCATTAAACAGCAATGATAAACAACGAACTACTCAGACTGGGGACAGACATTGTCGCCCTGCTTGAGACCAGACTCTCAGAATGTGGAAACATCAAGAAGAGGGACTTCACTTTTAACTGACATGGCAAGCCGTGCTGAGAGACCAGGGAGCATGGGGTTGGCTCCGCTATCAGTAACAAGCTACTAAATCCGTAATACCACCACGCGATGGCACTTAAAGAATACTGAATCTCCAACTCCAGACAGAAGCAAGCACAGTAAGTGTTATAAGCGCCAACACTAATTGAAGCATCTCAGTCTAAAGATAAGTTTTATGACGACCTTAGCAAAGTGGTCAGTGTAACAACAGAGAAGCAACATCTTTTTTCCTGGGATATTTCAACGCCAGGGTTGACTCCGACCTTCTTTGACACAAAACCACTACCACAAGGTGTCATGAAAGCATTCCAGATCAAATAACTGGCACCAACTTTACCTGGTGCTTACCAAACGCAGCAATCTCCGCAATGTAAGTCTGACTCGCAGCTACCATAGCGCTGAATGTGACACCGATCATTTACTCGTTTCCAACAAGGTGAAGATAAAGCCAAAGGGAATCTACAGAAACAGAACAGAAGGAAGACCACGCATCGACACCAGCAGCACCCAAAACAAAGATAAGGTCAACAAATTCACCCTGGCTCTGGCGGAGACTCTATGTAGCCCCACGAATGGGTCTGCCACCGAAAGATGGTGTCATTTGCGCGACACCATCTACAACACAGCACTATCAACATTTGGCAAGAAGCAAACAAAATCAGCCGACTGGTTTGAAGCACACTTTGAAGAGATTCTCCAAGTCCTGGAGATAAAGAGACATGCATTCCCATTGTATAAAACATCACCATCAGATAAAACATTGCAGGCACTGCGAACGGCCAGATATAGAGTACAACAGACTGCAAGAAAACGTGTGATCAAGTACTGACTACAGCTCTCTGCTAAAATTCAAACTTGTGCAGACATTGGAAATATAAAAGGAATATACGAGGGCATCAAATAAGCTGTCGGTCCATCAAATAATAAGATGCCCCTTTACGGTCAACAAATGGGGTTATCATACAAGATCGAGCGAAACAAATGGATCGCTGGGTAGAACACAACTCAGAGCTATACTCAGTGGAAAATACCGTCGGAGAAGAAGCTCTGGAAGCCATTGAACAACAGCCCACCATGCATGCTCTGGATAACGAGCCGTGCCTCACAAAAATTAGCGAAGTACTAGTCACTCTTAAATTCCGCAATTAACCAGGAAAAGATAGCATTTTGCCTGCAAATTTAAAATGTGGCAAAGAAACGATCATCCCAGAACAGTATGCTCCAGCTCTGCAGGAAATAAAAATCAGTACCACAAGATATGAGGAGCAAACACATTGTTACCATTATAAAAACAAAGATGACAGAAGCAACTGCAACAACTATCGCGGCATTTTCCTCCTCAGATTACAGGCACGATTTTCGCTCGAATAATCCTAATAAGATTAAACATTCTTGCTGAAAGAATCTATCCCGAATCATAGTGCGAATTTAGACCCAATAGGGCCACATTGGATATTATTTTCTCACCCAGGCAGCTCCAGTAGAAGTGCAGAGAACAGAGGAAGACATTATATATTGCCTTCATCGACCTCACAAAGGCATTTTTCCTCGTGAGCAGAGACGGCCTTTTAAAGATTCTTGAGAAGATAGGATGTCCACCCACTATGCTAAACCTCGTGAAATCATTTCACGAAAACATGCAGGGGACCATTTTATTCGATTGCTCAACATCCAAGTCATTCAGCATCAGCTGTGGAGTAAAGCAGGGCTGCATGCTTGCTTTTCTGGTATCTTCTTCGCCGTTCTCTTAAGGCAGGCATTTGGGACTGCCACTGAAGAGATATACCTCCATACGAGTTCTGATGGCAAACTTTTTAACCCATCAAGACTCAAGGCAAAAACGATGCATAAAAGAATTACTTTTTGCAGAAGATTCAGCACTGACTACTCATGCAGCAGAAGATCTGCAACGACCCATTGATCGTTTTGCAGCCGCCTGCAAAGACTTTGAGCTGACAATCAGCCTGAGTAAAACACAAGTGGTGGAACAAGATGCTGGTGAGCCTCCATCAATCAAAATTTCTAATTACGAATTGAAAGTTGTCTGTGAGTTTGCGTGTTTGGGGTCGACAATATCGGATAATCTTTCATTAGAGACAGAAATCGACAGAGGCTTTGGAACGGCAGCACGACACTTTCCATGCTAAATAAGAGAGTTTGGGGAGAATAACAGACTAACTGAACGTACACATTTTGAAGTATATAAAGCTTGTGTTGTTAGCACACTACTCTATGGGTCTGAATCCTGGACCTTGTACTCACGACAGGAAATAAAGTTGAATTGCTTCCATTTGATATGTCTGATGAAACGTGTCCTTGGTACATCGTGGAAAGACCATATAACAAGCAAACACGTGCTTGAAAAAGCGGATATTACCACAGTGTACTCTCTCCCTAAAGCAGAGACGCCTCCTGTGGCTGGGCCATGTATCTCGAATGGAAGATGATCGTATTCCCAAAGACCCCCTTTACCGAGAACTAGCCACAGAGAAGAGGCTAATCGGAAGACCCAAATGCGATATAGAAATGTGTGTAAACAAGATATGAAAACCCTGGGCATAGACCCAGACACGTGGGAAAGAGTTGCAACAGACAGATGTTCCTGGAGAAGAGATGTAGGAAACGGAATGGTGCTCTTTGAAAGCAATCTGATCCAAGAAACTGAGGACATAAGACACAGGCATACAAATACAGTTACATACTGTGGGTCCAGCCTCGTCTTACAGATGCGGAAACTGTGACAGAGATCGTCACTCTCGCTTTGGACTATACAATCACCAGCACTGCTGCCAGGTGCCTTTCCTCATGTTTCCCCGAAGTTTCTGATGTTGTACACAGTCACATGCCTTTGAATAATCCACAAACCATGTGAAAAGCTTTACATGAAATTCTCTGCACTTTTTTATAGTAAACGCATGTTGAGTATGTGATCTCTTGTTCCTCTTCCTTGTCTAAATCCATCTTGAACCACGTTAATTTCTACTTCCATTTTCTTACGAATACTTCCCATTATGATGTTTAGTAGGATTTTACTTGCATGATTGATCAATAGTTGTCGCATAATTTCAGGTTGCCCCTTTTTGTATTGGAATGAAGATAGTTCTCTTCCAATCGTTTTGGCCATATACCATATTTCCATATGGTTTTACATAATGTGCGATAGATGTGTATGCTTCTTCTACTCCCGCTTTAATCAAATCAGCTGTTATCTCATTACATCAAGGTAATTTACCATTCTGTAGGTTCTTTACTGCCCATGTAAGGGGTCAGGTTCTGTCTCTGCTGTCATTGGTTCATGTATCTAATTCATATCCTCACTGTCAATAATATCATTCATTCCACTATAGTACTCCTCCCATTTTTATAGAATGTGTCTAGATTCCGTTAAGGTATTTTCCATCGTGTCACAGATAACATTCACTTGAGGTTGAACATTTCTTGTCAATAACTTAATTTCTTTGAACATTTCATAATCTCTTCCAGTCTTATGATATTGCCATATTCTGGTACAACAAGCTGGTATATATTTGTTTATGTCCTTTCTTGTGTTCTTTCTTATTTCGCGAGTTAATTATGTATACTTCATACCGCTGTTATCGCTGTTATCTTTCTGTTTCAGTTCCCTTCGTTGTTTTATTATTCTGTCGTGTCTGATGTAATCCATGGCTTATGTTGCTTTTTCTTGGTCGGAATTAAATCTTTGGTTGCAGTTATCAAGATGTCTCTAGCTTGTACTGTCACTTCATCAGGGGTCAAATCCTCCTGTAAAGAAATCAAGACCACAAAACGATTCTTTACTTCTACAGTGTGTGCCTCGTCTATTTTTGTGAGATCAAAACGAAGTGGCCTTGGTCCTCGGGTAAGCTTTTTGGGTTTGACTTTTACATTGCTTCTAATAACTGATGATCTGTATCACAGCCTGCACTTCGTAAGGTTTTTGCCGATTTTATGCTTGATCTCCATCTTCTTTGTATTAAAATATAATCTTTCTGGTTTTCGGTAGTACTGTCCGGTGACTTCCACGTGAAAAGTCTTCATGGTTGTTGTTTAAAAAGTGTGTTTTCTATAGTTAACTTATTTTATGTGCAAAATTCAATTAATTTGCCACTTGCATCAATTTTATTTCCCAATCCAAATTTTCCAAAAACGTGTCTCTCATGTTCAGCTCTTACTGTACCCACTTTTGCATGAAATCTCCCATTATTATTGTTATGTCATTATGACCAATCTTATGTAATGTATCTTGAAATGTGCTGTAAAAATCTTAAAATTCGACTTCCTCTACTGTTGAAGTAGACACATTTGTCTGAGATTTTTTTGTTTTTGTTTTTTTGTGTTTTGTTTTGTTTTGATAACCTTTACGTCTGGAAAAAGAGGATTCTATCGGTTATCGATTCTATCTAATCGGTTATATCCAATTAAATCCTGTGCAGTTATTTTATCTAAACAAAATTCCATACACTCTGGCCTCCGACATCTCTACTAGAATATACGAAAAGACTTCCATTTTCAGTTGTAAAATGCTCTTTGCCTCTCCGGCGATGTTTACTAATTCCTAAAATGTTAATAGTTCACCTCTTAATCTCATCACATACTATCGTAAGCTTTCCCTCATACAGACTTCTCATATGTCACATTCCTAGTCTCACTCTCATTCTTAGTCTGACACATAGCTATAGACCGACAAACATAATGTAACATTTGAATAGAAGACTTGGCAAATATAAGACAGCAAACAGTCTATCAATTCAGTGGACTTATTAATAATACACATAAACATAATTATCATTACTAACTGTGACTGAAGGTTACATAATCGGCACGTCCATTAATATTAGCCTATCTGGGTTATGTGCTGCACATCTTTGGTGAGTGTGGCAACAACGGGGACATATTACGTTTACACCCTGTCATTACTCAGAGTTACGTATAACATTCTGTCACGTCCAACACGTACTTCTAATTTGACCTTAGGATGCTCTTACAAGGCTGACCTGTTCAATCGCCAGGCATTATGTTACACGGGAACAGTGTGTATATATTGCCTTTCCAGTAACAGACACATAAATAATTACTATCCGGCGGTCATCATCCGTTATTATGTGTATATCATTGTGAAATTGCTATTCATGACAGTTCTTTACAATTTGACTCAAAACAAAACAATGTGTTCCTTCGTTAGCCAATCCACGTTCTCCCGTCACACTCACAAAGAGAAAGCATACTGTGTATTGACAATATGTATGTGTGACTTATGTGCATACTTAAGGAGTGTATGATTGACATCTGAATAACACGGAATAATGCATATTTGACTTCTGCATACATTGGTAGAGTGTATGTTTAACTTCTGTATACAGTGTAAACGTGTGTGTTTGACTTCGCTGTACATTGTAAACGTGTATGTTTGACTTCTGTATACAGTGTAAACGTGTATGTTTGACTTCTGTAAACAATATAACTGTGTACTTTTTTACTTCCGTACACATGAGAAGAACGTTTTGTATTTATGTTTTACTTTTGGATACAGCGAAGAGTGTAAGTTTGACGTGTATATAAATTAACAGACAGGATATGTGTATACATTGACAAGCAGCAGTGTCATAGTGGCCAGTCTACTTGCCTGCAAAGACAGTGGTCCAGAATCGAATCCCTACAAGTGGCAGGATTATTCTTTACGATTAGTACTTCTTGGGGTCGACCTCTCTTGATTTAAAAACTTGACATAACGTGTATAACTTGACATTACTACCTACTGTTGCTCTTGCTCGCTATACCTAATCTCTGGTACTACTGAATGTTACCGAAAGCTGGAATATGGTAAGTCTATACAGATGTGTAGTACTGTTCTTATAACACTGTTCGTAAGAATGATACTAATGGTTTTAAATCACTATCCTTTCACATTGTGGTCGTTCATTTATTCATCACAATCACTAGTTAAAATGTATTTTGAATAAATTACAGGACTTAGTCCCTATCACAGTAAGTGACATTTCACAGAGTTATTTGTATAACTAAATATTATTTGCTGGACTGTGATAGTTGTCTGAGCGACATAGGTAAGAGCCTTAGTCTTTGCGCTCAGGCGTCGTTAAACTATCATTGGACGTCTCGAGAGAACATCTTGAGAGTAGGTCTGCAATCGTATTTTCTGTCCCGCTGATGTATCTTATTTCGAAGCTTTAGTTCTGCAGGAATAACGCCCATCTGGCGATCTGTGGTTTGTCGGTGTTCCTTTTGTAATGACAGTTAATGGGTTGTTATCTGTCTCAACGATAAAATGTTTACCTAGCAAATACTTAGATAATTTAGAAATAGCATAACTTAATGCGAGGCACTACGGTATTTGGTAGTGCTCCATTATTGTTTCAAAATTGTGAGTAAATGCTGAAAAACAGTCCCCAGTACTGAAATTTTTAACGATTCCTTGATACTTCTTATGTTGGTTTTCTTTCTCTTTCATTTCTAGTTTTCTCGAGTCTCTGTCGTTAGAAGTTTCAAGTTCTAGCTGTTTAAGTTTTAACTGCATTTCAAGTTCTTCTCTTTTACTGATTTCAGCTTTTCTTAGTTCAGCGTCTGTTTCTGCTTGTTTATTCTTAGCAACTAACTCTGCCTGATTGTTTTTAGCATATAACTCAGCCTTTCTTAGCTCCGTGTCTGTTTCTGCTTTCTTAGCCTCTAACTCTGCCTTTCTTAGCTCAGCGTCTAACTCAGCTTGTTTGATTTTAGCATCTAACTCAGCCTTTCGTAGTTCAGCGACTGTTTCTGCTTTCTTAGTCTCTAACTCTGCCTTTTTAAGTTCCCTTTCAGCAGCTCTATCCTCCCTTTCTTTAGCTTTTTCTTCTAATTGGACATGTTCTGCATATTTTGTCTCACTCCATTTTGTCATCTCGTCTCCGGTTAGATTTAGTTTTAGTCCAGATTCAATAAATTCGTGTAACGCAGACATGGTACTTTTACAGTTTTGTTCCACTGGTCTTATACAAATATAATTATAATATGTAACCAAGTATAGTACATGTGCAATATACAATAGTGTAAAAAAACAAATTTTTTTTTTTTCAGATAAGACCTGACCCCCTACAAAAGTATATAAGAAAAAAAAATACTTAAGTGTCGATGGGGTCGGAGCTTTGGAAGTCTGCTGGTAACTGCACCAGAGAAGGGATGCTTGGTCTTTTACAGCCGGGAAGATCAATTTAGTACTTCTACAATTATAGCTGACAAACCTGTTTACTTGGGAGAGAGAAATATTAGTATGTGTTTGGCTCTGTAATGTATGCTTTTTCAACAAAGTGTTTATAGGTTTGTATGCAGTCAAGTATGAATGTATTGTTATCTAATCGTCAGTTCAGATTAGTGGAAATTTAGTATAACTTGACATTACTACCTACTGTTGCACTTGCTCGTTATACCTAAGCTCTGGTACTACTGAATGTTACCGAAAGCTGGAATATGGTAAGTCTATACAGATGTGTAGTACTATTCTTATAACACTGTTCGTAAGAATGATACTAGTGGTTTTAAATCACTGTCCTTTCACATTGTGGTCGTTCATTAATTCATCCCATTCACTAGTTAAAATGTATTTTGAATAAATTACAGGACTTAGTCCCTATCACAGTAAGTGACATTTCACAGAGTTATTTGTATAACTAAATATTATTTGCTGGACTGTGATAGTTGTCTGAGCGACATAGGTAAGAGCCTTAGTCTTTGCGCTCAGGCGTCGTTAAACTATCATTGGACGTCTCGAGAGAACATCTTGAGAGTAGGTCTGCAATCGTATTTTCTGTCCCGCTGATGTATCTTATTTCGAAGCTTTAGTTCTGCAGGAATTACGCCCATCTGGCGATCTGTGGTTTGTCGGTGTTCCTTTTGTAAAAACAGTTAATGGGTTGTTATCTGTCTCAACGATAAAATGTTTACCTAGCAAATACTTAGATAATTTAGAAATAGAATAAATTAATGCGAGGCACTACGGTATTTGGTAGTGCTCCATTATTGTTTCAAAATTGTGAGTATATGCTGAAAAACAGTCCCCAGTAGTGAAATTTTTAACGATTCCTTGATACTTCTTATGTTGGTTTTCTTTCTCTTTCATTTCTAGTTTTCTCGATTCTCTGTCGTTAGAAGTTTCAAGTTCTAGCTGTTTAAGTTTTAACTGCATTTCAAGTTCTTCTCTTTTACTGATTTCAGCTTTTCTTAGTTCAGCGTCTGTTTCTGCTTGTTTATTCTTAGCATCGAACTCTGCCTGTTTGTTTTTAGCATCTAACTCAGCCTTTCTTAGCTCCGTGTCTGTTTCTGCTTTCTTAGCCTCTAACTATGCCTTTCTTAGCACAGCGTCTAACTCAGCTTGTTTGATTTTAGCATCTAACTCAGCCTTTCGTAGTTCAGCGTCTGTTTCTGCTTTCTTAATCTCTAACTCTGCCTTTTTAAGTTCCCTTTCAGCAGCTCTATTCTCCCTTTCTTTAGCTTTTTCTTCTAATTGGACATGTTCTGCATATTTTGTCTCACTCCATTTTGTCAACTCGTCTCCGGTTAATTTAGTTTTAGTCCAGATTCAATAAATTCGTGTAACGCAGACATGGTACTTTTACGGTTTTGTTCCAGTGGTCTTATACAAAAATAATTATAATATGTAATCAAATATAGTACATGTACAATATACAATAGTGTAAAAAATAATTTTTTTTTCCAGATAAGGCCTGACCCCCTACAAAAGTATATAAGAAAAAAATACTTAAGTGACGATGGGGTTCGGAGCTTTGGAAGTCTGCTAGTAACTGCACCAGAGAAGGGATGCATGGTCTTTTACAGCCGGGAAGATCAATTTAGTACTTCTACAATTATAGCTGACAAACCTGTTTACTTGGGAGAGAGAAATATTAGTATGTGTTTGATTCTGTGATGTATGCGTTTTCAACAAAGTGTTTACAGGTTTGTATGCAGTCAAGTATGAATGTATTGTCGCCTAGTCGTCAGTTCAGATTAGTGGAAATTTAGTATAACTTGAAATTATTACCACTGTTGCTCTTGCTCGCTGATGCTTTCATCCGTATAACAGACCATTTTTCAAGCCATCACATCTCATATCATCAAATAATGTATGTATATATATATATATATATATATATATATATATATATATATATATATATATATATATATATATATATATATATATATATATATATATATCTTTCTCACGTTCAACCTGCGTTCACGTTTTCTTTACAATAGTTGTTCGTTCACAATCTTCTTTCACTTGTGAGCACTTTCTAATTTTCAAGTCTTTCGCTCACTCAAACGGACGAGATCTCCATATTCAATCACTCGATTACAAGTGTGATTTGTTCAAAGTTTAAAGCCGGACTATCCCCCACGTTCACTCCCTGTCAGGGTCATGCTTTATACTAACAATGGCTCGTGTTCTCTAACAGGAGTGAAACAATCATACACAAAGAATGACTGTACTCAAACATGCGGCAACATAACTGAAACACTTTAACCACACTCCTCAACGGCATTCATATAATGCTGCGCTCACAATTAGCGACAATGCCATTTACAAATACATATATACAATACACAAGTTCATAAATGCGTGGAATAAAGCACTCACTCAGTCTCTAAACAGACTCTACAAAGCATACAGGCTTTCTCACATCAAGCATAGAATAATACATGAATACATGCAACACTTTCTCTCTTGTCCGTCCTGTCTCGAAGTCCTAGGCAGTCTGAGCAACCAGCGATGTTTCTCGTTGGCCCTGCTTTTAGTCCCCGTGCGCTTCGTGTGTCACGCTGACCACTGGGCATCAACTGCGTAGTAGCTGCTAGTCGAGTTCACCGTCGTACTTGTTCGTCGCCTACAGGCGATGGCAATGGAGATCCTGACAAGTTGCCCCTGCTGAATTGAAGGAAGCATGCAACCATCGTGAGTGTCTACGCACCAACCATGACCAATGAAGGTGATATCAAGAACACATTCTATGAGGACCTTCACGATGTATTAACATCTGTTCCCAAAGGACATAAACTTATACTCCTTGGGGACTACAATGCCAGAGTAGGCAATGACACCACCTCTTGTAGTGGCATTATTGGGAAGCACGGAGTTGGAAATTGTAACAGCAATGGACTCCTCTTTCTTCAGACATGTGCCGAACTCGATCTTCTGTTCATCATCACAATTGTCCGTCTTTCCATGAGAAAAGGGACATCGTGGATGTCTCGCTCCAAAAAAAAAAAAAAAAAACAAATACTGTCACTTCAATGACTATGTCATAGTCAGCAGGAGTGACAGACAAGACATTCGGGTGACAAAATCCAGGTGTAATGCCGAATGTGGGACAGATCATCGTCTAATTATCTCAAAAATAAACATACACATCAAACCACCACGGAACCTCAAAGGGTAAGAGTGCAAAACAACATTAATGTCACTCGCTTAAACAGCAAAACAAGCGTTTGAAAGAATGCTGGAAGACCGCCTCAAGCCCGATGCTGCAGCTAAACAGGATGCGGAAACAGTGGAGAGCCCTTAAAGGACATAATTTACAACTCTGCTATGGAAATCCTAGGTCCAGCCATCCGAATGCGTAAATACTGGTTTTATGAAAATTCCGAAGACATTAACCAATTGCTGGCCGAGAAACATCTTCTCCACAAGGCATATTTGAATGGCCCGAAGTCAAAATTTAAAAAAAAAAAAAGCCTTCAATAACATTCGGAGAGTAGTGCAGCAGAAATGTCGGCACATACGCGATTCCTGGCCGAGCAACAAACCTAATGAAATTCAAGGATTGACTGGCAGACATGTATATGATGATGTAAGGTAGCAACGACAGGTACACTAAGAAAGGTCAGGGTTGTTTGTGTCTAGTACAGGTAAACATGTACTCGGGCCAGACTCGTGTCCATTGGACCACACCAAGTATCATGGGATTCACGGGATGTAGGGATCCGTGATCTGGATGAGCGTCCCTGAGTTAGACAGACGGGTTAGGAGACTTATTTGGGTAGCGGGGTAGGGGTATCCCCTATCAAAGGAGAAGTAAGGCGCCTCCTTCCCTCCGCTAGCCTACGGGACACCCTTGAGCAAGGTGGAGTACCCGTTTAGCCCCCCGATCAGGGTTACGTGAAGCCATGGGTGCAGGTGGTGGATGAAGATGAAGAGCAGCCAACAGATAGTTGTAGGTTATGGTCTCCACCTTCACGACGGTAGGCAGAGGATCTCTCTTTTGAGGAGACAATGGCTACGGTCACTGACCAGTATGGTCACTGCTAGGAAGGAAAGCAATGGCAAACTACCTTCTTTACAGATGCCAAGAAAATCATGTGTGAAATGCAAAGAATACCATGGACAGCCAGAAAGACCAATGAACAAGTCCTTCAAGAAACAAATGAAGATCGTAAATTGATTAGAGAAATTAGACGTAGACAGTCAAAATTTTTTGGGCATGTTATGAGAAAAAATGGATTGGAGAATTTGGTGACAACTGGTAAGATCGAGGGGAACAGACCAAGGGGAAGACCTAGAAGCAAGTACCTGGATGGCTTGGCCTTGTGGCATGGTCGAGACAGAAACACGGAGCTGATCCACGACTCTGGTGATCGAGTGAGATGGCAGAACATGACCGCCCACGCTTACCGGCATGGCACATGATGGATGGATGGATGGTTAGGAGACTGCGACACTGACGGACGTAGGGTTGTATCTGTGATTCCCGAATGTATCGTTTTGATAGCAGGAGTGTATGAGCTTACAGATTTAACTGTGACTGGTATGGCGAGTATGAACAGCGAATGTGTACTGATGATCAGTGAATGTGTTGTACATAATGTCAGGGTGTGAGAACGAGGTTAAGATATTTCACTGTGATTGTTACGGGGTAATAAAGCGCAATCTCTGCAAGATTGCTCGTGTGTACATTAGTATCGATTAAAAGTAACTTAATTCGCAACGACTGTAAAAAGTTCGCTTGTTTACCTCTGTCTCAGACTGCGAGCCAAGATTTATAAGTATTCAAGAACATGACACTTTGCCCATATTTTCAAAGAACATTTCGAGCCAAAATAGGCCTTTTCGGCCATATTAGAACTCACGGCTCCATACTTTCAACCCCATTGGGTGAAATGAATGGGCATCATCGTTCTTGATGGACAAACAACAAACAACTGAGTCGTAGATCAGCTACGTGTTCTTGTCTCAACCATTTAACGTGGCCAAGCCATCCAGATATCCGGTTCTCGGCCTTCCCGTTGTTCTTGTCCCTTCACTCTTGCCAGTTGTCACCAAATTTTCTAGTTTTTTTTTTTTTTTTCTCATAACATGTGCAAAGAATATAGGGATCATAATGTAGTTCTTAACCGATTATATATCTCTCTGTATGGCATGTGGTGCTATATGGCTAATATACGTGGGGATGGTTTCTTGAGATGAAAGATTGTTGTGTGCATTTTACCGCATGCATATTCTCGCACTTAGCCTTTCACATGCGACGTCTCCAAGCTTCTGCTATTTTGTTTAGTCATTGTCACACACTAACAGTTGCCATGCTTTCAAATGATAGCTTTTTTCGCATATCCTTTACAGGGCATCGCTGTCAACATCAGCATCTTTCAGCTGATTGTTGATTTCTTTGCAAGATTAGGCTCAGTAGTTTGCCATTGCTTTCTGAGCGGCCGGCTCACACACTCCTAAGTTACCAACACGGCGAGAACCGCTACCGATTCTGGCGCAAGTTTCGTTCCTCACGTAGATATACGGGATTACGGAGACAGTCACTAATCTATAGGCCATGGATACCGGTAAATGATAGCTACGTGCTCAAAATTATAGAAATGAAAATAGAAACATAACCGTAAGAAAGGCCATGGTCTCTTCACTACACCTAGAAGTGTTTTGATTATATAGTGCTATCCCCGCATTTGTATAGATGAATCGGCACTCAACGGTTAAAATGATGCATACACACTAGAACAGAAACATAAGTAAACGTAAATGACACTTTCCATCGTCTAGGGACCTTACAGCTCATATAGTGCTGGCCTCACATTTGTATAGATCATTCGGCGCTCGACGTGTAAAGTTGTGTATACATACTAGAGAAGAAACATAGGCAAACGCATATGACCCTTTCCATCATCTAGAGACCTATTGCCTATGTGGTGCTAGTCCTACAATGGTTAACAGTAAACAATACAGGTCTATTTTGTACGCACGTTATGGCGTTTTGGCATTTAATGTTATCCCCATATTTGTGTAGAGAAATACAATTTTGTGGCATCCATTTTAACCTGGGTCAAACTGGGTGTTCAGGCCAATGTAAAAGCAAAGCTCGACGAGAATAAAAAATATTGCAACACTGATATGGTTTCTGATACGCTATAACGGATGTGAGCCACTTCCGAGTTCCCCAGGTTTAAATTTCTACTTTATTTTTTTTTTTTTCAAACAGCTATATTCCGTCTTGTTTTCAGGGACATGTTTGACATGAATAACAATGTTACAAACGCGATAGTAATTGTAAAATAACGTAGACAATGATCACATGACATTCTTCTGTGCTTGTGTTTCTATTAGGAACCAGATCACCTAGCGGTGTGCTTTACTTCGGTTACATTACCGAGTCGCTGGGCAATATGAAATACAATAGGAATGCGGTTGTGCATCAGAAAACGCAAATAAAGAAGATTGTTGTTTCTCTGCTGTGTGTAAGCGAGATAATTTAATTGTTTCTCACGTAGATAAATGGTGTCACAGACATCTCTCAGCAGCGGACTCCTGAAATAAGCTTGGCGTATAGGTTCAGTGAACATATGTATGCACATTTAGTGATATACAGAATTATTAATCACATACACACGCTACTGAATCAGATAGCATGAATAATTAACAGCTTCACTCTCTGAATGCAGGACATGATATGTTACTTATATCACGATTATACTTCATACTTCAAAATATGGACAGGGCGTTAACGAGGTGTTCGATAAACTGAAATGACTAATATATATATATATATATATATATATATATATATATATATATATATATATATATATATATATATATATATATATATATATATATATATATATATATATATATATATATATATATATATATATATATATATATATATATAAAACCATTTTTCTGGAGTAATCTAGGCAGGCCGACAGAGGGATCATGTTCTTTGAATATGGCACAGACGTTATATTATTCAGAGGTATAACTCCATTTTACAAACTAGCGTCTGTCAACACGGCAAGGTACCAGTCAGTCAGTCAGTCAGTCAGTCAGTCAGTCAGTCAGACATAATCATTCCAGTCGATACATATTTCATTTTGACCGTGCATGGTACAAATATCCATCTTTTATTGTGGTTGCAGTTTCATTCAAGTTGTATGTACGAAGGGATTTCAAATGAAAACAGAAGTGTGATAGAAAGCACTTGGGATTACAGTGCGGTCGAACACTGGTGACATCATAAGGTCAGTTTAAAGATGGCAGCACACTTTTGACATGCACCGGAGAGGAGCAATGTTCTGTCTGTTATCCGTTTTCTTTTAAATATCAGTAAAGGTGTGACAACCTATAGAAACTTCGTCGGCGAATAAAGGTCCAGTATGGTGATACGTGCGTGTCAAAAGAGCAAGTATATGAGTGCACTAGGACGTTTCAAAACGGCCGTGACTTCTGTGACAGACTGTTCACGACCTGTAAGACACATCGAGTAGTGGCCCCAGAGTCGATTGCAGCTCTTAAAGGCTTCGTACAGGAAAACCGCCGATTGACTGTGAGTGGACATTGCAGCACATCTTGTCGCCATGTTTCAGCACTCCACAACATTCATAATGTACTACAGAACCTCAAAGTGTCTGCACGGTGGGTGCCACGGCGGCTTACTCTAGAATTAAAACTGCAACTCCTTTGCTGATCGTCAAGAGCGTTTACAGTGCTTTGAAGCAGAAGGTGATGATTTCCTATCAAGAATTGTTACTACAGATGAAACCTGGGTTCATTAACATTAGCCGGAAACGAAGAGCGAGTTCAAGGAATGGCGCCATACCTCCTCACCGAAATCAAAGTAGTTTCTCACGCAGCCATCTGCAGGAGGTTATACTGACTCTCTTTTAAGATAAACGAGACGTTATATCGCATCACTACATGCCAAGTGGTAAAACTATCACCAGTGATACTATACAGATATTCTCAGGAATCATCATCGACTGGCAAACAAATCCAAACGACATGAACTTCTGAGTAGAGACATCTTTTTTCAACATGAGACTGCTCAAAATCGTACTGCCCGTGCACGGCCAGTAACCATCGAAGACCTCCATGTTCAGTGTGTACCACATCACCCGTACTCGCCAGACCAAGTCCTACATGATTTCCACATGTTTTGGATAACTTAAACAATCTTTGGAGGAAATAATTTTCGGTCCGTTGAAGAGGTACAGCAGGTTGTGCATGATTGGTTACGCATGCGTTCAAGAGAATTGTTTCATTTTCTTTCTACAGGAATTCAAGAACTTTATCGGCCCTAGATGACTTTTATTGAATGCAGTCTTGACTACATCGAAATATGATACATTTGTTCTGTGCTGTTTTAGAATATATTCACACGCAAACACACACAAAAGCATTTACTATTTTCATTTGAAATTCCCTCGTTCTCTGTAGTGCAAGAGTAACATACAGTAAAGAATTTTAAATTTATGTTACGCAATCCCCAGATGGGATCGTTCTTTTAATAAGTTGGGCTCCCAAGTCGATTTAGCCTATAATAGCTGTAAACAATTTGCGTGGGTGTATATGTGTGTGTGGATGTGCAGACATTAAATTGAACGCATCACTTGTGTATTTTCGATTGCCCTAACAATGAGCCGAGTTGAGACGAGTTAAGAACCGACATCACAAGACTCGAGGCATTGCTACATGTGTTCCGTCCGCATCTGCAACAGACAGGGAAGAGTCCAGATATTAATGGTACCATCGGTAGTCTGATTATGTGTCTGTCTGGCATTTTTTGGGACTGCTGATTGTCGACCGGATACTCAAATCACTCGTTCTCTCCAGGCTATGAGATTCTTCTATTCATTCACACTGCACCCATGATCACTTGAGCCCAGGCCATATTTGCATATATCATGCACAAGTACACGAACCAACGTTGTAGACCCACAAATATGTCCACCTACTCGTTTCCCACCACACCAGCGTGTAATATGGACACGATCCATTCCATACTGTCTGTATGTGATGTCTTAATTGAAACATACCACACTGCACGAAGCCTGCCTGGCATAACATTTCTTAGCATGCTCTGTGACTCCATTACAATCACAACATGTGTGTGCTGATTGTACCCAGACAGCTGAATGATGCTTTGACTGTCCCCATCTCCTTTCTTAGACTAGATCTCGCGGTAACATATGTCTGACTCTTCTGCACTAAACACAACCATGTTAACCTTTGGTATTAACACCCTAGGAACTTATTTCGCCTGTTAGCACATAGCCATTAGAGTAGAATGTTACATCGCATAGGTGCTAATTGTCACGAATGAGTTGTGGCATATTCCATTCAGCGTAGCCCGCGGGTCAATCTCTGCATTCACGGTCCAGAGTAATGATAACCTTGCACAGGTGTGCTTTTTCCTTGGACATTCAGACCCACGCCTCTCCTACCGAAAAGTTCTCAAGCACCATTTTATGATTGTATCCTCTGCCTGAGCCATCTATGATTGTATTCTTATAAACCTGTGGCCCTTAACTATGTTCAGGGCTCCATGCAAGCAAAGGTCCTTGTCTGCAGACACTCGTAGATATGGCGGCCTGAAAGACCTTGGAATTATCCGCAATGATCGGTAAAGCTAGGGTTTGTTCCATACACACTGCCAACGTGTCCCATGTGCGTCCTAAGATCACACGCATATCGCTTAATCTGAACATATATTGTGCTAGTACCATATATCCACAGCTGCGGTCGATTTGGCAGCAGACCGCCTTGGATTGGTTTTTATAAAATGGTACAAGTGTCGGTCGTTCAGAAAGCAATGGCAAACTACTGAATGTAAACTTGCCAAGAAATCACAACCAAAAACGTTGGGGTTGACTGCGACTTCCTGTTAAGGATATGCAACTAACAATTGTTAATACCATAAATCCAACACGGTTCAATGTGGGAAACATAGCCCTTTAGTTTGCAACTTTATATTTTTGTTTTCAAACATTGCGACAAATACATCATTACCTATACAAAGAGGTATGGTTTCAACTAAGGAAGAACTAGAGGAGGCTAACCAGGAAGAGCACGCTTCATTTACATAATAAACAATACCATGTAATTGTTCATGAGTTTGCCCTCAGAATCAATATCATATGATCATATGAAAGCACAATACTACACTTCTCAGCCTCATGCCTCGGGCACAGACACTTGTATCAGCCAATGAAACATGTTATCGTCCTAATTTTGCAGTCGAACCCCTGTACTCCTTGTTTGTCACTTTCAATAGCTAACGGCATATAGCTTATCGCTAAATGATCCGATGTATTTCTTAATGTCGTTTATTCATGACATCTTTCTACTTATCAATTACACGTCCCCCTCACATCGGAACGTTTGGTAAACTGTCATGTAGTTATTCGCAGACAGAATAATTCCCTCAGTATGGGACATGTTACATTCTACGTACATATAATTGTATTAGCTCAAATGTTTGTGTTATAATAATACGTTTTTGACAATTACAACAATACCTTTCGACACTTATTTGTATAGTACACCATAGTGGATGTCTGTATTCTATGGTGTGATTGAGTGTGTGTGTGTGTGTGTGTGTGTGTGTGTGTGTGTGTGTGTGTGTATGTGTGTGTGTGTGAAAGTGTTGATATATATCTGTGGCATCCTATTAACTGCCTTAATTTCTTTTCTCCCATTACTCCAGTGCTTACATTTTGCAAACATGAAATGGTGATTTAAGTGGAATATCACTCGAGGACTCCTCTCGTGTGTTACCGTTGCCTGTAAGGAAAGCAAATAATAGTATCACTTAACACACCATAAAATTCGTAAAAAGTAACTAATCAGGGATGTAATAAAGCATCAAACGCATCGCATGGAAAATCTCATCTAACAAATCAAATCTAATCAGTCATGAATATATGTACATAAACGAGGAACAATTTGACGCGATGTGAATAAAGCGTCAAACGTCTTTATCACTGACCGGACGTATTTCACCTAGGAACATCTCAACGTTTGGTATCTAAATATTAAATCTATGTATGGGTTTGGGAGGATACACAAGTACTAGAGAACATGTATACGATAACAATAACAGTTGAGTATTTAGGAAAACAAGATTGAATGGTCATGTTAAAAACTTGTACAAACACAGGTGGCACCGAGCTGTTCCCATACCATACAGATGGCAACGCGGCCAAACAATTGCAATGATTTACTTTAACGTTATCTAATTGCGAATAATAAGTTCCAGAATAATAAAATCAGCATTAAGAACCACTCTAACAAGAAAATATGCATGAATAAGATCCAGTATTAGTTACCAACAATTGATAATGATGAATCACTTTCAGTAGCATGTTAAATGGACATTCAAATTACTGTAGGTAATGGAAGAAATCAGTTTAGCAGATCGTAGGAAAACGCGGAAATGGGATAATGCACGTTAATTTAAGAACTGTTTGCTAATTTCTTAACATAGAATCGAAAGATCATACGCTTAAGACTTTTTCCACATAAAAGAATTTACGAAGTAAAATGGTCTTCCACAAAACAGAAAACAAGGTTGAAAACATCTTTATCAACAAGAAATTTATATTTTCTCTACAAGACGTGAGAGTATGTAGAGAAGCAGACGTATATGCGGATGACCATCTTCTGATAAGTACAATGAAACTGAAGCCTAATAGATACATAACATCTCCATAAGCACATACACATGAATATAATGCAGAACTACTGTAGAGACCATTCAATTCAAGAACGATATTTGGTAAAAGTCTTTAAACAAACCCAGTCCATACAACAATCAGTAGATGAAGGGAATACCTTACGTCTGCTGGCAGCAGTCTGAACAAGAAAAACGATGGCAGACTGATGGCAAAAGAGAAGAGAAATCATACAACTAAGATAACGCCGTAAGTCCTTAAACAGATACAAGAAAGAAGAACCAAGAAAACAATTTTAAATTATTATAAAACCAAAGCTTGCGAAGTCAGAGCCTGGGAACTTTATGCATAAACTAAGTTTTTAAAAGTTCAAAAACAGATGCAGATAGATAAACTAAAATATATTGACGACCTAGCAAAATAGGTGGAGGAAGCAACATCGAAAGGAAACCGCATAGATCTTTACAGCACCCCATGGAAGATGGCAGGAAAGTATAATCAACAGAGTAGACATATCAAATACATAAATTGAAAAATTAAAAATTGTTACTAAAATTTAGGGTCAACTAAACAGATGGACTGAATATGTTGAGGAACTCCTTTATAAACCAGTCCCAGAATACTCTCTAGATATTCAGCCTACAGAAGAGGAGCTGGATAGCAGCTTCGAGAAACCACCCATTAAAGATATTTGCAAAGCCGTCAAACTTCTAAAAGATGGGAAAGCTGCTGGCACACATTGTATCCCACCAGAAACGTTTAAACCAAACGTAACCATATTAATTGACTTAATGCACACATTACTTAGCAGATGTCAAGAAACCGATGAAATACCAGCTGACTGAAGAGAAGGATACCAGGTGAAAACGTCAAACATTAAGTGTGTAAACTATACGGGAATAATGTTTAATGTCAGTTACTGGGGAGATATTTAGCAGGATCCTATTGGACAGAATACGAGCTGTCAATAATAAACAACTATGTGATGAACTTGGCTTTCGACCAAATAGATCCTGCACTGATTAGATAGTCACACTGAACATAATAATAGTGCAACGCATCGAACTGAACTCACCACTTTCTTTTCAATTTGTAGACGACGAAAAGGTCTTTAATAGCATTGATAAGGAATCTATTTGGAAACTGATTAGACATTAAGGAATACCACATACAATCAACAGCTTGTTACATATATAGTGACATGAGGGGCTACACACTGAGGCAGTGAGATCAGAAATGGAGTGAGGAAGGGATTTATCGTGTCACTCATCCTATTTTTTTTAAATTACAGACTGAATTCTCTAGACAACAAGCTGGAATTTGTTGACGACATTGCCTTCCTGTTTCACACCCAAAAAAAATGCAGATGCCTGATAAACTAACAACAGTAGATGGGAGGTCACAACAACTAGGTTATAAAATGCATAGAGGAAAGGCACACATAAAGATAATATATCAAGCACATGATAACCTGATCTCCTTGTGGTGAAATCTCAATTCAAGTAACATAATCGCACACTTAGTTTGGCACGGATGTAGACAAAGCGCGTGGAACAGATACATATATAAGAATAACAGTATGGATACTGGAGGTTAAAGGTGCTTTAATAACACTTGGAGGTTTACACCTAGCAAAATACAACTTAGAATATTCATTTATAATGTTAAATCAGAAGGCTAAATAGATCAGAAACATTGGGGAAACAGACAAATATCAATGAAAGAAGCGAATACAAGAAGTTCGCGCTGAATAGGTCAGGCATTGCGAAAATATGAAAAATGGTATAAATAGCAAAGCCCTTGTTTGGAATTCACGGTGAAAATAAATAGCGAGAGATTTAAAAACACCCATGGAAAGGAGAAGTAGAAGCAGAAATGAACAATATGAAAAGGAAATCTATAGCTGATGATACGGGGATGTGGAGGTTGGAGTTCGCTGGATGAAGTTGAGTGCCCCATGGGAATTGAGCGCAAAAGAAGAATGAATGAAAATGCATTATCAACATGTTCATGAGTGACCTGAGTGACAAGACCAAATTGCGTTATGAAGAAATCAGTTGTGAAAACGTACTTTGGTTAATAAACAAACATGATGGATTACTCACCAAGTTAATGCGTATTGAGTAAATATGAAAATGGAAAAGGCATTTTTTTTCCTTCAAACAAACGGATGTTTAAATCAGCGTAAATTTCAAATAGACTACTGTATAGAACACCCGCGTAGCACCCTTGTCAGGGTAACGTGAAACCATACGAGCAGGTGTTAGATTAGCTGGGGAGCAGCCGATAGATAATTGATGGTTACGGTCTTAGGTTTCGCGAACAGTATGCTCACAGCTAAGAAGGAAATAAATGGCAAACTACTTTCTTTACGGATGCTTGGCATGTAATGTCTATACAAAATACATTCAAAGTGAACGACGTTAAAGAAAATTAAGAACTGCTTCGTCCGGTGTGGAACAGCATATTGTAATATTGTACAGTTGCTACCTGACCCTCAAACAGCGAATGTATGTAGTCAAGAAGCAATGATTTGTGCATAGGTACATGGAATGTGAGAGCACTTATGCTTGTTGGTAAAATGGGAAACATCAAGCGAAAAATAAAAGAATGAAAGTAAATATCTTGGTATATTAACATGGCATGACAGGTAGGAGCTTGTAAAGTATACTCAGATGAATACATATTAATTTACCCGAGTGCAAATCATGTTTAACTGGCACTTTTTGTGCTTTATTAAACAATGAAACATGTCTGTTTCTACACAATGCCAAAATGACCAATGACAGATGAAGGCATACTAACATGTCAGCCATCGACCACGTTCATCATTCAGGATCTCTTTCCCTGTGATTGCTATCAGCGCTCTCTCGTAGATTTAATGTTGTAAACCCAGTCTAATATATGTCTATAAAATGGTATTACGTGTTTATCATAGGTATAAACTTTCTGACGTTTACGATGTAAGCAATTATAAACATGGTATAACAGATTTAAAATTAAGTTATCTCGTTTGGTGAACAACATTATTATCAGGGATTTTCTATTAATGTTCATGTTGCTGATCTTAATCACAGATGGTGTGTGATGCCATAAAGAATAAAGCATGCTATGAGCGTAAATGGAGCGTGTAGGAAACGATCTTAATGAATCAGAACTAACACATTCACAGACACCTCGTATGGCAGATATTATAACTGATTCTAATATACAGGTTACGGCACTTGTAGTTGGTGTAATTCTGTGTGGAAGCATCAGTATGTGTGGTACTATAGCCAACATAATAAACATGATCATATTTTATCAACAAGGCCTCAACACAACCATCAACATTAGCTTCTTCTCTATGGCTATCTCAGACCTCGGTAGTCTGATCTTCCAGCAAGTATGCAACGTCTACAGCAATGCTCTGTTTGTGAACTTGGATTTGCCTATCATGTACCACGAGTTTCAATATTTCACAGCGGGAATAATCCGAGAGATATTTGCAAAGATAACCTGCCTTCTCACAGTCTACGTCACCGCCGAGAGATGTTTCTGCATAACGTTTCCGTTACACGTTAAACAGATGATCACGCCTCAGAAGAACCACGAAGATTGTCATTTCAGTTTACATGACGATGTTTTTATCTTTTACCCCAACATACAGTACAGAGTACATTGACTGGAATTTCTACCCGGACAGAAACCGAACACTCCTTGGACTAGTGTTTAGAGAACATAAAGAGATTGTTGAAGGCTTAGTGTACTTATTTCACGCCGTACTAGGTATTCTGTCATTTATTATGGTTGTCTTCTTAACTGCCGTCTTAATACACAAATTAGATCGAAAAACGTCTTTCCTGAAAACTGCCAATGTTGATCTGGCTAAGTCAGAAATCATGTCGACTAGAGATAAAGCGACAATGTCTATGGTTATTCTAATCGCAAGTATGTTGATCATGTGCTACTTACCGTCTGTGGTTTTAGCTTCCGTGACCATCTTTGAACCTGAGTTTACTATTGGCGGTGGATACCACAACTTATTCACCCTACTATGGGCACTTGCCCTGTTGTTGGAGAACATCAACTCCAGTGTTAATATATTCTTTTATTACAAAATGAGTACAAAGTACAGACAGACGTTTCGTAAGATATTCTTTAATGATGTTCAGTGAAGGAAGATTACGCACTCTTTTGGAGCAAATGCTTAACCGAAATGTGACGTTTATTCTCACAGACTGTAAGAATTTGAGTCAAAGTGAATGATTAAAGAAAATACAACTTATGTTTTCATATTTCCTTTCACTTTTAGATGTATCCATTCTCCACTTGAAATGGCTTATTCCCCAGTCCACAAGTATTCCGCAGCACTTCAGATATTATTTACTGTATTTGCTTGCTGTTTAATATTTAGAAGGTGCTTGTAATCTGTTTAGTTTAAAAAGTCGCTTTACCTCTTAGTGGTTTTGTTTATAAACACGTAAAATGATTAGTATATTCTTAAGAGTAAAAACCATAGACATTAGGAAATAGCAAATACAGGTAAACTTTTGACACACATAAATAATGATATAAATGTTTACTGAAAATACATTTCTTAGAATTCAGACATTTTCTTTTTTATGCATCTATTACGTGCTGCCTCTAACATTGTTTCCCACTCTCTAATAACGAGTTAATTTCTCTCAGTATTCCGAGCCTACAATATCACATTTCCTTTGGGAAATCATTGAGTAATACTGTTTACCATATTTCCATCCATCATGTGCCATGCCGATATGCATGGACGGTCATGATTTGCCATTTCACTCGATCACCAGAGTCGTGGATCAGCTCAGTGGGCTTATTTAATTTTCCGTCGTCGCCTAACTTCCGAACATTCCATGTTGATAATTTCAGTGTCCTTGCCCTTGTCTTGTGATGATCTGTAATTAGGCGAAACATGATAAAAGAGGCAGCTTTAAAGAATTACCAGACATAGATGAAACTAATAAAAAGCTAATTTCTCTCAATATTCCGAGTTTACAATATCACATTTCCTTCGGGAATGCAATGAATAATACAGTTTACCATAAATAAATAAATCAACAAATAACACAATAGTTACTTCAGTATGTCTTGCATTCCTTCACCATATTGTTGGCAAAATTTCTATAAGTTTCTGAGCGAGCGCGCGCGCGCGCACACACACACACACACACACACACGCGCACACATGGTGAGTGCTCAATTACAACAGTGAGAATGAGAAATGACCATGATCTTGCGAGTCATCTCTTAGTGTCTATGCCTTCTTATTTAGAATTATGATCTAAGGAATATTTGATATCTTAAGAAGATAGAAGTTACGTTACGATTATTCATAGCAGAATGTTTTTTTGTTTGTTCGCATGTTCTTTACAGGGCATTGTAGTCAACACCAACATTTTTCAGCTTCTGTTGATGTCTTGGCAAGTTTTACCTTCAGTAGTTTGCCATTGCTTTCTGAACGACCGGCTCACATACCCTAGTAAGTAACCAGCGCTATGCGATCCGCTGTCGCATCTCGCGCAGCTGTGTTTCATATGTGAGTATTGCCATAGGCGCAAAAACGTCGGCTCAACGAAGGGATGAAAATTGTCTGCAAGGCGAAGGGCCGCAGGAATTGATGTTAGAATAATCGTTATTTAAAAAAAAAAATGTCGCTTAAAAGTCGACAGGGTCGACTTCATTGCACTGGGTTTTATCCCATATAGCTCGGTCTCTTTCCGTAGCTCGGAAAGCGTCGCACAAAGCACGAACTCCGTCGCTCTAGTGACGACCCACAGGAGTCTCCGAAAAATGTCACTTGTGAACCGAAAGACGCGGCCCGGAATCGAACGCACAACCTTCGGAGCCCGTGTCTAACGGCTTGACCACTTCTCCACGGAGACTCCCGATATGTATCGTTAATCGTTATATATAATCGTTATTAATCCTATGGTGACCACGGCTTCAGCTCGGTATATATTATCTTCTGATATTTATATTTTTTGCTGAAACTGCAGCTGAACTTCGTGGTTTTCTATTAGTGTTGGTTGATACAGTCACTCTTTACTTCAAAGCCACTCACACCGTGCACAAGGAAAACGTAGGGCTCAATACTCAACTCAGACTGCGTTGTGTTTTTTTCTACAATGTATTAACTAATCACAAAGTACACTTCGTTCACACTAGCACAATTTCTCAACGCTACGAGTTAATAACACTACTTAACGAACACAATTCCGAACAACATATTCGTGGTCGTGCTACTGTAACGAAGAACCACGTCCAGACTTGACCATAGCTCTCGTTCAACTGATTGCCTCCAGGAGAAGTTGTCTCCTGCTCAGCAACCTGCCTTGCTGTTTTCATGCAAGGCATGACTCTCTATCTTCTAGTGTTCACGCTGGCCTGCGTGAGACTCTGGACTGTCTGTACTGATCGACGTACAGACAGACGTTTCGTAAAATATTCTTTAATGATGTTCAGTGAAGGAAGATTACGCACTCTTTTGGAGCAAATGCTTAACCGAAACGTGACGTTTATTCTCACAGACTGTAAGAATTTGAGTCAAAGTGAATGATTAAAGAAAATACATCTCTGGACTGTCTGTACTGAGTGGTCTACGACCTGACATAGGAACATGACAGATATATGGGATTACGAAAAATGTCCTTAACCCCTTAACCAGAGAGACCCGCTAGAGCGGAATAGGTCAAGCAGAAGCTGCATTTCAGAAAATGAAAGCAATCGTATACAGCAAGTTGCTGTTACTGAAGGCCAGACAGAGAGTACTGGAATGCCATATACAACATATGTTGTTGAATGACATTGAGTAAGGGAACGCGAATAAACACATTAGAAAGAGTATGCACGCAATAGGAATGTGGTTTTTGAGACAAATGTTGCGAATGCGCTGGAGTAACCGAGTAACTAAAACAGCGTCTACACGGAAAGGTAAATAACAGTAGACAATTCTAGAACATATCCGACTAATAGAAGTAGGCACGAGGTGAGGCTTTGAAAAACATCGTGTCGACCAGAATGATCAGTTTGTACACATATATTAATTTTGTCATATGCGGCTTGCGGAGGATGATCCATTACACAAGATCTAGTAACGCCGTTCTCTGACTCTAACCTGCAATGATTGGATCCCTTGAGACATTGACCCTCAACCAAAGCACGCCAAGCTGTCCACACCACACACACACACACAAACACACACCCACTCACATCACACACACACACATATGTGTATATATATATATATATATATATATATATATATATGTGTGTGTGTGTGTGTGTGTGTGGTGTGTGTGTGCGCGCGCGTGCCTGTATGCGTGTGTATGTATGCGTGTGTACGTTAGTTGCGTAGTGGCTAGCCGCCTTGTCCGATGGTAATTTATTGTATGCCTTATTAAAGCCAGGGGTTTTATTTAAATGGCCTGGGACCAGCAATGACATGGTTACAAGAAATGTTCTCATGAAGAAAGTGCGCCATTGTGTTATGTATCACACTCCGAGTGTTGACTAGTCCATGGCATTATTTGGCTAACACCATAGATCCAACGAAAAGTTCTAGAGCAGTGGTTATCAACCGGTGGGAAATTCCCCCGGGGTGGCGAGAGAGAGAGAGGGGATGTTACGGTATTCAAAGGTGGAGGGGGGAATTAAGATTATTTCAAGATCGCGTTAATAAAAGCACCGATTACTTGATATTGGTTTTCCCCTCCATACTTTACGGCTCTGTACTTATCGGTCTACTGAAATTCGTTTTATAACATAAGTAGACCCGCAAATCACTTTTTATGAACACGTCTACACTTGTTCTAGTATGTGTTATTGAATTTAGCTTCAATTGTACATATACTGTGTAAAGGGGTTGGAGGGGGGGGGGGGGGGTTATAGGGAGGAAATAAGAAATGGAGGGGTGGTATTCTGAGCATATGGAGAAGGGGTGCATGTGCCAAAAAATGTTGAGAACTACTGTGCTAGAGGGTTTCCGGAAATGCCATCATCGGCCCACCATCCTAAGAATGGAAACGGAGACGGAGTATCCACCAAGATAATTGGAACATTCTAAAGCTGAGCATAGCAGGACACTCACTTGTCTTGATAAACGGAAATGACTGTCAACTGAAGAGATAAATTATCCCGATGTGGATGTAAACGAAGAGGAGAAATTACCACTTTTAAATACATTTTAGCTACAAAATAGTTTGACAGAAGCTTCCGTCATTTCGGATTTTCATTCAGTAGATGTAATTATTGGTCATCACAACGCATTAAGAAGAAATAAAATGTAAAGAAAACAATCTTATTCTTCTTTCGTTTGCTTGAAATATGTCTATATCTGCAATGTTGTCTCTTCTATGAATTTAACTGTCTTTTTCAGTTCACACAGTGGTCCATAGAGTTTATCTTCCACTGTCGTCTCTCTAGGCCAGAAGGTTTGCCTAGATATGTTATATTTTGGGCAGTCTTGGAGTATGTGCTCTGCTGTCTGCGACGCCAATCCACATGTGCACATGGCTGATTCACCAATCTTGAATTTTGTATAGGCCCTACATGTGGTTGCGTAATCTATTGTGTCCTGTTCTGAGGCGCAGAATAATGACTTGTTCTGGTCTGTCCATAACGTGGTAGACATCTTGAGCAGGTTTGGGTGGCTTTCTGACTGAGTTGATCATTCTTTTCTTTTGGTGGTATGTAACGGGCACATCAGGCTGTTCTTCTTTGGCTCCTTCCTTAGCCAATTGATCAGCTCTGTCGTCTCCGGGTACTCCACAGTCGGATGGTATCCACTGTATGGTGACCTTATGCTGACTGCTAAGCTCAGAAAGTAGTGTCCTTAGTACTGGCAATTTCCCAGACAGGGGCGCCTCGAGTACTGATTTTGCATCTGTCAGTAGCACCACAGGTTGTGTACCTTGCTGGTATTTAGTAATTTCTCTGTTGCTATCTTGATTGCTTCATTTTCAGCATCATAGTTATGGCAGTACTTTCATGTCAGTACTCTGGCTGTGTCTCTAGTATTATTTTGGTATTCTATGTACACTCCCGCTCCTCCATTTCGAACAGCATTTTGTGCCGACCCATCTGTGTAGACTCGGATCCAGAGGTCCTGTGGGTATTCTTCATCAAGGAAGCTGAGAGTGGCTGTTCTGCGCTGCACACTGTTCTGTTCTTCCTTGTCAAATATTCCTCTCACTTTTGTCTGGATTTGTAATGATAGGCTATGCTCATCTTTCCATGGAGTTCGCTCTGGAATAGTTGTTAGGGGGATACCAACTGTGGGCAGATCGGTGGTTTCTCTGCAGAGTCGTTTGGCCTGGTGGATAAAACTACTTCTTTTCAACAGCCCCAAAGCTAGGTTTTCAAATCTGTTCTTCATAGGGTGGCCTGGCAAGCTGAGGAACATTTCTGCTTGTATTAGCGTTTTCGTATCTCTGCGCTCACTCAGTGCTTGTGTCCTCCCCATCTTCTCCATTTCCACTATAGCGGTTGATCTCATCCCTCCTGTGTTGACTCTAAGTGCTTGATTTTGCACCTTGTCCAGCTCTTGTATTGTGATTTTTGATGCTGAACACCTCGCAGTTGACCCATACTCCAGGTGTGGTCGTATGCTCTGTTGGTAAACTTTGCTAAGTATTTTCCCACTGGCTCCCCATGTGGTTCCACTTAGCTTTCTCAGGATGGCTATTTTCCTTCTGGCTTTTGCTACTGCTTTGTTGATGTGCTTTCTCCATGTCATCCTGCCATCAAATGTTACTCCAAGGTATGTTGGTTCTTTATCTTCTCTTAGGGGTGTTCCATTTATCTGGATGATCCCTGCGTTTTGTTTTGAACATAGGGTAAATAGAGTTGTGCTGCACTTGTCAGTGTTTATGCTGATACACCATCTATTTGCCCATGCAGCAAATGTATCTACAGCACTTTGTAGCAATTTTGTGGCCACTGTTGCATGTTCATGTGTGCTCCATAAAACCAGGTCATCAGCGTACAATGCCGCTTTAATTCCATGCGGTAGATTAGCAACAAGATCATTGATGAAGATTAGAAAAAGTGTGGGGGACAAGACTCCGCCCTGGGGTACACCGTGACGCAGTAGTACTTTCTTGCTCTTGAGTCCGTCTATCTGTACTCGGGCTCTTCTGTTGTGCAAGTATGCTTTCACCCATTTGTACATTCTTCCATTGACTTTGCAGTTTCTCAGTTTCTTCATCAGACCTTCTTTCCAAACTTTGTCAAAGGCTTTCTTCAGATCTATCCATGCCGCAAGCACCAGCTTCTTCTTTTGGAATGCATCCTCAATTTCTTGAGAGAGGTAGGTTGTCTGATCTTCCGTAGAGTAGCACTGCCTAAAGCCAGCCTGCTGTGGCACAAGGATGTTTTTACTTTCAATGTACCACTGCAGTCTGTGATTGATGATGCGCTCCAGTGTTTTGCAGAGACAGCTGGTGATGCTAATTGGTCTGTAGCTAGAGGCAATGAAACCATCTTTCCCTGATTTTAGGAGGTGTATCATGATTGCTTCTCTCCAGGCTTGTGGAACACTGCCTAAGGTCCAGCTGTTATTGAAGATCTGCAACAGCTTTGTTTGGCCTCTGTTCCTAGGTTCCTGATAATTTCATTGGAGATACCATCAGCTCCTGGTGACTTTCTCATTTTCAGTTTTGATATGGCTAGCTCCAGTTCACTGATTGTGATGGGTGCCTCCAAAACCTCATGTACTATTTCCTTTTTGCCCTGTATGTTGTCGTTTCTCTCGAATCTCTTGTTGTTTCTCTGGACTAAATTTTGATATTGATATCTTGTGCGAATGAGTCCGCAAAATGGTCAGCTGCTTGCTTTCTTGTTAAGATGTTTCCATCTTTATGTAGTGGCAATTTTTTAGTTTCTCCCTGTGCCCTCATCGTTGAGTTGTTTTATTAGCTTCCACAATTTCCTCGTGTCTCTTTCAAAGTTCAGAGACTCTGTTTTCTCCTGCCAGCTTTTCCGTCTAGCCTGCAGCTTGGCCCTTTAAAATTTGGCTTTTGCGTGCTGGAATTTATTGTGGTCAAAACAATCTAATGTTACAGAAACAACACGAAATAAGCAATAGAAATTATTACAATGATTTCCTTCGTCTTTGCTGTATTCCTCGGTCAGCTGAAAGGAAACACACGATTTATAGTTTTATATTTATTTAAACAGCAAATCAAGTGAACTTTTACAATCATGAATATACGTCTTTACTCCGACTTAAAGGAGTAACAGAAGGAAGCTACAAGCATGCACACGCATGAATGGCTTAAGAACACATCGGCATAATTCATAATTGACTATAAATACACTGATGGAATTAATTTCTTGACCTAAGTACACATTCATAATGTTAGTTTAATTTCAATATACAGCGAAGGAAGTCGTAGAGTGCTTACAGTTAATGAAGAACAACGATAACATTTTATCATACACCACTAAAATGTTGGAATATTGCATATTTCACCACATATGTTGTGGTTACTGTCGCATTAATCAACAAACTTATCACATTTCCTGATATAATAATGGCCTGGGTGGAGTGGCAGTTAACAAAGTCATCTCCCAATGTTAATTCGTACCCTTGCTCACATGGTCATTAGGAAAGCGTTCTGGTCACAGCGCTTTTTTTTTTTTTTTTTTTTTTTTGCATATCCTTTACAGGACATCGCTGTCAACACCAGCATCTTTCAGCTGTATGTTGCTTTCTTAGCAGCCGGCTCAGTTATCCCGCAAGTCACCAGCGGGGGTCGAACCGCTTCCAGCTCTCGTCCGCTACGAGACTCTGCGTGATAAATGGGATTACGGAGAAAGTGTTGTAACCCCTCGGCCAGAGAGACCGTCGGTCACAGCGCTACCGCGGTAATAACAAATAGAGACAAGGTATGCCATAATTATATCTGTGTTCACTTACTTGTGAACTTACTTGTGACCAGTGTACGATTCCTCGCTGAGGTACTGTGATATATTTCCCAGTCATCATCTCACATTTTCCGCTATTATTGTCTGAATTATACAAATGGAACACCATATCTGATGAAATATAGTCAGTATTAAAAATAGCTGTGGAACAAGTGGGCGTTTTAAATACGGAATATGACTGGTTCAAAAGACTTAGTTTCGGCTCAAAATCTCCGAGCAGAAGGCTAGCTCACTCCACGCAAAACCTCAGTGAGAACCATTAGCTTTTTCGGTTAGGAGGTGAAGTATCCGGCGTTCTGGTTCGACCAGTAGATGTGTGTTGTAAATGTGGGCCTAACAATATGAATGCTGTTAATTCAATTCAATTCTGGTGATGCTGACTTACTTGCTGACTTACTTGTAGGGGTACTGTGACAAGTTTGCAGAGCACGAGCCTACCTCAGAGTTAATGCAAATACACAACATCCACTGCATAGTGAAATTATGAAGGTGAAGAGCAGCAGGTTAAAAAGAGGACGGTCGTGGATGGGTCAAGCCGAAGACATTCTTCAACAGGTGTGTTCACTTGAGGACTTAGAACCTGGCGATGAGTGGGTACAAGTGCCAACATATTTCTGCACATCCTTTTCAGTTTGCATCCAACTAGATAGAAAATGCAGACAAGAAAATCCGGCTGCTGTGGAGGCTGAAGTACAAGCGTTGTTTTTCGAGAATTCGCTAGACGGTGATCTGTCATCTACACAGATGGGTCGGTTGTCCGACATGTGAGAAGCTCATGGGCCTTTACGGCTTGGGCCGGAGGGAGAATTGTGAAGGAGGACTCTGGTGCTTTTACTGAAACAACAAGTAGCCTGACTATGGTAGTCATGGCAGTAAGTAAAGCAATAACATGGCTCGAGACACAGACATTCACTAGGGCATGTTTCATTACCGACTCAATGAACATGATCAAGAGGATAGAGGTGGGGTGGATCCGAAGAGAATGGTTGCTGTCTCTGGAGCGGTCTTGGCTGGAAAAGATTAGTTTCATCTTCGTGCCAGGGCATGCGGGAATACAAGGAAATGAGCGGGCTGACAAGTTCGCAGGTGAGGCTACAGTGGAGGGCGGACGCGCCATGGATCAGGCTGACATTCTGAATGCTCTATGAGAAGTAAGACTTTTGCGTGAACGAAGTGATGATTGTGAATCTACAACCATGGCCAGACTACGAGAACAGCAAATTAAAAGAGGGGTGGCCAAATGTCGTGTGTGTAAAGAATGAATGTCGTAGTAGTTATTTGTTCTTCTTTACCACTTTAGTGTCGTCCCTGGAGTGAGGGGAATCAACACCCACATTTGTTTTAATTCAATATCTATATCCTGGAGATATCCAGCAGACTCCGGCCACAACACTCCCTCAATCTGAAGACACCTTCTTCTCACTCTTGCTCACCCCTGGATCATGCCCCCTCTCATTCTTCCCCAACATAACATACTTGACAACTCTAGCTTCAACAAATAAAAACAAGAAATTTATTAAAGCAAAGAGTATATGTAGGAGAAGTGTGTGTGTATATAATGTGTAGAATGTGTGACGTATACTCTAAAGTGTATATAGACTCAGATCAGTGTTCAGGAGTATTGTCATTCTCTTCACTGTGCTGCGAACACACTAGCACCATGTATTCCAGACAAGCAACCTCACCAAAGTGATGCTTCTCCGGTCACGTGAAGACTTCCTCCGTTGTCTCTTGAACCACTAAGATGCTTGGACACCCATGACCAACACTGTTTAATGAGAGTCTTTAATCTGATTCCCACTATGAATTTCCTCTGTTATTTAACTGATTGTTAATCAGAAAATTCTAACCCTATTGTCACTGTTACTTGGGAAATCTTAATGGTAGTGTCACTGGTTTTAAAGATTCCCCATATTAACACCACACTCTGAATGTTCTAGGTATTTCTATAAATTTGTATGGTATCAGTAGTGTATATATACAATGTTCTGACTGTTCAGTGACACACCTATCACTTGATAAACATCAATATCATCAGCATGTCCTGCTCAGCAGAAGCCAGATTCCCGCAAACCAACTTGGGTATAAGCCCAATGTAGCGGCCTCTCAGCAACTTCTGTCTTCAAATTCTGAGCCATCATCTTAAAAAATGTGTTAGCTTCACTGTTGAACCTCATAGCACACATACATGGACCTGTAAATGGAACCTGTAGAATAGAGACTACTATGGTGAGGGCAACTCAATCCTGGCCGGAATTAGGTGAGTGTAGGCCAATAGCAGCACTCAGATCTATAACAGAGATCCGATATCTGTCATACGGCCAAATAACTCATCATATGATCTGAGACATGGCAACAACAGGAAAGAATAAAGGAACTGGTAGAAACCCAGCAGATGCCCTACTGGAAGATCCTACCATTTCACATTCCTCTCCTCCCTCTCAACCATCCTTAATCTCTCTAATTATTATTCCACTACATTGTCCTCCGGTTTCAAGATGGGTACGGACGGTCGTGTTGTTTTGTGTTCGTTAACTTTTTCGCGTAGGGGATGGATTTATTCATCTCTTGCGAGTAATTGGTGTGTCAGGATGTAAAACCAGGAGTTTCTACTCAAGATCTGCGCGGGTGCTACGGAGTTCGTGCATCGAGCGAAGCCATCCTTGAGTGAAGTTTCAGCAGCGTGTGTGGTTTTCTCAGTCTGTGTTTACGTTTTTTCAACATGGCGGAACAACGTGTGTTCTTCGAGCGGTCAGCAGTCAACATACCGAAGCGGCGTGGTAGCCGCGCAGGGAGAAAGAAGCAAGGTATGCGTGGTGGTTTGAGGCGTTTTAGACTCAAGTGTCACCGTCTAGGACTCAGGAATATCCGTATTCTATATTGGAACTGTGCCAGTGTAAAACAACGGGGCTCTATTTTAGAAACCCTAGTTTACAGGAACGACATTGTAGCACTCCAGGAGACGAGACTGGGCGATCAGCTACTCCAAATTGCCGGCTTCAAATGTTTCTACAACAGACGACATCTGGGAATGGCGATTCTCGTTCGCGACAGCATGGTGGCGTCAGAGCTAGACATGTCCAGTTGGGACAGTGACGATATACAAATACAGGCGTTGAGAGTTCATTCCAGTATACCATTCGTGTTGGTTAATGTTTATGCCCGCAATGCCAGTGTGGACGCCCAGAAGTGGCAGTGCTTAAGTGGCATATTAGGCCACGAGAGAAATGTTATTTTCTGTGGTGACTTCAACGCTAAAGGCAGATCATGGGGAAACACTTCCTCCAATACACAGGGGGAGGAGCTCGAGACTGCACTGGAAACCATCGACCTGGTTTGTATCAACAGTGGCGGTGTCACCAGGACAGCAAGCCGTCCGGGCGATGAGGACAGTGCTATTGATCTGGCGCTAGTTTCACCTTCACTCACTACAGTGTGTAGATGGGGTGTCCTAGGACACCATGGCAGCGACCACCACCCTTGCAGCATACTGGTGGAGAAAGGCAGAACCAGGCAGCACAAGCTAAAGGTAAAGACGTTCCAGTATGACAGTACAGGGCAAGATGTGGTGAGTAAAATAAGACGTGACAAGCGCAGAACGTTTCAGGGCAGGAAAAAAAGCTGGGAGCAGCCACCGTGGTGGAGTTTCGAGGTGGAGAAGGCTTGGGTGGATAAGCGTAGTGCTGTAAGGAGATGGCAAAATGCCAAGAAGAACAGAGCTGGTCATCCTAGTCCCTGCTTGCACTTAGAAAGAGAGATGCACACAAAAGTAAGCTATTTCAAAAAACTGGTCAAGGTTGTTAAAAGCGAAAAATGGGCAGAGGTGTGTCAAAGAGTAAGCACAGACAAGTCACTGAAATTGTTCTGGCGACTACATAAAAGCATGAGTGGTGTAGTCAAGAATAAGAGCATTTCTGACTTCCAAGGTGCTGACCTCATCTGGCAGAGGACTGACGAGGACAAGGGCAAAGCCCTCTTTGAACGCTACCTTGAGCAGAGCAACCAGACAGACATGGGAGGCCGAAATCTGGCCAAGGAGGTCACCTCAGACAGATGCAAGGCCCAGAACACTTCGGATGAAGACACAGTGACAGTGAAAGAAATCAAGGCTGTGCTTCGACGATCAAAAAACAGTGCTCCAGGTCCTGATGGCATAAGATACGACGACATAAATAGGTGTACCGACAATGAGCTAGAGAAACTAGCAGACATGTACAACAACAGTATAGGGAGTGCCAGCATCAAGGAGGAATGGTTACACAGCTACCTGATTCCCTTGCCGAAGCCTGACAAAGACCACACAAAAAATTCAGGGATATCGAATTATAACCATGCAGAATACAATAGGCAAGCTGCTGGAGAAGGTAATTGCCAGGAAAATATCAAGCCAACTAGAGAGGCAAGGTGTTTTCCCACCTACCCTGGGTGGGTACCGTCCAAAAAGAGAAACCTGGACCAATGCAGCAGTCTTTGCCCAGGATGTCTATGAAGGTTTCCACTCAGGCACTGAAACCGTTGCTGCAGCGATTGATCTTGAGGACGCATACAACAGAGTACCACTGGATTTTTTAATGTTTCAGCTTCTCGAACTAAACGTAAGTCCATTCCTCCTTAGTTGGATCGCTGCAGCCCTCTTCCAACGGAAAGTAGTTTTTAGATGTGGCAGTTGGACTTCGGAACCAACAACAATATATCCTGGCCTACCACAGGGATCACCATTATCTCCGGTACTGTTCAACGCCTACACAGTGAGAATCACCAGTGAGCAGATCACTGGACCTGGCAGGACATTGTCATATGCCGATGATGTTTTAGTGTATCGTCAGGGTAAGGATAGAGAGGAGGTTGCTGTGGAACTACAAACCGAACTCAATCGCATAAGTACTTGGTGTGATGAAGCTGGGGCAATGGTCAACCCAACAAAGGCAACAGTGACTTGGTTCTCGTTGAATAATCATATTGTCAACACTCCAACACCAACTGTAATGCTGTGTTCAGAGACGGTGGAAAGAACGCAGGCAATGAATTACCTGGGGATACGGTTTGATCGAAGCCTTGCTTATAATGTGCACATAGACCAGGTGATAACAAAGGCCAAGCGGGGTTTGGCAGCGATGCGGGTGATGGCGGCAGCAAACTGTGAGCAGCGCCATCTATGTCTTCTGTACGAGGGGCTGGTCATGTCTGTTTTGGAGTATGCAATGGCAATCCTGACTCTCAGCCATAAGCAGATAGAAAGGATGGAAAGGATACAGAATGAAGCTATGCGCATTATTCTTGGATGTACAAGAGATACAGCATGCAGGGCGATGCGCTACCTTCTTGATTTTCCAACCATTGAAGAGAGAATACAAGGTTGCAGGGCACGCGCCTACCTCAGAATTAACGCAAACACACAACATCCACTGCATAGTGAAATTAGGAAGGTGAAGGGCAGCAGGTTAAAAAGAGGACGGTCGTGGATGGGTCAAGCCGAAGACATTCTTCAACAGGTGTGTTCACTTGAGGACTTAGAACCTGGCGAGGAGTGGGTGCAAGTGCCAACAGACTTCTGCACATCCTTTTCAGTTTGCATCCAACTAGATAGAAAATGCAGACAAGAAAATCCGGCTGCTGTTGAGGCTGAAGTACAAGCGTTGATTTTCGAGAATTCGCTAGACGGTGACGCGGTCATCTACACAGATGGGTCGGTCGTCCGACATGTGAGAAGCTCATGGGCCTTTACAGCTCGGGCCGGAGGGAGAATTGTGAAGGAGGACTCTGGTGCTTTCACTGAAACCACAAGTAGCCTGACCATGGAAGTCATGGCAGTAAGTAAAGCAATAACATGGCTCGAGACACAGACATTCACTAGGGCTTGTTTCCTTAGCGACTCAATGAACATGATCAAGAGGATAGAGGAGGGGTCGATCCGAAGAGAATGGTTGCTGCCTCTGGAGCGGTCTCGACTGGCAAAGATTAGTTTCATCTTCGTGCCAGGGCATGCGGGAGTACAAGGAAATGAGCGGGCTGACAAGCTCGCAGGTGAGGCTACTGTGGAGGGCGGACGCGCCATGGACCAGGCCGACATTCTGAATGCTCTACGAGAAGTAAGACTTTTGCGAGAACCAAGTGATGACTGTGAATCTACAACAATGGCCAGACTGCGAGAGCAGCAAATTAAAAGAGGGGTGGCCAAACAAGAACACTACGCAGGAAGCCAAAGAAGATTGATAAACCAACACAGAACTGGCGTCGTTAGCCGCTACACGTTGCGGGAGTTGCTGAGGAGGGGATCCGAGCACTTATGGACTGGATGGTTCGATGTGCAATGAGGATGATCTGTCGACTAACTAACTAACTAACTATTGTCCTCAACTCCCTTAGTAAAATGATATATCACTCAAGCTAGTTGAAGCCACACAATAGGATACTATTGCCGACGCTCCTATGATACTTTCTAGCACCGCACTTATAGAACATTCTATCACTAATCATAATACATTATATCACCACACCTATAATACATTATATCACCGCACCTATAATACATTATATCACCGCACAGTACTGTACTCTATTCCTAATCATACTCTAAGTTAGATATGATTAATAGCCTACCATATGCCTATTCCGGTTGCTAATCGAAACTAGGCAATCACAGGCTGGATCTATGTCCGCCGATAAATATCAACAATTTGACACCCTAGTTTCTTTCATTGAACACAACTCGGAAAACTGCACCGATCTTTCCCACTTCAGAAATCTTGATCGACTAACTCCACTTGTTTACCGCAACGCTTTTTATATTGGGCTGGAGTGACGTCACCAAAATGTCTAGACGCTGATCCGTCCAGAATCTGGTTTCCTCCTCCTGTTCTAGACTAACTGGAGTCAATCCGCCGTCAAATTTGCTTTCATTTGGGGAAATTCTTTGTCCCGTACATCAATAGTTCAGTCTGTCTGTGAACCACAGAATTCCCCACATCACAGAATCCATCCCGCGTCTAGCCAGACTTTCCGTCTAGCACTTCAAAGGCTACTACCGCCTTTGCAGACGTTTGGCGTTGTTATTCGTTTCTTGAACAACCCACATCATAAAAATTCGCCGACCAGGGGTAGACATTTTGACGCGTATCTTGTTTCTCAGTTAGAAATGCCGATCGTGTGTAGACAGTTTTAACGAGTATTTTTCTCAGTCTGTACAACATCAAAGGGTCGGTTGTTTTTGCAGACTAATGTCGGGTCTTGTTTGTCATCGATCGCAACTAACAAGTTTATTTTCCGTGACACCAAACAAGAACACTACTCAGGAAGCCAAAGAAGATTGATAAACCAACACAGAACTGGTGTCGTTAGCCACTACACGCTGCGGGATTTGCTGAGGAGGGGATCCGATCACTTATGGACCGATGTGCAGTGGGGATGATCTGTCGACTAACTAACTAACTGTGATTTGTGAATAGGAACTCCAAGATACCTCAGTATTCCAGGGGATACCAGGCATCCCTCATCACCCCCATCCAATAAGAGATTTACCTCTGTGAACCATGTTCTACATACTGGGAAAACCAGTGTGTTGAATACAGCCAGTATAATCTTACCATTCATAGCTCAACATTGGAGAAGATCCTTAGATATGAAATGACCCATGGATAGTCCTTGATTTGTTAGTTTAGACATTGAACTATTCCAGTCCTGAGGGAAAAGATATGAGGAACTACATTTCCTTGTAACCGCTACAAAATAAAAGAGAGATAGACCTTTAATAGAAAGTTGGTTGACTACATATATTTCTATACATTGTATTATTGAGCTTTATATGACTGATGTGACATCAAATTTGTATCACAACATGTGGTGTTCGATGTAGAGCACAACGCGTTCACAGTATGCCCCTCGCTCTACCATTGATTCTATGATACATGTTTGTAACTGAATCAGGACTTGGGTGATTTATTGTTGGATGGTGTTCTGTGCTAACGATTTATGTTCTGTTGAAAAAGTGGATGTTCTGTGATAACATTGTATGTTCTGTTCACACACTGGATGCCCTGTTCTGACAGTATATGTGCAGTTCACACATTATATGTTATGTGCATACATCACCTGGTTATAGACTGATTGAGACCCAATTAGAGCGGAAAACGCACACTAGTCCATTTACTTATAGAGGATGCATTCTTAACTTATGGTTAGTGGTACATTTCCGTGGTCTCCATGCCTTCCAAAGGAACCTGTCTATATAAAATTCGTATAGGATACTTGCTTTATCTGGAAGTGTCCTCACACGGGGGTAAACGAGCCAAGTTCCAAGCGTCCTGAAGAAAGCTACAGAGGATGATAATCCCTCCCAACCGGAACCCCTTAGTTACATCATTTTTCTAAACATGTTCCTCCTCACAGGAACTATAACGCAGTACAACACATACACCAGATAACAGAAAACGATCTGCGAGTCATCGATGAAAACAGACTAATGGGACTATTCAAGATCTGGTGTCACCAGTTCATACTGATTCCGAAGCTACTATTACCTATACTCGTTTACGACTTGTCTACGAGTACGACAGATATGATAGTAAGAAAGATCAGCAAAGTCACAATGACATGCCTGGGAGTGTCAGTAGGTCTATCGGAGGTATCGTTGTACTTGTATAAGGCAAAGCTCATGCTGCAGTTCAATTCCATCGTCGGGGAATAGATGGTTGGAAATGCCAGGCAAGCGATGATGCTGCCTGAATCCGCAGATGAAAAATTCAGTAACTCCCAGCCCGCCCTCAAGGCATGAATTAAGTGAAATGTTGACAGTGCAATCGAGCCGGCGTAAGATTCGATCAAGTTATTGAAATTAATGGGGCACACCAAATCTTCTGCAGAAGTTTCTCTCATGTATCGATATATGGGGCTTGCCACCAATACAAATAATCTACACTATCAGATCACTTTACGATGCTCTACCATCATCTACTAACCTAGAAAGATGGGGTATATAAGACGACTTGACTTGTCTCCTCTGTAGCAACACGCAGCACATAAAGACGCAGACATTAGAACACACATTATCTGAGTGCAGGGTGACCCTTGGGAAAAGCTGGTTCACATTGCAATGCACTTACTGAGCTGGCAGCCATAATTGATGTAACGAGACTCCAAGCCAAAGTGGAGACTGTTGCTAGGCCGGATGGAAACTTTTCCTAATAGCTGGTCATAAGCCGAACGGCAGAGTCGACTGCCTTGGCAGCTTGCCATCCATCCTCGAGATCGCCGAGGACTGGGAAATGAACTAAAGGGCAGTGCAAATACCCTCTGGCAATACGGAGGTTTAAGTTGCGACCAGACATTGTGGTGCGTTCTCCTTCATCTCGACAGTTAGTATTAATAGGGTGTCATGAGATCACCATGGATTAACCAGATGATGATAATACAGACAGTTTGCTTCATGGCGTGTTTTCAAGGCCACACTTGTTTTTAACCGGTACAGAAAAAAACACAAGGTCATTTTGCGGACCAGCCGGATCAAAGAAAGTCTGTTGTTGGGAGAATGCAGAAACACACTAGCTTGTTTTGGGTGTCAAAGCAAGGAAAGACAACTCTTACATTAATTAAGCTAAAGGGAGAACTGATTCTGAAATGGATATTCTGCCACTGAAACCATCTGATGTATTGACATCAAAGGAACGTCACGTGAACAATTCAAGGCTCTTTGACAAAAACATGATTTGGGGACACAGTGTAACTCAGACAGTTGATTTAGGCAGAAGTGCTTTGGCACTGCAGTTATGGATTTTAATAATGTCTACCGTGTTCGGAATTAAGTGGATTTAATTTTACACGTGCCTGTCATGGCAAATGTAGATGTGATTTAGTAGAACTGCGGTGTTGTATAAGGTAGAACATATTGTATAATTAGTCCTAATTAATTTAGGCAGCAGCATGGTTGAAACTAGCTAGAGTAGTGAAGTGATGATTAGCTTCTGTTAGTTTAAAATAGAGTAGTGAAGTGTTGATAAGCTCTACTAGTTGCGAATTGAGTAATGGGGGATAATTTGGATCTTCCAGTGGGTGCTCCCTGGTATGGGGTGGGGGGTGGGGGTTCCGCACTCTGTTTTTTTTTCTTCTTGTCTTGGCCTGATGAAAACCAATGTGTTGAGTTCACCTGTCCCTGACAGAGTTAGGTTCACTGTATTTTTTTGAGCGAGGCCGAGGGCCCACGATCATCTAATAAGGATCAGTGACGGGGAGGCTCTCACCAGTTGTGTTATATATTTTACAGGTTCCCTCTGGTTGGGATGAAGAACACAGAACCATTGAAAATTCAGATCTCGGATAATTGTTGGTGCAGGAAGATTGGCCAGCAACTTTCTCAATGGGCCTATGCTTGAAGAAGTTGATAAACATTGCTCGGTGGAGCTGAATAGTATAAGTATCCCACAGGAAAAATACTGAGAACAATACTAATAATATTTCACACTACCTGTGGACAGCAACATAGTAATGGGTTTTGATTTTCTTACCATTCGTGAATTTACCAGTGGTGATGGATGTTCAGTCCACGTATTACTAGAACAGTAAGGATTGATTTTCACATTACATGAAACCAAAACATTGGAGAGTGGTTGTTCCACGTATCAAAGACATCATAACATTAAGACGTTATCTGGAAAATTAAGAGATCTATTTGAGTCTAGATACAATGACTGTTTTAAGAGTGAAAACTATAGAACATTTCGCAAGAAGGAAAGACGTCATGTTCATGGGACAGTGTTCTACTTTTCACTGGGCAGGAATTGTGTGGTCTCAGTTTCTATAAACTATAAGGAACAGTTTTTTTAGGAACAAAAATAGTATCATTCCCGGACTGTAGATTTGAATGGGAATCAGACCTCATGGTTATCAAAGCTCCTGGAGGAGGACATGTCTGGCGGGAGAGACGCGGCATTTGGTTAGGTCCATTGTGCTGATTCTTGTGATGTCGTGTAATCCTTGCCATGATGAGTGGACTCTGATCATGAACTTTGTAGTCTAACCTCTACATTTACATTAGAATACACAACACACATTTTCATCGCATACACGTCTCACGTACATTACACTTTTCTTTTAATAAATTAATCTTTATTAATTTTTAGAAGCAAGAGTTGTTGAATATGTTGCGTTGGGGAAGAATGAGAGGGGGCATAGTACGACAGTGATAGAGAGAGGAAAAGGTGTCCATGAACCGAAGGAGTGTGTTGGACGGAAGCTAGTGGATTCTCCAGGATATTGAACAGGGGTAAAATATAATGTGGGTGTTGACTCCCCTCACTCCAGGGACGACACTTTAAAGTAAGACACGACATAGGGTTAATTCTCCTGTTCGAATCAAGAGTCTAGGAGCTATAGAGAAAGCGTAATGATGATTGTGGCAAGGATACGCAGTACGTGGTTCACAAATGTGGCTGCAATGTAAGCAAAAGTCTCTCAAATAAGAAAACCCGGTAATAAGAACAAAGCACATCATTAAGACCGACAATTGTTAGTAAGACCAAAACATCTCCATCCATCCATAATGTGCCATGCCCATAAGCGTGGGCGGTCATGTTCTGCCATCTCACTCGATCACCAGAGGCGTGTATCAGCTCCATGTTCCTGTCTCGACCATGCCACGTGGCAAAGCTATCCAGGTATTTACTTCTCGGTCTTCCCCTTGGTCTCTTCCCTTCGATCTTGCCAGTCGTCGCCAAGTTCTCCGAGTCATTTCTTCTGATAACATGCCCAAATATGTTGACTGTCTACGTCTAATGACTCTAATCAGTTTACGATCTTCATTTGTTTCTTGAAGGACTTTTTCATTGGTTTTTCTGTCTGTTCATGGTATTCTTTGCATTTTCCTCAGAAACCACATTTTCACAGCCATCATCTGTTTTCCAGCTTGACTGCTCATTGTCCACGCTTAGCATCCATACAAAAATACAGGTTCTATGTAGCACTTCTATTTGTCTCGTTTCAATTGATATATTTTTTATTGGCAGTATGTTTTTCATCTTGTAAAAGGCTACCTTCGCAATGACAATTCTTGTTCTAATCTCTTCAAGGCATCTCCCATCAGATGGTATGACTGTGCCGAGATAACTGTATCGATTCACTTGCTTAAGAATATGCCCAATACTCGTATATCACATTGTGGTATTTCCCAGTGACAACCATAATCTGTGTCTTCTTAATATTCAGTTCTAACCCTAGTTGTTCATTGTGCGCAACAACCGCATCTACTAAATGTTACAGGTCCTGTTGATTGTCTGCAATCAAGACTGTATCATCTGCATGTCTAATGTTATTGTTGTATCGTCCTCTAATGATGATTTCTTCCATATCTTCTATATTTCTGTAAATATTTCCACTGTATAGGGAAAATACATGATATTGATTGCAGACAATGAGCAGGATCTGCAACAATTAGTAGATGCAGTTGTTGCACACAGTGAACAACTAGGATTAGAATTGAATTGTAGAAAGACGCAGATTATGGTCGTCACTGGGTTGTCTCGGAACGGTCGTGGCATCTGATTGGGGATGCCTTGTAGAGATTGGAACAAAAATCTACATGGTGAAAGTGGCTTTTGTCGGGATGAAAAACATGCTGACCAGTGGAAAGATGTCGGCTGAAACGAGAGGGAAAGTGTTGGGGTGCTGCATAGAGTCTGTTCTTTTGTATGGATGTGAAACTTGGACAATGAGCAGTCAAACTGAAAAAAACATCTGATGGCTGCAGAGATATGATTTCTGGGGATGATGTAAAGAGTGTCATGGACAGACAGAGGGACTAATTACCAAGTGCGACAGGAGACAAATGAAAATCGTAAATTGATTAGAGAAATTAGACGCAGACAGTCAAAAAATATTTTGACATGTTGTGAGAGGAAATGGATTTGAGAACTTAGTGACGGCTGGCAAGATCGAAGGGAACAGACCAAGGGGAAGACCGAGAAGTAATTACCTTTATGGCTTGGCCACATGGCATGGTCTAGACAGGAACACTGAGTTGATCCACGGCTCTGGTGATCGAATGAAATGGCGAGTCATGACCGCCCACGCTTTCCGGCATGGCACTTTGATTGATTGACAGGGGAAAAAGATCTGGAGACATTACACATCCCTGTCTCACACCTCTTTTAATAAGCTGATATTGACCTACATCGTTATCAATTCTTATGGCAGATTGTTGTTTCCAATAAATGTATTTTACAAGTCTAAGGTCTCTTCCATCAATGTGTAGATCTTCAAGCATCCTTATCATGTCAACATGCCTCACTTTATCGAAAGCGATAAGACTGCAGTACATGGTATTCTTGGCATCTGTAAAGAAGATAGTTTGCCATTGCTTTCCTTCCTAGCAGTGACCATACTGGTCGATGACCGTAGCCATTGTCTCCTCCAAAACAAGAGATCCTCTGCCTACCGTCGTGAAGCTGGACACCATAACCTACAACTATCTGTTGGTTGCTCTTAAAATTCATCCACCACCTGCACACATGGCTTCATGTAACATTGATCGGGGGTGGGGAGGGGGGCTAAATGGATACTCCACCTTGTCCAAGGGTGTCCCGTAGGCTAACGGAGGGAAGAAGGCCTCTTACCTCTTCTTTGATAGGGAATACCCCTACCCCGTCACCCACAACCTCTCAAATGAGACCGAAATAATATAAATGGTTTCATGTCGACTCGGGAGCCACCCCACAATATAAGAACAGGCACCCAAGTCGGGACGCTATTGGAGAGAGGGGCAGATATAGTACAATGTAGCGATCATTCGGACCAGAAATGTCGCTCGACATCGAACCTCTGCAGCCAAGCGTCGGCAACGACCACTTGTAGGGGAATAGAACGTTTTGCAAGGGTCACGCCCCGCAGTGGTAGCGAGGGCTGGAGGAGTCAAGACCTTAATATAATTATTCAAGTGGAAGAGCTGGCTTTCGTTGAGAACGTGGAGTAGAAGGATTCTGTAAGTTGTTAAAGACGTTCGAAGAAGGTAACATGACGTCCACTGACTGGGTCATAGCTAGCCACTGAGATATAGGTGAAGAGTGAAGCAAACTGGCGGAGAAAGCAGGTGACTTTCTCGCGATTAGTTAATGTGCAGTGATAACGCTGGTAGATGTACAAGGCATATCTGTCCACCCAGACTTTAAGACTCGCCCCTACAATAACACAATGTGGTTTTGGGTAGTACCACCTTCAATCTGGCGCGCCCCATACTTCACTATCACATCCACTGTGATTGCTCAGATACCCTTGACAGACCATGTGCCGTCCTCCTACCCCGCCCCCTTCCTTCTATGTGCTCACAGAACCGTAACACCCAGCACCGGGCATCAGAATACATTGGAGATTTTCTTAGTCACTTACACATCCGAAAGGTGAGGTGAGTATGAACGTTTTCTCTATTAACATTTTTTTCAATTAAACATTTTCTTCAACTAACATTCTCTTCAATTAACAGTATTTTAATTCTCATTTTCTCTTCATTGCTTCCATTTTTCCATGCTTTTGTTCTTCTCGTCCTGTCGTCACCTTCTGATGTAGTCACAGGAGATCTCCTTAACTGTATGTTGTGTTTGTGAATGTGTTTGTTTGCTGATGAAGGCTAATCGCCGCAACGTTCTGTATTTGTCTTAACTCTGTTATGTAAAGCTGCACTACTTTGTGTCATTTTATATTGTTTACATTTTCACAGCTTTACCGCAGTTCCACCAAATTTATTCATATTTTTTTGTGTAAGCATGAAGACTTGCTTGTTTCTTTCTTCGAGACATCTTTCACAATCATCTCTCAGTGGCGACACCTGCAGTTATGATGCATATATGTGAAATAAACATATCTATGTCACCTATAATGATATACATAATGTGTAATTATATATAAAACATACACATCAACTATGCATTATATTGAATCACAGACGATGTATAACTGAAAATATGAACTCGTTGTATATATGAATTAAAGACAATGTGCTATTCTACCTGATACGAGGATGCTTTATAGTTCAAAATATGGACAAACGGGTTAAAGAGGCGAGGTGTTTAATAAATTTATACGACTGGATATTTTTAAAATGCAGCCAACACATAACCTCTGTTTGTGCACCCTGTAATGCCTTTCATTGTTATTTAGGCTGAATTTTGCAGTCACAGATACGAAGCGTGAGGCGCGGTGGAGTAGCGGCTAAACGTTTGCCTGCCGGTCCTGAGATATTGAACACTAATCCGAAATTTTTCGGAACTTGACCTGGTGTAAGAAGATTAAATAAGTACGAGTAAATGTATTAGGAAGTAAAGGCAGTGGGTCTAATATTGACCAAATCGCCCACCAAGTGCCGTCTGGTTTATACATAATTTGATGTTACCACCATATGTCTAATACCCCGTAATGCCTGTACATGTAACCTTTACTTTACTATTTTGTGTATTTTATAAAAACGATTATTCGGTGTTTTGTAGATACATGTAAATAAAGCTATATTGTGTTTCATGTCAAAAGGAGCAAGTGATAGACACAATACCCCCAGTGTTATATGTTTACAAATGCAGATATTTCCGCCTTCACAGGTATGAATGGCATAAGCGCGTACATGGCATAGTACATTTTCTGATATGTTTTACATATAAATATGATCGCAATCAGTAGTCTGTAGGCAGCCAGTGGTATAGCCCATAGCGATAATGTCCGTTAACACAATGGTTGAGATGCAATTACATTGAGAACCCGTATGTAGAAAGAATGATATTGCGTTGGATCGGCAGGGCTTCAGGAAGAATCTCAAACTGAATGTGAAGACAAGGAGAACTTTCAATCAGATAACGGTGGGAACGTTTTGCAGTATGACTCTTCGTCGGATGTTGAACGAGAGGACGGAGCGATGTGTGAATGTCCTGAGTTTAGTGATGTCGGTTCTTAGCTCAACTCTACTCAACTGAGATTCAACTCCAGTATACTGAGTAGAGCTATATCGCAATTCCCTGTAGTGGCAGGCTAATATACATTAAATAACCCTTTTACTGAATCCCAATTTAGACCTGGAATGTTCCTGTATTGACCTAGGCTCCCAGGTTGACCCAGTCTAAAATGCCTACCTGAAAATGAAGTACAGGCTGTTATTGAACACATCATACATCTACTGCTGATTGAACTTTACAAATATTTCCCTAGTAACATATATTAAATACGTCTGTAAGCGTGTACATGCGCGTCATGTATTGAATTACTTTACGTTTAAAATGTTACGTTTCTCTTGAATCATTACTATAAATAAGTAATTGCCGGTACAAGAGATAACTTTTTTTTTATCTATGACTGAACTAGAGGAACCAGCGAGAGTAAGTACATGCTCCATTTGAGTAATACAACATCCAATTTAATGTTTACATGATTGTGCCCCGGGATATTATTTTATGAAAGCGCAATTATACATTTATCAGCCTTGTGCCTTGGGCAAGTACACTTCTCACAGCCAATGAAATATTGTTCTCTCTAATTGTTCAGTCGAACTCGTGCCATACAAGTGTGTCACAGCCAATACTAAGAGGCAAATAGTTATTCACTAGATTATCCGTTTTTTTTTCTGTTAATGTCGTTTATTCATGAAATAGTTTTGACCCTGAATTATCATCACCTGTCCCTTTAATTTTTAGCAGAATGTCATGAATTTATCCGCGGACAGAATAATTCACTCATTGTAGGCCATGTCGTATTGTAAGAGCACGATTTCATTAGCTGAAATGTTTGATCTGTAGTAGATTGTTATACAGACATTAGAAAAGCATCTCACTGCATGTCTTTATAAGTATGCAGTAATGTCTGTGTGCATTGTATTATGTGAGTGTGTGTATTTGTGTATGTGTACTTATGACATCCAGCTCATGCTTGTGGCTCCTAGTAACTGCCACCATGCGACAGCGGCCAACCCCCGGGCAACAGCTGTGAGAGGCTGGCTAAACCAGGCGTGAGTAGCCGCTTTGGTGCCAAACCAAGCGGTGAACCAGGGTATGCTTACCCAGCATGTGAAGATAGGATTCGGCAGAGTGCGCGGATGAAATCACTGATGATTCAACGGACAAGACAGCGTTTACCAGCCAAGCGTTGTGGGACGTAATGAGCACGGTAAGGCAAGTAGAACGCCATGGTCATCCACTGCACCTGTATTCGTCTCCAGTCGTCTTGACTTGTCTTGCCACTGGACTCAGATGGACTCAGGCGAGAGAATGAGGTCAACGAATTGCGCGTCTCTTCCTCACTTTAATCCAATTCATCGTGCAAATCATTCTTCATCCAACTTCATATATCACCTTCAAGCCCTGTGGCGATGGGCGAGCGGCGAAGCGGCAGGCGTGGGTACGCTGGCAGTCGTAGTCACAGACCTGCACACAGGCGGCTCAGGCCATATGGTCCTCTTCTACTGACCGGAGCAGCAGTGGGATTCGGCAGCCCTCTGAGTTACTGGGCAGCCCTCTATAGGAAAGTACTGCTCATCTCCATAGCATGAAGAAGAGGCTAGAAAAGGTGCCTTAAACATTGTCTGCTCCATTATTACCTAACCAGCGAGCCGCGGTTAGTGGGTATCCTATAAAGCGGTCGACATGCACACAAAGTAAAAACAGGTAACGCTAAAAGAGCTAAGCATATTCCCTTGACACACTGCTATATGCTTGTGAAACAATGACTGTTTATCAACGACATTCTAGGATATTAAACCACTTCCAACCAGTCTGACTTAAGAAGCTATTGAAGATTAAATGGCAAGACAAAGATCCCTGACACTGAAGTTCTAGAAAGAGCGTCCATGTCCAGCATCCACACTCTACCAATGAAGAATCAGATTCGCTGGGCTGGTCACTTAACTCGTATGCCAGATCACTGGTTCCCTAAACGAATTTTTTTACGGCGAGCTGCGTTGCGATAAACGCTCCCAAGGCCGCCAGAGGAAACGCTTTAAAGACACTCTGAAAATATCACTGAAATCGTTTGGAATTCATCTTGACACCTGGGAGACTGTTGCTAAAGACTAATTCGTGGCGTGCATCATTACATACGGGTGCAGTCACTTGTGAAGCAACCAGGACTGCAAGAGCTGCTGTGAAGAAAAGGCTTGAAAGAAAATCCAACGCAGGAGATCCTGGAACGTCAAGCATTCTTTGCCCACATTGTCAAAGAACATGTCGGGCTAAAATAGGCCTTATCAGCCATCTTAGAACTCGCGGCTTCATACTTTCAACCACACTGGATAAAATGGATGGTTATCATCATTCTTAAGTGACAGACAAACAACACGTGTGCAGGTATAGAGTTATTTATGTAATACCGTTATTAATTGACTTGTTTCTTTTCTTTACGCCAATGTTTACTTAATAATTTTACGCCAGTGTTTACGTTATAATATTTAATTTTTGTGAGGAACCGCCTGCAGAGTGGCTAGAACCCCCGACAATCCTTCGGGAAACACTGGTTCAAATCCTCAGTAAGATGTGGGTTTTTTTCTGTCGGGTGCAAAAAGAGAACCCGAACCTGCACATTTCGCGGCGACTGCACTAGCAAGGCGGCCTAACTTCCTTAGGCTCAAAGACCCCTCTGCCATACACCGCAAGGTACTATATTGGCAACAAATGACAGATTTGGCAGTTTAATGTTTACTTCTCTCAGATACGAAAAGACGAATTAACTAATACAGGACTCGAGGTCTCCTTACGTGTTAATTCGGAGCCTTTAAAGAAAGCAACACTATAATCTGTCACACACATCGTCAGAGGAAACTAAACAGGGTTAACATGAAACTAGCAAAGACATACTGTAGATAACTGCAACTAAATACTCGAACTAGCCGTGAACATGTTCAAAGAAACGGACATAAAAATATCCTAGCTAAAATAGGTGAAATAAGTTTTTTTTCTAGAATAGTGTTTACTCTATGTGGTGAAAGTAGTCGCACGTTTGTAATGCTCACCTATCCCATTTTGATCACAAAATGTGGTACTTGGGGTCGTAGATCTATATCTAGCTTTGGAATGACAATACAAGTAATAGGAACAATATATATATATATATATATATATATATCTTCTTCTTCTTTTTCAGCTTTCCGAGCCATTGAGGTTCTTTGCTGCAAATACAATCCGTCTCCATTCGTCTCTCTGGTGGACCTTCTCTTGCCAGTCGTTGATTCCAAGTGCTTGTAGGTCTGTACATATATTATCTCTCCACCGTCTTCTTGGTCTACCTCGGAGTCTACGGTCCTTTATTTCCTGAGTGTAAGCGAGTTTTGTTTCCCTATTATCTTCCATTCTTTCTATATGCCCCAGCCATTGTAGTCTATTAGCGTTCATGATACCAGTGATTAGCTGGGACTTAAACAGATCATTAATGTCTTTGTTACTTCTTTTTTTCCACTCTCCACTTTGTGTATCCCTAATGGGTCCAAAGATGAGTCTTAAAATTTTGTTCTCAAAGGTTTGTAACAAGGCTTCGTCTCCTTTCGTTGTACTCCAGGTTTCAGAGCCATACAGCACAACTGGTCTGATCAGTGTTTTGTATATTGTGATTTTGGTGTTACGAGATAGCGCCTTTGATTTTAGTAGATGTTGTAGTGCATAGTATATCTTATTTCCAGAGTTGATTCTAGTTTGTATTTCTTCCCTTATGATGTTGGAGCAGTTGAAGATTGTACCCAGGTATTTGTATGTTTCCGTTCTTTGAATGGTCATATTATCTATTTGTATGTGGCCAGAGTTTTTAGCCATTCCGTCTCTTGAAATTACCATATATTCTGTCTTATCTTGGTTGATAACCAGCCCCATCTGTTGGGCTTTTTCCTTTTAGTGAGTCAATATTTCCAATGTCTTTTGTTCACTTTGCCCTATAATATCTATATCATCTGCATAACCAAGTAGCTTGGATGTTCCTCCAATATCACATTCCTCCTTTATCTTCCTTACAACTTTCTCTAGAGCCAGATTGAAGAGAATATATATATATATATATTCATCATCATCATTGGCACCTTGCCGTCTTGACAGACGATAGTTTGTGCTATAAAAAGGCATAATAACTTTTACTTATGGCGGTAGAGAATGTGACTGATAAGGCCAATTCACGCTGTAAATGTTCGTTCACAGTGGGTGCATGTGAACAAGTGGTCATTTCCACCATCATGCACCATCTTACGTCTCACACGCTCAGAATTAACGCAAACACACAACATCCACTGCATAGTGAAATTAGGAAGGTGAAGGGCAGCAGGTTAAAAAGAGGACGGTCGTGGATGGGTCAAGCCGAAGACATTATTCAACAGGTGTGTTCACTTGAGGACTTAGAACCTGGCGAGGAGTGGGTGCAAGTACCAACATATGTCTGCACATCCTTTTCAGTTTGCATCCAACGACAGAAAATGCAGACAAGAAAATCCGGCTGCTGTGGAGGCTGAAGTACAAGCGTTGATTTTTGAGAATTCGCTAGACGGTGACGCGGTCATCTACACAGATGGGTCGGTCGTCCGACATGTGAGAAGCTCATGGGCCTTTACAGCTCGGGCCGGAGGGAGAATTGTGAAGGAGGACTCTGGTGCTTTCACTGAAACCACAAGTAGCCTGACCATGGAAGTCATGGCAGTAAGTAAAGCAATAACATGGCTCGAGACATAGACATTCACTAGGGCTTGTTTCCTTAGCTACTCAATGAACATGATCAAGAGGATAGAGGAGGGGTCGATCCGAAGAGAATGGTTGCTGCCTCAGGGGCGGTCTCGGCTGGCAAAGATTAGTTTCATCTTTGTGCCAGGGCATGCGGGAGTACAAGGAAATGAGCGGGCTGACAAGCTCGCAGGTGAGGCTACGGTGGAGGGCGGACGCGCCATGCACCAGGCTGACATTCTGAATGCTCTACGAGAAGTAAGACTTTTGCGAGAACCAAGTGATGACTGTGAATCTAAAACAATGGCCAGACTGCGAGAGCAGCAAATTAAAAGAGGGGTGGACAAACAAGAACACTACGCAGGAAGCCAAAGAAGATTAATAAACCAACACAGAACTGGCTTCGTTAGCCGCTACACGCTGCGGGATTTGCTGAGGAGGGGATCCGAGCACTTATGGACTGAATGGTTCGATGTGCAATGAGGATGATCTGTCGACTAACTAACTAACTAACTAACGCTCGGTGTGTGACTTATCTGCAATAATTTTCTCTTTTGTCTTTATTCCATTTCTAATGTTTGCCCTCCATGCAACACGTTCAGCGGCGACTTGTTCCCACTGCTCATTATCAATGCCTGTATCAATCATGTCCCGCTTACACACATCTTTGCATCTTAGAAGAGGCCGACCCTGAGATCTCTTACCCATCTGTAATTCACCAAACAAGATATCCTTTGGTATTCTACCATCATCCATCATCCTAATATGTCCTATCCATCTAAGTCTACGAAGACTGAGCATGGAATAAACCGACACACAACCTGATCTTTCCAATACTTCAGTATTTGTGATTTTGTCTTGCCACTTAATACCAAGAATTCTTCGCAGACACCGCACATGAAAGCTGTTTAAACGTTTCTCTTGGTGTGAGTAAATTGTCCAGGTTTCACTGCCATAAAGAAGAGTACTAAGGACACAGGCTTGATAGACAAGGACTTTTGTTTTGGCAGTAAGCTTCCTGTTCTCCCAGACTCTTTTTCTTAACCTGTTCATTGTTGTTGCTGCCTTACCAATCCGAATGTTGATTTCCTGATCTAGGGATAATTTGCTGTTTACCATTGATCCTAGATATGTAAAATGGTCTACCATCTCTAGTTCGGCGTCGTCATTAAGGATTGATGGTACCTCATGTGCACCTTGTGACATAATCTGTGCCTTCTTTTTGCCAATTGTTAAACCAAATTCAGAACAAGCATTGGATAATGCAGATAGTAGACATTGCAATTCTTCTTCAGAGTGGGTCGTAACTGCAGCATCATCTGCAAAAAGCAACTCTCTGATCTCTCTGATCAGCACCCTCCTAATTTTGGTCTTGGCCTTCAATCTCTGAACAGTGTACAAGCCGCCATCTGAGCGTGAGTGAATGTATATACCACCATCCTGATCACGAAAGGCATATTTCAGTAGAAGTGAAAAGTATATTCCAAAGAGGGTGGGAGCTAGTACACAACATTGCTTAACTCCACTCTTGATTTCAAACTCTTCAGAAGTTGCACCATCAAACTTGATTCCACAATGGGCAGAAGAGTTGGTGGGCAGCCAATCTTCTTTAGTGCCTTGAACAGACCCTCACGACTGACCAAATTAAATGCCTTTGTGAGGTCGATGAAGGCAATAAACAGCGGTTGATTCTATTCACGGCATTTTTCTTGCATTTGTCGCAATGAGAATATCATATCAATGGTAGACCGATTCTGTCGAAAGCCACACTGTGATTCGGGGTAGACTTGATCTCCTAGGACTTGAAGTCTGCGCAGGACAATTCTGGTAAATACTTGTCCAACAATACACAGAAGTGAGATACCCCTATAGTTATTGCAGTCGCTCCGATCGCCCTTGTTCTTGTACAGTGTTATGATGTTTGAATCTCTGAAATCCTGTGGAACTTGTTCTTCTCGCCAGCACAGCTCTATTAGCAGGTGGATCTGTAGAGTGAGTGTGTCTTGCCCACTCCTGATAACCTCTATTGGAATCCCATCCTTAACTGGAGCCTTGCCAGATGCAAGTTCATTTATAGCACACTTAACTTCTGTTATGGTGGGAAGTGTGTCCAGGTGGTCAAGAGTTGGTAGAGCCTCTATGGCGTTGGGGGCATCATCCGCTAGTTTGGTCTCAATTGAGTAAAGCTCCAAATAGTGCTCTACCTATCTGTCCATCTGCTGTTTCTTATCAGTTATGATTTCTCCAGTCAAGGTTTTCAATTGTGCACTACTTTTGATCATTGGACCACATGCTTTCTTTATTCCTTCATACATGCTTCTGATGTTTCCCTTATAACTTGCTATTTGAATGGACTCACATAACTTGATCCAATAATCATTTGCACACTGCCTGGCAGTCGTTTGCACATCCTTCCTAGCTTGCTTTAGCTCACTCAGAGTGTTACGCGTTGGTTTGTCCTTGTTTCTTAAGAGAGCTATGTTCTTCTTACCAATAAAGGGCTGCAGAGTCTCGCTATTTACCGCAAACCAGTCCTGCCTCTTATGATCCACAGTGCCGTAAACCCCTACGGCAGTTTTATAAAGGGTTTCCTTAAGTTGACCCCACTTTTCATTTACTGTACAATTTTCTGGTGTATCAGTGAAAGTGTCCTCAAGTTGCTGTTGAAACTGAAAGCACTTTCCAGGATCGTGAGTGTTAATAATATTAATCCTGGGGCTATATTTGTGTTTACCTGTGTAGATTCTCTTTGGTCTCAGTCTAACCCTTGCAACAACCAAAGAATGATCCTCATCACAGTCAGCATTGTCGTAACTTCGAGTCAATGATATATGGTTAAGATGTTGTCTCCATTTGATGATGAAGTCCAGCTGGTGCCAATGGCCGGATCTTTGATGTTTCCATGTGACCTTATGCAGCTCTTTTGTTTTAAAAAAGGAGTTTGTAATACATAGGTCATTTCTGGTGCAATGCTCCAGCAGCCTTTGCCCATTATCATTCATGCGACCGATGTTGTATTTTCCAAGGCACACTGGCCATGAATTCGAGTCCTTGCCCACAAGAGCATTGAAATCCCCGAGCATATAAATGTAGTCAGATTTTGGAACTGCCTTGATCATGGAGTCTAACTCCTCATATAACGAAACCTTCACATCATCAGAGGACTCGAGTGTCGGTGCATATGCAGTAATAATGGTGGCAAAACCACAAGAGGTTGCCAAGTGCAAGGATAATAGTCTTTCATTTCCTCGTGCTGGAATTTCAATCATTCCCAGTAGCGAATTCTTCACTGCAAAGCCCACACCATGTTGCCCTTTTTCTGCCTGCCCTCTACCATTCCAAAAAAAAAGTGCAATTGTTTTCCCTGAGGGACCCTTCCTCAGCGAGGCGAGTCTCCTGCAGGCCAGCAATATCAATGTTAAGACGATTGAGTTCGGCATCAATCACAGCCGTTTATCTCACATCGTTAATATTGGTCAAGTCAGTGGAAAATCCTGGACACATGGTTCTCACGTTTCAGGTTGCAAGCCATAGCTTGAGGTGTCTATTTTTCTTTTTTATTAGTACCTGGTGCATTGGTTTTACAGCCTGCGATTCAGATTTTGTCCTAGCCCCAAGCACCCATTGAAGCAGGCAGGCTGTGTCGGATCAGCACCCAATTGGCCGGGGGTAGACCAGCTTGAGGCGAACGGTCAGTGATCAGCGACACCTGTAGGTGTCTCCCACCGTCAGAGGCAACGCGTGGCGCCCCATGTCTACGACAATTGACAGGGACTTATAACCCGTAACAGTTGCCTCTCGTTTTGATTCCGAGACCGGTTAAGACCAGGGATGGAGTTATTGCCTCTCCATAGCACAAAGCCTGGGCTAAAATATAGAGATCATGTGTTTCCCATGCAGCATGATCCCTCTCTCGGCCTGCCTATTTCACTCCAGAGGAAAGGTAACACCTATACATCTGGAACAAGAAACCAAAGCTCCCAAGGAAAACCCTTTGCCGGGGTTTTTCACCAAACCCCAAAAATTGGGCCTTTGTTCCGTTTTGCCCGGGGGTTTGTTTTCCTGACCGGGGAAAAACCCCCGAATTTGGGGCCCTTTTCCCCCCGGCCTTGGGCCAAAAGGGGGCTTTTGGGTTTAAGGGCCCCCCAATTTCCCGCAAAAAAGGGGTAAGGCTTTTTAAGGGGCCCAAATTAGCTTTTCCGCCCAAGCCTTTTAAACAATTTTGGGGGTGGGTTTGGGTAACCCCGGAACGTTGGCCCTAACAGAAAGAAAGGTAAAACCGTCTTAAAAAATAGGAAGAGATTCGGGGACAAACCCTAAATTTTTAGACAAAAAACAAAATATTTCCCCGGTTTTAATTGTGGAGGAAAATTTAAATGTTTTTAAATTTTTTAAATTTTTGGGTTTATTAAAAGGGAAAAATTCTAAATTCAAAAGAAAAAGGGAAGAAAGGGGGAAAAAAAGTTAACTGGAAAAAATGATTTAGCCCCAAGGAAAAAAGGAACAAGAGATAATATACCAAATCGTTTAATAAAGGGGCGGGGCCCAAAGGAAAAGGGAAATTTTTTTCCCTAATTTTTTTTTGGAAATTAAAGGGAATTTGACTGTTTTAAAACCATCAAAAATTTTTAATAAATCATGACAGTAGGGTTTTTCCATCACAAAAACAGTTGAACTCATAACATTGCTCTTTCTAGATAAACAAGCAGCAGTTAGAATAGATGGCGAGACATCAGATTGGTTTGACATCAAGCAAGGAGTCCGTCAGGGATGTGTGCTGCCCCCGTATTTGTTTAATCTGTAAGCGAAAATATAATGAGAAATGTTAGAGATGATATAACCAGAGAGCAATATGATGCCCTAAATACTTGTCATCAAGCGATGCTACAGGCATTCAGGGATAAACTTCTCTCGCACCACACAAAAAGATTTGTCAGTCGTACGAGAGGAATTGATTACACATTTTATTGCCACTGGCTCTTACAATACATAAAATGCACAAAACTGTCTCTAATGAATCACACATGAATACACAGAACTTCCTATCTCTAGTCGTCCCTAGCCCTACTGCTAAATCTATCTATTCACTTAAAGAAAGACGCATCGACTCTAAGCGATGTGTCCGCTACGAAGTCCGTCCCCTGTCTGACAATTCTCCGCGTCCTGATTACACAGCACGCGGAGGGTCTTCATGCGCACTTCGGCTTTTGCGTGCTACATCATTCCACACGCTTAGAGTAGTAAGCCTACTCTTGAGTTCTATTCCAAGTTCTTGGTGTCTATCACGTTGAGGTGATTACACCGTGACCAGAGTGCTTACCATCTGGTTGACACTTACGTGTCTCATGAGAGAACTGTTGATAGTTCTCCTCCCTATCTAATCCCTACACATACCCTGCCCTCTTGTTGGGGCACTGGGTTACCTCTAATCTACTTGAGGTAGACCACTCATTCAGGGTGGTCTTCCCTCCTTTGTATTCTAGTCTTTGACACACACCCTCTCCTCCTGTGTTGCGTTACAAACTTTGACTCATGGTTGTGACGCAAGAGGTTTCTAAAAATTAGTGTGTCTAATTTTTGTCAAAGACTACTAATAACTTGGTTCTGGGTAACTCAATAGACCTCTACTGACTAATGTCACAATGTAGTATTACTTTACTTGGCTACTGGTGATCGCCACAAACTTGTCTGGTTGGCGTGAGCCCTCTTCTCAATCGCAATATTATATTTATTAGAGGTTTGTCTGAACCGGACCATTGCCTTATAAGACCTGCCCTCAAATAGCAAATTAACTTACTACCCATACAAAGTTGACTTTCTTCGGATCAACACACGAATTGCTTCATGTCCCCCATATAATATTAAACAACCCTTGCACAAGCTGTGTGCGACAGGCTTTACCTATCTCGCTTCCGCGTGTAAAGTTATCTTTCACTGTTAAGTTAGTGTTTCGCAGTCCACTGTTGTGTTGTCTAATGTGTCCCCTGACCCGGAGTTATCTCCCCATTGTTCCAAAAAATGTATGCACTTTACATGTTTGTTTTCCTGGTTGTCTGCGTGTTTAGATGTAATTAATAATGTAATTAACCTTCCACCATGTGTGTCTGTCTATAATTTGTATGTAAGTCAGTTTTCAAGTGCCATAATCCGGTTAAATGTGGCCACAAATAAGTGCATAACACTAATTCGTGACTACGTTTCCGTCTTATGAGACTTAAAATACTTTCCCTAAGGTCTAATGTAATTATGGCTAACACAAAACTACACACAACACATTCGAGACAGCATATTTCAACACTGAAGCAAACGCTTGACGCGGACAAATAATAAAAGTCGCGTTGAGCGGCAGAAAAATCCGCTGGTTGTCTTCACTCTCCCTTTTATATTTTCCATTTTCTCTCACTTTCATACTTCTTGTCACATATCTTTTATTTTCTTATTTATTTTTAAAGAAAAATTATTAAAAACTCTTGAAGTGACACTGTACAAGTTTGGCTCAGTTTGACAAGAGTTGAGCTTAATGACTGTGCGTAAATTACTGCACGAGTCATGTATTTACAAAATATTTACATGGATGAAATAGGGTTGATAGTTTGTACCCTCATAATACTAAACACTACATTCTACTGAAATTCTAATACTAATTCTATAAATATATATATACTAATTTGTTGCACAGAATTAGACTAATTTAAGGGAAGTAATCTAACTTAAAAAAAATGAAAATGAAAGTAATGTGAGATGAGTTGTATGATTCTAAAATGAGTAATGTGAATTTTAAATGATAAACAAAATTATAAATAATGGGTTATTTAAAAAGAAGAATGTTTTAAAGTCTAAATGAAAAAATATGATTGATAATTTTACTATACATGGTGTAAATGATGTATGTTCAAATGTATAATCCTATAAGGTATAAATTACTTTTAATCTTAAATGATGAGATTGTTAAAGTGTTCATCAAGATGGAATGAAATAAAGTGAAATGAAATGAACTAACTGGTACTGTTTCTATCTTAACCTTTTATCCTCGTCTTTAATTAGCTATTATTAAATTTAAAGTTACTGTCCTAAGTAAATGGGTAAATTAGTGATTTATCTAAACTACAAAAAAAAAATCTATCATATTACCTAATTCTATTCTAAATCTATATTAAAGTAACTAATCTAACTATAATTTCTCACTGTATTAAAAACATGTTATAATACATATCACAATAGCTAAATGTATATACATGGTATTTAACTACCTCAGGTTAGTGGTTGCCATAAAAATCAGAACTTGATTTTGTTGGCACAGTTCACAGTTACACACTTGTCCTGGGTATATTAAATAGACTACACAGTCATACTAGTGTCTTATGGGTATTCTTCCACTCGTAGAGTCCGCTGGTGTCGTAGACATGTATATTCGTGTCTGTTATGTACGCATTGTTCTGACACTGTTCTTCCCTGATTAACACAGGTGATTCACCGGAACACAAATGGAGCATAGTAAGTAACGAGCTGTCTATGTACACACGGTGATTCACTTGTTCTTGGAGCACAGTTCTTATTCTGCTGTCTATGGACACATGGTGATTCACTGTTATTAGCACACAATCCTGATCATGATGTCTATGTATTACATAGGATATTTTACACAGGATATTTTAAGTGTACTAAATTACATTATCTTAGACTACATTTCATGTGGAGTATCAGGTATTTCTACCTCAGATGGTCGACTAAGGGTATCAGCAAGAATGTTGTCCCTACCCTTAATATGCTCTATACTAAAAGTATAATTTTGTAAGATAAACGACCACCTGTAGATGCGGTCATTGCGATGCACCCCACTTTGTATGACCGTGATTGGGGAGTTGTCGGTCTGTACGACGAAGTGATTACCCGCTAGAAATCGATGTAACTTCCTTATTGAATAGATGACACTTAGGGCTTCCAACTCTGATATGGAATATCTGGACTCAGCAGGTGTGATCTTGCGGCTCACATAGCAAATTGGATGGAAGATGCCATCGTAAAACTGGCCTAGTACTCCAGCGATGGAGATCGTGCTGGCATCTGTCCTAAGATAATAAACGAGCCTAGGATTAGGCAAACGCAGAATTGGTACATTACTAAATAGGAGTTTCAATTTTGACAATACAGAAATTAATAATGCATCTTTGACATCTAATTTTACCGATGCTTTCAAAACATTAGAAAATACACTCGTGATTTCGGCTAAGTTCGGTATGAACTTACTATAATAATTTACTAAACCCAAAAGGCTCCTGACCTGCTTCTTTGTTGTAGGCATGGTCAGGTTCATAATTGTAGTAACAATTCTATTGTCAGTTTTTAGTTGTCCTTGTGAAATGACATGGCCCAAAAAATCAATTTCTTGTAGGCCCAGTTCAACTTTGCTAGGTTTGACAGTGAGACCGAAGAGTCGCATCCTATCGAAGACATGTCGGAGTTTCAGTAAGTGTGTTGTCCAGTCATCTGTATGGACACAAATATCATCTATATACGTCACCGTATTCGTCACTCCATGTAGTAAATCTCTAGTTAGGCGTACGAAAGTGGCAGGAGCGTTACGAAGTCCGAAAGGAAGAAACTGCCACTCGTAAAGACCTAAAGGTGTTGAGAATGCAGTAAGATGGATGGATTGAGTCTGCATAGGGACCTGCCAATATCCCTTATTAAGGTCTAATTTAGAGAAGATTTTGGAGGTGGACATATCAAGAATAAGATCTTCGCAGGAAGGAATTGGTTCTGCGTCGATCTTAGTGACATTGTTGAGTTTTCTATAGTCCACACAGAGACGAATTGTGGAGTCCTTTTTCTTCACCAAGACGATTGGAAAGGAGTACTCAGATGTAGATTTCTGGATGATTCCACTAGCTTCTAAATTAAGAATTTCCTTATTTAGACTTTCTCTGTAGCTAAGTGGGATAGAGTACGGTCTGCATTTGATAGGCTTAGAGTCAGAAAGAAGGATGGAGTGCTCGATCCTGTCCGTCCTACCTGGAATGTCGGAAAATATGTCCTTATACTCCGTCATTAATTCTAATGTCTGTCGTCGTTGCTCTTCTGTTAGTCCCGGTTCTAACCGTATACAATCTAATGTCGCAGTCTTGTCTACAATTGGAACAGGTAGTTCCATCCCGTCGTCGTCTACGTGATTCAGTACGGTGGTGGTGCTAAGTGCGTTTTCTGTATGCTCACTAAGTGTATGCATATAGTCGTCCTTGCCAGTCTCGCTAACTAGTGTAGTTGCATTATGTATGTCTGTCGTCTCATCAATAGGTGTGGGTGCTTTATGTTCGTCTGTCTTTAGTTCTGTCTCTTGTCGTGAAAAGTAGGGTTTCAACATGTTGATATGAAATATCTTTAAGTGTCCGTTTATCGATATTTCATAATCGACATCTGAAATTTTTCGTACCACTTTGAATGGCCCTTGCCATGAGGTCAATAATAAATTACGTTTGTCTGGGAGTAAAAGCAGTATGTCTTGATCTAGTTCAAGATTAATAGTCCTAGCACCTCTATTTGCGTATTGGCGGTAGATTTGACCCTTCCTCTCCAAAGCTGCTTTGGCTATCATACACGATTTCATAATTTTATCGCTTGTTTCTGTTACCATCTCATAAGGTGTTTTAGGGGTTGGAAGTTCAATCGCATTAGTTACTAACTGATAGTAAATTGTTAGGTGTCCACGTGGGTTAGCCCCGTATACTAACTCAAAAGGTGAGAAACCCGTGCTTGAATGGGGAATCTCCCGATAGGCGAACAGCACTGTTGGCAACAGTGTATCCCATTCAGATGGGTTTTCTGCTGTCACCTTAGCCAGCATATGTTTTAGGTCTCCGTTAATCTTCTCTACGATTCCATTGCTGGCTGGATGATAAGCTGTTGTAAAATGCTTTTTAATTCCTAACATTTTTGTAAGGGCTTGCGTTGCAGCCGATATGAATTGGGTTCCACGGTCGGATAAGATGGTACGTGGAAATCCGAATCTTGAGAACAAATGTAAAAATACATTGGCAATATCTTTGGAGGTGATGTATTTTAAAGCTACCGCCTCAACCCACCTTGAACATAGGTCTACTAGCGTTAAGACGAAGCGATTTCCTTTGCTGGACACCTGGTTCAGGGGTCCAACAATATCCACCGCCACACTCTCGAATGGTCTAGAGGCCAAGTGTTAAAGGTTGTACTTCAGCTGTAGGATGTTTACCCTTACGTACTAGTTGTTGACAGACATTACATGAACGACAGAATAATTTTATGTCATTACAAAAACCCGGCCAGTAAAAATGAGCCTGAATTCTGGCCCTGGTTGTGTCGTATGCAAGGTGACCAGCAAACGGTGACTCGTGTGCAATCTTTAGTACAGTTTGGCGGTGTTGTACAGGTAACACCGTTTGCTGAATCTCATGGTTGTTGGTTGTATAATAACGAGTAAGAATCCCATTATTAAGCCTAAAGAACCATGATGCGTTTTTTATTACTTTAGCTTTTTCTTTTAACAGTTTTAGATACGGAGACACACTCGGATCAGCTTTTTGCTGGTCTATAAACTTCTGTCTGGTGGTATCATCCGTCCTAGTTGGTGATAGCAACAGTAGTCTTTCCTCCTGTAGTGTGTCTTGGTGTTTAATAGTATCTGCTCTGGTTGTTGCATTTGCTGCATTTAATTTTTCCCATGCAGCTATTTCTTTGTTAGTGCAATGCTTCAATTGGGGTAAGCATCCCAAAATTAAATCAGTACAAGGGTTATCTAAAATAGCACATGTAAAGGTACCAGAAAGGAAAGGAGTGTTTATACGGGCTCTTGCCAACGGGTAAATTTCTATATTACCCGAAAAGTTTCGGCATTTAACTGAGTCTTCTGTATAATCATTTGGGTTCACAGATTCCTTTCTAAGACCGATAAGAGTGCTTCCACTGTCAAGTAAACATTGGCATGGTATTTCATTGACCAGTGCATTGTGGAACACCAAATTGCCTCTTGAGGCTAATGCTGCATTTGCACTCTCAGTGGAGAATGGCACTGTGTGTCCACATTCTAATTTTCCGTCTGCATGAAATTGGTGACATCGCTCACAACTGTCAAAGCTTAAAATATCGTTTACACAACAAACATCTTCAGATTGGTTAAAAGGTAATTCATTCTCGACCTCACACTCAGTCTCACTCCCACTATCAGAAGATGTATCAATTAACATTGCACTGTTGGCCTTCATTCTTTGACGGCCTAGGCATTTACTGGAATAATGCCCGTAGCTAGCACAGAAAAAACATTTAACCGCACGCCTGTATGCATTTCTCTTGTTTTGTTGTTTCTTAATGACCATCTCAAGATGTGTCGGATAGTTCGGTGATTTATCACACATAGCGTAAGTATCATGAAAAAGTTGTCATTACATACATTTAGGCAATTTTTGATCTTTCTTGCCGACTCTCTGAAATGGTTTTTATTGCTACGATAACTTTTAGGTTGGTCCTTAACAAAAGAGACTATTTCAGAGTCGATGTTTGATGTTTTAAACACTTCCCTATTCGAGGAAAAATATGCGGAGCCTTTCTTCTCGAATTGTTGTATTGTTTCGATGTCTGACTGCTGAAGGAAATTTGCGAAAGGAGATGGGACTGTGGATATAACTTTATCCATGACTATTAAACTTTTAAGTTTTTCAAAATCCTTTCCTATTTTTGCTGCATTAAGCCATCTATTCAGCACACTTTGGACATTCGAGACATAATCGATGAAGGTCTCACTTGGTTTTGGTTTTAAGTTAGAAAATTGGACCTAAAGTCGCCAGGGGAATCAAGTAAAAAATGTTGCATTACCCTATCGTGAATGTACTGATAGTTAGATCTAAGATCAATTGGTATTGATTCAATAACTTTAAGGGGCTCCCCACTGAGGTTTTTCATGTAGATCATGGCCCACATATCGATTGGTACTTGTTGGTATTTAAGCTGATATTCGACATTTTCTGTCCAAGCTGATATGGAATCTTTTTTACAGAATGGCTTAATAATATGTTTGTATTTATTAAGTTTATTCTCTTCTTGTTGACTCTTTAGTTTTGTAGCGGAGATCTCTAAGTGTGAATCTACTTCCATACCTTTCATCTTTAACTGTGTCTCTGATTCAATCTGTATTTGTTTTTCTTTCACTCTTGCCATTTCATCTATCTCTCTTTGCTTCAACTCTCTCTCCTGATCTAATTGTTTTTGCTTTAATTCTAATTCTTTTTGTTTAATCTCATAATTCCTTCTGTTTAGTTTCTTCAGCTAATTGTGCCATCTCTTTTTGGTGTTGTCTCTCTCGTGCACGTTCATCTCTATCAGCATCTTTTGCTTCCCTAAATTTTTGATCAGCATATTGCTCTAATTCCTTTCCGGTGTATCCTAATTCCTTGGCCTGCTTGTATGCAATCAGCTAAAGTTGACACGGTGTTAGATAATTAGCTAGAGTTGACAGGCAGTTCGTTATTTACTCAGGTATATTCGATATGTTAAGATTTTAAATGCCTTAGTATAAAAAATACTATTAATTTATACCCTGAAAAAGAGATGCATTATTAATCATATTGCATTCACAAATAATTTGGGTATACTCATCTTAACAATCAGGAACAATCAGGTACAATCGTTTGGCACCTCGACACACACCTTGCGTTACTCCTCTAAACAGCTCTTGTTATATCTGTTTTATTAGAGCATCAATAATTAACCATTTGCAAACGACATATGAATTTAGACATTTGTTTGAAATTTACAATTACATGCCCCCGGACAACACAATGTGGTATGGTTGATAGTGACTGTCACTGTCCTGTCTTCGTTCTAATATCTTCTGCTTTCCTTAACTAACTGCTGTTTAATCTATGATAGTGCTGTGCAGACCGAATCCTATTTGCATAAAGAAAGTAGTGCCATCGTGACGGTAGAAAATAGAATCTGTCCACAAATAAATAAATAAATTCTTTAAAATAAATATAAAGGAAATAATAATGTTCAAATTATTAAATACATTCAATAAATAGCTTGTATAAACAAATAATACTCAATATAATTCAAAGATTCAGGCGAGCAGCGGCTTGGCGATTTGTAAACAATCCGTCACTGATTGCCAATGGCGTGGGACAGCTGTGGGTCAACCGTGACACGTCACAGGCGCAGCGCTATTCTTAGATTGAAAAATCGATATTGTCGCCGGCGCATTTCTTAGTGTATTGCTCCGCCGTGAATCATGTTTCATAAATACTCATAAATAAACAAATAATTGTAGAAATAAATGATACAAAACTATAATAATAATACTTACAAATCAGAAGGAAACATGTTCATAAAGCTCAAAACATTTCAATAAGTATAAATAAATGGTAAACGGTCACGATGGGCACAGTTCGCATCATGTTCTAGTCTGCACACGCCATTTTACACTAACACAAATTAAACCCTGTGATTAACTGACAGTAAAGCTATTTTAGAGCCGTGGGTGAGTGTTTTAGCTTGACCAAATGTCCAAGCTACACTTCTGACACCACTTTTATCCTAGCCTGTCATCAAGCGATGCTACAGGCATTCAGGGATAAACTTCTCTCGCACCACACAAAAAGATTTGTCAGTCGTACGAGAGGAATTGATTACACATTTTATTGCCACTGGCTCTTACAATACATAAAATGCACAAAACTGTCTCTAATGAATCACACATGAATACACAGAACTTCCTATCTCTAGTCGTCCCTAGCCCTACTGCTAAATCTATCTATTCACTTAAAGAAAGACGCATCGACTCTAAGCGATGTGTCCGCTACGAAGTCCGTCCCCTGTCTGACAATTCTCCGCGTCCTGATTACACAGCACGCGGAGGGTCTTCATGCGCACTTCGGCTTTTGCGTGCTACATCATTCCACACGCTTAGAGTAGTAAGCCTACTCTTGAGTTCTATTCCAAGTTCTTGGTGTCTATCACGTTGAGGTGATTACACCGTGACCAGAGTGCTTACCCTCTGGTTGACACTTACGTGTCTCATGAGAGAACTGTTGATAGTTCTCCTCCCTATCTAATCCCTACACCTACCCTGCCCTCTTGTTGGGGCACTGGGTTACCTCTAATCTACTTGAGGTAGACCACTCATTCAGGGTGGTCTTCCCTCCTTTGTATTCTAGTCTTTGACAATATTGGTGGTCATGAAATACCAGGAGATTCGATATGCTGATGATACATTATTACTATCCACATCACAGAATGGTATAGGAAACGTAATAACCTCAACCCAAAGGAATAGTGAAAATCACATCTTATATTCTAACACAGCAAAAACAAAGATTATGCATACGGATAACACTAGTATGGAGAAAGAAATATATGTTCATGATGAACGATAGGAGGTGGTGGAAAATTTTGAATATCTTGGGTCATTGATTACCAACAATCGTTACACAATGAAAGAACTTAAGCGACGACTATCTATTGCTCTTCAAAGACAACTGAATAAATTATGGAATGGGACAAATGGAACTATAAAATTTAGATCTCCAAGAGCATGCTTCTTTCCAATTGCAACATACGCCTGTGAGACTTGGACACTTACTAAACAAGCTGAACAGTGCATAAATGCCTTTGAGTATAAATGTTATAGACGAGTTATAAGAATATCTTTGATAAAGAACATAACAAATGCATCCATACTTCAAGAGCTGAATATTGAAGAAGGTGGGCTATTAAAGACGAAAAAACAAAGAAAATTGGAATATTTTGGTCACTTGGAACGTCATGAAAGTTTTGAGAGAACAATAATGGCGGGGTATATGCCTGGGAAGAGAGGAAGAGGAAGGCCAAAGAGAAGATGGGTGCAGGATGTGGCGGATGATCTCCAGATGGGTGTATCGGACGCGGGACATCTTGCTTGTAATCGTGAAGTTTTCAGGAAGGTTGCTAATGTTCTGCAAAGGACATGCTACTAAATAAATGAAAATTATTAATTAATGTGAGGAAAAAGAAATACTTAAATGGGGGAAAGGGGGGGGGGGGGGGGGTTAAAATCGTCGAACACTCGTTAACATTGCGTATTCTAAGGGAATACAGATGACGATGTCCTAATGAGTGAATGGAATTAAAGCTACCTAAAGAGACATGGTAAATATTAACATAGTGTGAAGCAATGAGTTCCAGATTAATAACATGAACATCTAGAGCCACAAGAGAAAAGTAACATTTTAATGTGATCAAATTTATTTACTGGCAAATGGTAAGGATGATTACAATTTTGTGAAAATTTACCAATACTCTATAAATTGCCCTAAATAATGAAAAATTAGCAATGTAACACAAAATTATGTGTGACCTGAATGTCAAGATAAGATCCGATAACAAGGGCTATGAAGATAGCATGGGGCAACAGGGGCATTGGGTAGTGAAATAAAGTGATGAATTATTCACCAATTGTTGGCATACTGAATCACTATTTCATATAATCGCAAGCATTCACAAATGCAATTACCAAAGTATTTTCATACAGCAAATCAAGTGTATCAAATTTCTATTAACTGTCACTGTCATTTACTGCCAATATAGTACCTTGCGGTGTATGGCTGGGGATCTTTGAGCCTGAGGAATTAAGGCCGCCTGGCTAGTGCAGTCGCCGCGAACTGTGCAGGTTAGGATTTTCTTTTTGCCCCCGACAGAAACAAATCCCACACCTTACCGAGGGATCGAACCCGGGTCTCCCGAAGGAGAGTCCGGCGTTCTAGCCACTTGGCCAGCCGCTCCTCATTTCTATTACCAATATATTTATACAATCTATAAATCATGTCCAAGTATTTAGAGGTGCAGTTACAGATTAAGGTCATCATCTGCTAAGTAACATTACATAGAAACACACGAGGTACACAAAATCTTATAAACATGTAAATCAATAAAGTGTATGATGAACCCTGTGAAAAATAAATAATAATAGTAAAACAAAATGCGGACAAATTAAGAAACATTTTATAGGTATAGTCTCTAATATTTACACGTTTGGAATAGTTAGTAAACGAGGTTAATAATGACGAATACTGATCTTAACAGGCTTAAATCATTTTGAACTAATTACGTATAGACAATAGTGGAGAAAACCTTGAAAAAAGAGAACATGAATCGCCGATAACGCCGGTCGCTCAGAAAGCAATAGCAAACTATTGAGCCCAATCTTGTCAAGAAATCAACACACAGCTGAAAGATGCTGATGTTGACAGCGATGTCCTGTAAAAGATAAGCGGGAAAAAAGGCGTTAGTAGAATGAAAGCTTGAGCACTAATGGATTATTAAAAGGCAGATACATAATCAGCTGCTCGGATGACATCATTGGCGATAGAATGTATATGCCTGACACGTAATTAATTGTTTTAGTGGACACGTTTTGTGTGATTATTGATGTGTGAGGATCGTCATCAACACACACCGGGTATAGTTATAGGTGCTCGGATCTACTCCTTAACATCATCGACAGTGTGTATCGACACATTGTACCTGTCCTGTGTAGATTAATGAAAGGTCGCTTGCCTTTGATGAAATATGTTCGCCGCTTCACTCCCATCTGCCTCAATGTGGACAATGAAGCAGATGCTCGAGGTACATTAAACTCATATATTCGTTCTGCATCTTGTACGACATTGATGATGTCCAGCCAAAATGTGTGACTCGTTCGCTGACGTAAACAATTGAGTATATAAATACACGTTAGATGGACAACTTGTGGTGTGCCCAGAGTGCCGAGCAATTTGTGTCGTATGCGACCAGTCTGTACTGTCACACGTCGTTCTTGATGATAATATCAATGTTCTTGATGATCTTTGCTTGATATTGTCGTGTGATGGTTGTTGTCTAGGTAACGATACTTCTGGTGTGTCAATTGAGCTCTCTAACTGTCTCTTAATCCAACTCACCCCAGCAGTGCACCTTCACCAGTCATGAAACAAGATTGAGTTGGCGCACATAATCCTTTATTACAGAAAGAACACGGACAGACGGAACATGTTTATACATCCATAAATAATGTAATCCATAGAATATAAATATCCTCCTCACAATTTAACCAGCACACATCATTGGCTTTTCACGGCCTGATGAATCTCACATTCACAAGACATTCAGTCCAGCTACTATCCACGGCTGGATCTCCTACAATACAACCCACACATTGGGTCGGAGCCACTGCTCAACTATGCAATCCACTCTGGGTTTAGGCCTTCACTCCCTATAAAACCCACTCTGGTTCAGGCCTGTCTTCACAACTCGGAGAACAACACAACACCATTGTCCGTGGACTACCGACTCCTTCGGTATCTCAAACTCAACTCCCCTGAAGTCCCTTGACTTCACACACAAATACACTATCTCTCGCCCCATCCCCCCTAGGGGTTTTCCCTCTACCCTCACTATTTTATTTCTCAGGACTGGCTGTTTTTTCATAGCCAGGTCAGTCACTTTACTGTCTCCCACTCTCACCTCCATTCTTTCTCATGCCCGGTCACTCAACTCAATGTCAATGACCTAGGCTTATGTCATCACCCCCCTCTTAAAAGAAAAGTTCGTTTTCAAATATTGGGAGACTAACACTTATTAAACATGTGACCCAGACATATTGCCTGGGTAGCCCTAAGTATGGATGCACCTTACTCTAGCTACCACACTACATAATACATCAAATGCTCATAGTACACTCCCATATTCCCCACACATAAATACAAACAACCATCTTTCTATCTTGTGTACCAATGCATGAACTCATACATAACATAATAATAATACATCATAGAAAAGCATTATACTTATGTACCCACAGGTCTCTTACTACTTCACGACCCCACAATACTATTTGTGTACCGACCCTATATGAGGTGGTTCTGTTCTTGCATCAACCCACCTCTGATTCCTGTCGATGCTGTGTCTACCTTTCATGTACCCATGACTCATGGTACCTCTACAGTTACAACATCTGTTTGATATCCCTAGCCCTGGGTCAGTAATGTCGCGAACACTCTTTTGACCTGACTCAACTTTCCTATCTGCATATTGCACCGTTACACCTGAGTCTCTGTTTAGTCTGAACTCTTTATTTAATCTTGGCCCATATATCTGGCAACTTTCTTTCTGCTGCATACGCCTTATGCCTATGTGCCCTGCACATGCACTATCCTGAGCTGTTCTAGTATATCGGTCTCTGTGTGCTAAAGGTACTGCTACTTGCCAACGTGCAGTTCTGCTATCTGAAAACCTGCGAGTGAGAACATTGTTCTTCCTCTTGAAGCACCATCTACCTTTCTTTGACTGCCTATGTTCTACTCTCCTACCCCCTTGGGAACATTTGTTCAGAGTAGTATCCTGTCTCTGGGAATCACTAGCACTATATTTGGGATCCATTCTCATCTGCTCAGCTGTCCTATCCTTGTCCTGAGTTCCTGTGTCTACTTCAAGTGCCTCTTCTACCTCAGCTATACTGTCTAATTTAGGTTCTCTTGTGTTAACTACCTCATTACTGCTTACACTACATTTTTGGTCCCAATAAACTATTTCCTCTTCTGTACAATCTTTAACTCCTATAACATTTCCTATGATCAAATCAGCCACTGGTGAGTCCAAAACACACGCTGTCACTCTTCCAGTGATATATGGTGTTTTTACTGTTATTATGGCTAATGGGTAGAACTCTACTATGCCGTTGAATGTTATGCATCTAATCTTTTTCCCTGTATAATCCGAGGGATCTATTAAACTTCTCCTCACTCAGATAGACGTACATCCAGAATCCCTAATTGTTAACGCTGGTCTATCATTGACAAATCCCTGATGTAGCTTCAGACTTCCTCCTTCATGTACTGCTGATCCTGCTTTCACTGTATGACCACATATTAGGACTGGCTGACTGTCTTTTTCAAAAAGAGGTTTGCACCCACTACAATCTTCATTGTTCAGCGTCTCAATTACTTGCGCTGCATTTGAGTGCTCTGTTTCTCTCATCCTACATTCATGGCTGAAATGCCTCTTCCTTCCACATTTGAAACAAGTGATCTCCTTCCTTGCGTTACTTGTTGGCTCACTGGCTGGCTGCGCGTCACACTCCGCTGCCTTGTGTCTCCAGCTACCACAATTCCAACATCCGGCATAATTTGGACGTCTCTGGAAGTTCCCTCTTCTATATGGGTACCGTCCTACTCTACCAACATTGTTTCCTCGGAAACCATTATCTTGAAGTTCTTGCTGCTCACCTTTCTGTGCTGAATCCACACTTTTCGCCCTTGGTCTGATGACTGGATTCTGGTCCTGTTTAGTGTACGCTGCACAAACTATTTCCTCACTCATTAGTTTCCCAATAGAACTGTTAGGATGTGCAGTCATGTAATTTTGCCCTAACTGAGACATTGTGTCTATGTCCTTTGGCTTACGTTCCTCAAAGAAAGCCACTAAATTAGAATTTCATGCAGATACTACCTTGTCTCTTAACATTAGATCTACTAATTTATTAAAATCTTTCCCTACCTCTGCAAGCTCCATCCATTTGTTAAATGTATTCTTTACAGTGTTAACAACATCTGTGAAATCTTGATTTGTCTCTGGCACTAACTGTCTAAACTTTGTCCTATATCCATGCTCAGTGAGTTGGAACTTTGTCAGCAAACGTTGACGTAAGATAGTGTAGTTGTTTCTTTCTTCCACAGGTAAATTGAACATTGTATCTAGAGCCTTACCCGTAAGAAACTCGCCAAGTCGCATCGCATACTCTTTCTCTGGAATACCTAACGCTTTGGCTGATGCCTCGAACCTGGCCAAATAATTTTCAAGTTGGTCCCGGTCTGTAAAATATGGCAGTTTTAGTCTCTGTGACGACTGCCACGGTCTTCTGCTTTCCTCACTTTGACCTTTCGAAGATAGTTCTAGTTTTCTTAACTCGATTTCAGTTTGCATCTGACACTTGATCTTCTCTTTCTCAATTTCCATTTCAGCTAACTTTACTTCCTGTAGACGTTTGTTTTCCATTTCAGCTAGTTTTACTTGTGTCTCTTCCTGTAGCCGCTTGTTTTCCATTTCAGCTAGTTTTACTTGCGTCTCTTTCTCTTCCTGTAGGCGTTTGTTTTCCATTTCAGCTAGTTTTACTTGTGTCTCTTTCTCTTCCTGTAGACGTTTTGCCTCGCGTTCATTATGCCTCTCCTCTCTTTCCGTCTGTTTTTGTTCTTTTGCTTCGGCATACTCCTGTAACTCTTTACCTTTCAGGCCTATTCGTTCACATGCTTCAATATATTCCATTAAAGTAGGCATCTTGTACTTGTGGACACGTTGCTGTCAATCAGCCAACTATAAATGTACAGACTCTGCTACTAGTCTTTGTGTGCCCTCCCTAAGTACACCACTACTCCCTGTGTACGTAAATTCGTAGTGCCAAAATATCACTCTGTACTCACCCAGTCACTCTATAAGCACTAGATAGTGAGGGAAAATATCCTCCCTCACATATATCTATAACAAATAGTTGCATAACATTTCTGGAAATATTGTTAAACATACATATAAATACATATACAAACAAATGGATGATAACAATAAGTGTTTTCTATAAAAACGTTAGACTCATAAGCCAAGTACACGGAGACGGTGATCACAAAGAAATAAACCACAGTAACAACCACAAGCTTGTGTAGGGACATCCACAGTGCGCGTAATATATAAATATAAACTGACAAAGACCACTAGACAGTAGAAATGACGAAAGATCACAATAATAACATATATCCGACCACAACAAATATCATATGTAAATATAACGAAAAGAAGAAAAAAAATATATCCTCAAAATATACACAGCTGTGACGTCAGACAACGCGTCTGTAGATATTAGTTAGGACTCCAATGCCACTGCACGACACGTTAACTCATTAACGTTTTCCATACAAAAATATCGTAAGAACTAGAAATATCCACGTTTTGCAAGGCCTATCCTAATGTAGATAGAGATCGCAAAAAGTGCCTATCAATAACTACATGTAAAACATATCCATATAGATAAATCCACAAACGATAACGACAGTTAAGACCATGAGAGCAACAGAATGTCCAACTGGTTGGCCGATAAATCTGTACTTATAATCCGTCGCCAAAAGTTCTTATTTTGCTGTTAATAGTTTTTCACAATATGCTGGAAATGTCTGTGTTAAATTCTCCGAAATGTTTACGACGCTATATTTCAAAGCGACTTGTTGTTACTTTCGTTGCGGAGATGGTGCTTTGCTGTATCATAAATGTTATGGATTTCCGTTACCCGACCAGATTCACCAAAAAGAAAAGGGGAATGGCAGCCAATGTTCAGCGCTTTAAATTTTGATATATAAATCCTTATTGGTAAAGAAATACAACCATGGTTGCGATGATGATACGTTAAAACTGTTAGCTCATAACAGAATAATGATGACAATAATAGAACAGTTCAAGAAAGACGAAACATTAAATCTGGCTTTCTTTCAAAACAACCTTGTTTTGTTCATTCACAATGAGTCATCTTGACCCCACTAGGCCGTGGAAATTTTCCTGAGTACCTTTCCTCCTTCCACCCCCAACTCACAATGTCACCTCAATTTCTCTTTATCACTCTCAGTGAAAAAATTCCTCCGTAAAAACAGTTTCCACACAACCTTGAAAGCCCCACCCGGCTGCTCTATTAACTCCGTGGAAAATCACACTTTCCACTGCTGCCCTAGCACGGCTGTGGTAGGGGTTAACGTAACTCTCCCCCGTACCTGGACGCTGGTGTCTCCACCCGTCCTATTAACTGCGTCGAAAAATCTTGACCAGTCAACTTGCGACAACACAGTGCGTTCCCTCGCACACACACACACAATTCTCACCACGCACAGGATGTTGTGACGAAATTGCTCGCTGTCTTCAATCTTTGGTTCAATCCTGTCCTGTCAAACACACACACACACTAGGACTGACCGCACTTGTTGCAAACACCGTTTTGTCCCCGCGACATTTACCTGTACTGTCCGCTAGCACTTCTGTCTCTTGACCTATAAACACCTGCGCCTGGCCTCTCAACCCGACATTCCGTGCTGTTTGTGACTAGACACCCCTGTCACTGCAATCGACTCTGCCGGTTGATCTGTGCTGCGTTAAATCTCTGACACCCCTTCTCGTTTCAGCGATATGGTTGGTATCCAATTCACCTGTAGTGAACTTGACGTGAACTGACTGTTCGCTTGTGATTTCTGCCGCATATCTTCCCCGCGCGCTGACAGTTTTTCTTCGATGTGGCGTCTTACACACAAAAAAGAGTTGCTGTTAATCTCTTGACGCAGTACTGTCTAAATTGATGGAACGAAGTCACAGATAATAACTCCTCTCTTTCAGCGAAGAGCCCACAAATATCTCAGAATGACACCAATGTCTATATTGTTCTTGATCGGACGAGCTCTCAGATGTCACACGTCGTTCTTGATGATAATATCAATGTTCTTGATGATCTTTGCTTGATATTGTTGTGTGATGGTCGTTGTCTAGGTAACGATACTTCTGGTGTGTCAATTGAGCTCTCTAACTGTCTCTTAATCCAACTCACCCCAGCAGTGCACCTTCACCAGTCATGAAACAAGATTGAGTTGGCGCACATAATCCTTTATTACAGAAAGAACACGGACAGACGGAACATGTTTATACATCCAGAAATAATGTAATCAATAGAATATAAATATCCTCCTCACAATTTAACCAGCACACATCATTGGCTTCTCACGGCCTGATGAATCTCACATTCACAAGACATTCAGTCCAGCTACTATCCACGGCTGGATCTCCTACAATACAACCCACACATTGGGTCGGAGCCACTGCTCAACTATGCAATCCACTCTGGGTTTAGGTCCTCACTCCCTATAGAACCCACTCTGGTTCAGGCCTGTCTTCACAACTCGGAGAACAACACAACACCATTGTCCGTGGACTACCGACTCCTTCGGTATCTCAAACTCAACTCCCCTGAAGTCCCTTGACTTCACACACAAATACACTATCTCTCGCCCCATCCCCCCTAGGGGTTTTTCCTCTACCCTCACTATTTTATTTCTCAGGACTGGCTGTTTTTTCTTAGCCAGGTCAGTCACTTTACTGTCTCCCACTCTCACCTCCATTCTTTCTCATGCCCGGTCACTCAACCCAATGTCAATGACCCAGGCTTATGTCATGTACCTTATTAAGCATGTTCATTGAGTTGCTCAGCATGCATGTGTATAAATAATTTTGTATGTGTTATATATATATATATATATATATATATATATATATATATATATATATATATATATATATATATATATATATATATATATATATATATATACATATATATAATATACTTCTTTTTCTAGTATCTGCCAACATGGTCGATTGCAAATGACGATAAGACAGTATAAAATCGCCACTGATCAATTTCACCATTGACGATCTCGTTCCCTGTGCTGTGCGTCAGCTCCCTCTCCCAGTGTCACATTTGTTATGGTCAACTCCAGTACAATATATGTTGTTTAATGTTACTGTGTGCCGACCACGGGCATCAACTGCCTAGAGTTCATTTATTTTTTTTTTTAAATTGTCAACGCATGTTTTGAACACTATTATTGGCAGGAATTGTCTGATTATGTTGGTGGTTATGATTGTAATCGCAGATGATATGTGATGCCATACAGAGTAAGACGTTCTACATACTTAAATGGAGAGTGCAGGAAACTGTTGTAATAGATCAGACCTAACGCATGCACATTCGGATCATATGAGATACATTATATCTAACTTGTGGATACATATTACTGCACTTGTAGTTGGTATAATTATGTGTGGAAGCATCAGTATGCTTGGTACTATAGCAAACATAATAAACATGATCGTATTTTATAAACAAGGCCTTCATACAACCATCAACATTAGTTTTTTCGCTATGGCTATCTCAGATCTCGGAAGTCTGATTTTCCAGCAACTATGTAACATCTACAGCATTTTTACTTGTGCGAACCTGGATTTGCCTATCGTGAACCATGAGTTTCAATATTTCACAACGGGAATAATCCGAGAGATATTTGCAAAGATAACATGTCTTCTCACAGTCTACATCACCGCCGAGAGATGTTTCTGTATAACATTTCCTCTACAGGTTAAACAGATGATCACGCCTGAAAGAACTAAGAAAATTACCATTTGTGTTTATCTGACCATGTTTTTATCTGTGACTCCAACATATAGTACAGAGTACATCGACTGGAATTTCTACCCGGACAGAAACCGAACACTCCTTGGATTAGTGTTTAGGAAACATAAAGAGACTGTAGAAGGCTTAGTGTACTTATTTCACGCCATACTAGGCATTCTGTCATTTATTCTGGTTGTCTTATTAACTGTGGTTTTACTATACAAATTAGATCGAAAAACGAAATTCATGAAAACTGCCAATGTTGATCTGGCTAAGTCAGAAATCATGTCAGTCAGAGATAAAGCGACAATGTCTATGGTTATTCTAATCGCAAGTATGTTGATCATGTGCTACTTACCGTCTGTGGTTTTAGCTTCCGTGACCATCTTTGAACCAGAGTTTACTATTGGCGGTGGATACCACAACTTATTCACTTTACTATGGGCACTTGCCCTGTTGTTGGAGAACATCAACTCCAGTGTGAATATATATTTTTACTACAAAATGAGCACAAAGTACAGACAGACGTTTCGTAAACTATTTTTGAGAGATGTTCAGTGAAGCAAAATTAAGCACTACTGAAGAGGAAATGATGTGTAGTTGAAAATGAACATTATTCTTCCAGACTGTAAGAATATGGGTCATAAATGTTACTATATTTGTTTAAACTCTTTGACATATCCGTTCACTTCCTGAAATGGCTTCATCGTCATCTCCAAACGAATTATAAAACACTTACGGTATCGTTACTGTTTTGATTGCTGCTTACTCTTTGGAAGCTCCTGGTGATCTATTTATTTTATATGATGCAATTTTACACCATGAAGGCTAATGTACAGATACGTCACATCGTGTACTATTAACATTAATATAATTAAGACTTAGAAATAGCAGCTATGGTTAAACATTTGCTCAATTTTACTAACATAAACAATTGCTTCAAGAAAATGAATTTCTTAGATTTACATTTATTTTTAATAGAACCATTACATGCTGCCTTAAAACATAAGTTTTTCCATTCTCTAATAAAGAGATGACTTCACTAATACTCGATGTTTTCAATATAGCATTTTCTTTGCATAAAGTATAAGATAATGCCCTACGCCACAAACAGTTGATTGATTGATTGATTGATTGATCTAGGAACCGACATCACAGCATTCGGGACATTCCCATAAGCCACAAACAGATGAAACAACAAATAACCCAGTACTTACACGTTATGTCTCCCGATTTTTTAGCCAAGGTCCCATAACGTGTTGACAGATTTATGTGAATCGTGAGTGCGCATTGACAGTAGTGAAAGTGTGTGGCGATCGTGATTGTGTAGAGAGTGATCTGATAGCATATAACACCCTCTAATTTAGAGTTGTGATTTACGGAACATTTACTTCTCAGTAAGATATAAAATGGAAGATGAGTGACAGTGATTAAGAGCACAATAGGTGAAGATAAGACTACATATATACAAATAGCGCACTATATCCGGATACTTTCTTATGACGTGCGTGAAAATGGGAACAGAATAGGACACCGTTATCCTCTTACCTGTTAACTCCGAACGCGTTAACTTGCATTTCGACCTCCTCTGTAGTAAATCCATAAAAATATAGCCCTCTGACTAGCAATTTGAGTGGAATATCCATAAACTTACAACCTCCGACTACCAGTTCCAGTTAACTGTATCCATTAACTGACACCCACCTGACCACTAGTTCTGGATCCATAAACTTACAGCCTCTGACCATCAGTTCCAGATGATTATCTATTAGCTTACAACCTTTGACCACCAATTCCAGATCCATAAATGTAAAGCCTCTGGCCACCAATTCCAGATCCATAAACATGCATCCTATGACTACCAGTTACAGAACCATAAACTTACAGCCTCTGACCACCAGTTCCAGTTGACTATCCATAAACTTACAGTCTCTGACAATTAGTTCCAGATGACTGTCGAGCTTTTTTGCACATGTTGTGTTTCTCTTGTTGTTATATTAGCTTCTTTTATTGTATTCGGGGACCTGTTATTTCCTTCGCTTGTGTGACGTGATGACGAATTGAGCAGCTGGTAATTTACAGCATGAAATGTGTTGGTACTGGTACACTACTCCATTGCAAAGGCAATGAAAAATGGCGAGAGAGAGCGAGAAAGAAAGAAGAGAGAGAGAGAGAGAGAGAGAGAGAGAGAGAGAGAGAGAGAGAGAGAGAGAAGGAGGAAAGGTGAAGGTGTGATTACATAAGGGCATGCCAGTCTGACCTGGCCCTGTTGGGCTTCATCTCTCCAACATCTGATGCAGTCCTTCTCCCCGTATATTGAAATGATATTCTCTCTCACTCCTGCCGTATGGATGGAAATCATTCTCGTTCTTTCTAGGCTATAGCGCCGATAATATATTGTGGTCATTAGCAAGGGTGATGCAATTTCTCCATCTTGGAAATGCTTCTCTTTCCCATATAATTGTATAGGTAACCTCACATCACATGTATACATTTATAAATAGCACATTATTAATTCTCTATACATAAATACACATTCAAAGAAACATACTCTCCTCTGAATATAGAGAACAACGAAATTATAAGAGATTGCCCAGAAAAGCGTCTCCATAAAAGACCACATATGATATTGTAGAACACAATCATGGTAGTTCTTGTCTAAACATAACCACACATGGACAATCTGAATGACTAGCGGAAGTGAAGTTCAGCTCTCATATAGTGCATGAACAGGACAAGAATAAGTTTAAATCACTATCTCCCTAATTGGAAGAAATCAACACTTATTTTCTTCCTAGGAGTACTCTATATCTTCATAAACAAACTCTATTATCAATTCAGATGTACTAGTTCTTAAGTTTACTATGGTTTCCAACTGACCAGAAACCATCATAAATTAAAACAAAAACACCACAACAGCCGAAGTGGCGAACACGTCTTAATCTGTCAAAGCATTTTGGCGACTGTGCCTCGACAATACAAAGTCCAACCAGCAACTGTTGAGCTCGCTTACTAACATATATTATGTTAATAGGGAGTAATTTTGCAGCTTTAATGACAAAGCCTCAATTTCCGCGCGATCATGACGACACTCTAGCGAAGGCGTTGTTGGTATTCTTTGAATTATCTAAAAAAAGATATAATTGTCCCAGATGTCGCCCCTGTCTTTACACACGGTGGTAATTCTCCGTGACAATCTAGGCAAACATCTTCTGAGATGCGCTCCCTTCCGTCATCTCCCCATCTCGCTTATGATCAAACGCCAGGTGTTCAGCTATTCTTATCTGCTGTTTACAACTCTCGTCTTTGCCAATTTTATAAGCGGGAAAGGGGCGAGGAGGACTTTTGTCATTGTTAAGAATTAGGGCGTGCCTTCCTCTTAAAAATGTGAACTTTGCAACAATTATTCCTCTCTATTCATAAGGGAGATGGTTGACACTGCCATTATAAACATAAATGTCACAGAGGGTAAAGTTAAAGAAAGTCAAGTATTCACCAGGAAACAAAATATGATATGTGTGCATTGATATATGACAAGGTAATACAAGACAATTTTAATCATAGAAGTGAAGAACAGATTTCATATACTGTCTTATCTAGATGTGGACGATCAATGGAAATGTTTAAGAATTCAATCAGTGTGGCTGTAGAAACAACTATTCCAAAATTAAAGAAAGCGGTCGTAAGAAATTGGTGACTGAAGAAATTCTGTATCTAGTGGAAACAAGAAGACAAAACAAACAAATAAAAAAATATCCCGCCAAATATGAAGAAATTCACAGAAAAGTCAGAACATTATGTAAGGAGGCTAAAGAAGCATGGCTTTGGGAAAATTGCATAGCACTTGTAAAACAACACAACAGCAAAAATAACAAATTAATGCACAAAATAATTCAAGAGCTTACGAATAAAAGAAAACGTACATCAACATGCTGACTAAAACACAAGATTGAAAAATCATAATAGAACAAGATCAGAGTTTATATGTATGGTCACATTATGTAAAAAAAAAAATCTGTACAATGATAACAGAGAAGAATAGTATGATATTCGCAATAATAAAGAAGGACCATCAATTTTAAATATCGAGGTTCAGAATGCTCTTCACCATATAAGACCTGGCAAGACACCCGGTTCAGGCACCATCACAACATAAATGATTACTGCTTTAGAAGAATATGGAGTAGATCAAGTCACCTGCCTGCTGAATACTATATATGATACTGAAGATCCATCCAACCAGCATGTGCCATACCGATAAACGTGGGCGGTCATGTTTTGCCATTTCACTCGATCACCATAGTCGTGGATCAGCTCCGTGTTTCATATTGGAGATATACCTAATGAATTATGTAATTATGTATTTATTTAAATCCCAAAGAAATCACAAACCTTGGAGATGTAATGTCTCTAGATCTGTTTTCCCTGTATAGTGAAAACATTTTCAGAAATGTATAAGATATGAAAGGAATCATTATTGGAGGAAGAAACATCAATAACATTAGATATGCAGATGATACAGTCTTGACTGTAGACGATGTGCGGGATCTGCAATATTAGATGCGGTTGTTGCACACAGTGAACAACTAGGGTTAGAATTAAACTGTAAGAAGGCACACATTATGGTCGTCACTAGGATGAACGAAATACCATAATGTCATATACAGGTAAATAAGAATATTCGGAAACAAGTGAATCGGTACAATTATCTCGGAACAGTCATAACATCTGATGGGAGATGCCTCGAAGAGATTAAAATAAGAATGGCCATGGCGAAGGTAGCCTTTTGCAAAATGAAAAACTTACTGACAAATAAAATGATATCAATTGCTACGAGAAAAAGAGTGTTGAGGTGCTACACAGAGCCTGTACTTTTGTATGGATGTGAAGCGTGGAAAATGATCATTAAAGCTGAAAAACATCTGATGGCTGTGGAGATGTTGTTTCTGAGGAGAATGTAAACAATACCATGAAAAACCAACGACCAAGTCCCAAAGGAAGCAAATGCAAATAGTAGAGTGATTAGAAAAATTAGCCGTAGACAATCAAAACTGTTTGGACATGTTATGAGAAGAAATAAATTAGAGAACTTGGTGACAACTGGCAAGATCGAGGGGAAGAGAACAAGAGGAAGACAGAGACGTAAACACTTGGATGGATTGACCACGTGACATGGTCGAGACAAGAACATTTAGGTAATCCACGACTCTGGTGATAGAGTGAAATGGCGAATTATGACCGCCTACGTTTACGGGTATGGCACATGATGAATGGCTACGTTAGTATAAAGAAGATCGTCAGACAAGGTTGTGTAACGTTTCCTAATCTGTTCTCATTGTACAGTGAACATATAATGAGATCTACAGAAAATATTTCAGGGATCTTGGTTGGTGGAAATAATATAAATAACTTCAGTTATGCTGATGACACCGCCCTGATAGCATCAAATCAGAAGAAAATACAGGAAAAGGTAGGATGGATACAGTGGTTGTAGAAAGTGAATAACATGAGACAGAAGTCCTCGTGATATCAAAGAAATGGATTGTGATTTAATATGCAGTTAGAGTAAATGACGTTAGTTTATGAAAATTGCATAAATTCGGATATCTAGTCACATGGATAACATCAGATGGAAGATGCATCACAGAGGACAGAGCAAAAATCAAAAACTGCATTCTGTTTAATGAAGAACGTTTTGTGCAATAAGTCATTGTCCTTGAAAGTTAGTAAGAGAGTTCTTGCATGTCACATAGAGTCAATTTTAACATAAGGCTGAGAATACTGGGCAATTGTAAACAGGCGAAATATTCCATAGAAGCCTTGGAGATGTGGTTTTATAGAAGAATGCTGAAAATTAATTGGACAGCCAAATGAGCAATCTAAACATTTTGAAGGTAGCTAAGTCGCAAAGACAATCTATCACAGAAATCAGAAAGAGGCAGTCACCGTTTTGTATCCAAATTATAAGAAGACAAAGCTTGAAACATGTCGTAACAACCAGAAAGATCTGCGGAACGAGAGATAAAGGAAGAAAGCAGGAGACGATTCTTGACAGTCTTGTGTCAAGGCACGGAAGGGAGTCAACACAAGAATTGATCCTTGCTGATGAAGGTCGCAATTTGTGGAGATGCATGATTGCCCACGCCTGCCGCCATGACACTAGGTGATGATAAGATGATACTTTGGTAAAGGGTGTGTAATATTTTTATAAAGCATGTAATTACTTCATGTGCGCTGTCTACAGATTTCATGTTGTCAGTGAAACATAATTAACCATATGTTACGCTTATCTTATATTATTTAGTCGATATGTGTCAAAGACTGAACTATAGAGGTCTGAGGTCTGCCTCAAGATAGAAGACCACCGGGAAGAGTGGTCAACCTCAAGTAGATTAGAGGTAACACAGTGCCCCGATATGAGGGCAGGGTAGGTGATAGGAAGGGGGACTATTAACTAGTTCTCTCATGAGACACGGAGGTATCGACCAGATAGTTAGTACTCTGGTCACGGCAGAATCACGCCTACGTGATAGCCACGGAGAAGTGGATTGCCACTCAATAGGAGACGGCTGCTATAAGCGTGCTGAGTGTGACAGCACGCAAAAAGCCGAAGGACGCACAAGGTCCTTCAGCGTGCTGTGTAGCCACGCGAGTAGGAAAGTCAGACTGGGGACTGACTTCTTAGCGAGCGCATCGTTTAGTGTCGATAGGAGTTTTTTGTAGCCAAGTAGATAGAGATTAGCAATAGGGTTAGGAAACTAGTGATAGGCAATTCTGTGGCTTTGTGTGTGATTTGATAGCGACTGTTTTGTAAATGTAAAGAGCCAACGGTAATAAAATGTATCATCCATTTCCTCTCACACGACTTGCAAGTTCCTTGTGTGGTGCGAGAGAAGTAATCCTATGATGCCTGAAACATCGGTTGCTGACAGGCTAGGATTAATGTGGTGTCAGAAGTGTGGCTTGGACAAATGTTCAAGCTAATACACTTACCCACGGCTCTAGACTAAGGTTACTAGTAGTGAATTACAAGGTTTAATTTGTGTCAGTGACTGATGACGTGTGCAGACTAGAACAAGTTGCGAGCTGAGCTGTGCCTATCGTGACAAAATAATGTTTATTTGTGTTTATTGAAATATTATGTACTTAAATCATGTGTTCTTCGAAGTTGTAAGTATTGATATTATGATTTTCTTTCATTTATTTATGTAATTACTTATTTGTTTATGAATAATTATCAAATATGATTCATGGCGGAGCGATACACATGCCAGCAACATTATCGATTTTTGCAAGCTAAAAATAGCGCTGCGCCTCTGACGTATTACGATTGACAAGCAGTTGTTTTACGCCATTTGCATTCAGCATCTGATTGTTTACAAATCGCCAAGCTGCTGCCCGCCTGAATCTGTACTTTATATTAACTATTATTTGTTTATTTAAGTTAGTGAATGAATATATTTATTTATTTAAACATTATTATTACATTTATATTTATTTCAAAGCAGTTATTGAATTGTTTTTCGTACTTTTCCTATTTGTTTACCGTCGCGATGGCACTACTTTTGGCTATGCAAATTAGACTTGGTCTGCACAACACTTCCATACATTAAACTAGATTAGGAACGAAAGGCATAAGACGGTAGAACGAAGACAGGACATTGACATTTAATATTAATTAAACTACATTCTGTTTGTCCGGGGGCATGTCATTGTGATTGTACCAATTTGTCGAAAGTGATATGTCGTTTGCAATTTGTTAATTGTTGCTGCTCTGTGAACCAGGGTAAACAACAGCTGGTTAAGAAACTCGTGTGTATGCCAAAGTGCCAAACGAGGCGACCTGAGTTGCCAAACGATTGTGCCTGATTTTCGGGAACATTAAGATGAGTATACTCAACATATTTGGCATGCAATGTGATTAATAATGTATCTCTTTTTCAGCGTGTGATGCATTAGCATATTTTTGTGCTCTGTTTTTTCAGGATAAAATTTTCCAGGTTATAAACAAAGAGTACAATTTGTAGTGCTCAGTGATTAAGAAACATAACATATCGAATATAAATAAGTGATTAAAAGAGTTCAGGGCCTGTCAACAGTAATTAATTAGCCAACGACATGGCAACTTTATCTGATTTCATAAAAGCAGGCAAAGAATTACAATAAACAGGAAAAGAGCTAGAACAATATGCGGATCAAAAATTTAAGGAAGCAAAAGATGCTGAGAGAGATGAACGCGCACGAGAAAGAGAACAAGAAAGACAGCATCAAAAAGAGATGGCAGAATTAGCTGAGATAACAAACCAAAAACAGCTAGAAGATGATAAACAGATTAAGCAACAACAGTTAGAACATGATAAGGAAATTTAAAAAAAAAAGAATTAGATCAAGAAAAAGAATTAAAGCAAAAGCAATTAGATCAGGAGAGAGAACTAAAGCAAAAAGAGATAGATGAAATGGCAAGAGTTAAGGAAAAACAAATACAAGTGGAATCAGAGACACTGTTAAAGATGAAAGGTATGGATGTAGACTCACACGTAGAGATCTCTGCTACTAAATTAAAAAGTCAACAAGAAGAAAATAAGTTCAATAAATACACAAATATTATTAAACCATTCAGTAAAGAAGATTCCATATCAGCCTGGACAGAAAATGTCGAGTATCAGTTTAAATACCACCAAGTTCCAATAGAGATGTGGGCTATGATTTATATGAAGAACCTGAGTGGTGAGCCCCTTAAGGTGATAGAATCAATACCAACTGATCTTAGATCTAACTATCAGTACATCCATGATAGGATAATGCAACACTTTTTACTTGATGCCCCTGGGTATCAGGTTCAGTTCTCAAATTTAAAACCAAAACCTAGTGAGACTTTCATTGATTATGTCTCAAATGTCCAAAGTGTACTAAATAGGTGGCTTAATGCAGCTAACATAGGAAACGACATTGACAGACTTAAAAATTTAATAGCCATGGATAAAGTCATATCCACTATACCATCTCCTTTTGCTAAATTCCTGCAGCAGTCAGACATTGAGACCATAGAACAATTTGAAAAGAAAGGCTCTGCATATTTTTCCTCAAATAGAGATATTTTTAAGACTTCAAATAGCGACTCTGAAATAGTTTCTTTTGTAAAGGACCAACCTAAGAACTATCAGAGTAATAGAAAACCATTTCATAGAGTCGACAAGAAAGATAAGAAAGTGTCGAAATGTGTCTACTGTCAACTTTTGCATGACACTTATTCTATGTGTGATAAATCGCCTAACTATCCGGCACATCTTGAGAATGTCATTAAGAAGCAACAAAACAAGAGAACTGCATTCAGGCGTGCAGTCAAATGCTTCTTTTGTTCCAGCTACGGCCATTATTCAAATAAGTGTCTGGGCCGCCAACGTATGAAAGCCAACAATGCTATTTTGATTGATACATCTTCTGATAGTGGTAGTGAGACTGAGTGTGAAGTTGAGAATGTATTACCTTTTAAGCACTCTGAAGATGTGTGTTGTGTGAACGACGTATTAAGCTTTGACAATTGTGACCAATGTCACCAATTTCATGCAGACGGCAAACTTACATGTGGGCATATTGTAACATCCTCCGTAGAGAATGCAAATGCAGCTATAGCCTCCAGAGGCAATCTATTGTTTCACTCTGCTTTGGTCAATGAGAAGCCATGCCGATGTTTGCTTGACAGTGGGAGCTCTATTATTGGTGTGAAAAAGGAACTTGTTAATCCAAAGGATTATACTGGTGACTCTGTAAAATGCCGGACTTTTTCTGGTAATATAGAAACCTATCCTCTGGCAAGAGCCCGTATAAACACCCCGTTCCTTTCTGGTACCTTTACTTGTGCAATACTTGACAACCCTTGTACTGATTTAATTCTTGGGTGTCTACCCCAGCTAAGACACTGTACAGATGAAGAAATATCTGTCTGGGAGGAGAAGAATGGTTTCACTCCAGTGAACAGTGCAGATATCCTCAAACATCACAGTCCTAACAAAAGTGCTAGGCCCATAACACTTGAAACTGATCAAGACGTAATGGTGCTACTACCAGACAAGCATAATAAAATGGTAACTTCATGCCAAGGGCCATTCAAGGTGATACAGAAACTTTCAGATGTCGACTATGAAATAACGATAAACGGACACTTAAAGATATTTCATGTCAACATGTTGAAACCCTACTTTTCACGACAAGAGACAGAAGTAGAGACAGACGAACACAGTGCACCCACACCTATTGATGAGACGACAGACGTACACAACGCAACTACACTAGTTAGCGAGACTGGCAAATCCGACGAGATGCATACACTTAGTGAGATTACAGAAAACGCACTTAGCACCACAACTGTACTGAATCAGGTAGACGACGACGGAATGGAACTACCTGTTCCTATTGTAGACAAGACTGCGACATTAGATAGCATACGGATAGAACAGGGACTAACAGACGGTCAACGACGACAATTAATAGAATTAGTGACGGAGTATAAAGACATATTTTCTGACATTCCAGGTAGGACAGACAGAATCGAGCACTCCATTCTTCTTTCGGACTCTAAGCCTATCAAATGCAGGCCGTACTCTATCCCACTCAGCTATAGAGAAAGTCTAAATAAGGAAATTCTTAATTTAGAAGCTAGTGGGATCATCCAGAAATCTACATCTGAGTACTCCTTTCCAATCGTCCTAGTTAAGAAAAAAGACTCCACAATTCGGCTGTGTGTGGACTATAGAAAGCTCAACCACGTCACTAAGATCGACGCAGAACCAATTCCTTCCTGCGAAGATCTTATTCTTGACATGTCCACCTCCAAAATCTTTTCTAAATTAGATCTTACTAAGGGATATTGGCAGGTCCCTATGCAGACTCAATCCATTCATCTTACTGCTTTTTCAACACCTTTAGGACTTTACGAGTGGCGTTTTCTTCCTTTCGGACTTCGAAACGCTCCTGCCACTTTCGTACGCTTAACTAGAGATCTACTTCATGGAGTGACAAATACAGTGACGTATATAGATGATATATGTGTCCATACAGATGACTGGACAACACACTTACTGAAACTAAGACATGTCTTCGATAGGTTGCGACTCTTCGGTCTCACTGTCAAACCGAGCAAAGTCGAATTGGGCCTACATGAAATTGATTTTTTGGGTCATGTCATTTCACAAGGTCAACTAAAAACTGACAATAGAATTATTACCAAAATTATGAACCTGACCATGCCTACAACAAAGAAGCAGGTCAGAAGCCTTTTGGGTTTAGTAAATTACTATAGCAAGTTCATACCAAACTTAGCGGAAATTACAAGTGTATTTTCAAATGTTTTAAAAGCATCTGTAAAATTAGATGTCAAAGATGCATTATGAATTTCTGCATTGTCAAAATTGAAAATCCTGTTTAGTAATGTACCAATCCTCCGCTTGCCTAATCCTAGGCTCGTTTATTATCTTAGGACAGATGCCAGCAGGATCTCTATCGCTGCAGTACTAAGCCAGTTTTATGATGGCATCTTCCATCCGATTTGCTACGTGAGCCGTAAGATCACACCTGCTGAGTCCAGATATTCCATATCAGAGTTGGAAGCCCTAAGCGTCATCTATGCGGTGAGGAAGCTGCATCGATTTCTAGCGGGTGTTCACTTCGTTGTCCAGACTGACAACTCCCCAATCACGGTCATACAAAGTGGTGTGCATCGGAATGACCGTATATACAGGTGGTCGTTAATACTACAAAATTATACTTTTAGTATAGAGCATATTAAGGGTAAGGACAACATTCTGGCTGATACCCTTAGTCGACCATCTGAGGTAAAAATACCGGAGATTCCACATGAGAGTGTAGAGTAATAGATGTTAAATTAGTACATTAGAATATTCTATGTGAAATATGTTACGAATACATAGACATTATGTTCTGAACTAGGTACTAAGAACAGTGAACTACCATGTGTCCGTAGACAGCAAAATAAGAACTGTGCTCCGAGAACAAGTATATCACCGTGTGAACTAAGACAGCTCGTTACATACTAAGCTCCATATGTGTTCCGGTGAGTCATCTGTGTTAAACAGGGAAAAACAGTGTCAGAACAGATCATAAATAACAGACACGAAAATACTTGTCTACGACACCAGCGAACTCTACAGGTGCAATACCCATAGGACACAAGTATGACTGTGTAATGTATTTAATATACCCAGGACAATTGTGTACATATATTATGCCAATAAAAGCAATTTCTAAACAGTAGGGCAACGACTAACCTGAGGTATTTAAATACCATGTATATATATACTTATTGTGATATGTATTATAAAGTTTTAATATAGTGATAAATTATAGTTAGATTAGGTCACTCTAAGATACATTTAGATTTAGGAAATATAATAGTTTTCATTTTTTTTAGTAGTTTAGATATATCATTAATTTACCCACTTACTTAGCTTAAAAGTAGAATAGGATAGTAATTTAAACGTAATAACATCTAATTATAAACTAGGATAAAAAGTTTAGATAGTAATAGTACCATTTAGGTTGTTACATTTCACTTTGTTTCATTTCATTTGAGTTCATTCCATCTTAATGAACCAGTCCACTTAACAAACTCGTTCATTTAGAATTATGATTAGTTTACACCGGATAGGATAAAAGGATTATACAAATAAACATACATCATTTACACCATTTAGAGTAAGAATATCAATCATATATTTTTTTCATTTAAAAACATTAGTTATAATTTTATTATATTTCACATTACCCATGTTAGAAAGGTACATAATTTATTACATTTCACATTACCCATTTCAGAAAGGTACATAACTCATCTCACATCAATTTCAGTTTAAATAGTTAGATTACTTCCCTTAAATTAGATTAAAGTAGGTAACACATTAAATACATATTTATAGAACTAATATCAGTATTTCAGTATTTAGAGTATTATGTCAGTAGAATATAGTGGTTAATAATACCAGTGTACAAACCATCAACCCTTTTTCTTACATGTAAATATGTTGTAAATACATGACTCGTGCAGCAATCTACGCACAGTCATTAAGCTCAACTTTGTCAAACTGAGCCAAACTTGTACAGTGTCACTCCAAGGTTTTTAAATAATGGTGAGGGTAAAAGATGTGTGACAGAAGTGTGAAAGTGAGAGCAAATGTAAATTATACAATGGAGAGTGAGATCAGTCAGCGGATTTTTCTGCCGCTCAACGCGACTTTTTATTTTTGTCTGCGTCAAATGTTTGGTTTCGATGTTGAAAATGTGCTGTCTTGAATGTGTTGCGTGTAGTTTAGTGTAGATCTTAGAGAAAGTATTTTAAGTCTCATAAGACGGAAACGTAGTCACGAATTAGTGTTATACACTTGTTTGTGGCCACATTTAACCGAATTATGGCACTTGAAAACTAACTTACACACACATGATAGATAGATACACATGTTAGAAGTTAGATTATACTATTAGTTAGATCCAAACACGCAAACATCCAGGAAAACAAACATGTAAATTGCATACATTTTTGTATATCAAAGGGAGATAACTCCGGGTCAGGGGACATAATAGACAACGAAACTAACTTAACAGTAAAAGGTAACTTTACACGCGGAAGCGAGATAGGTAAAGCCTGTCGCATACAGCTTGTGTAATGGTTGTTAAATATTATATGGGGGACATGAAGCAATTCATGTGTTGACCCTAAGAAAGTCAACTTTGTATGGGTAGTGAGTTAATTTACTATTTGAGGGCAGGTCTTATAAGACAATGGTCCGGTTCAGACATACCTCTAATAAATATAATATTGCGATTGAGAACAGGGCTCACGCCAACCAGACAAGTTTGTGGCGATTGCCAGTAGCCAAGTAAAGTGATACTACATTGTGACAATAGTCAGTAGAAGTCTATTGAGTTACCCAAAGCCAGGTTATCAGCAGTCTTTGACAAAAATTAGATACACTAATTTTTTAGAAACCTCTTGCGTCACAACCAATGAGTCAAAGTTGATGACGCAACACAGGAGGGGAGGGTGTGTGTCAAAGACTGAACTATAGAGGTCTGAGGTCTGCCTCAAGATAGAAGACCACCGGGAAGAGTGGTCAACCTCAAGTAGATTAGAGGTAACACAGTGCCCCGATATGAGGGCAGGGTAGGTGATATAAAGGGGGACTATTAACTAGTTCTCTCATGAGACACGGAGGTATCGACCAGATAGTTAGTACTCTGGTCACGGCAGAATCACGCCTACGTGATAGCCACGGAGAAGTGGATTGCCACTCAATAAGAGACGGCTGCTATAAGCGTGCTGAGTGTGACAGCACGCAAAAAGCCGAAGGACGCACAAGGTCCTTCAGCGTGCTGTGTAGCCACGCGAGTAGGAAAGTCAGACTGGGGACTGACTTCTTAGCGAGCGCATCGTTTAGTGTCGATAGGAGTTTTTTGTAGCCAAGTAGATAGAGATTAGCAATAAGGTTAGGAAACTAGTGATAGGCAATTCTGTGGCTTTGTGTGTGATTTGATAGCGACTGTTTTGTAAATGTAAAGAGCCAACGGCAATAAAATGTATCATCCATTTCCTCTCACACGACTTGCAAGTTCCTTGTGTGGTGCGAGAGAAGTAATCCTATGATGTCTGAAACATCGGTTGCTGACAATATCATTCAATGAATTATCGCATACCTCGTGCCATTCTTTGTACAGTAATCAAGCGATTCTTCAATTACATTTTATTTATTTTTATCCTTGATCGGGCCTTTGTCTAAATCTTGAGAGCAGTCATAGTTAAATAGTTTCCCACTCGACATTGAGTTGCGGTCTGCAACGATGGAAAGACTAACACTTTTTAGGGAACAATACCCATCTGGGACAACTCCAGCCAATCGTTTGTGCTGTGCTGTAGAATAACTTCATTAAATCTCAGTATGCCTGTTTGCTACCGTGAATTCGCAGCGTTGCGCACCTCGCTGTTACTGGGAGTTGGCAAGTGCAAGAAGAATGTTGCAAACAGCTCCAGCGCAGACAGTACTCGTCTACCGTATCGACAGAAACCAGTCTCTACACAACCCCTACTCTCCTAGATGCAAGCTATTGTCGGCACCTTAGCGGCCATGTATCTGATTTCAGAGCTACACATTACAATCTTCCGCAAGATGCAAGTACGTCAACAAATCAAGCCATAGGAATATTAACCTAACAGATGGGTCTTTTCACACATCCTGTTCGCTTTTGTATGTAATTAAGGGAAATGAATGTGGTCAGGTCACCCGGGAAGACTTGTAAGCCAATGGCAGTTAACGAAACTTTAAAAAAAAAATCATGTTTACATCCAGTACAATGTAGAAGATCTAGCAGAGAAAAGACAAACGCACAGACGATTTGAAGAATGACATACCACGTCGTATATGAGAGATGTGATGGTTTTGGAAGGGAGTGACTAAAGGGAAGCGCCTGTGGAGAACCTGAAAGAAATAAAGGCTAGGACGGAAACTATACATTACAATTCAACAGTCAAACTTATTTACAATGCTCACCGGTTCCCAGATTTGAGGATGACGCCTGTCTGAGATGGTAGAAAGCATTACTGGTTTTAGGGATAAGTATACTCAGAATTATACATGAAGAAGAAGAAAAGACATAACATCCATAAAAGAACATCCCTCAAGTAGCGCATTGAAAGATACATATGCAGACGGATCAACTACATTCCAGTTGTAAATGAAAGTGGACCAATTCCCCCAAATATAACAAAACCCTACAATTGTTTATTTTTTGTTTTGTTTTGTGAGTGTTAAACATAACCCGGACCCTCATTAGATGAATTTGCATGGGCAATAAAGAACCTGAAGAATGGCAAATCACCAGGATGTGATGAGATACCAGCTGAACTAATTAAAGCGGGAGGAAAAGAAAGCATACAAATGTAGCACGCATTATGTAATAAGATATGGAAATATGGTATATGGCCAAAAGATTGGAAGAGAACTATCTAAATTCCAATACCAAACCAGGGCAACCTGAAATTATGCACCAACTATAGAACTGTTGCCCTGATCAGTCATGCAAGTAAAATTCTACTAAACATCATAATAGAAGACTTCGTAAGAAAATGGAAGAAGACATTAACGTGGCTCAAGCTGAATTTAGACAAGGAAGAGGAGCAAGAGATCACATACTCAACATGCGTTTAATAATAGAGACGTGTAGATAATTTAATGTAAACCTATTCTCTTGTTTTCTGGATTATGCAAAAGGTATTTGACTGTGTACACCATCAGAAACTTTGGGAAATCATGAGGAATATGGGCTTTCCATCACATGTAGCACAATTCATACGAATGCTCTATCTAGACCAACAAGCAGTAGTTAGAATATATGGCGAGACATCAGATTGGATTGACATCAAGCAAGGAGTCCGACAGGGTTGTGTGCTGTCACCTTATTCGTTTAACCAGTACGCCGAAAATATAATGAGAAATGTCAGAAATGATATATCCAGGGAGCAATATGATGCCCTAAATATCGGTGGTCATGAAATACCAGAGATTCGATATGCTGATGGTACAGTATTACAATCCACATCACAGACTGGTAAAGAATACTTAATAACCTCAACCCAAAAAATAGTGAAAATCAGAACTTATATCTTAACATAGCAAAAACAAAGATAATGCATACAGATAGCACTACTATGGAGAAATAAATATATGTTCATTAGGAAAGATTGGAGGTGGTGGCAAATTTTGAATACATTGGGTCATTGATTACCAACAATGGTGACACAATAAAAGAAATTAAACGACGACTATCAATTGCTCTTCAAAGACTAAAACAACTTAATAAATTATGAAGTGGGACATATAGATCTACAAAAATTAGATTTTTAGGAGCATGCATCTTTCCCATTGCAACATACGCCTGTGAGACCTGGACACTTACTAATAAAGCTGAACATCGCGTACATGCTTTTGAATATAAATATTATAGACGGGTTCTAAGAATATCTTGGTTAAAGAAAAGAACAAATGCATCCATACTTCAAGAGCTGAATATTGATGAAGGTTGGCTAATAAAGACAATATAACAAAGAAAATTGAAACATTTTGGTCACTTGTAACGTCATGAAAGTTTGGAGAGAACAATAATGGAGGGGTATATGCCTGGGAAGAGAGGAAGAGGAAGGCCAAAGAGAAGATGGGTGCAGAATGTGGTGGATGATTTCCAGACGAGTGTATGGGACGCGGGACATCTTGCTTGTGATCGAGAAGTTTTTTGGAGCGTTGTTATAAAAGCGAGGTTCTGCAAAGGACATGCTACTGAATGCATGAATGAATGAATGAATGAATGGGTGCCAAACATTTTACACCTGATATTTGCATAGATGAGGCCTGATCAATCCAAATATCACATTTTTGTTTGTTTGTTTGGGGGGGGGGGGGGGGGGGGGTCTCTAGCATCACTAATTTTGCAGATACGGGCATTTTGTGTATTTAAATAATATTATTACAGAACTTTCTATGTAAGGTTTGGAAAAGAAACTATTGCTATCTTGTCCCTTACAAAATTTGGAAATCCAGTGGTTTGGAGTGAGCCCAAGAACCACTATGATGACTGTTATTTCTAAGTTGTCAATATTAAAGGAAATAATGGAAACATAAAAAAAAAATATGGAAATATCCAGATTTAAATTCTGCTAGACGAACTGTTCCACACGAAGATGTCATACCAATTCCTACTTTCAGTCTGATGTCGGATTCACTGCTAGAACGGACGAAAGAACGAATGCACAAACTTTACTTTCAAAGGGTTAAGAATTGGGCAAGCAAGCCCGTCTGACATTCTGCCCTTCTTCTCTCTTTCCTCTCATGTGCCATTTCATTCATACATCGCTTATGAAGCTAATCTTAGACAACAACAGAAACATATGCATTAAAACGCATGAAAAATAATGAATATTACATGACTCACTAAGGCAAATTTTAACATGGCGACTTTAAATACCCAATGAAGGTGTAACGTACCATACAAATAGGAATTCTTATTATACTAACAGTTGTTTGGGATAATTGTTATACATTTGTTTGGGGTCTATTTTAATTTACGTCTGTACTGAGATTGTGTTCAAACATATTACGACTGTATGCATAGTTATTGGTGGTGTCTTTGATTTATTGTTTAACATTTTTCCACAACTGAGCGGCAGAGTACGCTAAGCTTGCATTGTATACGTCTATCCTAGGTTTAGGTACATGAAGTATGTTTGGTGGTTCGCTATATCTTGCATTATATTTAAACAGTGGCCAAAGGTAACATGGAGCATTTTGAAATATGATTTCGTGAATTAGTTTGGCCGTATTAAAAAGTAAGCGTTTGTGGAGTGACAGTAACTAAAGATGTTAATGTAGGTTAGAATTGTTGGTAAGCTTTTTACCATTAGTTAAACGCACTGCCCTGTTCAGGGGTGAATAAAGGCTTGTTATTGATTTGGAGTATCCATCATAGATTGTTTGAAAAATGTCACTATATTAAGACTTACTTTCATTGCTATTTGTTTGTTTGTTTGTTTGTTTTTTAAATTAAAATATTGTAATCTATCATATCGAATGCTTTTCTAAAATTTACAAAGACTGCTCCACGTGAGTGTTGTTCTTAATAGTTTGATGCCAGTTTTATATCATGTTTGTTAGGGCCGTATGACAAGAATATTGTGGCTGAAACCCTGACTGTCTGTCAACTATTAGTTTATGGCGAACTACGTGTTCTAGTGTTGTTTTGTGAATGTGCTTTTTCAGCGGTTTAGATAGCGATGGTTGTATGGAAATTGGCCTAGAGTTACTCACGAGACCATTGTCCAATGAACCAGTTTTTAAATGAGGATATACTTTAGCGATTTGAATGGCTGATAGGAAGTGACCTTTGGTGAGACATTGATTATATATAAAAGTTAGTAACTCGCAGATCGTCGGTGCAGCATGGCGAAGGATCCGATTACTGATTCCATCTAGTCCTTATGAGTTTTTCTATTTTTGGTTTACTGAGTTTAGTAAATACTTCAGTGATCGTCATTAGCGGTATATTGCAGTCTCTATAGCATGTATTCTCACAAAATTATTACGATAAAGATGTTATGAAAAGAAACTGTTATTGCAGCCTTCAACTGCTTTATTTCGGATTGAAAGAAACTACTGAATTGATCATATGTAATCTGATTTTATGGTAATGAGTGTAAGGGCTTGTGTTTATCAAGGTATTAATTGCTTTCTATTTAATTTTTAGAATTCGTTTTATCGATTATTAAGCTCTTAAAGTAGTTTTTTTTTTTCTTTATGACTAACATATTGAACTTTGTTTCACAGACTACGGTATATGGATAGGTCTCTATTTTTATGTGCCCTGTCCCGGACTTTCATAATTTCAACTACCTCCTTGGTGATCCACCTGGGATTAGTATAATGTTTAACTCGAACTTTCTTAAATGGAACATGCTTATGAAATACACTTAGAAAGGTCTTAAACCAATGGTCCAGATCATCATCCGGGTCAGGAAGTTGGTAATCATAGAGGAGAAATAAGTTGAGCAAGTCTTGTAGAAAGACATTTTATTGCAATATTTACCATATCTATATTTTATACTTATGTGTTTGTTTTTCGGAGTTGTGGTACATCTTTTCGACCACGTGCAACATATTGGGTAGTGATCACACATTGCACCAATGCATGTGGTGCATTATGAGATGTTATCAGCACATGTTGCATAAATGTGATGTAAACGTGTTGCAGATGATTTTTTTTTTAACAATTCTAGTGGCTTTATTGACAAACTGTTAGAAGTTATACGACTCTATTATATTTTTCCAGGTTGTTTTCTTTGATTTTTTAATGGCTATGTTGAAGTCCCATAAAATCATGATTTCTTTTGCATTACTGAAGACTACATCCATCGTTGTGGTGAATGTTACATATCACATGTTTCCTGCCCTGGGTTTCGATAAAGATAGCCAACTACTAAGGATATGAGAATTTGAAGTTTAACCTCAAGTCATGCACACTCAATCTCACTGGTTTCAAAATTTATCCTCCGTTGGATGTTAAGCGAATTAGAATTATAAATTGCTATACCTGCCAATGATAAGGATCTATTCTAATAGCTTTAAAGCCCCTGATAACGATGTCAACATCTGAGATGTTACAATTGAATCGACGTTTGCTAATGTCGAATATGCGGACATTCTGATTTAGCACGAGCGATAGTTCTTTAAGCGTCCCAAGTAAATGACAACTATTTAAATGACCGACTAGTTGTCCATCTTTCCTTAGCCAGTGTTTATACTCATTAAACTTGCCAGCTATGCGTTAACATAAATCTTATAAACGCAGAATGATTAAAACGTACGTCACGCCCTACGTTTAAAGTAACAGTAATATATCTGACAAGATATAAAAATACTTAAACAGATAAGCAAAGAAGAGCAGTGAAGTCCTCCTTACTCAAGTAAGAACACGTTAAGAAGGAATATAAAAGATGTACAACTAAATATGATCAATGAATGTAGAGAATTATAAATGTTGATATTTATAGTCACGTATCCACTAGAATATGAAACAGCGGTGCCATTTTGGACGACAAGTGACTGTGTTAGTGATTTCGAAGATGAATTTCCAACTGCTCAACGCATCGTCCAGCGTTAACTTAATGTTATAATCCGAGATCTGCATATCTCCATGCAATCTTCAGAACTTTGGTGTTCAAGTTTGAAAGAAAAAAATCACTGACTGCTGAAACAATGGTTACATTTTATCGCAGCAGAAAGCAAGGTTATCTTCCTTTCTTTTGAAAAGAAAACAACCTTGTATATTCAATTAATGTAGGATGTCATGTAAACGAAATTGGTGTAATTTATACATCAGATCAGTGGCGACATTTCATTGACAGCTGTAAAGAAGTTTGAAAAGTGTTCTCTAACACAATGGTATCAAATATGACTCAATTATAATTGCCCATTCTACTACAAGGAACGAGGAGTGTGCTACAATAAGCACAGTTCTGAAAAACAAAAGCATTGAAGTATTGAGAACACAACAGGATGGTTTGTGTAGATCTTAAAATGATGAACTTTTAACTTGGACAGCAAGGGGATTTATTAAGTATACATATTTTTATATGCTTGTGGGATATCAGGGCAAAAGATTCGCACTGGACAAAGAAATAGTGGTCCTTAGGGGATGAATTTACTGTTGGAGGAGAAAATATTGTCAACAAGTCTCTCATTGATCGAAAACGTGTTCTGCTGTCATCAATGCATAAAATGCTTGGTTTGATGAAGCAATTTGTTAAGACACTTATTGTATGTGATGATGGTATAAAAATGCCTATTATTGTTCTGAATGCTTAGCAACTGGATATGCTCTATTCTACAGAGTGTCCGTAAAGTCTGGACACATGGGTAAAAATAAAACTTTTTATTCAAAAAACATCTTCAATATGATTTCTATCATTTACAATGTTGATGCGTATCACAAAATGTTGGTGAAGTTGATGCATTAAAGCCACATTGCCTTTAATGTTGGTACATTCACTCCTTATTCGTTGAGTCAAATGTATTGGATCTGTGATTTTTGTTGCCGTTTTTGAAAGCGGCACTTTCTCCTTTAGCATGCCCCAGAAAAAAGAAATCAAGAACTGGTAAACGTGGAGACCACTCCACATGACCACGTCTTCCAATCCAATTAGAGAAATCTGTTAATAATTTTGAATTTTGTATTTCATTTGAATTAAATGAAACATATCCAATTATCCTATGTGTCCAGACGGTACGGACACCCTGTATTAAATCTACTCATTACGAATGACTTCTAGTCTTATCTTATCTGGTATCACTTTTGAAAACTTAATTAAACAAGTATATATTTTCTTTGCAACAAGCAAAGATACTCTTTTTTATGAGTATTGCACAAACATCTTGAACTGTTTCTTGTTTCTCTGAACGTAGTTCTTATTTGTTCGTCTTTGAAAGTAAACTATTTATTTCTATCCTTATTTGCTTTAATTTTCGATTTTTTATTTAGCCTACATGTTTCTTCTACGCTCTGTAATACACAGTTTCTTTTCGTAACCTTTATTACACACACACACACACACACACACACCACACCACACACTCTCTCACACACACACACACACACACACCACACCACACACTCTCTCACACACACACACACACACACACACACACACACACACACACACACATACATATTCACAAGTATTGTACACAATTGTTGTTAGGGAGCAACCGACCGAAGCATCAGAATCAGCAAACTATAATGTCAATTATTTCTATGTGAATGTGACAATACAAAAATTACAGCCATGTCTTAGTGTAGAATCATGTTTGATTTATTTGTTCACAGCTGACGATATACTTGCCGGCTACGTGGCTTAGAGGTTATGACTTTTCTCCGTAATCTCGTATACTCTCGTCGGTGACGTGATGATGATGAGAATCAGCAGTGGTTCGAATCGCATCGGTAACTTACGGGGTATGTGAGCCGGCCGCTCAGAACGCAATGGCAAACTACTGAGCGTAATCTTGCCAAGAAATCAACATACAGCTGAAAGATGCTGGTGTTGACAGCGATGTCCTGTAAAGGATATGCAAAAAAAAAAAAAAACATATACTTATTAAACGATTGCATTGGCTTTGGAGATCACATGTTTATTTATTTATGTATTTATTCATTTTGGCAAATGCATGCCACTGTAGTTATTTCCCAATCAGAAACATAAATCAATGGGGAACCCTTGCGACAGTTGAAATATCGTGAGAATCGCATTCATAGACACTTCTTTAATTTACTTCTGTTATTGTCTATTTAAAAAAAAAATTAATTATTATTGTCTATGAATGAATGTCTGTTGAATTATTTCTCCAGTCCACATCCAGAAAATATCTCTCCAAATGTCTGTCTGTATTTGGTGCTCATTTTGAGATAGACGAAAATATTGACGCTGGAGTTGATGGCTTCAAACAGAAACGCGAATGACCACAATATTTGATATTCATTGTAGTATTTGCCGCCTGTGTTGAACTCTGGTTCATAGAATGTTGTTGCACACAGCAACACGGCCGGTGTGTAGCACACGATCAGCACACAGGCGATCAACACAATCATGGCTACTGTTCTTCTATCTCGGTTAGCAACGGCTTCCGATTTATCCTGATTTAAATTCGCCGTTTTGCGCCAGGCACTTTTCTGTCCCAGTTTACGGATCAGGATTGAAGTGAATAATATAACCGCAAAGAAGGCCATCACACCGAATATGGCGTGGATAATAAAAACTGCACTTTCCGCCACATCTGTGTTGCTGTCAACAACAAATCCAAGTAGCGTTGTATTCCTCTCAGGATTAAATTTCCAATCAATGGACGACGTGCAGTACAACGGGACAGCCGTTATCCAGGTCACTACATAAATGGAGAACAGGGTCGAGGCTGTGGTCTTTGACGTAATCATTTGTTTGACTTTCAACGGAAAAGCTATACACAGACATCTCTCTGCGGTAATATAGACAGTAATGAGACAAGTGATTCTAGAAAACATCTCCCGCGGCACTCCAGCAGTGATGTACAAAATATCAATGAAAGACATGGCTATACCAGCCTCATCTAGTGCCGGAGTGGCGCAAACCGAGTACCAGCTCTGCATGATCAGCCCGCAAAGGTCGGCCACTGCCAGAGCAAAGAAACTAATATTGATAGTGGTGTTCAGCCCGTGTTTATAAAATATGACCATATTAATCACATTGGCCACAGACCCGAGTAAACTGACCACGCCAGCTAGAACGACGTTATTCACATATGTAAACATCTGCCTTTGATAATCGCTAACAAAATGTGTCAACTGTTTATTACTACCGCCAGCTTGACCACCAATGGATTCTCTCAATGAGTTATTCAACATGTCCATTTCCACAACTGGGCAGATCGCTGAGTGTCAATTAATACAGATAAGAAAGGGAATTCCCCGCGGTCGTTCTCACAGAACCAGAATTATCCGCCGTCAGTATCCGTCCAATGTAAATGCATGCTTCTGGAGATAAAGACATTTCGTTCCTAGTGTGAAACCATTGTCAAGTTCGAGTCGGGTGTATAATTACAGTCTTTAAACACGTCCGTGGTCTAACCTGGGGTAGATAATTACAGCTGTACAATCTGACAAGAGTAACGTAGATAGACTCAATATTAACAGGTTTTTTTCACACACCGCATAATTTTCTTGTCAAGACCTCGGGACATACTTGACTTCTTTAGATTTCAGGGAGAAGACACTTCGGGATGTTTTAATTACATAGCTGAAAATCAGGATTTGGTTGTGAAAACCATATTCTACACCCGATAGTAGTGATCACGAAAACACATTTGCAGAGTTTCTTCGAGACTGTATTTCATGAACTATTCTCACCCGCTGAATTGTGTAATTCAGTAGTTCGATATCTGAACACGTTATTCCTGTGAAATACGCCTGAAGGCATGTTCAATTATTTAAAACTGCCTCGTGGCTCACGCGAGTGCAAATGCCAGTGATGTCCCGGAGATTGTAACTTCTCCTTTGTTGACATATAAGGGCATGGAGGGAGGAGTCTTGGGTTTTCGTGAACATTGAACTGACGAACTCTTTTGACATTGCTAATTTAACTTGTAAAAATGTGAGTATGATTTGCGCCATGTAGTTTCAGTTATACTATTAGTTCTCTGATAGCTGGCTAACTTTGTCATCATGCATGGCTAGATTCAACTTGCGAATACCCTGCCATTAAACACCGTTTTGTTGTTTTTTCACCTGCGACTTTTAGTGTCGGTTTTCTATTGAAGAAACACTTATTATAATTACATAAATTTCAGCATGACTGGGAACTTTCTCGGACATCTATCCGATGGAGCTATAGCAATGAAGTAATGAATTGTATGGTTTCAGTTTGTCATTGATTGCTAGGTGGGGACATCACTTTAACTCTCTGAGACTTATATGGAAAGCGAATTATTGTCTGAGTCACTAACGCAGGAGAGTCATCATATAGGAGTAATCTCTTCTTGACTTTGAAACGGGTATGTGTGATCATCCAGAACATTCCTAGATGCAGGTGGGCAGACATATTAAGTACTGAGAAGGATGTGAGGTTAGCTCGCATGAGAAATACATGCACCGGTATTGATGCTGATGATGATGATGATGATGATGATGATGATGATGATGATGATGATGATGATGATGATGTAACAACATTTTAAAAATATTGTATGTGTGTTTCAATAAAAAAGTCACAAACTGTAAATACATTGGCACAATAGATAACAACAATGGAGACACTTCAGACAAATTCAGAATGAGACTGACCTGACTGACTGGCACCTTGCCGTTTGACAGACGATAGATTGTAAAATGGAATTACATCTCTCCATAACACAACGCCTGGGTTAAATTTAGAGACCATGTGTTGTCCATGCAGCATGATTCCTGCATGATTGTCCATGCAGGCAGAGGCCTGTCTAGTTTACTCCAGTGGAAAGGAGGCTGCACTACTAATGCATTAATAGCATATAACACGGCGCCAGCAAACAAAATAAGAGTACGTATTTTGAGAACAACCGCCCTGGTCTAGGTGTTACACGACTTTCTCCGTAATCCCTTATACTATCGTGAGTAACGTGACGTTGCGCGAGAATGGGTAGCGGTTCTCATATACTTAGGGGTATATGAGCTGGTCGCTCAGAAAGCAATGGCAAACTACTGAGCGTAATCTTGCCAAGAAATCAACAATCAGCTGAAAGATTCTGATGTTGACAGCGATGTCCTGTAAAGGATATGCCGGGGAAAAAATGATAACATGCATTTTGTGGCAACATTTGCTTGTAAATTGTTTACCATTTCCGAATACCCACATAGCAAAGCTGGCGTCTGTGGTGAAACGAGCGGACCGCGATTCGAAATCCGGCATATTACATATAAAATAAGCTGCAGGTGGTTTGGAAGCAGTTGGCCTGGTGATGGTTTGTTAACAATGGTATTAGAGTTAGTCGTTCAAAAAGAAATGGCAAATAACTTAACGTAAACTTAAATAGTAAACCAAAAACAACGATACAATGCTGGGGCTGACTGCGACGTTCAATAAAGGACATGCAACTAAATTAAACTGAAGTCCTAGAAAGAGCGTCCATGCCCAGTATCCACACTCTACTGATGAAGAATCAGATTCGCTGGGCTGGTCACTTGACTCGCATGCCAGATCACAGGCTCCCTAAACGAAGTTTTTACAGCGAACTGCGTCGTGGTCAACGCTCCCAAGGTGGCCAGAAGAAACGCTTTAAAGACACTCTGACAATCTCACTGAATGCTTTTGGAATTCATAATGACACCTGGGAGGCTGCAGCCAGAGACCGAAATTCGTGGGGTGCATCATTACGCAAGGGTGCAGTCATATGTGAGGCAACCAGGACTGCAAGAGCTGTGAAGAAAAGGCAGAACAGAAAAACTACTGCAGGAAATCCTCCTCCAGAAACGTCAAGCATTCTTTGTCCACATTCTCAAAGAACATTTCGAGCCAAAATAGGCCTTATCAGCTATCTTAGAACCCACGGCTCCATACCTTCAACCCCACTGGATGAAATGAATGGTCATCATCATTCTTGATGGACAAACACCAATACAATTAACGGGCGCGTTAGCGAAGTTGCTTGCTTGCTTGCCTTGAAAACACAAATTCCAAATTCGGTCGCGTTCAGTCTGCTTCTTTCAGCTGTGGTTAGTGTTGAGGTCCGTGGTGTTTGTGGATTTATTTACCCTGATTCTTGTCTTGTGCGCTCTTACGAGTGAGTCCTGTCTCGGACTGGTTATATCGGCTTTTGTGTCCGGGAGGTCAGCTGAGAGGTTGGTCGGCGGCTGTCTTTTGTGCCTGTCTCCTCTCGTTGTTTCTTTTGTTAGTGAAGGTTTCTGGCTCGTCTGGCTTGACTGGTTGCAGTCCTTATCCATCCATCATCCATCATGTGCCATGCAGATCAGCGTGGGCGGCCATGTTTTGCCATCTCACTCGATCACCAGATTCGTGGATCAGCACCGTATTTCTGTCTCGATCATGCCACGGGGCCAAACCATCCAGGTATTTACTTCTCGGTCTTCCCCTTGGTCTCATCCCCTCGATCTTGCCAGTTGTCACCAAGTTCTCTAATTCATTTCTTCTCATAACATGCCCAAAAAATTTTGACTGTCTACGCCTAATGTCTCTAATCAGTTTATGATCTTCATTTCTTTCTTGTAGGACTTGTTCAATGGTTTTTCTGTCTGTCTTTACACATCCCTGTCTCACACCTCTCGTAATAGACTGATATTGACCTACTTCATTATCAATTCTTATGGCAACTTGATGTTTCCAATGTATGTTTTTTACAAGCCTAAGGTCTTTTCCATCAATTTGTAGACCTTCAAGCATCCTTATCATGTCGACATGTCCCATTTTATCGAACGCCTTTGTGTAGTCAATAAAGCAGAAGTGTAGCTCTTTGTTTACTTCTATAGAACGTTGAATTACTGTTCTCAGTATGTACACAGCATTTACTGTACCCTTGCATTCTACAAACACACATTGTTCCTCTCCTATTTCAGGTTGTATTTTCTCCCTAACTCTTTGGATGACAATTCTTAGAAACATCTTCGTGTTGTCACTCATTATACTAATTGTTCGATGTTGTTCACATTCCAAGGATCATGGTTTCTTTGGGATTGCAATAAATACAGAATTACATAATCCATGAGGTATATCTTCAGTATCATATATGGTATTCAGGGGTCTGGTAACTTTATCTACTCCGTATTCTTCTAAAGCATTCATAATTTCTGTTGTGATGCGGTCTGAACCGGGGGTCTTGCCAGATTTCACATGGTTAAGAGCATTCTGAACCTCCATCTTCAAAATGTATGATCCTTCATTATTATTTTTAATATCTTACTATTCTTCTCTGTTATCATCATAAAGGTATTTTACATACATGTAAAATCTTATCTTTTTCTATTATGACTTTTCCATCTTTTGTCTTTAGGCAGCCTGCTGATGTATGTGTTCTTTGATTATTAAGCTCCTGCATTCTTTTGTCCATTAGTTTTGCATTTTTACTGTTGTGTTGTGTTCAATTTCTATGCAGTTTTTCTCGTGCCATGCTTCTTTTGCCTCCTTACATAATGTTCTGACTTTTCTGTGAATTTCTTTATATTTGGCAGGATTATGTGTGTTCTGTCTTCTTGTTTCCATTAGCTGTAAAATATCTTCAGTCATCCATGTCTGACGACCCACTTTCTTTAATTTTGAAATAGTTTTTTTCTGCAGCTAAACTGATTGAATTCTTCAACATTTCCCATTGATCATCCACACCTTGAAATAGAATCTCTAGATAAGACAATATATCATATTTGTTCTTTACTTCCATGTTAAAATTATCTTGTATTTCTTTGTCAGGTTTCAATTTGCACAAATCATATTTCGTGTTTCCTGTTGTATAATTGACTTTCTTTAACTTGACCCTCAATTTGCCGGTAAATAATCTGTGATCAGTGTGACAGTCTGCATTTGGAACTGTTTTACGACTGTTAGTGCATTTCAAAACCTTCTGCTAATCAGGATGTAATCTATCTTTTTTAATCCCGCTGTCTGGACTTCTCCATATCCATAATCTTCTAGGATGTTGTTTAAACCAGGTGTTTCCTGCAACCATTTGTTTTCTTTTGCCCATTCTACAAGTCTGTATCCTCTTCCGTTTCGCTCTCTCAAAACATGATTGCCTACACAGCATCCATCGCCTTGATTTCCCACTTTTGCATTGAAATCACCCATTATGATATATATTTCTGAATTATTACATTTCCCCAAAGCACGCTCCATGTCATTATAAAATTCATGTATACTTTCTTTATTTCATTCACTTGTTGGAGCATATATTTTAATGACATTTATTTTAAAAGGTCTTCCGTTTAATTTTACTAATACAATTCAGCCTGGAACATCCCAGTAACCTTTAATAGAATCTGATGTTTGCCGATCCAACATAATGGCTACACCTCTTTGCAGTTCTTCTCCTCCAGAATAAGTGATTTTACAATCCTCTCCTGTCTTCATCCCTGCCCCTCTCTATCTGATTTCACACATTCCTAATATATTAATATTCTCTCTTCCTATTTCTTGTTTGATGTTATCTAATTTTCCATCTGCATTCATTGTTCTGACATTCCAGGTTCCTACCTTTAACGATAATAATCGTTTGCACCTAGTAGCCTGCTGACGGCCTGGAGTCTCCTGGTGTACATGACTATCCCTACCGGGCAAGGCTGCTTCTATGGAGCACCCATTTACACCGTTTCTCTGAATGTCGATGATATCGCAAATCATAATGTTCTTGGCATCTGTGAAGAGGGAAGTTTGCCATTGCTTTCCTTCTTAGCAATGACCATATTGGTCAGTGACTGCATAGTGTATATGGTGTTGGGATCATAGTGTGATAGTTAGTTAGTTGCATATTCTTTTACAGGACGCCTGTCATCAACCGATGTTTCAGCCATCACAGGATTACTTCTCTCGCACCACACAAGGAACTTGCAAGTCGTGTGAGAGGAAATGGATGATACATTTTATTGCCGTTGGCTCTTTACATTTACAAAACAGTCGCTATCAAATCACACACAAAGCCACAGAATTGCCTATCACTAGTTTCCTAACCCTATTGATAATATCTATCTATTTGGCTACAGAAAAAACCCCTATCGACACTAAACGGTGCACTCGCTACGAAGTCAGTCCCCAGTCTGACTTTCCTACACGCGTGGCTACACAGCACGCGGAAGGACCTTGTACGTCCTTCGGCTTTTTGCGTGCGTCACACTCAGCACGCGTATAGCAGCCGTTTCATATTGAGTGGCAATCCCTATTCTCCGTGGCTATCACGTAGGCGTGATTCTGTCGTGACCAGAGTGCTAACTATCTGGTCGACGCCTCCGTGTCTCATGAGAGAACTAGTTAATAGTCCCCCTTCCTATCACCTACCCTGCCCTCATATCGGGGCACTGTGTTACCTCTAATCTACTTGAGGTTGACCACTCTTCCCGGTGGTCTTCTATCTTGAGGCAGACCTCAGATCCCCATCCTTCAGTCTTTGACACACACCCTCCCCTCCTGTGTTGCGTCATCAACTTTGACTCATTGGTTGTGACGCAAGAGGTTTCTAAAAAATTAGTGTATCTAATTTTTGTCAAAGACTGTTTGATAACCTGGTTTTGGGTAACTGAATAGACTTCTACTGACTATTGTCACAATGTAGTATCACTTTACTTGGCTACTGGCAATCGCCACAAACTTGTCTGGTTGGCGTGAGCCCTATTCTCAATCGCAATATTATATTAATTAGAGGTATGTCTGAACCGGACCGTTGTCTTATAAGACCTGCCCTCAAATAGTAAATTAACTCACTACCCATACAAAGTTGACTTTCTTAGGGTCAACACATGAATTGCTTCATGTCCCCCATATAATATTAAACAACCATTACACAAGCTGTGTGCGACAGGCTTTACCTATCTCGCTTCCGCGTGTAAAGTTATCTTTCACTGTTAAGTTAGAGTTTCGTTGTCTATTGTGTCCCCTGACCCAAGAGTTATCTCCCTTTGATTTACCAAAAATGTATGTAATTTACATGTTTGTTTTCCTGGATGTTTGCGTGTTTGAATCTAACTAATAGTATAATCTAATTTCTAACCTATGTGTCTATCTATCATGTGTATGTAAGTTAGTTTTCAAGTGCCATAATTCGGTTAAATGTGGCCACAAACAAGTGTATTACACTAATTCGTGACTACGTTTCCGTCTTATGAGACTTAAAATACTTTCTCTAAAATCTACACTAAACTACACACCATACATTCAACATACCACATTTTTAACACTGAAAGCAAACACTTGACGCAGACAACGAATAAAAAGTCGCGTTGAGCGGCAGAAAAAATCCGCTGACTGATCTCAGTAATGTCATTCTCTCTTGTATAATTCTCTTTCACACTTCTGTCACACATCTTTTACTCTCACTTTTGTCACACATCTTTTACGCTCACAATTAATTAAATACCTTGGAATGACACTGTACAAGTTTGGCTCAGTTTGACAAAGTTGAGCTTCATGACTGTGCGTAAATTGCTGCACGAGTCATGTATTTACAACCTATTTACATGTAAGAGAAAGGGTTTGATGGTTTGTCCCCTGGTATTATTAATAACTAAATTCTACTGAAATAATACTCTAAATAATGACATATTACTAATAGCTCTATAAATATGGATTTAATGTGTTACCTATTGTCATCTAATTTAAGGGAAGTAATCTAACTATTTAAAATGACATGGATGTGAGATGAGTTATGTACCTTTCTGAAATGGGTAATGTGAACTGTAATAACTTATGTACCTTTCTAACATGGGTAATGTGATAAATTATAAATAATGTTTTTAAATAAAAAAAACGAATATATGATTGATATTTTTACTCTAAATGGTGTAAATGATGTATGTTTATGTGTATAATCCTTTTATCTTATACGGTGTAAACTAATCATAATATTAAATGAATAAGTTTGTTAAATGGACTGGTTCATTAAGATGGAATGAACTCAAATGAAGTGAAACTACATGAATTGTAACAAACTAAATGGTACTATTCCTATCTAAGCTTTAATCCTAGTTCATACTTAGATGTTATTAAGTCTAAATTACTATCCTAATCTACTTTCACGCTAAGTAAGTGGGTAAATTCATGATCTATCTAAACTAATAAAAAAAATGAAAACTATTATATTTCCTAAATCCAAATGTATCTTAGAGTGACTTAATCTAACTCTAATTTATCACTATATTAAAATGTTATAATACATATCACAATAAGTTTATATATACATGGTATTCAATTACCTCAGGTTAGTTGTGGCCTTAATGTTTAGAAATTGCTTTCATAGGCATGATATATATACACAATTGGCCTGGGTATATTAAATACATTGCACAGTCATACTTGTGTTCTATGGGTATTGCACCTGTAGAGTTCGCTGGTGTCGTAGACAAGTATTTTCGTGTCTGTTATTTATGTACTGTTATGACACTGTTCTTCTATGCTTACACAGATGGTTCACCGGCACATATATGGAGCTTAGTATGTAACGAGCTGTCTTAGTTCACACGGTGATATACTTGTTTTCGAAGCACAGTTCTTATCTTGATGTCTACGGACATATGGTAGTTCACTGTTCTTAGTACATGGTTCAGAACATAATGTCTATGTATTCGTAATCTATATCACATAGAATATTCTAATGTACTAATCTAACCTCTATTACTCTACATTCTCATGTGGAATCTCCGGTATTTCTACCTCAGATGGTCGACTCAGGGTATCAGCCAGAATGTTATCCTTACCCTTAATATGCTCTATACTAAAAGTATAATTTTGGAGTATTAACGACCACCTGTAGATACGGTCATTCCGATGGACACCACTTTGTATGACCGTGATTGGGGAGTTGTCAGTCTGGACAACGAAGTGAACACCCGCTAGAAATCGATGCAGCTTCCTCACCGCATAGATGACGCTAAGGGCTTCCAACTCTGATATGGAATATCTGGACTCAGCAGGTGTGATCTTGCGGCTCACGTAGCAAATCGGATGGAAGATGCCATCATAAAATTGGCCTAATACTGCAGCGATGGAGATCCTGCTGGCATCTGTCCTAAGATAATAAACGAGCCCAGGATTAGGCAAGCGGAGGATTGGTACATTACTAAACAGGATTTTCAATTTTGACAATGCAGAAATTAATAATGCATCTTTGACATCTAATTTTACAGATGCTTTTAAAACATTTGAAAATACACTTGTAATTTCAGCTAAGTTTGGTATGAACTTGCTATAGTAATTTACTAACCCCAAAAGGCTTCTGACCTGCTTCTTTGTTGTAGGCATGGTCAGGTTCATAATTTTGGTAATAATTCTATTGTCAGTTTTAAGTTGACCTTGTGAAATGACATGACCCAAAAAATCAATTTCTTGTAGGCCCAATTCGACTTTGCTCGGTTTGACAGTGAGACCGAAGAGTCGCAACCTGTCGAAGACATGTCTTAGTTTCAGTAAGTGTGTTGTCCAGTCCTCTGTATGGACACATATATCATCTATATACGTCACTGTATTCGTCACTCCATGAAGTAGATCCCTTGTTAAGCGTACGAAAGTGGCAGGAGCGTTTCGAAGTCCGAAAGGAAGAAAACGCCACTCGTAAAGTCCTAAAGGTGTTGAAAAAGCAGTAAGATGAATGGATTGAGTCTGCATAGGGACCTGCCAATATCCCTTAGTCAGATCTAATTTAGAAAAGATTTTGGAGGTGGACATGTCAAGAATAAGATCTTCGCAGGAAGGAATTGGTTCTGCGTCGATCTTAGTGACGTTGTTGAGTTTTCTATAGTCCACACACAAACGAATTGTGGAGTCTTTTTTCTTAACAAGGACTATTGGAAAGGAGTACTCAGATGTTGATTTCTGAATGATCCCACTAGCTTCTAAATTAAGAATTTCCTTATTTAGACTTTCTCTATAGCTGAGTGGGATAGAGTACGGCCTGCATTTGATAGGCTTAGAGTCCGAAAGAAGAATGGAGTGCTCGATTCTGTCCGTCCTACCTGGAATATCAGAAAATATGTCTTTATACTCCGTCACTAATTCTATTAATTGTCGTCGTTGACCGTCTGTTAGTCCCTGTTCTATCCGTATGCTATCCAATGTTGCAGTCTTGTCTACAATGGGAACAGGTAGTTCCATTCCGTCGTCGTCTATCTGATTCAGTACGGTAGTGGTGCTAAGTGCGTATTCTGTATTCTCATTACGTGTATGCATTTCGTCGGATTTGCCAGTCTCGCTAACTAGTGTAGTTGCGTTGTGTACGTCTGTCGTCTCATCACTAGGTGTGGTTGCACTGTGTTCGTCTGTCTCTATTTCTGTCTCTTGTCGTGAAAAGTAAGGTTTCAACATGTTGACATGGAATATCTTTAAGTGTCCGTTTATTGATATTTCATAGTCAACATCTGAAATTTTTCGTACCACCTTGAATGGCCCTTGCCATGAGGTCAATAATAAATTTCGTTTGTCTGGAAGTAACAAAAGTATGTCTTGATCTGGTTCAAGATCAATTGTTCTCGCACCTTTGTTTGCATATTGGCGGTAGATTTGACCCTTCCTCTCCAAAGCTGCCTTAGCTATAATACACGATTTCATGATTTTATCTCGTGTTTCTGTCACCATTTCATAAGGTGTTTTTGGGGTTGGAATTTCAATGGAATTAGTTATTACCTGATGGTAAATGGTTAGGGGTCCACGTGGGTTAGCCCCGTATACTAATTCAAACGGTGAGAAACCCGTGCTTGAATGGGGAATCTCCCGATAGGCGAACAGCACTGTTGGTAACAGTGTATCCCAATCAGCTGGGTTTTCTGCTGTTACCTTAGCCAGCATATGCTTAAGATCTCCGTTAATTTTCTCTACTATTCCATTGCTGGCTGGATGGTACGCTGTTGTAAAATGTTGTTTAATCCCTAACATTTTTGTAAGGGCTTGCGTTGCAGCCGATATGAATTGAGTTCCACGATCGGATAAGATGGTACGTGGAAATCCGAATCGTGAGAACAGGTGTAGAAATACATTGGCAACATCTTTGGAGGTGATGTATTTCAAAGCTACTGCCTCAACCCACCTTGAACACAGGTCGACCATTGTTAATATGAAGCGATTTCCTTTGCTGGACACCTGATTCAGGGGTCCAACAATATCTACCGCCACACTCTCAAATGGCCTAGAGGCCAGTGTAGAAGGTTGTACTTCAGCTGTAGGATGTTTACCCTTACGTACTAGTTGTTGACAGACATTACAAGAACGACAAAATAATTTTATATCATTACAAAAACCTGGCCAATAGAAATGAGCCTGAATTCTGGCCCTGGTTTTGTCGTATGCAAGGTGACCAGCAAACGGTGACTCATGTGCAATCTTTAGCACAGTTAGGCGGTGTTGTACAGGTAACACCGTTTGCTGAATCTCATGGTTACCAGTTGTATAATACCTAGTAAGAATACCATTATTCAGTCTAAAAAACCATGATGCATTCTTGGTCACTTTGGCTTTTTCTTTCAATAATTTTAAATATGGAGACACACTAGGATCAGCTTTCTGCTGTTCTATGAATTTTTGTCTGGTATCATCTGTGCTAGTTGGTGATAGCAACAGTAGTCTCTCATCTTGTAGTGTGTCTTGATGTTTCAAAGTGTCTGCTCTGGTTGTTGCATTGGCTGCATTTAATTTTTCCCATGCAGCTATTTCATTGCTAGTGCATTGTTTCAATTGGGGTAAGCAGCCCAAAATTAAATCAGTACAAGGATTGTCAAGTATTGCACAAGTAAAGGTACCAGAAAGGAAAGGAGTGTTAATACGGGCTTTGGCCAAAGGGTAGATTTCAATGTTACCCGAAAAGGTTCGGCATTTGACTGAGTCACCTATATAATCATTTGGATTCACCAGTTCCTTTCTAAGACCAATAAGGGTGCTGCCGCTGTCCAGCAAACATTGGCATGGTCTGTCGTTGACCATTGCATTGTGGAACACCAAATTGCCTCTGGAGGCTAATGCTGCATTTACACTCTCAGTTGAGAATGGTACTGTATGTCCACATTCTAATTTTCCGTCAGCATGAAATTGGTGACATCGTTCACAACTGTCAAAGCTCAATATATCGTTTACACAACACACATCTTCAGACTGGTTAGCAGGTAATTCATTTTCAACTTCACACTCAGAGTCACTACCACTATCAGAAGATGTATCTAATCAAAATAGCATTGTTGGCTTTCATACGTTGGCGGCCCAGGCACTTATTTGAATAATGGCCGTAGCTGGAACAGAAGAAGCATTTGACTGCACGCCTGTATGCAGTTCTTTTGTTTTGTTGCTTCTTAATGACATTCTCAAGATGTGCCGGATAGTTAGGCGATTTGTCACACATAGAATAAGTGTCATGCAAAAGTTGACAGTAGATACATTTTGACACTTTCTTATCTTTCTTGTCGACTTTATGAAATGGTTTTCTATTACTCTGATAGTTTTTAGGTTGGTCCTTTACAAAAGAAACTATTTCAGAGTTGCTATCTGAAGTCTTAAAAATATCTCTATTTGAGGAAAAATATGCAGAGCCTTTCTTTTCAAATTGTTCTATGGTCTCAATGTCTGACTGCTGCAGGAATTTAGCAAAAGGAGATGGTATAGTGGATATGACTTTATCCATGGCTATTAGATTTTTAAGTCTATCAAAGTCTTTTCCTATGTTAGCTGCGTTAAGCCACCTATTTAGTACACTTTGGACATTTGAGACGTAATCAATGAAAGTCTCACTAGGTTTTGGTTTTAAATTTGAGAACTGAACCTGATACCCAGGGGCATCAAGTAAAAAGTGTTGCATTATCCTATCATGGATGTACTGATAGTTAGATCTAATATCAGTTGGTATAGATTCTATCACTTTAAGGGGCTCACCACTCAGGTTCTTCATATAAAGCATAGCCCACATCTCTATTGGAACTTGGTGGTATTTAAACTGATACTCGACATTTTCTGTCCAGGCTGATATGGAATCTTCTTTACAGAATGGTTTGATAATATTTTTGTATTTATTGAACTTATTTTCTTCTTGTTGACTTTTTAATTTAGTAGCAGAGATCTCTACGTGTGAGTCTACATCCATACCTTTCATCTTTAACTGTGTCTCTGATTCAACTTGTATTTGTTTTTCTTTCACTCATGCCATTTCGTCAATCTCTTTTTGCTTTAGTTCTTTCTCCTGATCTAGTTGCTTTTCCTTTAATTCTTTTTCCAGATCTAACTTTTTTAGCTTAATTTCCTTATCATGTTCTAGCTGTTTTTGCTTAATCTCTAATTCTTTATGTTTTGTAATCTCAGCTAGTTCTTTCTGGTGTTGTCTTTCTTGAGCGCGTTCATCTCTCTCTGCATCTTTTGCTTCTTTAAATTTCTTATCCGCATATTGTTCTAAGTCCTTCCCTGTGTATTGTAACTCCTTGCCAGCTTTTATGAAGTCATCTAACGTTGCCATGTTGTTGGGAGATTAGATAGACTTGACAGGCACTCGAATATGTATTCACTTATTTATCTTAGATAAGGCTTATTTATCTTAGATATGTTATGTTCTTTAATCTCTGAGCACTACAAATTGTACTGCTAGTTTATAACCTGGAAAAAAAAAATTTTCCCCTGATTAACAGAGCACAAAAATATGCTAATGCATCATAAGCTGAAAAAGAGATGCATTATCAATAACATTGCATGCCAAATACGTAGGATATACTCATCTTCACGTTGTAGAAAATCAGGTACAATCCTTTGGTCACTCAGGTGCAATCGTTTGGCACTGCGGCATACACACGAGTTACTTATTTACTCAGCTGTTGTTCACCCTGGTTCACAAGAGCAGCAACAATTAACAAATTGCAACCGACATATTATTTTTGACAAATTGGTACAATGACAATGACATGCCCCCGGACAAATATAATGTATTTAAATTAATATTAATTGTCAATGTCCTGTCTTCGTTCTAACGTTTTATGCCTTTCGTCCCTAATCTAGTTTAATCTATGGAAGTGTTGTGCAGACCAAGTCTAATTTGCATAGCCGAAAGTAGTGCCATCGCGACGGTAAACACATAGAAAAAGTACGAAAAAAAATTCAATAACTGCTTTGAAATAAATATAAATGTAATAATAATGTGTAAATAAATAAATATATTCATTCAATAACTTAAATAAATAAATAATAGTTAATATAAAGCACAGATTCAGGCGGGCAGCAGCTTGGCGATTTGTAAACAATCAGATGCTGAATGCTAATGGCGTAAAACAACTGCTTGTCAATCGTAATACGTCAGAGGCGCAGCGCTATTTTTAGCTTGCAAAAATCGATAATGTCGCCGGCTTGTGTATCGCTCCGCCATGAATCATATTTGATAATTATTCATAAACAAATAAGTAAATACATAATTAAATGAAAGAAAATCATAATATCAATACTTACAACTTTGAAGAACACATGAATATAAGTACACAATATTTCAATAAACACAAATAAACATTATTTTGTCACGATAGGCACAGCTCAGCTCGCAACTTGTTCTAGTCTGCACACGTCATCAGTCACTGACACAAATTAAACCTTGTAATTCACTACTTGTAACCTTAGTCTAGAGCCGTGGGTGAGTGTATTAGCTTGAACTTTCGTCCAAGCCACACTTCTGACACCACGTTAATCCTTGCCTGTCATCAACCGATGTTTCAGGCATCACAGGATTACTTCTCTCGCACCACACAAGGAACTTGCAAGTCGTGTGAGAGGAAATGGATGATACATTTTATTGCCGTTGGCTCTTTACATTTACAAAACAGTCGCTATCAAATCACACACAAAGCCACAGAATTGCCTATCACTAGTTTCCTAACCCTATTGCTAATATCTATCTATTTGGCTACAGAAAAAAAACCTATCGACACTAAACGGTGCACTCGCTACGAAGTCAGTCCCCAGTCTGACTTTCCTACACGCGTGGCTACACAGCACGCGGAAGGACCTTGTACGTCCCTTCGGCTTTTTGCGTGCGGTCACACTCAGCACGCGTATAGCAGCCGTTTCATATTGAGTGGCAATCCCTATTCTCCGTGGCTATCACGTAGGCGTGATTCTGTCGTGACCAGAGTGCTAACTATCTGGTCGACGCCTCCGTGTCTCATGAGAGAACTAGTTAATAGTCCCCCTTCCTATCACCTACCCTGCCCTCATATCGGGGCACTGTGTTACCTCTAATCTACTTGAGGTTGACCACTCTTCCCGGTGGTCTTCTATCTTGAGGCAGACCTCAGATCCCCATCCTTCAGTCTTTGACAACGACGCAGTCATTTATGCTGGTCGTGATCTCTTGGCAAGTTTATCAGTAGTGTGCCATTGCTTTCTGAACGATAGGCATCCATACCATTTCGTAAAACACAAACGAACGCGGTCTGCTGACAATTCGCCCACAGTTGTGTTTCGAACGTGGTATGCGGGATTACCTAGTACGTCGGTAACACCTTCTCTAAGGAGCGGGCATAGTGTGATAAAGCAATCAATAATCGATGGGTGGGTGACTCTTAGAAATGAGTTCTCCATAGTTTCCATGCCGAGAAGATTGCCCCAATGATGTCATCAAATAAGTTAGAAACTAAGTAATGCCAGAAGTAGAGATGTCTTACACCGGCATTTTGTTTCGGGTGCTAGGTAAGATTCCTTACAGTCCAGAATTAAGAGAGAAAACTCGTGACAAATGTATCTTCTAAGCTGATTGATGAAATTGTCCCTGGCTACTAAAGAAAAAGCCAAGAAATTACTCGCTTAAAAGATAGATGTAGTGTATCTTGGTACCCACAGGATTAAGAAATAGGAATGTTCATATGTAGAATAAATGTTTACAGAAACAACTACACCCTTGGCTTTTCCCCTCCTGGAAAGTTATATCCCTCCTCCCAACTATCTCTAATTTAAATGAGTTTACAAGCACATAAGCTACTCATACACATACATTTATAAATGCAGTGGAAGAACTATGTGTTAAACAAACTACCATTGTGTTTATTAACTTGTGTATGATCCTTTAACGCAACGGATATAAATAAATGAAACGTGTTGTTGATTAGTTAATATGGTGATGATGATTATACTACTTGATGGCTGATATGAAATTATATGCGATGAGCAAATGATGTATGATCAACTGATATGAACACAATGTGTAATACAATATGTACGTCATGTATTGGCACGAATGACCAAGAAATCACATAGGTGAATGCTCCAATTTGAGACGCGTCGCACATAAAGCTTGCAGAATTCACACTGTTGTCCTTGCACGGTGATCAACCGCTCAGTTAATGTATTTAATTGCTAACTGCCCTTGGCTTCTATGAGAGCTGTAATGAGACACAATGAGGATTGGTTGTTTTTATCTGTCTACACATATTTACTAAACAAGAGCCGCACCAATAAAATGGGAAATAAAGAGGACAACTATGAACAAATAAAGCAAGGATTATGACAGGGATGTGTCCTGTCAACATATCTCTTCTCCCTCTATAGAGAAGTAATAATGAGAGAGATCAAACAGAAGCCGGGAATACTAATTGGAGGTTATAATATAAACAATATAAGTATACAGATGACACAGTATTGGTTGCGGATAATGCAAAAGATCTACAACAACTGCAGACATTGTTGTAACAGAGAGTGAAAAGGAAGGACTCTCATTGATTATCAGTAACACTGTAGCAATAGTGATACCAACAGAAAAGGTGACATCACACTGAGAATTGGAAATAGAAAAGAAAATTCTTAATCAAGTGGATAACTGTAAATAGAAACATTTATAACATCATATGGAAGATGCAAAACAGAGATTAAGAGCAGAATTCGTCAAGCAAAAGCTGCATTTAAGAAAGGGAGAGTTTATACGGACTTGAGTCCGAATAGACAGAGTAGTTTATACGGACTTGAGTCCGTATAGACAGAGTAGTTTATACGGAGCGGAGTCCTCATCATAGTTGCCATTCTAGGTATTTTATATCCAGATCTAGAGGTTTTTGCCGGCATCTGGATACCGTTTTCTGACGTTTGGATGCTGGATGCAATTCTAGATACTTTTCATTTGGAGTCGGATATTTTGAATACTTTCTAGATTTTACTTTTCTTTCGGTGTCATTTACCCATTTTATGTTCGGTCTGGACGCGCGTAAAGTATGGTAATTGCCATTATTTAAACTTTGAACTGACTTGGGTCAACGCTCAACAATCTGGCAACCCCCCCCCCCCCCTCTTTTAATCCTCATGAAATGTGTATGTCATTCCTTGCAGCTAGCATTATCATATGCCTCATCAGTCAGAATGTTTACCAAGGAATTTGGAATTCCTTATTGCTGAAACACATAACTGGTTCTCCAAAACAGCCGCCTTTTCCGGGTGGATGACAGCACTCATTTCTGTGCACCAGTCAATCACTTTATCTACTGTCGCCTGTAACTCCTGGGCTGTTTGCTCCCTATCTCTCCCCTGCCTATATGCAAGAATATCATCTGCAAATGTTAGTATTCTTCCAACCCCTGGTGCTTCTAGGTTTGCAATCTTGCTCGTATACACATTAAAGAGCACCGGTGAGACTGCAGATCCCTGTGGCAGTCCCGGGGTTAACATATGTGGCTCTGAGGTCCATGCGCCCAGACGGAGAGCAACCCGACGAGAGTGCAGGGCGGCTGCTATCCAGTTCACCAACCAGGGATTGACCCCCTTCTCCATCAGTGCGGTCATCAAAATATCATATCGAACTCTATTGTAGATCAAGCGCTACCGCCATCGTTTCCTGTCTACTCTGGAACCCCTCATAAACATCAAAGGCAAAAGTGGCTGCATTTGACCAGGTATCTTTTCCTGGCCTGTAGCTCCCCAGGGGTTTATATAACTGACGTACCCAGGGCAATGGTATTTGTCTGTATTTAGGTCCTGGAGCATGAGGAATAACAAGACACAATGAAAAGTGCTACACAGCTGACATACTATATGGAATGTACAGTGATGAAAAAAATTTGGCATTCCTTCTCTTTTCACAACCCATTTTAAGTGAAGTGCAAAAAGTTAATAAACTATTTGAATCTCAAAATGTTGATGAAGTTAAATTACTTGACGACCTCACTTTGCTATTTCGATCAATTGGTAAAAGACTTATATTGCCAACTTGTAAAGCGGACTTGTTCACTTGCAATATAGAGAGCTATTTGGCTCCCAAGCCGTCTTTCCAACGAAATCTAGATATTTATGGATGTTGTTTGGGCCGTTTCTAGATACTTTTGGTCAAAAAAAAAAGTGGCAACCCTGGCCTCATAATTCCGGTCCAAGCTGACAGTAATATGCGTCGCCTCAGAAAGACATGATTAGGCAATTCAAACACCAGGCTTCCGACTTACTGGCCTGATGAATTAACAAATAAACAAGGAAATG